>JAPXFQ010001616.1:0-737425 GCA_028564705.1 Apricaphanius iberus
AATGTTAAACTGGAAATTGGCTCCATTTTGTCTCTGCTTGAACATGCATTGAATTACTGATGATAATTATTTAATTCAGCAATGAGAAGATTAGATATCGGTCTATAGTTAATTAAGTCGTTTTGATCAAGAGAGGGTTTCTTAAGTAGAGGTTTAATTACAGCAATCTTAAACTCCTGTGGTACATATCCATTGACTAAGGATAGATTCATTATATTTAAAATTGGAGCAGCGATCAGAGGGAAAACTTCTTTTAAGAGTTTAGTTGGGATTGGGTCTAAAACGCAAGTTGAAGGTTTAGATGAAGCTAATAATTTTAGTACATCACAAAGTTCGGCTGCATTAAAGCAGTTTAAGCATATATTAGGTTCCACCATTTTTGAGGCTGCCTCATTAACTAAGGAGGAAGCAAGCATATTGGGAAGGTTCCCAATTATCTTATTCTTTATGGAGTCTATTTTATTTATAAAGAATTGCATGAAGTCGTCACTGCTTAGAGCTTGGGGAATGGTTGGCTCGATAGAGCTATGATCCTGTGTGAGTTTGGCAACTGTATTAAAAAGAAACCTAGGATTATTTTTATTCTCCTCGATTAAAGATGAATAATATGCTGTTCTAGCTGTGTGAAGGCTCTTTTTATATAGCAATAAACTATTTTTCCATATTAAAAAGGAATCATGTAAATGCGTGGAGCGCCATTTTCTCTCTAGTTTTCTAACATTCTGCTTTAGGGTACGTAGCTCTAAATTAAACCAGGGAGTTAATCTTCTATGGCTAGCCACCTTCCTTTTCAAGGGGGCAACTTTGTCTATTGCCCGACGCAGGGAGGAATTAACGCTATGAACTAAAATGTCAAGTTGTGAGGGGTCACGAGTTAAATCACTGTTTTCTGTTCTGCATTTATAAACTGAGGAAATTAAAGTTGGAAGAGCTTCTTTAAAATTTGCTACAGCGTTGTCTGATAACGTTCTGGTATAATGAAGTTTTCTTTCAGGTTTGATATGATCCATTAGAGTAAGTTTAAAAGTGATAAGGAAATGATCAGACAGGATAGGGTTATGTGGAAAGACTGTTATTTCTTCACAGTCAATGCCATAAGTCAGCACAAGATCTAAAGTGTGGTGACAAGAATGTGTTGGTCCCTGCACATTTTGAGTAAAGCCTATTGAGTCTAGGATAGTGTTAAAAGCTGTATTTAGACTATCACTTTCATTATCAACATGAATATTGAAGTCTCCGACTATAATGACTTTATCAGTGTTTAAAACTAAGTCAGATAGAAAATCTGAAATCTGATCTAAAAATTGAGAATAAGGTCCTGGTGGACGATATAAGACCACAAACAAAAGTGGCTTTACTGCTTTGTTATGTGTATGAGGAAAGCTAAAAACTAGATGCTCAAAGGAACTGTAACTATTATTTTTTTGGAGATTAATTAGTAAATCGGAATGAAAGATAGTTGCTACTCCACCTCCTCGACCAGTACTTCGAGGGACACTAAAGTTTAAGTAGCTAGGGGGAGTTGACTCATTTATTGTGACATGGTCCTCTTCCTGCAACCATGTCTCTGCAAGACAAAACAAATCAATATTATTTTCACAAATTAAGTCATTTACTAAGAGTGTTTTTGAGGGGAGAGATCTTATGTTTAGTAAACCACATTTAATTGATTTGTTTTTATGTTCAGTCCGAGTTTTATTTATCTTTATGAGATTTTTATACTTTGCTCTAGTAGCATTAACTTTTAATTCATTAGTTTTGGGTAGTGGACGGGAAACTATCTCTATAGGGTAGTGGGTGGGTGGCAGTCCCTGTTCCTTGACCTGGACTCTGGGTTCCCTGATCTGGACTCTGGTTTCCCTGAGCTCGACTCTGGGTTCCCTGAGCTGGACTCTGGGTTGTCACGGCTTTGGGGAACTAGAGATAACCCTATCAATGTTCCTGGAAAGAAGCGAAGCTCCGTCCTCGGTGGGATGGATGCCGTCTCTACGTAACAGTCCAGGTTTTCCCCAGAAGGCCCCCCAGTTATCAATGTAGCCCACATCGTTTTCTGGACACCACCTTGACAACCAAAGGTGGAACGAAAGCATACGGCTGTACATGTCATCGCTAGTACGATCAGGCAGGGGACCAGAAAAAATTACAGAGTCAGACATCTTTTTGGCAGCCCTACACACCGAAGCTACGCTAATTTTAGTGACCTCCGACTGCCGTCGCCGGGTGTCGTTGCCACCAGCATGGATAACGATCCTGCTATACCGCCGTTTGTCCTTGGCCAAAAGCTTCAGATGGGACCTAATGTCCGCAGCCCTGGCCCCTGGAAGGCATTTGGCGGTGGTCTTTCGTGTCTCTGGAGCCACATTCCTAACTATGGAGCTGCCAATTACAAGAATCGGCCTCTCCTGCTCGGCGGGTGCGTCGCTGAGCGGGGCGAACCTATTGTTCAGAGAAAGGGGCTGGAGGTTGGCCGCGGACTGGGGTCTGGCGCTAGTCTTCCTACGAACAGTCACCCAGCTCGCCTGAGGTCCCGGCTGCACGGGAGCTGTTGAAGGACGGCTAGGTCCTGTCCTAGTTGACTCCGCGCTAGCTACTGCTGGGCCTGGCTGTTCTACAGCGCGGAGCCGGGCCTCTAGCTCAGAAACCCTCGCCTCCAAAGCTACAAAAATGCTGCACTTATTACACCTACCAACTTCACTAAATGAGGCGGAGGAGTAACTAAACATCTGACAGAGAGAGCAGGAAAGAGGAGGAGGTGTAGAGAGAGATGGAGGGACAAGAGAGAAAGCTGCCGAAGCCATGCTAGCCGTGAAGCTAAGCTAACCAAGCGGTACCTTACCTTACCTAAGAACAAAGTAATTAACCCAGTAAAACGCTTAAAGAGTCCCAAACCGTGAAGAAAATTAACGTTTTAATGTGTTTGTGTGTTAAAGCAACTCAGAAAAAACTTATTGACAGAGAAAGTTAGATCAGTTCAAGAGAGAGAGAAACACCGACTTGCTACAAACGAGTTAGTCACAAAACAGGAAATGACGCGATACGTCTTACTAACGCGATACGTCTCCATAACAATGATAGTAGTTTCCTCCAGTTGAGCCAGAGTAGGTAACATGTCAATAAATGTCCTCCAACTTCAGTCTCTAAGGTCTGAGCATTATGCCATATTCCCCGGATGCCTTTACTAATAATTACTAATCACTAAACAGAACTAATCTTTCCCACTACACTTATCAATCTACACAAGCGTGACATCACAAATACAGTATTGTTGACTCTATTTTATTAAACTTCATGACTCAAGTGCCTCATTGTCTTCTTTTTCATGGTTATGTTTGTTAAATCCAATCAAAATAAAGTACTGAAAGTGCTCATCACAAAGATGGTTGACAAACATGGCTCCTGATGCTGAACAGTCTTTCAATGTGTGGTTACAAGTTTAGAGAAATAGTATGAACAATGCCACCATCCAACTTTACTATATATAAATGTCAATATATTTGGTCTGCCGCATTTGTTGGGCGGAAAAACAAGGTTAAATCAGCTGGTAGCACAGCTCACCTCACAGCTAGAAGGCTGTGTTTGTTCCTCCACATCATCGGCACCCACACCCTGGGTGGGGTTGGCGAAAGGGCCTTTCTGTGTGGAATTTCCATGTTCTCCCTGTGTTCCCTTGGGTAGCTAATGTGAGCTACTCCCACAAGAAGAACCTACAAATCAGAGCTCCTGTATTTGACCCAGGCAGATGGCGTCGACTGTCCGTCCTCTCAGGTGCTGACCCTGCTCCACATTAACCTTGATGCTCTGCACTGGGGCACCATGGGAGAATGGAAAAGGTCAAGTTCTGCCAAGTGTGCGAGCATGTGCGTGGTCGGGTGAGTGTTGTCACATTAAATTACTAAGAGTGCCTTTTGCCTGTGACATCCCCAGAGGGATTCATCCTGTGATATATTTAGTCACGCTTTAAGTCCCAATAAAAGGCCTTCTCAGGAGGAAGGCACACACATTTCTCAGACTGCTCAGTGAGTTATAAACATGGGTACAAATATACTTCATGAAAGTAATATGGGAGAAGTGAAAGCATTTCATTAGGATGTTAGATAGATTGTGGAAAAACCACAATATGTTTTGGCATCTAAAATACATATTGATCATCAGGAAAATCTTGTGGAATGTTCTAAATGACCCAAACAAATTCATAATTACTTATTGCCTTCATAATTACTTATTGCCTGAATTTACCCTCAATCATCTGGATTCTGTGAATTGTACTTGTTCAAATGAACCTTGCGTCCAAGTTGAAAAAAAATCTGCACTATCCCTTTAAGACTCCAGGAAATGTCTGTTATGAGGTTATAGATTTATTACCTTATTTGCTACAGTTCCTTGTGTCATCTTTATGTTGTATACTATAAATGCAAACAAGCAGTTCAGAGACACCAACGTTAATGTGCAGAAAACAGCAGAATTTCACAGTATAAAAAAAAGTTTGGCTGCCCAAAAAGTCACAGAGGTTCATGTGAATGATTTTTATAAACTTTTAAACCACCACTATGTTTGCAGTAGATTAATATTTTATGCTCATTTAAAACATGCTTTATAAAATTTCATTTGTGAAGCGCATCTAGCCAGCAAGAATGTCGGAAATTATTGTGGTGTAGAAACCAAAGATATATTTGTGGTTCAAGCAGATTCTTGTTGGATCTGCCTGTTCTGTTTTGCAGCAGTCTCAAATGGGAGACCATTGCTATGATATTCAGTGCAAACATCCAGGTAGTTTAATGATACAGAAAATGGTATTTGATTAAGCTGTTACATATTATTTTGGATCGCTGCTGTTTCAAGATGCTATGTCATCCACTTTGATCTGCTCTAAAAAGCAGTAAGCTTTCATCTTCAGGTAAAACTTCAGTTTAAAAATAAATAAATCGCAAAGCCATTATCTCCTTCATGTAAATATGCTTCAGATCCTCTTCATCACTTCTTCCCTGTATAGTTCTGGTTAATATCTACAGATTTTTTGCGGTGGATGTTCTACAGTTTTTGATGGTTTCCTATTTATACAACTTCAGAAAGTCCAGTTAATCTGCCTTGTGATGCTAGTTGGCGTTCTTGGGGTCGCTAATTAGCATTAATGACAGAGTATTGGCACTATAACTACTTTAGACATAGGAACAGGACTGAAGTTTGGGTTAAAACAAAACGTTTTATTTCACTTTTGTTCTGTTTTGCAAAGCAATTGTCCCGTCATACCAGATGGCTTGACTAAAATGTGAGAAAAGAAATTAAAATCAGGATTCATGTACATGTTTCTAATTCTTGACTTTCTCCAGACACAAAGAAGTAAACTACTTATCATCTACTTTATCATCTACTTGATAAAAAGTAGATGGATGAATGACTGACAGATGGCTCAGATTGATTAATTAGATTAAAGGATGGATGAACAAAATGATGAATTGATTGATGGATGAAATAAAAGATGGGTGGACCAAAGGATGGATGAACAAAATGATGAATTGATGGATGAATAAAAGAAAAGATGGATGGATGAAAGGATGGACAGATGGATGGGCAAAATGATGGATGGATGAACAAAAAGATGGATGGACCAATGGACCAATGGATGGATGAACCATAGGATGGATGGATGGAAAAAATGATGGATAGATGAACAAAAAGATGGATGGATGAACAAAAATATGGATAGATGGACCAAAGGATGGATGAACAAAGTGATGAATTGATGGATGGCTGGATAAAATGATGGATGAGTGAAAGAAAAGATGGATGGACCAAATGATGGATAGATGAAAAAAAGGATGGATGGATGCACAAAAAGATGGATGGATGGATGGACCAATGGATGGATGAACCATAGGATGGATGGATGGAAAAAATGATGGATAGATGAACAAAAAGATGGATGAACAAAAAGATGGATGGATGAACAAAAAGATGGATAGATGGACCAAAGGATGGATGAACAAAGTGATGAATTGATGGATGGATGGATAACATGATGGATGAATGAAAGAAAAGATGGATGGACCAAATGATGGATGGATGAAAAAAAGGATGGATGGATGCACAAAAAGATGGATGGATGAACAAAAGGATCGATGAATAAAAATATGGATGGATGGACCAAAGGATGGATGAACAAGCGATCATTTCCAGAGTTCCTCCATCAGTTCAACCCACCAGCTGCTGAGCACACCAGCCTGCAGAGGTTATGTAAGAGCAGCAGACTTTGCTAATCCTGTTATTGGGGGGGTGGGATCCAGCAGCATGGCAGCAATTTCCTCATCATGAAGACAGATCATCTTATAAAGCAGCATGAGGCAGCACTGCTTCCCCCGTCTCAGAAAATTCTGTCAAATACTGAAGAGATGTGGCAGACAGAAAACTCATTTACAATTCAAGAGACAGATGATCTGAGAGGGAAACATTGAGTATGTGTGCTATTAATAGAAACAAAGCTTTTTATGTGTTTAATCAGCCATGGTTTATACTCAAAACCATTTTCCAGAAACATTTCTGAAAGGCAGAAATCATTTTTGGACAACATATTTACCTCTGACTGCTCCAGCATGACACACCGTTGCTTTTTCTTTTAATGCTGCGTGACTTTTCAGTGACCGAAAATGCCTTCTGAAGTCTGAAAAATGTTACGAACATGATTAACAAGAAATCTTTAGGGTCATTCTGTGAGTTAATTGCCTGTCGTTGCAAGTGCCAAGGCCTTCGAGTTCAGAGCACAAAGCAAAACTGTGTAGTTTGGACAATAGCTTTGCTCTCTGACTCAGGAGCTGCGGAAGTCCCGACACAGGGCATTGGAAGTTGTTAAAAGTCCAGGAGTGTGCGCTCCAAGGAAGAAATCATGCAGAAGAGCTTTTTTTGTTGTTGTAAAGGGGGGGCATTCCCTGCATGCTGCCTTTGAGGAACTCATTGTTAGTGCTGCCAGTGGGAGTCTCTGCTGTCAAGTGTCAGCCTCACTCCTCATTAGGATTTAAGTGCCACACTGGGTGAACATTGCATGTTTGTGGGAATTTATCCAAACAGGCTTTTGTCAATGTCTGAACCAAGGAAAAAAATGGCATCAGTATCGAGTTAAGAAATAATTGAGAAAATAAAGCAACCTCTGCTGGCCACACAGTAATTTTTTTTGGGGAAAAAAGCTTTTAAGTTTCTCTTTTCTACGCAATCCGTCTTCAACAGGAGGCAAAAATCAAGAAACTATCACAGGTTTTTATCTTTGTTGCTAGGATGTTTGTTCCTGGGAGAATCACAACTATGTCTGTTGACAACAACCTTTCTCTTTATAAATCAAAGGCCTCTAAATAATTTGGAAATCCCGTCAGATTTTACAAGATTTATTGGCAGTAACGGTTTCAGAAATAAAATGTGCAAGTCCAAGATGTAAGGAACACCTGCCGTGTGCGTATATAGGCACACTAGCGTATAGTGTGAGAGCTCCCTCTGCAGGACATGAATTGAATGCCGGGTTTGAGAAAGGCGTTAGATGGTTTTTATGTTTTGTGGCTCAAATTGAGTGCAATAACTTCAGTATGAATTAGTTTTAGGCTTTTTTCCCCTGAAGTTATTTTTGTGACATATTTTTACCAACTTAAGTAACTTCTGTTCAAATTGCTGCTGGTTTTGGAATCAACTTTATAATCAGAAATATAAAGCTAGAGATTAATGAATCTCAGCTTAGATTCAAGTAAAATTAGTTGATAATTATTCTAAAAAAAAGTCCCAATATCAGGGACTATAGGAATCAGTGCGTCGAAAAAGATCCCAAATTCGTACAGACGTGGACAAAATTGTTGGTACCCTTCATTAAATCAAAGAAAAACTCATAATGGTCACAGAAATAACTTTAATCTGACAAAGGTAATAAAACATAAAAATTATATAAATGTTGACCAATGAAAGTCAGACATTGCTTTTCATCCATGCTTCAACGGAATTATTTAAAAAATAAATGCATGAAACAGGCCTGGACAAAAAGGATGGTACCCCTAAAAAAGAATGAAAATAATGTGACCAAAGGGACATGTTAATCCAAGGTATGTCCACTAATCAGCATCCCAGGTGTCAAAAATCCTGTAATCACTCAGTGGGCCTATATATAGGACTCCAGGTAGTGTTGTCCACTGTGTTGTTTGGTGACGTGGTGTGTACCACACTCAATATAAACCAGAGGAAGCAAAGGAAAGAGTTGTCTCAGGAGATGAGAAAGAAAATCATAGACAAGCATGTTAACTGTAAAGGCTATAAGACCATCTCCAAGCAGCTAGATGTTTCTGTGACTACAGCTACACATGTCATTCAGTAATGTACGATCCATGGGACTGTAGCCAACCTCCCTGGACGTGGCTGCAGGAGGAAAATTGATGACAGATCAAAGAGACGGATAATCCAAATGGTAACAAAAGAGCCTAGAAAGACTTCAAAATAGATCCAAGTTGAACTTTATGCTCAAGGAACATCAGTGTCAGATCGGAACATCCTTCGCTGTTTGAGCCAAAGAGGGCTACATGGGAGACGAACAAGGAGAGGACAAATCATTAAAAAAAACAGACTGGAGTATGCCAAACTACATGCTGACGAGCCACAAAGCTTCTGGGAGAATGTCCTGTGGACAGATGAGACAAAAATTGTACTTTTTGCCAAGGCACATCAGCTCTATGTTCACAGACGGAAAAATGAAGCATATCTAGAAAAGAACACGGTCCCTACTGTGAAACATGGGGGAGGCTCGGTTATGTTCTGGGGCTGATTTGCTGCATCTGACACAGGGTGTCTTGAATCTGTGCAGGGTACAATGAAATCTCAAGACTATCAGGGGATTCTAGAGAGAAATGTGCTGGCCAGTGTCAGAAAGCATGGTCTCAGTCGCAGGTCACGGGTCTTACAACAGGAAAATGACCCAAAACACACAGCTAAAAACACCCAAGAAGGGCTAAGAGGAAAACACTGGCCTTCTATGAGCCCTGATCTCAATCCTATTGAGCATCTTTGGAAGGAGCTGAAACGTGCTGTCTGGAAAAGGCGCCCTTCAAACCGGAAACAACTAGAACAGTTTGCTCATGAGGAGTGGGCCAAAATACCTGCTGAGAGGTGCAGAAGTCTCATTGACAGTTACAGGAATCATTTGATTGCAGTGATTGCCTCAAAAGGTTGTGCAACCAAATATTAAGTTGTGGGTACCATCATTTTTGTCCAGGCCTGTTTCATGCATTTATTTTTTAAATAATTCCGTTGAAGCATGGATGAAAAGCAATGTCTGACTTTCATTGGTCAACATTTACACTACCGTTAAAAGTTTGGGGTCACATTGAAATGTCCTTATTTTTGAAGGAAAAGCACTGTACTTTTCAATGAAGATAACTTTAAACTAGTCTTAACTTTAAAGAAACACACGCTATACATTGCTAATGTGGTAAATGACTATTCTAGCTGCAAATGTCTGGTTTTTGGTGCAATATCTACATAGGTGTATAGAGGCCCATTTCCAGCAACTATCACTCCAGTGTTCTAATGGTACAATGTGTTTGCTCATTGGCTCAGAAGGCTAATTGATGATTAGAAAACCCTTGTGCAATCATGTTCACACATCTGAAAACAGTTTAGCTCGGTACAGAAGCTACAAAACTGACCTTCCTTTGAGCAGATTGAGTTTCTGGAGCATCACATTTGTGGGGTCAATTAAACGCTCAAAATGGCCAGAAAAAGAGAACTTTCATCTGAAACTCGACAGTCTATTCTTGTTCTTAGAAATGAAGGCTATTCCATGCGAGAAATTGCTAAGAAATTGAAGATTTCCTACAACGGTGTGTACTACTCCCTTCAGAGGACAGCACAAACAGGCTCTAACCAGAGTAGAAAAAGAAGTGGGAGGCCGCGTTGCACAACTGAGCAAGAAGATAAGTACATTAGAGTCTCTAGTTTGAGAAACAGACGCCTCACAGGTCCCCAACTGGCATCTTCATTAAATAGTACCCGCAAAACACCAGTGTCAACATCTACAGTGAAGAGGCGGCTGCGGGATTCTGGGCTTCAGGGCAGAGTGGCAAAGAAAAAGCCATATCTGAGACTGGCCAATAAAAGAAAAAGATTAAGATGGGCAAAAGAACACAGACATTGGACAGAGGAAGACTGGAAAAAAGTGCTGTGGACGGATGAATCCAAGTTTGAGGTGTTTGGATCACAAAGAAGAACGTTTGTGAGACGCAGAACAACTGAAAAGATGCTGGAAGAATGCCTGACGCCATCTGTTAAGCATGGTGGAGGTAATGTGATGGTCTGGGGTTGCTTTGGTGCTGGTAAGGTGGGAGATTTGTACAGGGTAAAAGGGATTCTGAATAAGGAAGGCTATCACTCCATTTTGCAACGCCATGCCATACCCAGTGGACAGCGCTTGATTGGAGCCAATTTCATCCTACAACAGGACAATGACCCAAAACACACCTCGAAATTGTGCAAGAACTATTTAGAGAAGAAGCAGGCAGCTGGTATTCTATCGGTAATGGAGTGGCCAGCGCAGTCACCAGATTTGAACCCCGTTGAGCTGTTGTGGGAGCAGCTTGACCGTATGGTACGCAAGAAGTGCCCATCCAACCAATCCAAATTGTGGGAGCTGCTTCTAGAAGCGTGGGGTGCAATTTCTCCAGATTACCTCAACAAATTAACAGCTAGAATGCCAAAGGTCTGCAATGCTGTAATTGCTGCAAATGGAGGATTCTTTGATGAAAGCAAAGTTTGATGTAAAAACAATCTTATTTCAAATAAAAATCATTATTTCTAACCTTGTCAATGTCTTGACTCTATTTTTTATTCATTTCACAACGTATGGTGGTGAATAAGTGTGACTTTTCATGGAAAACACAAAATTGGTGACCCCAAACTTTTGAACGGTAGTGTATATAATTTTTATTTATTATTACTTTTGTCAGATTAAAGTTATTTCTGTGACCATTATGAGTTTTTCTTTGATTTAATGAAGGGTACCAACAATTTTGTCCACGTCTGTATAAGGAGGAATGCACCGACGGATCGTCAGGTCACCAGCTCCAGGTTAATTTTAGCTTGACTCATAGATACTGCTATTAATACTTTTTGCATCCATTTCATAGTTTGTATGCAAGATATTTCAAGTTTAAGCTGTTGGAATCTCAAGTGGTTAGTAGTGTTGCCTTGCAGCAAGATTGTGGGTTCGTATTCCAGCCCAGGGTCTTTCTGCATGGAGTTTACATGTCCTCCGGGCCATCCTTTAGTCCATACTTCCATTCTATATGTCGCCCTGCGATGGACTGGCGACCTGTCCAGGGTGTACCCCACCTCTCGCCCGTTGACAGCTGGAGATAGGATTAAGCGGTCCAGAAGATGGATGAAGTCTCAACAAAGCAGAATAAATTATATTAACCAGCAATATGGGGGATAACAGCATGATTTACTAAGAGATATTCAACTTTCAGGTGGCATTTTTGGAAAAAGGCAAAAGTAACATGAACTGTTGTCTTGAAGGTCTGGACTGCAGGGTTACGACCTTACACCTGTGATCCTCAGGGCACACTTCCCTGCATGTTTCACATGCTCCCCTGCTAAAACATGCAGTGCAATGTGACTCGAGGACCCGAGGCGACAATTAAGTTGATCCCATTCCTGTCTGGAGGAAGTTCAGGACACTCCAAGTCAGGCGCCCAAGCCTCCAGCAGCTGTTTAATGGCGGCGCGGCCTTGATGAAGATGACTGTTCACAATGCAATAATCATTGGTCCGTGAACTGGAAAGTCGCCACAGGAATGGTAAATGGCCTCCACGACTCCAAGGCCTCTGATCCTGATCAATAGGGAAGGCGTGTGAAGAGTCTTGTTAAAGGACACAGTGGTTGAGACGGAAGAATCAGGGGTTCAAACCTGCAACCCACCAGAAAGTCTACTACTATGACTTCCTATGCTTCTTCCTGAGAATGCAGAGATGCCAGGTGCTCTTCATGGACCATTACATGTTAATTTTTACAGTCTCTGACCCAGATCACTTAGTGGTTGATTCATGGATCGGAACAATAGATGCTCAAACACTAAAGAATAGGACAGATGTGTTGAAAGGTTCAAAGACGTCCAAACGGAGTTCACCAAATAAAGGTTAGTGCATTTGGGAAGTGGCTTCGCCTTCATAAATAATTCCCATGACAAGCAAAGGTGACGTCACACAGTGTGTGAGAGGACAGTCGGTGCTGGTACCATTTTCACAACTATGACAAAACTGCTAGGCGTAGATATTTAGAGACTAGCTTTTGCATCTTATTCTATCTACAGTTAGCCGGGGTTAACATACACAAAGATTTCTGCTACAGTGATCACAGCCAGACTGTAGATTCTTACCTTAAGTGTGAGACAACCAAAACGCAAACCAATTGGTCTGGATCCAGAAGATCTGCGTTTTTCAAACCTGCTCCTCAAGGCACTCTGTCCTGCATGTTTTAGATGTTTCCCTGCTTCAGCATATCTCCAATGGATGGTTGGAAAACCTCACAACCTTCCTGTTATCCGTTGAATTTCTTCCTCTCTCTCTCAGTCTTGATGAACTGAACAGCTCATAAAAAAATAACGTTCCCTGTAAATTTCTTCTTATACAATATAAGCACATTTTTCCCCTTTAAGGAACATCCTTTTATAATTCATTTTTATTTAACTCTAACACAAAAAATGTGATTTACCGTCACGGTATCGGTGAGGGTTTAAATTTGGTCCTTTATCTGTTTAGGATGTCACCAATGGATTTCTTAGGTCTCCATAGTTAAAGTTATGTCCGCTCTCCCAAGACCTTCAATCTTTTTTTACAAGCAGGTTTTACTGCCTGTATTTATTGGGACTTCAGGTTGACTCCCAGAAAGAGATGAGCAAGTTTTAAATAAAATTGTTTCTGTCATTTGTAAATTTCTTTTACTGAAGTAAAAAGGGAGAAAAAAATTGATTAAAATGGGAAATTGGCATGAAAAATAACACAATAAAACTGTTTTGTTTCCAGCCATATTGCCCAGCCTTAATATCAGCAAATAAAAGAGCTTTGAATTTCTGATAACTCAAAATTGGGGAAAAAACAGCAAAACACAAAACTAGGGATGCACCGATACTGATATAGAGCCCGATACCATTTTAATGTATGCGAATCGGTATCTGTTAAATTGAACAGATACCATGAACAGATACTTAAAATAAGAAAACTTGTAATTTAAATAATAAGTGTTCATTTTTATTAATATTTTATCTCTTATTTATTTCGCCATCATTTGTAGAAGTGTCAGCTTTGGTATTCTGTATAGGCAATTACTCAGATCCAAGTATCGGTATCGTATTGGTTTGAAAAAAGTGGTATCGTTGTATCCCTAAACAAAACCTGTGCGGTTCTTATAATGAAGTAGTTTGAACATTCTATTATTAGGAGAGAACAAACCGAGGAAACTAATCACTAATAACAAAAAAAACTCCACAAAGGGCTTCATAGGCTACAAATTTCGTTTTTTTTTATTATTACTTTAAATAAGGTCTAAATAAAGGGACTAAAGACATGCTTGTGTGAGTTCTTACATTATCAAAAATAGGGTGCGGGTTTGAGAAAACTACCTGGGGAGAAGGAAACCGTGTCGAGGGGTCCGTTGTTTGAAATAAGTCTCGCTATTGGACGGCGTTGTCAAAAGGAGGCAGTGATTTTTAACAAATCAATTGTCACAGTCAAGAGGACATAACAAAAGTGAGAGAACTGGATACATTTCTACTTCCTTCTCCCCTCCAAATGTTATTACGACAGAAATTAAACAGCAACGACATAAAGGAAACACACGAAGGGGGCAAAAAAAAAAAAAAAAAAAAAAGAACAAGAAAAAAAGAAACCAAAACAAAACAACAAGCTTTTCATTAACAAATCCCTTTGGTAAAAATGGTAATAAATGGGCTTGCATTTGTCTGTGTCATATACATCCTAACTTTAGCCGTTATTCACTAAAGTCCACAGTAAGCTTAGAAAGACTAGCACAACAACATGGGTCTGTCATAAAAAGTCTGAGACTATTTACAGAGTATTTACAACATGAGTGGGAAAAGGACAGTCCTCCCCAGAATGAGTCGTGTGTGTAAGCGAGTGAGCTGGTGTACTGGCAGAGGGCGTCTTTAAAAAGGTTGACTTCCAGGGCGGCGAGGATCTCGTGTGTTTAATAGAACTATATATAATATATATATATATGTATATATATACACAACACATACACTGGAATAACATGTCAGGATCTGACATTAACAAGCTATACAATTTTACAGTCTGAGACGAAACAGTGTTGTGAATTATTTGTTTGTTTTCCCATTTAAATGAAACAGTGCTTTTCCTACGCTAACTCGTCAGCACCTCTCAGGGCTCAGGCACAGTCTTTAATAATGCTGCCATGGGTTTTAGAAAAAGAAATGTAACACACATCCCCCCCCCCCCCATTTTCCGTCTGTATGACGATGCGCGATCGGGATTTGGCCGTGAACGTTTCAGAATGCCTGAACCGGAATCTCCTGAGCTCCCCTATCCCGAAACCCCTTCCTCCTCTTCCAGAATAAGTGCACTTGCTCCGTCACACATGTGTTTTTCCATAAATGCGCCGCCTCGGTAGGAAGATGGGAGCTCTGATGGCTACTGGCGCGGGGCTGGCTAAAGCGAAGCTGAGTTCCTGATAAAATAAAAAAAAGAAGAAGTGTCCAGGAAGCACCACTCGCCGATCGCCTGTCGAACTGGCTCGAAGGAAGTTTGTGCCGTGGCTCTGAGTGCTGGTAAGAGCTCAGGTCTGCGGCTGAAACGTGAGCACTCCTGAAGTTTTGGCACCAAAAGGCCCCCGTGAAAAAATTGGGCCCAGCTAAAAACGCTGGTAAAAAAGAACCAAACAGAATCTATCATCCTGCCGCCCTGGATGCAACACGCAGGGGAGCGAATTTCACTCTTGCTCCCATGTTGGCCTTCAAAATCCTAACATTAAATCCTAATCCCTACCTCTAAACTGTGGTCTCAGACCACACATCCCCACCCCCCCACCCCCCCAGGACTCAGCCCAGTCTCCTTATCTCTTCCGCTGCGCTCGGCTACGGCGCCTTGCTCGGCGGGCCGTATTTCACGCGGTACTTGTTGATGTCCATGAAGTGGAGGACCTCCGGGTGTCGAGCGGTGGTGCAGGGCAGCAGGCCGTCGCCTCCTTCGCCCATCAGCCATTTTGTGGTCTCAGCGCTCATGTCGCGGGTGACATGCTCTTTAACCCAGCTATCCACCCACGCCTGGAAGCGCTTGTGCAG
Source organism: Apricaphanius iberus (assembly GCA_028564705.1). NCBI lineage: Eukaryota > Metazoa > Chordata > Actinopteri > Cyprinodontiformes > Aphaniidae > Apricaphanius > Apricaphanius iberus. The sequence goes on from JAPXFQ010001616.1 coordinate 15,329, forward strand.
CCGCGTGCTCACCCTCTCGTGTGACTGAGGAAACAAAGACAAACAAAAGAACAGGGATGTTTATTAAAAGGATACAACACCGTAGTTAGAAAGGGGTTGGGGAATTACCAGATGACTTTAAACGTCAATGGATTTTATTAACATGTGCCTATGTTTTGTTTCAATCATTTACACCAAGTTGGTAAGTTGTAATGCAATGTTAAAAACACTTTATAAATAAATTGGTATGTTATGCTAATGCTCTCATTGATGGAGGATTTTTGCCCAAAATCTCATGATAAACAGCTCCATTCATCCCTTCCTTAATACAGATCAGTAATCTTGTTCCCTTCACAGAAAGGTGGGTCCCAAAGAATAATGTTTCCTGGCGTATGGTATGTTCTTGGGATTCAACTCATTCTTCCCCCTCGAAACATTGCGATTATATCAACGATTGATATTTTGCTCTCATCTGACCACATGATATTCTCCCAATCCTCCTCCGGATCATCGGACAGCTCTCTGGTCTTAGCCATGGTGGAGGTTGGAGTCTGGCTGTATGAAGGTGTGAGCAGGTCTCTTTTATATGGATAATGAGTTCAAACTGGTGCCAATAATACAGGTAGCGTGGGGAGAATGAAAGAGCTTCTGGAAGAAGTTACAGGAGGGCCAGTATTCCTGCTTGTTTCCATACAAATTTATGATTTTTTTTTTTTTTAAATTTTATGTTCTCCACCATAAATAAAATACATTTTCTAAAAATCATACAATTAGATTTTCTGTATTTGTATTCTAATTGCAGTAATTTCCAGACTATAAGTCGCACTTGAATATAAGCCACACCAGCCAATTTTAGGAGGAAAAAAATTAACGTGTACATATATAAGCTGCACTTGATTATAAGTCGCAGGTGTTTTAACATTTAGTTAGTATATGTAAGGGTTTGTCGGGGAAGAGATTGGTGTTTGGGGGAAGCTTCGATTTATATTAACATTTCACCATGATGGAAACAACTTGACCGTCCTATCTCTGTGTGTTCAGCCAACCTTCAAGAAAGTCTTCCAGTTTTGGCAATCTACGTTTGTTACCTCTGACAGCTTTTTCGCCTTATTTCATTGAGACAGTTCTTCACGCTGGTGTTACCAAATTCTCACCATTGATTCCATGATGCCAAGAGTACGTGAAGCCGCTCTATTTTCTTCTTTAAAAGCCAGATAAATGTAAAAGCGGTATCATATGATTTCTTTGTTTGTTTTCCATTATGAGGATTTTAGACCGACGCTTAAAGGCAAGTATCACTTAAAAGTGAAGGATGAAACCTGTACAATCCATAGACTGAGGAGGTCCTCTAGTGGCCGTTAGCTGTAAAAATCCATAAATAACAACTTAAAGTGACAGTGTGTAGTTTTTGCAGTACGTCTTTGAAAATAGCTATTAAAATATTATGTGATAATAATTTCGTAAAGCACATTAATTGCAAAATATTGGCGATATAGTAAAATATGACTCAGTTTTAAAATACATAGGCGCGGGTCCTCTTTTCAGGGGAAAGCCATATTAGATGACGTCTTTACTTCTACAAGAGCCCAGACGGACAAAGCGCACGGAAAAAAGCCGCTATTAAAACATTGGTTTCCCCTCAAAATGCAAAAAAGTTTGGCCATAAATACATTTTTACCTCTTCGCTAGTTCCAAGCGATGAAAGAGAGACTGACGTGCTCGTCATGTTGCTGCAAATAGATCATTCTCAAGGAATTGAGCGTTTGAAAACATCACTAGTTGGACCTCCGTGGTTGAGTTTCTTACTCGAAGACACAAATACCGCATCCTTGTGATAATTTAGGTATGCACTGCCCCCTACTGGCCGAAAATTACACACTGTGCCTTTAACTCATATGGGTTAAACTATTTTGGGTTATTCTATGGGTATGTAATGTAACCGTAATGAAATTGACAGACTTCTACCATCTTACTAAGTGGGATAAATAGGACTCCCAAATACTTTTTTGCCTCACTATATTTCAGGGGAATTTTTTTTTCTTTATTAGATAGATAGATAGATAGATAGATAGATAGATAGATACTTTATTCATCTCCAAGAGAAATTCACAGTTCCAGCAGCTTACGGGAACACAGGGGCATGCAGGGAAAATACAGTATAAAAATTTAAAAGAAGAACTAAGGTAAAATATAATGGTATAAAAAAGTATAATGTCTGCCAGTCCAGTTCAGGTGCAGTTGTGCAGATGTCAGTATACAGAAACACTTGAGTAATGGTCAGTTTGTACATACTTAGAGTCCAACTTGTAGATCTGTGTGTATGATAAAGTGCATGTGTGACCGAAGGTGCATGGTGTGATTAGCATTAAGTCCAGTGTTCTATGGTTGATTTTATCGCCCTCCCCCTAGAGTTGTTGAAGAGCCGCATGGCGTGGGGGAGGAACGATTTCTTCAGTCTGTCAGTGGAGCAGGACAATGACAGCAGTCTGTCACTGAAGCTGCTCCTCTGCCTGGAGATGGCGTTGTGCAGTGGATGGTGTGGACTGTCTATGATGGACAGTAGCCTGTTCAGAGTCCGTTTATCTGCCATAGATGTAAGGCTGTCCAGCTCTGTGCCAACAACAGTACCTGCCTTCCTCACCAGTTTGTTCAGGCGTCCAGCGTCCTTCTTCTTGAGGCTGCCCCCCCAACACACCACTGCGTACATGAGGGCGCTCGCAACTACAGACTGGTAGAAGATCTGTAGCAACTTCTTGCAGATGTTGAAGGACGCCAGCCTTCTGAGGAAGTACAGACGGCTCTGTCCTTTCCTGCACAGGGCGTCTGTGTTGGCAGTCCAGTCCAGTTTGTCATCCAGCTGCACTCCCAGGTATTTGTAGGTGTGAACCACCTCCACACAGTCACCTTTGATGTTGACAGGCTCAAGGTGCGGCCTGATTCTCCTAAAGTCCACCACCATCTCCTTGGTCTTGGTGGCGTTTAGGAGCAGGTGGTTAGAGTCGCACCACGTGACAAAACGTTGGATCAGCTCCCTGTATTCCTCCTCCTGTCCACTCCTGATACAGCCAACGATAGCTGTGTCGTCCGCGAACTTCTGCACGTGGCAGAGCTCCGAGTTGTACTGGAAGTCGGACGTGTACAGGGTGAACAGGACCGGAGAGAGCACAGTTCCCTGCGGTGCTCCAGTGTTGCTGGTAACAGTGTCGGACCTGCAGTCCCCCAGTCGAACGTACTGAGGTCTGCCGGTCAGATAGTCTGTAATCCATGCCACCAGGTCTGATCCTACTCCCATCTCTGTCAGTTTGTGCCTGAGGAGCAGAGGCTGGATGGTGTTAAAGGCGCTCGAGAAGTCCAAAAATGTAATCCTCACAGCACCACTGCCTCTGTCCAGGTGAGAGAGAGAGCGGTGAAGCAAGAAGATGATGGCATCCTCCACTCCAACCTTCTCTCTGTAAGCGAACTGCAGAGGGTCGAGAGCGTGGTGGGTCTGTTGCCTCAGGTGATGGAGCAGCAGCCGTTCCATGGTCTTCATCACATGGGACGTCAGGGCGACCGGCCTGAAGTCGTTCAGCTCCCCAGGATGTGGTTTCTTGGGGACTGGAATGATGCAGGATGTCTTCCACAGCTGGGGGACCCTCCCCTGTCCCAGGCTCAGGTTGAAGATACGCTGTAGGGGGTGTCCCAGTTCCTGCGCACAGGTCTTCAGTAGTCTGGGGGAGACCCCATCTGGACCTGTAGCTTTGCCGGGGCGTAGCCTCCTCAGCTCTCCACATACCTGAGCTGCTGTGATGGTGGGTGGTGTGAGCGGGGGAGGGGAGGTGTCCTCCTCTGTGCTGGAGATGGCTTGTGGGGTTGGGTGGGTGGGGGTTGCTGTGCTCGTAGGTGCAGGGAGATCAAACCTATTAAAAAACTGGTTTAACTGGTTTGCTCTTCCCACATCAGCCTCAATGGGGGCTCCTTTCTTTGAGCTGCAGCCAGTGATGGTCTTCATCCCCTCCCATACCTCCCTCATGCTGTTGTTCTGCATCCTCTGTTCTATTTTCCTTCTGTATTGCTCCTTCCCCTCTCTGAGCTGGACTCTGAGTTCCTTCTGTATCCGCTTGAGCTCCTGTGTGTCACCATCTCTGAAGGCCTTCTTCTTCTGGTTCAGGAGGCCTTTGATGTCACTGGTTATCCAGGGCTTGTTATTAGCGAAGCAGCGCACAGTTCTTACTGGAACAACAACGTCCATACAGAAGTTTATATAGTCCGTTGTGCAGTCAACCATCTCCTCCAGAACATGGCTCTTGTTTTGAAATTCCACCCTTGAACAAGCAATGGACTGACAACATCTAAATAGAGACGTCAGGCCTTATTGGGAGTTAAAAACAGCTCATTTTACTTTTTCGTGTATTTTCTAGAAATGTCAGTTGTGACTTGTTCTTTTTTTTCGTAATTTTTTTTAGGCGAGATGTTTAGAGTTTGGACAATTATTCTCTGTGGTTTACTTTAACACAGTTGTCACGATGTGTAATTATAGCAACAAAAAAGAGTTAACTAATGAGGCTTCATGGACTTAGCGTGACCAAAGACCAGAGAGAGAAAGAATTTCAAACCACCTTCACCTTCAATATATAATCATGTTGAACAGGACATTTTACCGTGGAATATTATCCTCCGACCTGGATATTTAGCTGTTAGCATTTAACAATGTCCATGTTACTATCATACTGCAACTGCCTTCAGTCAGAGGCCTCTTGAGACTTGCTGCAAAAACTGACCGCAACTGGAGATCCTTCCTCCCCACAGCATCGCCAACCACAACAACCCTTTCAAAATACTTGGATGATAAGAGTTATGACTATTTAGGCTATGTACACATGTAAGCGGGTTAAAAAAAACAAACAAAAAAAAACCATCCACACTAGAGTATGAATACCCGACTCGAGCCCGATGGTACCCAACGGGTCGGGCCGGGTATGCACAGATATTTAGAAAGGATGCTCTGGTCCTTTTTTATTTTATTTTTATTAATAAGAATGTTTGTTTATGCTGGCTGCAGGGCATCTTGCAGATACATTTACCCTTTTAAAACTGACAGAAAAGTTTGAAAAATAGACGCAGAAATTTTTTCTGTTTATAGTTCTCAGCACTTCCACTCCATTCTCTATTGATTTTTTTAAGGTTACTCGACCAGGACAGCAGGGGGTGCTAAGTTTTCATGGCTACTATCACAGCGTCGTTTGAGTTTTTTTCTAGGCTTGTGAACGCATTTCTTCCTCAAGGAGCAATGAACGACAGAAAGGAAAGTTTAGGTTAAGCTGTAAAGCTTTTTACTAGAATTGCAGCTCATAGGATACTCTAGTAACACATGGAAACAAAACACAGCAGCCTTCTTCCTACACCTCCTTGTGTTCAAAATTTCCAAAACAACAGATTAGATAAGTTATCCTTTCAGTTTAAAGCATGTAGTGGCCAAACACTGCATTAACTACTAATTACAGCGGCTGTAGAGCCCAGTTCTGGTGAAGCGATCTCTGGTTGTTGCTGAAACTGACCAATCAGATGCATAGGCTCTCTGTTGACAGAGACGGATAGTTAAATTTGGGCCTCTACTCTGTGCGTAGGTGAAGGAAAGCCTTTGCGTTGACAGATTTTGACGTTGCGTCAATCCTTCTCCGTCAAAACGCAGAAGCATAAACTAGGCTTTATGAACTTGTAATCATATCAACCCAACGCAGCAATAATAATATACTCACATGTCATTTAGGAACACACACACACTCACATGCTGCTGCACAACAATCCGTAGTTTGGCTGGTTAGGAAGCAGTGATGTGGTGGTGGCTGATTTATAAAAAGGGTGGTATTCTGTGTACATGCGTAAATAAAAACAGAGTTAATTCTAGGAATTAAGCGGCCTGTGTTAATGTTTAGCAGTATTTTTGCAAAAAACATAGCCATGTTAGTCTTTTCTGGTGCTCTTGGCTGATGGCATGTCCAGAATCCATAGTGTTTGACATTTACAGAAAAAAAAGAACAGAAATAAGGCACTGAAATGTGCGCTGCTTTTCGGTCTGCTTACTACCGTTTATGTTAGAACCAGTGCCAGAATGGCACCAGATATCGGTACCCATCCCTATACACACATAACCAGTGCGTTTTTTTAGGCACATTGAAACCTGTAGGGGGCAGTAGTTCTCCCACTCATAGTAACTTTCTACTTTCTTCCTTCTGCATACAGCAGTAATGAAGCTTTTAAAAACAAGCGAGCAAAAAGCGCTTGGACGATCTATAATGCCAACACAGCTCTGAGGTTTGAGTGGAAACAAAGGACACACAAGTGATGTTGGAGGACTTTCTGTCACGGTCAGTGATGTGCGACTCCTAAAACTCTGCTTACATCTGTCCACACGCAACTGCTGAAAATGGAGAAAATGCAGATCTGGACAGGGACTTAATTTCCGTTTGGGTTAAATAAAATATATTTTTGAATCTGAATTATAGAAATTGGCAAACATGGTGGTGGAGAGGTGATGATGTGAGCTTCTTTTACAAACACAGAACTTGGACACCTTGCAGTCACTAAGTACACTCTGTACATCGTCTCTACAACACACAAAAAAAAATCCATACCCATCTAAACAAGAAAATATTTTAAAGAGTTTCTCAACATTTGGGTAAGAAACCCCCATTACCACCACCACCACCTTTGTAGGTTTTATTACATGCTCATGACAATCATGACACAACACAATGCTGCAGTTAGCTTATGATGCTGAAGTGTGTTAAAATGCACAGATTTCTTTCTTAATTTTTCAGTGCTAAGTTAAACTAGTGAAGTTAAAATCTAAACCTAGTGAAGTTGTCAAATGTGGAGTGAATTATCCAACACCAAACAATTTTTTTTGAAGCAGAGATTCTAAGGTTTTGATAACTTTAAACTTTGTAAAAGTTAAAAATCTTTATTCCAGTCTAAAGCTCAGATCTAACGTGGTGATTGCAGAACAAAGCAGAATTTTTTTGGGTACATTTTCTGAAACTTAAACCTATTTTTACAAATTCTTTTCTATTATTTTCTTATTTACTTTAATCAGATGTGGTTACATACTACAGCGCAGAATGAAGGAGCTAAAATTGCATTAAAAAAAAATATTTATCAGATGATGTAAAAACCAATTATCACTTCTAATAAATAAAGACTGTATATGTAACCGACCTAAGAAGAATTTTATTGATTAGGAATTCAGATTTCAGTCAGAAATAAAGTCTGGAGGAACAGACCATTTGTCTATATGGTTTCCTTTTTTCTATACTTCATCAGACCGTGAAGAATTCCTTATATTAGGGTCAAACGTGAGGCTTCCTTTCCAGACTTTGCTTGTTCTTTTTTTTACACATTCTATCCAGCCATGTTAAACCACTAAGTAAAACGAGCTACCTCGTTTCAAGGCTCAAGTTTACTGAAAAATGTCGTATTGAAGGTAGGGGACGCCAAGCAAAAATATGACCAAAGAGCGTCAGGAATTCTGGAATTAGTAGCATTTTTTGTAACTTTTGACAATCGTTTTACATGATATAGAGCTATGCTGTCTAAATCAACACAGGGAATATCAACTATGCAAAGGTCCTTAAAAGACCCAGCTGCACCACAATGAGCAAGAAAGGCACGACTATAATTTGGAGAAACGAATCAGTGAATACCTGGTGTGCCCTCATCAGGGCAGTGCGTCGATACATGTAGTCCTCAGACTTAAAGACGTAGACCATCTTGTAGGAGTTGAGTTTGAACATGCATTCCATCTTTTCCTTTTCCAGGGATTTCTTTACTCCCTCGCAGGCCTCCTTGTCCATCTGCTCCCTGCCCTTCTGGTACTTTCTGATCCGTCTTAGGTTCCTGATAGGAAACCCCCCCCAAAAAACATTTACATTCGTCAAACTGAAATTAATCAATCACTCAAGTTTGACTCGCATAGAGAAAGGCAGCTATCACGGTCAGAAATGTGACATATGAGGAGGGAGAATGAAACCTTGGTAGAAACACCGGCTTCTGGGCGAGGTGCTCCCTCAGCTCAGGAGTGGTGGAGTCTGGGTTTAGGTAGCGCCCAACGTAATCGGACCAACGCTGCGAACGCAAAAAAAAAGAAGTTAGGATGTTGCAATAAAATCCACAGATACGTCAATGGAGATGCGACAGCTCTACTGGTATCAACAGGTTCTCAGTAGTATTCCCGTTAATCGCTATGCTGCTTATGCAAACACAAAACAAACGGAAGCGGGGATTCCTACACAAATTCCGGACGTTTCCACGCTCTCATTTCCAGAGTTCTCTGTCCTTTTTACCGCTTATTTACAGACTAAATACAATACCGATCGGACTTTAAACATGCATCAGATGAGCAGCTCCTTACCTCAGCCTCCATGGGCTCATCAGAGTTCTCCTCCTCCGTGTCGAGCAGCTCCACTGTGAGCTGCACTTGTCCTCTGTTTTTCACAAACATCACCTGGGAAAACCAGGAAAGAAAGAGTCTTTAAATATACAAAAACCTGTGTTTTATTTATACATACATACATACATACATACATACATACATATATATAAATATATATATATATATATATATATATATATATATAAAGCCCTTATAAGTGAAGACAGGATGTTCCTCCCATCAGCAGAGATCATCAACATTTTTAATGAACATAGACAAAAGACCTATCAAAAGGCTTTTCCTTCCCCAGTACCTGAGTCAAATGAAGAACAGCTTGCATAAAGCAGACAGACAGACAGACAGACAGACATATGCTGGATAAGCTGGATATCAACATGCTGGATTTCTTGGTACTAGTGGTCTTTTAGCCTAGTTTGTACTTCCCCAACAGAAAATTTTCACTCAGACGTATCGACGGAGACGTTTTTCGTTTATGGTTCTCCGTTTCTTTCACTCCGTTCTCCATTGATTTTTCAGAGTTGCAAAGTAATTGTCCACCAGGACAGCAGGGGGTGCTAATTTTTCATTGTGGCTATGCCTACTATCGCAGCGTCGTTTTAGTTTTTTTCCTTCAGCCTGTGAACACCTTTCCCCCTCAAGGAGCAATGGATGACATGAAGTTTTGATTAAGCTGTAAAGCTTTTTACTAGAAGTTCTGATCATTGAATACTCTAAAAACACATTTAAAGAATTTTTTTTTTTTAACTACAGATTACAGTGACTATAGAGCCCAGTTCTGGTGAAACGATCTCTGGCTGCTGCTGAACTGACCAATTACAGTCATACGCTCTCCGTTGATGGATAGTTAGAAAACGGACCTCTACTCCGTCCGTCCTTGTGTAGGTGACGGAGAGACCCTTTAAGGTCACTGATATGCTACTGTGAAAGTTGAGGGACTTCTAGAACTTGACTGCCCTTAAAATAGTATTCTAAGAGCTACACTACTGTAGCTTAACTCTTTAGTAAAACAAAGATGGTATGTGATTAGAAAAGTGAAACTTTCTGTTACTTACATTCTCTATTGCTACTTCACAACACACACCACACAGTTCTTTAATAATAAGAACTCAGTCAATCAATTGGCGCGAAAAAAAGCTGACAAAAGCCCATGAACATTATAACATTAAGTGAGGTAACACCCTGAGCTAGAAATGATTGACACCTTTCCTAAGTACCTGCCGAGAAATTAGTTCATTATTATTATTAGAGCTGAAACAACAAATCGATTTAATTGATTATAATGGATTTTAAAAATGGTTGACAACTAATAAAGTCATTGATTACTTGCTTTATAATCACGTTTTAGCTTTACCCCTTAACGTTCCGACGGACTGCAGAAGGGCCCGTCCGCCATTTTTACTTTTATATTTATAATTTCTATGAATTTATCCATTTTATATAATTGAAAAACTAATAGTATTATTTTTTGGGGTGGCTGTGGCTCAGTGGTAGAGTAGTTGGCTTGCAATCGGAGGTTCGTAGCTTCAATTCCAGCTTCCTCCTGTCACATGTCGATGTGCCCCTGGGCAAGGCACTTAACCCCCAAAATTCTACATCGTCCTACCGAGCCATTTTGGCGATCGGTGTATGAATGTGAGTGTGAATGGGTGAATGTGGCTTCAATGTAAAGCGCTTTGAGTGGTCAGTATGACTAGAAAAGCGCTATATAAGTTCAGTCCATTTACCATTTTTTAACCATATATGCCAAAAGAGGACACAATCATAAATGTGAACACAGCAGTTGCCCTTGTCAGCCCTCCATTCCCTCCCAGAAGAATTATGCACAGCTCACATTTTGCAGCCGGCCGTCTCTCGCAAATCTGATCTTTGAAATGTTTGAGTTCATTTAATTGAAAGCAGAAGATCCAAGTTTAAAAAGCCACATTTACTCCAACACCCCACAGACCATGAAAATGTTGTGTTTAGTGAAGGTAGGTTAATTAATTCTGAAAGCCCCAATGTTGCCCCAAAATACTGCCCAACTATGTAAGACTCCTTCATTTCCAAAATTAAACGGTCATTTTCATTTCATGGGCTGAAATATTTTTGTTAATATGCTGTACATTAATTTGTATAGAATTCTACCTCATTTTGTATTTTTATGGCTAAAAATTATTCTGGACAAAAATCTTGCACTGTTATGCTAATTTTACTGTGTTACTGTGTTCAGGTCCAATAAAATGGAGTGCATTGAACTGCACAATTCTCTTGGCTTTTCATTGTTCTTAATGAAAATGTGTTCATAATAATTTATATAGGTGAAAGTAATAGCTAAATATAATTATTAATAAAAGCGATTCATCGTAAAAATAATCGACAGATTAATCAATTATAAAAATAATGGTTAGTTGCAGCCCTAATTATTATTATTTTTCTCAAAAGACCATTAGTCATTTAAGCAAATTACAGGCAGAATGAGGGTGCGACTGAGAGCTTTTAAATCCCTGGGTGGGGTGCTGGTTTGTTGAGTTTCTCACCCTCACTGTCTTTAGATGTTGGCCTGTAAAGTAAACTGGATGTGGGAGCTTTTTTTATTTACACTTTTTCTTGAGTAGTTACTCCATCATAGCTCGATGTTCAATATTCCTCCATAAGTAATATCCTCACTCCTCCTAAATGCTTCTTTCCTTGACGCTTTTTCAGAGCCTTTAAGATTGATGAATGTCGACAAGTTTGTTTCTCATCTGATTTTTAGTCTACTAAACTTGTAAGCAAGACAGATGTTTTTGTTTGGATTCTGAAGTCATGTCTGTTACCTTGAAGCAGTTCTCGTCAGACATGAGCTGCTCGGCCTTGCGCTGGTAGTCCCCTTCAGCCGAACTCCTCGAAGGCTGCGCAGACGTGACTCCCCCTGTTGCGCCGTTCCCGCTCTCCGTCAGGTAGAGGTCTGTCACCTGGACGCAGATCTCGTCGCTCACTATGTGCTGCAGCTATGGCGGGAAAGGGAAGGCGTAGTCAAACAACTGTTACAACCTTGTACGAACATACGTTTCGAGCGAGCGGGGCCATTACCTGCCGAACTATGCTCTGGATGAGCTTGTCCATAGTGAAGGCAATGTAAGCATGGATGGTGAACATTTCCCTCAGAGAGTCCTCGTACTGAGAAGCCTCCATGTTTCCGTCGAGCAAATTCCTAACCATCTCCAGGAAGGCTGAATAGTAATCCTCCACTTCGACGTCCACTGGAGAGCAGACACATGAAAATTTCAACCTAGCCTTTGAACCAGGCAATAAAAAATCATTTTATAATAAGAGACTGTTTCAGTAATGTTCTGGTCTGCAGTCACAGATTTTTGGTCTGTAAAACAGGGTTCTACCGATTAAAAGAAAATGATAAAGGAGATATGATTTTAAGCTAACTTTAGCATCCTCTTTTAGCAATTAGCATGATTAGCATTGCTAACATTAAACAGCACTGTCCATATTTATTCCTATGTAAATGTAGGTAATTAGCTTCAGCGTTTGTATCAGCAATTTGTGGTTGTTAGTCTTCCAAAAAAACAAGCATGTCCAATAAAAACAGGGTACATTTCTAGAGGATAAAACAGAACTAGGTATCTGGTAAGATTCAGGTCATTTCGACTGAATAACCCACGAATTGACATTGGGCTTAAGGCTGTGTGAGTCGATTTTATTGACAAATCAAACTTTTTGTTTATGAAGACTTAATTTTTTTGGAAAATATGTATCTTTTTGATTTTTTTTTTTCATCAACACACTCCTTGGGTAGTTTGGAGTGATGCCTGGCCACCCAGAGCCTATCAACATCTTTTACAAGCCGGTTTTAAAGCTTGTATTTATTTGGACCTTGACTCCCAGAAGAGATCATATGAGATAAAAGCATTTTTTTAAGGACTGAATGTCTTTTTTTTATTATCTCTTTTTACGCAGAGACATAGACGAAGAAGAAAGGTAGTTTGGAATTTGGTCAAACAGAGATTTTGTTTTTAAACAATATCGCCCAGCCCTTATTATATGATAACTAATTAGCTAATAGCTGATGCACTTCTGTAGAAAATACAACTTCCCTTCTAAAAGGATAAACATATATATATATATAAATAAAATGTTATAGACATTATAGATATTTTCCCTTTCCAGATACGTTGGAGAAGAACGACTTCAAAAAGGTTTAGAATACCATTTAAAGAACATTTATTGTGCAAAATGCGTTTAAAAATGCTCACATCATAAATAAGGACGGAGATATTTTAAATAGCATAAAAGCTAAATATTATAAAGTTAAAAAATGTCTTCTTTCCTGTTTACTTATTTATACATTTAATATCAGACTCAAAGATACATGCATATGAATAGAAAAATGCTTGAAGTTAATCAGATTTCTTTTCCGTTAATTGAAAACATCAAGCTTTAAACTTTTAATATCCAGTGTGAAGACAAACACTGAACATTAGTATCCTTAGTTTTTTTTTTTTTTTCATACTTGAACTATGGATATTTTATATATAATATATAAGTTTTTACAAGGCAGGGACATTTTATGCATAAACAGAACACTAAGAAAAAATACATTAAATACTCCTACCATGTATTCCTATTTAAAATGGGTAAAATTGCAACACAGTTGTGTGGAGTATCATTTCTATGCAAGTTTCAGGAGAGCTGGCTTGTTGAAACGTCAAACTTTTAGTTTGACTTCTCAAATGCGATTGAACACCACGGGAAGATCGAAAGAGATGCCTGAGATCTTCAGAGAGAAGGTCGTAGCAGCATATGAGTCTAGTAGTTTAGAGAAAAAACTCAGAATAAATCATTTCACCACATGGAATAAGTCTAGAAGCAGAGGAAATTTACTGCCAACATCCGCGGGTCTGAACATCCAAGCAAGTTCAACCGTGAGAGCAGACTGCAAGATGCTAAAAAAAAGAAACCCTACTTCTGATGAGAGCGTCCCAAATCCTGTACAAGCATTTATTGGAGAAGGAAACCATGACTAGGAAAAACTAAGGCCAGACTGAAGTTAGCCGGGAAAAAATAGCATACCGTGTGTCACAGGGCAATTGAGAAATGTGAGACCATGCGCGAAAAGATGAATGCTTAAGGAGAAAGGGACTCCGAAACATGAAAATGACCCTACACATACCAGCAAATCCATCAAGGATGGGATAAAAAATGGTCACTGATTTAGATGCAGTGGAGTGAAGACGCAAAAAATAAACCTCTCAAACATCTCAATCTTTCTCCGATCAATAAAACATCTCAGATAAGTTAACCAAAGGGAGTAAGAGGAGCTGTCAGGGTGTCCTAAATTTTCCCCAGTTAGAAAATACTGACTAAAATGATACAATTCTTTTTTCACGATGTTATTTTTGTTTCCAGAGATTAAAATACAGATTTTATTATTGAAGAACTGAATACCTAATGGGGTATTCTTAAATTCTTCCACCAAACTTCGCAGTTCTTCACATATTCAAAGCAAATAACCGTATTGTGCTGTGATGGTTGTGACGTTACTCACTGGGCTCCTTGAGTCGGAGCTGGATGGCAGGATTATCGCTCTTCTCTCTCTTGAGTCCCAGGACCTCCCTCTCCCAGTCCCGCTCCCTGACGTCGTCCTGGATCTGCCGCTCCGCCTGCTCGTACAGCTTTAACAGCCGCGAGCACAGCGTCTGGTGCAGCCGCAGGAAGATGTACCAGTTGTTGTTGACGAAGAAGAGGTTGTAGGCGTCGTCGCAGGAGCGCAGCTTATGCGCCGCCGTGCTGCCGAACAGCAGCTTGGACTTGGAGGGGCTCCCGCCGCCAGAGATGCCGTTCTGCTTCTTGGAGGCCCCCTCCTCCGGCTCCGCGGCGTCCTCCTCTTCCTCCTCCTCCTCCTCCAGGTCCGACAGTTCGCCGCGCTGCGCGAACAGCATGTCGGGGATGAAGTGGTGGATGATCTGCTTGATCTTGTACTTGTCCTCTTTCTGAATGCTGGTCTGCCGCTTCACGTGGTGGATGATGAGCGCCGCGGCGTCCTCCAGGATCTGGCTGTCCTCGTACGCTAGACTGAGGTGGGGGCCTGCGGGCGCGGTGGCGTTCTCCTCCGAAGCCTGCTCCTGCCGCTGGAAGTCAAAACGAAGCTTTAAAGACGCCATGCTCTCCTCATAGAGACAGACAATAAATAAGGGTGACCATACTCCTCGTTTTACCTCATCGTAGATGCTTTCGATTTCATTGAGTAAGGACTTGGATCGAAGTACTTTGGTGTCGTTCTGTTTGAAGTTGATGCCTTGATGGTCCAGAGATTTTAGGTAATACTTCTCGTTCTGCTCCCTCCAGATCTTGTTGAAGCCTCGCTGGGCTTCCCGCCACTCCTCCTCCTTCGTCTTTAACCTGGTTGCAACGAAAAGCCAAAGTCAAGCAAAAACTCATTGGTTTTATCAGTTATTTTATAATCAGTTAAGTATTACTTCATATGCTGATAAAATTGAAAAAGTGGAATTGGTTGATTTTGATTTGGCTTTCAGACTGGGCTTTTATTTAACCCATTAGTCATCAAGAATTAATCGGGCCTTAAAAGTTGGGCCCGACCCGAAAGAGTTCAGCCTGAGCCCGAAGAGTATATTTTGACTGATAGCTATTAAAGACTGAACCTGATTACAGCCCGACATTATTCAAAAGTGACAAAAATGAGTTTCAGCTAGAAAAAATAGGCACCATGACCAGCAGGTTTTCAATTTACTGGACAAATGTTTGAAATCTCGGTCAAATAGGCCTGTTTTGTGAAGCTTAAAATGATAAATGAATAAGAATAATTTCAAGGCGTGTTGATCATCTTTTAGTCTGGAGCTATATAAAGCTTTAACTGCTTGTTTCTGTTGCGTAAAAGTCTGTCTCACCTGCATGCGTTTCTGTGTGTGCTCTTCACCGCTCGCTCTAGATTTCAGGAGATTTTATCTGACTTGTGGGCATCAGGGAGCTGCTATATAAATGCAGGAGACTTCGGCAACTTAAAACTTGGGATGTCTGGTCATAGTGCATTTACGCTTCAGCATTTTCTATGAGAGCGCAGCGCAGCATGTCTTCTGTTTCGATCTGAGACGAGTAGAGCTGGTTATCGATTCAAATTTAATGAATCGATTCAATTATGATTTTTAAGAGTTAGAATCGATTGTCACAATTCGATCTGATTCGTTCAGATTCAATCTGATCCAGTTCGATATTGATATGGGTCAATGCTATTAATTTTTTTTGAGCTACTAATGATATGCCTCTAATTCAATATGCCTTATCACTGGAAAACTGTATTTACCCTTTCAGACACAACACTTAAAATGGCCGTCTGGACTTTACCTTCCTATTTTAGTTGTAAAAAGGGCAAACTATTCCCAAAAAGAAAATAGATTTTTGAAATTGTGAATCAGCTAGATTTGATTTCTCTAAGGATCGATTCGGAAGTGGGTCTTTCACATCACGATGCATGCTGTCTGCCTGCAACATTTTGACAGGTAGATTCGGAATAGTGTTAGCGACCCACCGCAGCGCTTTATTCTAAATTATCGCGCTAAATCATTAGGTGACCGCCAAAGCCTGTGTTCAATAACAGAAATTAAACTCAAACCCGGCCCGACATGTCGGGTCCCAACGGCTTCGGGCAAAGATCTTCAGCTCTAATTGGTCATAATCGTGGACGATGTATTTTTGATTATGTTGGGAAAGAAGGATGGTGGCCAAGAGGTCGTAACCAGATCTGGTCCGACCAGATATCGGAGCCAAAGGACGTTTCTTCTTTCTGTTTTGATGTAACGCCTAACAACGCTGAGTTTAAGAGTAGATTGGGAGCCTCGAGAGGACAGAGTATCGTATGATCTGGTCAAGATTGTAATGTGCTCTCCTTGTTGGCAAGTATTAATTCTGAATCCTGACTCTTCTGAGTTAACGGGGTTTAACCAACTCAAAACAGAGAAAGCCTTTAATTTATCTGATAATAGCAGTGGACGAGAATCAGATAGACGAAACGAAAAATGGATTCAAACTGGAACGTCTTTAGCTCGGCGGATACCTTTTCAACACGATAGGAACAGAAATCGCGGGGTTCTTCTTCAGGCCGTCGAGGATGTCCGGAGCTTTGTCTCCGTATATCCTCTGGATGGCCTTGCGGTGTATGACCTCCGAGGAGCCGCCCAGGGTGTTGTCCAGCCGAAATTTGGCCTGCTCCTCGGCAGACATGCGGGACAACCTCCGCTGCACCGTCTCCAGCACTCTGATGGTGGCCATGTTCGTCTCCAGCACCACGTCCAGCTGTGTGGAGACAAGAGATTCACAGCAAGCAGGCCGCTTATAAACACCAGTTAAAAACCCGCCAAAAAAAAGCATGGTAGGAGTATTAGAATGTAGAAGCCACAGTTGAGAAATGTCCTGCTCACCTCAAAGCGTTCGTCCTCACACCTGTAGATGTGCTCCTCATACTGAGTCTTCTTGGAGCTGACGAACGTTGAATCCTCGGACCACGAGGGAAACGAGACCCAGGTGTCGTTCAGGACCTGGACACGGCGGCAGTGATCGGTAAAGAGGGAACTCAATAAATGTCGACACATGAGGTGGAAAAGGAGCGTTTCGATCTAACGACATGCAGCACTCTGACAAAACAGCCTAAACCTGATGACTGTTTTCAAATTTTGTCAGGCTAAAAGCTCATGGTTAATGTGTTTAATTGGAATTTTATATGGTTGACCAGAACAAAGAAGCACATAACGGCAAAATGGAAGGTAAACAATGCTTCGTCAAGTTTACACAGAGATACAAGAAGTTATTTTGAAAGGAAACTGGATCTATGACAGACGGGACATGCCGGAGGTTCATCGAAGCTCCCCTCTTTTTAACTAGAAGCAGGAAGACTCAATGTTTTGCAGCTGATCGGTTCCGCTGTGGTGTTCGTAGCATTGGCCCGTCACGGAACACACTGGGTCTGGAAATGTTGGCACTGCATTTTTGAGATCTCTGATCTAAGGTACGGATCTACGCTCTGTAAGTCAGAGGTCAGCCACCCAACGCTACGGAGCCACCGGTGGGCCCTTCGGAGAGTCGCTCCTTAATAACCAAGAATTCTGCTGAAAATCAGCAGTTTTGAATATATAGACAATACAGTGGACTCCCAGCCATTCGCTGGAGTTAGAAACCATTGCAACTTACGAAAGTTAAAATGAACAAATACTTCAGACCTCCTCTAAAACGCTTTTAACGGCCCAATTTAATAGTTCCCGTGGCAATTATTAGGGGTGAAACAAAAAAAATTTCACTTTTTTTTTTAACACATGCAGCCCAGGCTTGGAAAAAAAGTTTACGTCCACTTTATTATGAAGTATATTTAGGTATGTAGCAGTTTACTTTAGAAAGTCTTCACTTTTCATTAATTCAGTTGTAAAGGTTTAAGGTGTGGGAAGGAGAACATTTAGAAAATTATATATCTTTTCAATTATACGGTGAATTAAAAATCTGAGATATTGAAGAATAGTAATTGAAATTTAACCGGCACTTACAAAAAAAAATCATAAAATAAGTTAATCGGGAGAAAAGCACATTGTCTCGGCTAAACTAATAGTATTGATTGTGAATCGGTTCTGAATCGAATCGAATCGTGAATTGTTGTAGGATTCACATCCCTTGCAGTTATACCTTTATATGTATTAATAAGCTTGGTGAATGCTGTCTCAGCAAAAAGGCAGAAGCTATTGTTCACAGCCCTCCTTATTTTTGCTCTTATAGGTACAGCCATTAACATAAAAAAAAATAAATAGATGGCCCTCCTGGATTAGCTGCTTTGCAAATGGCAACGAGTAAGTTTGGACTTGATGTAGGTATTTCAGCTTCCCAATCTGCATTTTCTTTTAAATATTTTAGATATGCGCTCCAAAGAAATTGGAAAATGGGTAGGTTTACTACAAATTACTTTGGAGTCAGCTTCCACAAAAAAAAAGTTTTAAAAAATGAACACACACCCGAACTTCCCATTATTATTAGTCGCACAGATTGCTAACTGCTAGTATGTGATGCTAAAGAGTCTACTCCACATTTAGTTGGTTGCTGAGTCTCTAAACATACTCAGGAGTCCAATACAGCTGGATCTTATAACGTTCATCGCTCACCTCTTTACAAAGCGGAGTTCTGCCGGTGCACTTGGGCTGCTGGTAGCTTTTGGGCAGAGCTCTGTAGCTGGAACCTAGCCTCTTACAGGAAGCATAATCGATCTCCATGGCGATGCCCTCAGTGGCCCGTTCCTTGGGATACGTCTCAATGTGGGCCATCTCGCGATAGCCAAGGAAGTTTTTGAACCAGTTGAACAGCTCGGGAAATTTTCTGTGAATCGGAATTAAAAAACACTAAGAGAGAAGGGTTGTTGAAAGAATTTAGATCACATGTCAGGAGATGACGTACCCCAAAAAAGGCAGCACCAGCTGCACCAGTTCGGCCCTGGAGATCACCTCCTGGTTGAAGATGACCAGACAGCGCAGGAAGTTGTCGTAGGACTCGGCACTCCGCAGGGCTTTGCGGACCTAAGATGATGTCGGAGGTTAGAATGTGCAAAAACAAACGGTGCCCATGTGTACAAAAAGATGTTTACCCTTAAAGCTACATTTAATTTTGTTAGATGGCAGGAAACCCATCCTCACCTTTTCGAAGAACAGTGACTCCGTGCCGACTCCGTGCTTGCTGGGATCGGCCGCCGGAGAATCCTTCAGACTCAGTAACTTGGGCTTCTTCTGCAGCGTTACAGAAAGAACGGACACAGAAACACAGGAAAGAGCATTAACCATGGACCAGAGTTGGAGCTGAAAACCAAAACAGAGTCAGAATAAAGCTCCAGTGGTATGGGTGTGCAAACCTTGACGGGCGGCGTGGGCCCTGGGGTCGGGTGGCGTCGGATCTGGCAGCCGTTCTGATTGGGCCTCTGTTTGTTGTTGAGCTGCATTTTTTTGGTGGTGAGGCCGTGGTCGTTCTTCACAGACTCTGCCTTCTCTGCGTTAGTTTTGTTTAGCATCTGGGGAGAAGAGACAACCTTGACTGAGAAACGCCTCACATCGTCTGACATTAATAGCTGCACCTTCATGATCATCCACAGAGCCTTGCAAAAAGATTTACACTTCTTTAAAATTCAGCACATTTTGTCACATAACAGTGATGAGCTTTAATAGGAAAAATATTGATACGCAAATATATTGCGATATTTAAATCGAAAGTGTGTAGTTTTTGCAGCAAATCTTTGAAAATAGCCATTAAAATATTATGTAATAATAATTACGTAAGGCACATTAATTGCAAAATATTGGCGATATTGTAAATTATGACTTTAAAAATCAGTTTTAAAATACATAGGAGCGGGTCCTCTTTTCAGGGGAAAGTCATATTAGATGTAGTCTTTACTTCTACAAGAGCCCGGACGGACAAAGCGCACGGAACAAGTCCGCTAGTAAAACATTGATTTCCCCTCGAAATGCAAAAAAGTTTTGCCATAAATACATTTTTACCTCTTCGATAGTTCCAAGCGATGAAAGAGAGACTGATGTGATCGTCATGTTGCTGCAAATAGATAATTCTCAGGGAATTTAGCGTTTAAAAACAGCAGTTGTTGGACCTCCGTTGTTGAGTTTCTTACTCGAAGACGCAGATATCGCATGCTTGTGGTATGCACTGCCCCCGACTGGCAAAAAATGACACACTGTGCCTTTAAGTCAAATTATTGTATCGATATTCAACAGACATGCACCAATTTTTATTTAATTTTTTTTTAGATTTTGAATGATGAATGATGAGATGAAGGTAAATTTTTATTGTAGTAAAATTAAAAGTATAACATGTAGATGTAGGCTGCTTTCCCCTTCTATATTCCAGTGAATCAACTAGATTTAGTAATGTGTGTTTAGACTGCTGTGAGCGCGTTCTCCGTTTTTTGAAATCGCAATATATAGAGTCACTCATAGTATTACAAAATATCGTATTGCTTCCCACAGTATTCTAGGATTTTATCTACATAGAGATCTCAGTGGCGGCCACCACTGTCTAATTTACTGCCGTCACCGTCTCACGACAGGGATTTAAATAATGAAAAACTTTCAAGTGCTGTCTGTAAAGCCTAGTTTATGGTACTCCATAGGCCATACGGCGGATAGCTGAATCTTGGATTCATGAGGAACAGTGCGGTACAGAGTATCTGTGCCCTTGATCTGGGCCGTTAGGTCCCTGTCAAGCACCTTCAGAGCGGTGAAAGTTGGACTCCACTATCTTTGTCGCAGATTCTGTTCATAACTTCTATGGACAAGGTTTCTAGGTGCAGCCCGAGGTCTTGAGGAGATCCGTTGTTAGTGGCCTAATGAGAAGGTCTCTGCTTTTTCCAGCTGATGTGGTCCTGTTGCCGTCACCAGTGTGTGTAAAGTAAAGTGCTACACAAGCACAGGCCATTTACCATTTATTCATGAATAAAGGAGAAATGGAGCCTGAGACCGATATGTGGACTGGTGCAGCATTTGTAGTGCCTCCTGAACTAGGTGTGTTTCAGGCATATCTCAAAGGGAGGAGACCCAGACACGAAGGGCGGATTATTTTCTCGGTTTGGCCTAGAGGCATCTTGGTATTCCCACTGAGGGGCTGGCCCAACTGCCTGGGGAGATGGAAGTCTGGGCCCCTATGCTCAGGCTGCCGCCTCTGTGACCCCCAAACTTGGATTAAGCAGAAGATGATGGAAAAAATGGATAGACAGTGGACATGCCATCAGTCCATCATAGAGACCCACTAGAAAAACAACCATATCTATACATGATGCTATGCATAAATTAGAGAGAGAAATTAATCTAAAATCCTCAAGCAAACTATACAAACATGTGGAAGAACATTGTCTTGACAGATGAGCCTGACCCACTGACCAGTTCACATCACTTTGAGCCATGCTGGCTTTTTTTTTTTTTTCAAAAAAAAAGGTGCAGACAGAATAGGGGACTGAAAACAAACCAACTCCAGGAAGGGAAATGAAACTAGAAGGCCCCAATTAGTCAAAAACAAAGACAGTGCAGATGATGCACTGCTGTCGGATAATCTTACCGCTGAACTGTTGGCATCAGGAAGAAACTGTCCGAACTCAGAGAGCAGGTCTTCTTGGTTCTTGAAGAGCCTGGCCACCTGAGCGTAGACTTCCTGCTCTGTCAGAGCTGGCGTATAGTTCCCTCCAGCCTCTTTAGCATTCCGCTGCTCCTTCTAGGGTGCATGAACATAAAAAAGAAAAGAAAAAGCAAAAGGTATGAAATAATCGATCTAAATCACACACCAAACCACAAACGCCCCGACTTTCAACCGGACAAACCTGGTAAGTGTGGAGAATCTCCAGAAAGGCCTTATAGATGTCTGGCTGACCCTGGAAACGGTTCTTGATCTTGTTGACGTAGTTGATGGCGTGGTTGAATTCAACGGGCTGGTTGTTCTGCAGGGGCGGGCCGGCGGGAGTCCCACCGAGGGCCGGTTGGAGCTGCACGGGCGGAGAGCGAGGAGAGGTGTATACGGGGATGGACGGAGTGGTCTGGCCACTTGGCGTCAACGGCTGCTGAGGCTGGAACATCAGAACGCAGCTTTAAAACGAATGCGAAAAAGAAACGTAAAGGCCGCAGCGTCGCAGAGTTGGTTCCACCTCACCTTGCTCATCTTGGCGGGGTTCGGCTGTGTCAGAAGAGGCGGGGCCGTGGTGGAGGCGGCGGCAGCGGACGGGAGCTGGGGCGGAATCTGGGTGGCCGCTCCCGTTATGGGGATGTTCTGCACTGAGATGCCGTGCGGGGTTATGTGGTGGATCTGACCCGGCGTCGTCACGTTCACCAGGTCATTGGTTTGGACCTCGATCTTGTAGCCCGGGGGGAGGAAGGTGTTGAAGCCCATGATAAGGTCGGGGTGGCCTTTGAAGAGCTGCGACACTCTGCTGATTACCCCGGGAGTGTCGATGCTGAGAGACACACGACAAGGTAGCAGAAATGAGCTCGGGAGCCGAAGGACCTGGGTTACCTGATTCATGAGTTCCACCGCTGGCGGCCTCACCTTTGGGACTTGAACTCTTTCATTATATCTAAGAAGTCATTGTAGACCTGAGGCTGGTTCCCAAACTGGAGCTTCACTTGATCCAAATAAGACAAAGCATCTTCCACCTAACGGAGACAGAACACGCGTTATCTACAGCATTTCCTGCACATATGGACAAGGGGCTCCCGGGAAGTTAAAATAAAGGCTGGGAATCACTCACTCACCTTAAGCCTCTGGAACTGCTGGTGACCTTGTGCAGAGGATGGAGGGACCGCCGTGTGCCCGTGCCCAGACAAAACCGGGGGTCCGTGGGACTGAGCGGCGGGGCTGTGATGGTGGGGCGCGGAGTGGACTGCCGGACTCGGGGCAAGCCCGTGTCCGCCGCTGTTCTGGGCCACAGTGGGGACCTGGGGAAGGGAGGGGATCCAAGAGTCCTTGAGGAAACTGAGTGCATCGTAGTTCACTGACTGGCTAAAGTTTACATACAACCACATAGCTCTAAGTCACAGTACAGCACCCCAAATTGTGTTTATTGTGATTTTATGGAACAGACCGACACAAAGTAATATGTAACCGAAGACTCCTGGCAGTCCGACTAAGCAGACAGTTTGTTAGGAGTATGGGGGACCAAAACTGACATAATTAAAAATAAAAGCAGAAATATGTTTATGTCTATATATATATTGCTTTTCTTGTCTTTATATGTGCATTTGTGCGAAAAAATGTATACAACTTGTTTTTCCTTTTCTTTTCACATGCATTTTCTTTACGGAAAAAACATTTTTTTTTTCCTTTTCCTTATACATGTGTCACCGGAGAAACCTTTTACTAAATGGCACAGACATTTACACTGAGGCATGTAAAACACTGACATGTCACAACATAACTAACACGCCCTTTTACTCTCAGACGCCACTATCTCATACAATGTCAGGGTGCCTGGTGGAAGAGGGTCGTCTCCATGGCATCGTACAGTGTCATTCAGTAAGACTAATCAGTATAATAAAGAATTTAGCACACAGTGAATATGAGTTACAGAAAAATACACGGAACAGATGATTCTTAATATCAATATTTCCACCACGCATGCATTCCTTGTTTTTACATTACCCCCTCTCCTCTTTTTACTTTACGTTATGCACTTTTGCCTCATTACGCAAATGAAGAGGGTGGCCCTTCTTGGTCCAAATCCTCTACTATTGGTCAGCAAACAGGAAGGAACCGGATCCATGTGCAGATCGATTGTGCATGCCAGCGCCAAGCCACTTCCTCCAAAATCTTGAGAAGTGACGGGTCAGCTTCATTATCTGTGTCTGCAGCTAACTGGAGTAGCCTCTCACTCAAAATGTATACGCAAAACAATAAACAATCATCACTGATTGTATTACTTTCAGCTAAGACAGCAACGTGCCTTAATTCTTCTCGAGTCGTCTGAGACATCTCTAGTAGCACTTCACTTCCTATCAAACAAGGCGTTCTCCTGAAACGGCCAAAAGCGGAGGTATGCAAAATTGATCTGCACATGGATCCTGCTCCTTCATATTTACTGACTAATAGGAAGGGCAGCCCTCCTCATTTGCATAATGAGGCAGAAATGCATACGGTAAAGTAAACAGAGGAGACGAGAGAATTCAAAAACAAGGAATGCATGTATAAGGAAAGGGAAAATTAAAATATTTTTTTTTCTTGAAGAAAATGTATGTATAAGGAAAAGGGAAAACAAAAAATATTTTTTTGACTAAAATGCATGTATAGGAAATACTCATGTATTTCACTGTGTAGCACTTTGCTTTACTATTAATTGTGTAAACTGCTCTATAAATAAAATTTGATTGATTAATTGATCTTCCCAATTGCAACTATTGTAATGTTTTTCGATGCCTAAAAGGCAGTTTTACTTTACCTGGTATCCCTGGGGGACGGAGTACTGGACGCCGGCTGTGGGCTGCATGTTGTCGCTCGCCGCTTCATACACGGCCGGAGCAGCGGGGGCCGGGGCCAGGATACGATGCTGGAAAGGCTCCGGGTTGCCAGCGAGCCTCCGCTGCTGCGATGCGAAAACCGTGTCCTGATCCTCCAGACGCCGCTTCATTATGAACTCATGCTTGTGAGAGCTGCGAAACCTGGGAACAGAGGGATGACTTGAGGGTCAGCTTTCACAAGGGCAAACCTCAAACTCAGCTTTCAAACCCATGTGCTCACTTGATCTAATTTCTTATAATTACCTTATGCTAAAGGGGTTTCTTTGTCTCTACTGCGAAGTTATCAAAAAGACACATAGAGCATCGATTGAGACACCTACTGATTTATTACCAAGCATGTCTGACTTTGGTATTGCACAAACTTACATAGACCAAGAATGTGAATTGCCTTTGTATTTAAGATCGGTACTTTAGACTTTCTGATGTAAGGCTCAAGCAAAACGACATACTTAAAGCGCTTCACTCCAGAGCAACGATCACATTCATACACTGATACACAGATCTGTGACAGTGTATGACACGTGTTTGACTCCATCTGACATATGTGCATATATGTCAGAAGGAGGCTTCAATCCGAGCGACAACTTTCGGATTGCAACGCAAATAAGCCTCCCCTGCTGAGATGTGTTTGTGGACACTGAAAAAAAGAGAGGATTTAACAAAATCACACTATTAAGAGATTTTTTGCACTTTTAAAAAGTACACTTACAAATAAATCAATAATTATTTCAATTCCCTATAAACAAACGAATATTTAAATTCAAGCATTTGGTTTGCATTTGCCTTGTGTCGGCTTTGTCTGTAAATCTTGGCACTATTAACTATGTTTTTCCTAGTTTTGTTCTTTTTGCAGAATGTGACCTCAACACATTTCAAATCAGACTTTTGTTTAAACTTATTTAAAAAGCCATATGACTGTGATAACTGACTCCCTGTAGCTGCCTGTGCATTAGTGAAGAGAACTGCTAACTGTATATGTAGTTTAGTGACAAAAATATACTAGTCTTTTGAGAAACCACAATAAAATAACATGACTTATCTTTGCAGTCTAGATTAAAAAAACTGACCCGATTACATTTAATCAAAAAGGTGTTTTTACAGCTGATATTTTTCCGAGCAGTGAGTGTTAACGCTGACATTTTGTTGTGTAATTTGATCCACCAAGAGAAAAACACAAGCTCGTGCATCTACATTCGTTCAAATAGGGTGAACTGAATGTGCAGCTCGCGCTCTCCGTAGCCAATGAAAACACGAAAAGCCTACGTCAGCGGTGCAACAAACAGGTGCTGTGGAAACGTGGGAGTCCGTCTGCCATTCACAACTTGCTCTAGACACCAGCAGCTTCTGGCCACATGAATGAACGTTTTTTTTTAAAGGGATGTCAAACCTCCGCGAATGATAACATTAAAGCTTTACCAAACACCCAAGTGAAAGTGACAGAGAGGCGGCACTACAGCGGAGCTCTACAGATAGCTGCTTTTTGTCCAGCGGCGGAGCTCCGCTGAGCCCCGTTCACAGCCGCGGAATGCTAAGCTAATGCATCCGTGGGGTTTACTGCCCCCCTCCCCCCGTAGTGCCGTTATCGTTACCCATAAATGCTGCTATCGCTGTTAAACACCAGGACAAAACAAATTCAACGTCGCGTTTACGTGGCCTAGCAAAAAACCACGGACACCGACCTCAAGTTACTGCTCGATCCCTTCCCCACGCCCGCCA
The DNA here is from genome assembly GCA_028564705.1 of Apricaphanius iberus. Lineage (NCBI taxonomy): Eukaryota > Metazoa > Chordata > Actinopteri > Cyprinodontiformes > Aphaniidae > Apricaphanius > Apricaphanius iberus. The sequence continues at coordinate 41,468 of JAPXFQ010001616.1, forward strand.
TTTAGCGTGGCGACGAAGTTCGGGACATTACACACCATCTCTATCAGGTAAGCGAAATCAAATAAAATGACCGAGCCCGCAAATAGTGTGGTGGAATATGGACGCTAAAGCATATTATACAGTTTAGTTTAATGACTTTCGGGGAAATGTGCCTTCTCCCAGCGGCACCAAGCTGCCAGCTAGCTGCTAGCTAATGTAAACAACACGGGTAGCCCGTAACGGCGGACCGTCCTGGGTTCGGAGGAAACACATGCAGATGGCCGTCAGCGATCGCTCTGGTTTACACGGTAACTGTTTAAAACATATCGGTTATTAACGATCGAACTTATACACGGCATATTTTAGGTCCGTCTGAGATGGAGCGGCATGCACGGAGACGGGGATGATCCCGTTTTAGTGTACTTAAACCGTCAGCTAACTAGCTTGCTCCACTAGCTTACTGAATGAATACAGTTGAACTCACCGCTCTCCCAAACAGCACGCCGAAGTTTATGGGCGATTTCTGGGACGATCCGTCAGATTTGGACCAACCACCGCACCTCTGGTTACGAAACGCGAGAGTTTTGAAAGGCGGCTTGTCGGCGGCGTGCGGCTTAAAATAAACAATTCGGGCAGTGGCAGCAAAGTGAAAATCTCCCCCGACAGAGGAAAACAATCTCCGTTCGGTTAGCTGGAGAGGTGGGCGGGAGCTGCAGAACGAAACACCGCGCCAGAACCCACGCGATTGGTCGGTTCATTCAGAGGCTCCGCGCGAATGGGCGGGGCCTATTTTAATGTTTTTAATTCTCGCTGTCAATCAGGAATTTATGGCCCAGTTACCAAACACACCCCTCTGGACTCGGCTTGTAGCGCGACGGTCAGCAGAGGCAGAGTATTAGAGACATGTTCGTAATGTTTATCCTTTAAATGTTCTGTAATCACAGGCACAACTACAAAAGACCTCTACTTTTTATACAAAAAATAAAAAAACCGCTATAAAATCGGATCTTTTACACATTTTAATAAGGAAAAAAAAGAGTGTAAAAATTAGTTATCTTAGATATCGACATAGCTTTATGTGCATTAAGTTTGAAAACTTCAATATGCGTGTTTAAAGTTTTTAAAATACGGTTTTGGAATGAGCTATGGGTCCATACATGTGCATCCCCATATAGACTACCATCAAAAAGCAGATCTTTGTCAGAAGTTTTTATTTATTTTTATTTTTTTTACTTTTTATATTGATTCATTACCCAAAGAGTAACTTCTCATCTCAATTGTCTGTCTCTTCATTTTGATTATCATAGCTTAAAAAAAAAACAACAACCACAGGAAATGCTGCTTTTTAGAAAAATAAACTACATACGAGAAATAACAGAATTGTTCTATGTGAAAAATATTGGCCTGCTTAACATATTCTCATATACAGTAAAGTAAATGCACTATGTATGTAATGTTTAACAGGAAGGGGTAAATCTGTATTAATAACTGCATCAGTGTGAGGTGGCATGGAGGCGATTAGCCTGTGGCTGAGTTGAGGCGTTATGGACACCTGGGTTGCTTTGGAATCTTTGGGTCTGGCGTCTCCTCTGTCTCTTCCCTAGATCCCAGTGTTAGGGTACGATTGGTTTCCTGGCCAATCTCGCTAAGTGATGCCACGGTCATCAAATCAGGTATTGGCACTTTTGGTAGGGAGGAGTCAGGTTATCTTATAGAAAATTATGATCTAGAAACCTCATTGGCTTGATACCTCCCACTGGACCTCAAGATAGATTAACTGTGCTACTCTTGGAATGGTTTTCCCTTTGCAAATGTTAAAATTTACTTTTTTTAATATAACTTTGGATCACTTGGCAACACACTGTTATTGTCTCCAGGTCAGGCATGGAATGCTATGATCGTAGCTTATTTCCTGGATATTTATATTGATTTCTAGAGGCCGACGATATCTGAAGCCGATATCCAAGCCCTGTATATATACTTTTTAGCAGCACATTGATGGTGAAAGACAATTGAACACTCACTGTATGCAATATAAATTAAAAAGCGAATAAAACTCTTTAAATATTTATTGAACTTCAAATATAAGAAAATATAAAAACCAACTCAAAACAGTAACCTGGTTTCAGAACAACAGAAAATAAAACATGTTCAAGTTTCTTTAAGTACATAAAAATAAGATAAATTCAAACAGTATTTGCAAATAGCAATAAAGTTGCAAATAGCTGGTTTAGGTAGAATCTGGACTTAAAGTATCAAAGTAAAGCACACTAGCACACAGTAGTAAATAATACAATCTAAAATGTATATCAAAATAGTGCCCTCAAAAATTAAACAGCAAACTTGAGAGTAAAATATGAGTGGGCTGAGGATCATTCCTTCAGTCAAGTCGTGGCTGCAGCTGTCCACAATCATAATCATATATATATATATATATATGATCTGCTTTTTTTATTTTTTATTCGGCCGATGAATATATCAGCCCGATATATTGGTCGGCCTCTATTCATTTCTACTTTTTTTTTTTCACTAGACTTTCTACCCAACAGCCAGCCAGCTCCCTTGTGAAATATGTCAATGAGTGACTGAATGGATGATGTTAAATACTAAACACAGATGCTTATGCAAGGTCAGTTGGTATGTATGATGGTAGCCACTAAAAATGGGTTAGTTTTGACACCCGTTATGCGATATGTAAGTGCAGGTTCCCATTATAAGCAGAAAAACGACCTTTTCGTTTTTACTTTCAGCAGACAGTTAGGCTACCTGTTTTTGTGTGTGTGTGTTTTAGTTAGCTAAACGAGATTCAGGTTACTGAAAGCTTTATTTTGACAGTAAGGTTGCAGCCTTACAATCTCCCATTCACATCCATCAGGTGATCTTTCCGTCCATCTAATCGAATACTTCCTGGACTCAAATGACACGTGACTTTTTAAAGAAAACAGGGTTCTTCCTTTGCACTCAAGCCCCTCCCATTTAACTTTATTGAGCCAATCATTGTAGCGTAACGTCACAACAAATACCCTCCCACAAAAGGTGGAACTTCCAAAATAAACCATCGCCCACGACAGGCGGAGCTCCAGTAGTAGCCCGCGATTCCGTCTTCCAGTTCTAGGGGGAGTCAGCAGCCTCTCCTCTCAGTGGTTCCCCCTTCTTTATGAAGTCGGTGCTCCGTACCGAAACAACACAAAACACCCGGGGCAAACTGTTCCAGCTCGCAATAAACGAGCACATGTCGGTTTTGCATGTTTGTCTTCGCAAGTTTGTGCAGATGCGTGTAACAAAAACGCACTGCGGGCTGCGGAAACACCCGCCCTCCCTGCAAACGCCGAGCAGCACGGCTACACGGAGCGAGGCAGAGCGTCGCGCAGTGTGCGCCGCTCCACTTTCTGCACACTACACAAACAAAAGGTACCCCGGCGCTAATAGCCGCCTTTCCTGCTCACACAGAAAGGGCTTCCCCTTCCCTCCCCGGTGGACTCGGAGAACGGGGGGCTACGGGAGGTTTTCTGCTCGACACGAGCCGATCAATTTGCCCTTACTGAACAATGCCAAAGTCAAACTGAACGGGAACTGCTGCTGCGCCGCCGCACGGACACAACGGAGACCCGCCATTCTCTCTCCCCCTTCACCCCCCGCTATACCCCGTCCTGCATTGGAGGACCGACGCGCTATATTCTTTGTTTACCGCGTTTTCGCAGAGGTTAAGATGTCTTAGCTGTCTCACCACCACAACAACAACTCCCTCCCTTCAACTCGGCACCCCCTCCTCCTTCACCGATCCATTCGGAAGCGGTCAGTCCGCTCACAGACGCTGCAGACCGGTGGGGACGCCTCGGACTCCCCCGCCCTGGAAACTCTTTTCCAGCCGACATTAGACGGCAGATTCCCCCCTTATGTACCAGGTTAATGTTTTCCCCGAGCCTCTAAGAGCAGATAACCCCCCCCACCACCGCCTCCGATACAATTCGTTCACGAACACAAAAGACGCCTCTAGCGACGTAAACGCCATAAGATCCTCCGTCGTCGCTGCTCACCCGTTTAGACATTGCCTGTTTTAATAGCGTTAAGTTGAAACAGCTGTTACATACCCAGGAAAAATGCTCCTTTACTCCGGAATTGTGTTTGTAACAGAATAGTTGGAGACGCCCCCCTCCGCTGGCATTGGTGGTCAGCGCGGGATACGTCACTTTGTTTTGAATATCGCCCGCTAAAAGCGAGAGGTTCTGCTGCCACCACCTACTGCAGCACCTCACCTCCATCATCACACACCACCGGTTATGGGATCAGCTGTTACTGGAAATATGTGTTGCACAAACATTTAGGGATGTCTCTATCAGGATTTTAGGCCTCCGATCCCAATTCAATCTCTTACCGATTTCGAGCACCGATCCGATATTTTGCCTTTAATATTACATGTAAAACTGAAATATATTTTTAGCAGGTAACTCAACTTTTTATAAGAACGAATTTCATTAATAAGCGGTTCGAAAAACGAACATGGACTCACGTGGGAAAAATCTTCTACCCTTGTGAAATTCAGGTTAATAAAATAAACATGTAAAAAAAAAACTTGTGACCTTGTGTGTTTTGTACACATGTCCCATGTGTATTTTCAAGAGTTTCATGGGAATGAAACGTGAAGCCCATTGGATAACATGTACCTGCATTTTCCATATGCAAGTAGAAAATGTGTGAAATTTAGAAAGTCCATGTGATTCCCATGTGAAGGCCATATGTGCTACACATGTGGTTTACTATGTATGTACTATCTGAGATAACATGTGTTCCCAGGTGAAGTCACAGCCATGTGACTTGAACAGTATTATTGTTATAAATCCCGTGAAATCCAAATCTTGCACAGAATTAAAGGTCAAATTCAGTTTAATGTTTCAGACAAAAATAAACTGGAAAACACTTATAATACAGCATTATATTAAAAAAAGTATTTCTGACAGGCTATATGCTGGCGTCCACAATGCTGCCTCCCACTGATCGCAATCACTATATATTTTTAAGTAAATAACAGAGTTAGAAAACCCATATTGTTTTAACTTTTTAAGTTACAGTATTATTGGTGTTTTCACTACAAACTGAAATATCCTTTTAATCCTGAACTCAGCATATATTTCCAGTGCTATTTGAGTGCACCACAGGTGCAGCTCATCCTTTTTTTCTCTCCTGCTGCAGGAGCAGAGTTGTTCTCTATTTATTTCAGTTTATTGTTCCGTGTAAATGCCAGTTGAGTTTCTATATTACTTTATTATACATTATAGATAGTATATATTTTAAAGTACGGTTAAGCATATTTGTTGGAGTTTACCCAGAGGTCTGAATCATTGAACAATCACTGTCAAATGTAAATAGGAGATACTTTTGTAAAAATTGGTGCGACTTGTCAGCTGATGTAGCTGATCTCGATCACTGAAAAATACGAGAATATCGGTCTGATCCGATCTCAAGATCTGGAGCAGGAAATCCCTAATCCCTACTCTGTGAGCAACCAGCTTCTTTATCAACAATCTTAGCGGCAGATCGTCCTTATGGAGGATGTCCAGGACTGTTTTTTGCATGTTTGTCCTTTCAGGAGTCTTCTTTACGTGTGTGTCCTTCTGACCGAGACGGAGACTGTTTAGAGCAGGGGTCTGCAAACTGTGGCTCCAGAGCCGCAACTGGCTCTTTAGACCGTCCACAATGGCTCTCAGGAAGTTCAGCTTAAAATAATAATGAACCAGATAATGTTTTTTATTTTTCAGTAACAAATTCATGTTTTAGCAGTTGTGTTTTTTTTCATTGCTTTGAATTTCCGTGATATAATTATTTTCTTTAACTAAATGTGTCTGTTAATTAGGTTTGAAAGTGTGCGTTATTACAGAATTTGCCAAAAAATATAAAAAACTCAGAAGAAAATCCATCCACTTTTTTTCTAACGTTTGATGTTTTTTTTCTTTTAAAAACAGAAGTAAAATGGTGACTCTTTATGAATGACAACACATCTAGTAGATAGTTATCAAAAAAATTGTATGTTTTCCTAAATGTCATGTTATATTTGTGGCTCTAAATGAGATTTATTTAGCTGGACTGAGCGCGAAACGTCTGTTTTTATGGTAAAGGTTGCAGACCTCTGGTTTAGAGACTCAGAAAACCCTTACAGGTCTGTTGAGTTGGTTTGCCGATTAGGGTTTGAAACCGTTACAAATATTTATTTTTTACAGTATTCTAATTTTCTACAACACAGAAGCTCGGGGGTTGGGTTAATTATTTGTAACCTTTAATTAATGATAAAAAAGGCTTAAAATACTCCACTCTGTATGAGTTTCACATTCTAAAACAATTCACAGAAAATGTGATACTTCTTCAGTTTTACCTGTATACCAGCAGAAGTACCACAAAAGCACGGCATGGAGCTTACCTCAGTGTTTAGCGGGACTACAATTCTTTCAGCTCGGTTGCCTCCGTGGCTTTCTTCTTCATCTCAGTGGTTTGCTCCACCTTCTGACTAAATTGGACATGTTGAATGGTACATGCAGCAGTTTTCAGGAAACTCAAATGTATTTTTAGGAGTAAAGTAGGGCTTTTAGACAACTAAAGAGCCGAGGTTGGAGTCTGTGGCTCAGATGTTATTGTTTTCATAATAAGCTTTTTTTTTAGCTCCACCTAACTGGTTTGTGCTCTGTGATGATCTCTCCTGAATGTGTTTAGGAGAGTAAACACTGAAAGAAAAATAACAACATAATATTGTGCACATACTGAGGAATATAACACAAAAAGCGTGTATTCTCAAAATGTCTAACATTCATGCATCTACAGTGAGGAACATAAGTATTTGAAAACCCTACAATTTTGTTCTCCCACTTAGAAATTATGGAGGAGTCTGTATTTAACATCGTAGGTACCTTTCCGCTATGAGAGATGGATTTTTTCCTAAATTCAACAAATCACAGTGTGATTTTTAAATACAGTTTCTTTGTATTGTATTGCTGCACAAAATGTATTTGAGCACAGAAAAAAATAAATCGTTGATATGATTTGGTAGCATTTGTTTGCAATTACAGAAGTCAAATTTTTCCTGTAGTTATTGACCAAATTTGCACACACAACAGGGATATTGGCCCACTCCTCCACACAGATCATCTCTAGATCTGTGAGATCCCGGGGCTGTCGCTGAGCAACAACGAGTTTCAGCTCTCTCCAATGATTTTCTATTGGATTTAGCCTGGAGACTGGCTAGGCCACTCCAGAACCTTAATTTACTTCTTCTGGAGTCACTCCTTGGTTATCCTGGCTGTGTGTTTCGGATCACTCTCATGTTGGAAGACCCAGCCACGACCCATCTTCATTGCTCTGACTGAGGGAATGTAACCTGGCATTAGCCAGATCTATGTGTAGCCCCGACTACACATTTTGATCTGGAATCTTTGCAGCAGAAACCATCTGAAAGAGGGAGGGGCTATCTGGTAGAATACTTTGAGCTGATTGGAGGACGCGCAAGGTAGCGCCCGGCTGGCTCTGGCTTCTACACGAGCGTCAACCCGTGCGACCATTTTTGTTTCTCTTAGCTGGGCAGTTGACACTACCGTCACAACTGAACTCCCGCCACAAAGCACAATGCTGACAGACGATTGATCGGCGAAATATGGGTCGGAGGGTTTTGATTGGAGCAGTCTAAAGCCAGGCGTACGGGTCTTCAGCTTCGGCTCACACTGTACGAGTGAATTGCAGGGGTTAAAAGTTCACAGCTCTCGACTCATTTGCTCACACTGTACAAACCATCGTTCGGATGTGACCTGACTGCTCTCACTGCACGACACGACAGACCCGGAAGCACAAGAAAAACACTGGAGTGAAGATGCGCGCCTGAGAATTGCGAGGATGCGCTCAAAAGACAAACGCACTGCCCGGGCAATCTGTGCTGTTTTTTGTGTGGAAACACCAAAAACCAAAAGGCAACGGCGTGTATGGGCCAGGAAATGGCTGGTCATCTTGCTCCGTTTGCTTATGTCAAAGACCAGAAGTACTTCCGCGGTAACGATGGTGACACGCATGCGCAGTATGAGAAATGGCTCGTAGCATTGCTTCCACAGTGCGAGTTATTCTCGAGGGGCGACTAGGATTTCAAACAGGTTGGATTTTCTTGCGACCGATCGGTAGCTGGTCGTGAGGTGTAAATTGCCTGTCATTACCCAATGTACACTACACGATGCAACATGCACGATTAAGCCAAAAGTCGGCAAGATCCAGACAAAAGTCGCACGAGTGACAAATCAGCTCAAAAACGGTCCAAAATCGCAATGTGTATGCCCGGCTTTAGATGGATTCTCCTGAGTTGGAAAACTACAAATCTCACGAGAATCCATCCTGTAGAGCAAGGTTAGAGGGAATGAGGTTTTGGCTCAAAATCTCACAATACACGGCCCCATTCATCCTCTCATTAATACCGTGCAGGCGTCCTGTCCTCTCACTGAAAAGCACTGCCAAACCATGATGTTTCCAGCCCTATGCTTCACAGTAGGGATGGTGTTCCTTTGATGCAACTTGTTCTTTTTCCTCCAAACACGGCGAGTGAAGGTTAGACCATGGATCATCCAGATGGCCAGTGGCAAACTTCACGGGACCTGTTGATGTGCTGACTTGAGCAGGGGAATGCTCTATGCAATGCATGATTTTAACCTTGTACGGCGCAGTGTTCTACCAATTGTAACCTTTGAAACTGTGATCCCAGCTTTCTTCGTATCATTGACCAACTCCTCTTGTGTAGTTCTGGGCTGATTCCTCACCTTTCTTATGAGTGATACTCCACCAGGTGAGATTTTGCGTGGAGCCCCAGTCTGAAGGAGACTCAGTTCTCCCATTTTTTAACAATTTCTCCAACAGTTGATCTTTTTTCACGAAGCTGCTTGGAAATTGCCCCCGAGGTGGAGGTGTCTTTTGACAGCTCTTTGGTCTTGCCCATGGTAGTAGTTGTAGTCTGATTGTGGGGTGGACACGTGTCTTTAATGAGCTCAGACAGGTAATACCAATTTAGAAAATAAACAGAGTAGAAGTGGACTTTTTAAGGTGGAGTGACAAGTCTTTGAGAGCCAGAATTCTTGTTGAATGGCAGGTGTTCAAATACTACTGTGCAGCAATAACACACAAATAAATTGTTTAAAAATCATACAATGTAATTTCCTGATTTCTAACAAATGCCATCTTTCTCAGTGGAAATGCACCTACAATGTGAATTTCAGACCACTACAGAATTACTAAGCACCATTTCTCTTGCATACATAAAGAACACATTAAGCTATTTGGTAATATTTCCAGCTTTAAATGAAATAAATCACCTTCTTCCAAACATGTGAAACTAGATGGAAATACATTGAAATTGTAAAATGATAGTATTTTCTCATACCAGGAAATCCTGGTTAAGCATTTAAGCTTCAGTGTCTTTGTTCAATTTAAAAATAGCCACGAAAACAGCTCTAGATTTCCATTTTGATCTAAAAATCACATGCAAGCAAACTATAAGAGGAATAACACAGACAATTAACATACTCACTGATGTATGTTTATTACAGGATAGCATGAATCAATGTGCATTGAAATACAATACAGAGTGAAAACATGTTATAGCAGAACAAATATAAAATTAATGGTAACTGCATATTTGTATGAAAACAGTTGCTGAATATAATAGAAAAATAAAGCGGCACAATTTTGTGTCCGTCGTCGGAAGTAGAACTAATTCTAAGATCAAGAGTAGGTGAAAATAAAATGTTTCACCGCCAGCAAATTCAATATGAATTCTGGAGTAAAAAACGTAACACAAACGACGCACAGACACAGCTTTTTTTACATGTACTATAATAATGGCAATATGCTGGGACTTGAGGAAAGCACTGACTATGCTTGACTCTCAAAGTGTCCGAGGAGGACCTGAAGACTGTGGTCGGCACACGTTTGTGCTTGCTTGACTTTTTAGCTCGTCGGTGCTGTCTGGGTTCCCTCTCAAGTCCATTTTTTTTCTCTCATCAGTCCAAATAAAGCTCTATGCAGTTGATTACAGTAAATATCTCCACGTTTTACAGCTACAGCATCACTAAATATACAACAATCCACGGATCCCAGCATCACATCTAGACCATACAGTCATTTAAAATTCTGTTTCTCGACACGCTGCCACAGTGAAACGCCAGAACACAATGGGATTTTTTTCTCTTTTACATTTTGTAAAAAGTGCTAAGACACGATTTATGCATGAAATTAAAAAGGTATTGCACTACTCGTGAGGTCTTACGCCGATTTTTATGTCCGTGACAGGCACTGCCTTAAACTTACATGTCTGTGCAGCTTAGCAGGATACTGCTCCACAGCTAAGGCAGCCAAAAGCTTTATTATAGTAGAAGGTGGAAGCTTGTGGCTTTTTACCACTCCAATATTGTAGGTAATAAAATAAAAATATTTAAAAGAGGCTGAAGCAGATTGAAATTTTAGGAGCATTCAGTCAAAAATATGTAGCAGCCATTTTGAGGAGTTGTCTGGTTTCAAATGATGGATGTGCTTTCTCGCTCTTCACTTTGGAAAAAAAACAATGTTTAAAGTGATCTCTTTTCGATAAATATATAACATTTGGCAGCGAATTATTGACCTGACCTACTCAATTCCTTGTAACATATACCATTGAATAAAGATGCACTGTGCTGAATGTTTGCATTAATGAGACACTGAAGTCGGGAATGTTTATTGTGGTGCATTCCATTTACCTCAGAAGTCTGCACTACATCTGAGGTCACGCCCGACTAAACCCAGTTCTAGTTAATGTAATCGTATAAGTTGGGATTCCAAAATGGTGGGGCCCAGGTAGCCATAGTTGGTAGTGCCTCTTACAAGCATTGTTTTAAACTTAATTGTCCACATGCAAACGCTACTTTTATTTTATTAAGTTTAGAGTTGCAGGCTCTGATTTTAGACGCCTTGCAAGTATGTCTAGTGAAACAAAAATTTTTCCACCACAGCTTATGCCACTTTTCCACTAGAGTCGGCGGGGTCTGGAACGGGTAGATTCGGACCCGTTCTGGTGCGTTTCCGTTACTTTAGTCTGGGCCGACCAGACTCCTTTCTTTGGACCACCTTTGCCTTGGTCCAGAGCATGTTAAAGTGACCCAATACTTGCACCTATGGACTAATTAGTCCAGTAAAGTGATGCCAGTCACATGCCTATCTACATGGTGGTTGCCACTGATTGGCCTGGCAGTGTGCATGTGAACTGATGCCACGGAATGGAGCCTGAGCGACCTTAAAACAGCCAGCAACAACGGCACATTATTACTTGTTACTTCATTCAAGATTGCAGCGCTGAACAATCTCCAGTGGAGCAACGCCGAGGTTAAGACCCTTTTGTCTTTGGTTGCAGAGGACAGAATCCGAAGGGAACTGGATGGAGCAGTGCGGAATGCAAATAATGAAATTGTCACAGGTTAGGGGCAAGGTCCCACCTTTCTCTGCTCTGATTGGCTAGACTCGTTTATTTATTACTGATCTTAACATTGTCGAACCAGTACCTAACCCTAATCGCAGTTATTTTCTAATTCTAACATTAGAGAAGTATTACCTTAACCAAACTTCACTATTTTTGTAATCCTAAAACTTGAGAACCAATGCTTGAACCTAATGGGATACATTTATTTTAACATTTAGGACCAGCTCCCAATCATAATCTGCAGAAGGTGGGACCTTGCCCATAACCTCTGACAATTTCAGTATTCGCGGTGCGGAATGACGAGTGTTCCAGGAGCTCTTCGACGCCAGGGTGAACCATGGCTTACAGCAGAGTTCTAAACATGCCACGATAAACTAAAAAAAAAACAACTCAAATTTGAATGTCGGGCCATTAAGGACATTGGAGCAGACCACAAGACCTGGAAGTGGTTCTCCGAAACGGAAGCCATTTATGGGGAAAGGATGGAGAGCGATGGGAAAGAGAGCAGGGTAGACATCTGTGAGTTATGACTGATTTTAGGCACTTTAATAACTTTGATGCAGCTCATGAAAAACTTTTGTAGCGAGCTCACTCGAGCTTGGGTAGTTGCGCTTTTGTTTACTGTGCACATAGGCTAGCTCTGACGGCTATCTCTTAGCAATCTGTGTTATGCGTTTCTGGTTGTATATAACAGTTTCATGTTTTTGTTTTTTTGTTCAAGAGAGTGTTGTTGACAGCTTCGTTTTCCCAAATATTGGAGATGACGGATGTTGAGGAAACGCCGGCCTTTGACCAGGCTCGCCAGGGAGAGTGACACCAAGCTCAGAAGACGGCACAGGAAAACTATTTTAACCAGTATTTTTTTACTGTGTTTCGCAACCTGGTTCAGGGGGTGACAAACAACTGTTGTTGACAGAATGAGCGGCCATATTGAAAGCCAAAGTTGAGCACGAAAAACAAAAAATCTCAGACCTTATCGGGAAGCCCGACTTCCGGGGGTGTCCCCACTCGGAAATCACATTTTCACTATCAGTGTTATTGCCAAACCACAATAAATCTGCTGTTCTGTTTGAACTAGACTGGTTTAAAGGAATATTTCACCCCTACTTTGACTAAAGGGTGTTTAATTTGACCATAAACTCAACAGCAGTTCTGAGAGGAAATGTTCAAGCAGATTTGTTATGTCGTGAAAATGTTGATGTTTAAGGTTTAATCATGTGATCCTTAAAGGGGCAGTGGACGCTTCTTCTGAGGTGAATTAACCCCTTAAAGGTCCCACCAGAGAAAAGTGAACATAATTTTTTATCAATAGTTAAATGACGTGAGGGCATATACAGTGCCTCGCAAAATAATTTATACCCTGGGAAGTTTTCTTTTTTTCTCTCGATGCATTTAATTTGGATTCTGTAAAAACAGACCAACTCAAAGTAAAATAATCATAAAAAGATAAGAAAATTTAAATGATTTCAATATTATTAGCCCACTTTATGGTAATTTAATCTCAGCTGTCTCGTGAAGGCCTCAGCTGTTTTCTTTAGAGAACACTAGAGAAGCTATGGAGAAAGATGTGGAGAGGTTTAACCCAGGGTTAGGTTCTAAAACAAGAACCCAGGCTTTGGGAATCTTTGGACCATTGATCAAAGAAGCTGCAAAGATCCACAGCTTTGAGAATCAGATGTCAGGAAAACGATTAGTTGTGCAATCCTTTAAATTGCAGGAAGAAAGTCAATTGTTGAAAGAAAGCCAAGCACTGTTTGCTTCAAGGTGTGTATGGGTTGAGATGCGTATTTATGAGTTAGATTGGCCCAGTCAAAGTAGTTTGAGGATTTGTGGCTAATTCATGTTCAAAGATGCTCTCAATCCAATCTAACTGAGGTTGAGCTATTCAGCAAAGAAAAGCGACCAAAGACTGCAGTCTCTAGATTTGCCAAGCTGACAAAGACATAGCCCTATGGACTTGCATCTGGAAATCCACTGGAACCTGGTTCTACAAAGTGTTGAATCCACGGTAATGAATACAAATGCATGCAACACTTTTTAGGTGTTGGTTTGTAAACAAAGTGGAAGATCATGTACCCTTTTCCTTCCACTACTTTGTGCTGGTCTACCAACTGAAATCTGAAATGCATCGAAGCTGGGGCAGTACTGTGACAAAAGGAAAAAAGGTTTAAGGGTATGAATACAAGGCATTCTTTTACCTCACTGGGCTCCACATTTAAAATCTTTTAACAGTCCATTCACTGCATTTTTCTGCATATATTCAACAATCTTACAACATCACACTGTTGACAGCCACAGTATCATCAGCAATCAAGGCTCTAATCTTTAATGCATTTACTTGGTTTGCCAACAGGTCATGGCGACGTGTCAGAAAGCTTGTCTCCAGTAAGGAGTTTTACTTCCTTCGGTCCCCCAACCCGGCTACAAGGTCAAGCAGACTGACGGCAGAAATGTCGGGGTCGCGTCCTGTCGTTGGGCGTGGTTTTTACTGATTAGACGGCAGCAGGCCCTGTCTCTGGGCATGTTCCAATATAGCATTGTAGCAGAAGTAGTACTGCTCCGGGGTCTGAATGCTGAAGGCCCGCTGCGTTCTCATGCGACGCACCGTCTGAAATACGTTGAGGGAGCCAACATCCTGGAGCTGCGACAGACAGATGTCCAGGGCACAGAAGGTACCTGGCAACAAAAGAGACCAATTACAGTCGCAATGTACGATAGTCTATCAGCCTTTTCTATCCTTTCTGCATCACTGGATGACTTTGTCATTAAAAGTCTGGACACTGTTCTTCACCTTTCGTCCCAGTGAACGTGCACTGTATGAAATTGTAGAGCACCGAAGGGACACTCAAAAGAAGTGAAAGAACTTGATGTTTTAAAATTAATTTTCCACACATTTAGACCAGTTTTAGATGTTTTTTGACATGTCACTACAAATGGTACGAAAAAAGTGACACCAACTACAATGATTTACAGATCACAATTTATCCAATATAGTGGAAAAGGAAACCTCCCACAATCCTCTCGTCTTACCTGTTCTCCCAATCCCTGCACTGCAGTGGACCACCATTGGCGGTCCCAGCGAATGGCCGGTCCACTGAGGGCCCATAGCCTTCACCATTTTCCTCTGTTGTCTCTTCACAGCTCCCAGGAAATCGATCAGAGTCACCGCTGACGTGGGGACTCCGTAATCCGGCCAGCTGAGGTACTGGAAGTGACTCACGTGTCTCTGCTCGCATGTCTGAACAGATGAAGAAAATCCCATCAGGATGCTTGTAACTCATTAGTTATACACTGTGCAATGGGGGGTGGGGGCAGCATTTAAGTATAACTGAGTCATTTTTAGGTAACAGCAATCAAATTAATTACTTTTCCCATTGTTGCAACGCTGGTAACTTTACTACATGGTTGAATGACGCGCAGCGGTGTAAGGCTTTCTGATAGCCACACTTCAGCTGCAGAGAGAGAGCGCACATGTTGGTGATGATGGCGGGATGGGCAGCTACCCCAAGTACTCTCGCTGTCTCATTGCAGACTGTAAAGACTGTGATGAACTTAGTTTTACGTTGGATATTGGACAGACAGTTTCATTAAAGCGAAGACTCCCTCCAACATCACACCGAAAAGCTGAAGGCGGTGGATTTGGTTTTCAATAAATCTCCACACATCCCTGAAAATAAATCAATACCTGTGATATCTACTAACTAACCCCAAAATATTGATGGATGTTACTCAACACCCGATGACACACATAAAAAAAAGGAGGAGGGAAAAAAAATTACTATAAATGTGATTTTCCTTGAATAGCTTCAAGTTCATGTGACCAGGTGACATCAAATCAATCTTAAAATGTTTTACTAAAACCAGTTGGATAGTGCTCTGTTTGCTGTGAATATTAGATACAAAGATTTGCAAACTTGTTGGAGCGATTTTCCTTTGTTCCACTTTACCCACATATGTTCGTCTTAGTTTTGCACTTGAATGAAGTGTGTAATTATTAATGTCCAATATTTCCCTTTCGTATCTTTTTATATTTCTGCATACAGCGTCAATCTTATAGAGTCAAGATCAAATACCAAATGTTCTGAAACATTGAATATGGCTTTTTTTATTCATCATTCAGTTTTAAAATTATTTGACATAAGACCATAACTGTGTTATAGAACATAGAAATAATGTCAGTTACTTTGCTGAGTAACTAAATACTTTTACACCGTGGTAACTGAGTTACTGAATTAATTTTTGGAAAAAGTCATTCACAACTATAGCAAATTTTTTTATGTAAGATGCCCAACACTGATACTGCTTTTCAGTTTCAAATTTGATCAGGTTTGTGATTAAAAAAACAAAAACAGAAAGAGCAAGAAATTAAGAGTGCCTTAAATATATATTCTTAACACACAGGAAACTGAGCAAAGAACTGTATGCCAGTCCCTCCAAGATTTTATTACCTAAAATGCCTGATGCTGTGGCAGCTTTTGCAGAAACAAAAATAGCAATGATTGTGATTTTCTTTCATTTTTTCACTTGAATTTTGTTTAAATCTATTAAAAATTTTAATTCTGAAATTACAAAATTTTTATTGTAAAAAGTGCACTTGATGTAAACGTTATCATCCAGCAGAACCCCCACTCAAACTGCATCTTATTGCTTGAACAAAAAAGTAAAGAAACAATTCAAGGTTCATACAACTTTGGAATAGAAAGAAAAACACTTTTTTGTGAGTCTTTGACAACTCATTAAATAGAATAAGTTTGTGCCAGTAAAACTTAAGCTGATACAACAGTAAATGCAAATCTGTGTTCTAACATTTGAATACAAAAAAAAAAAAAAATTCTGCAGACAGAAAACATTTAAAGTGCAAAAATGCTTACAGGAAACTGTTGTCTAAGATGAAGAGTGCAAATAAAAGGAAACCTGGGGTTCTTTTCGGTATGCAAACACTAAAAAATTAACTTAAGATGTACAAATGAAAAAGTTACGACTGATGGTATTTTGGAGCTGCTTACTACCTTATTTCGGCATTTGCTTCCACTCAAAAGACACCCAATCTGACCTCATCTCTCAATCCTCTCATGAAACGTTTGTGTATCCTATGAATCGTACTGATTTAAACCCAGTGTTCTGGCCAGCCATAAACAAAATGAAATGATACCAGAGTAAAAAATAAAAGTAGAAAAATAAGAAAAATACTGTCAGCTGAGTAAGGCTTAAAGGATTAAGCTTAATGCAACACGAAAGCCTTCAGACTTTTTCGTCACCGTTCTAATGAAGCGGTTAGATCCCAAAAAAAATTCAGTTAACCCGACCCCTGATATGTATATACCAGGGGTCTGCAACTCCAGTCCTCGAGGTCTGGTGTCCTGCAGCTTTAAGGTGTGTTTCTGCTTCAGCACACCTGTTTCAAGTAATCAGGTCATTAGCAGGACTCTGGAGAACTTGACTGCATACCGAGGAGATGAATAAGCAGTCTGATTCAAGTGTGTTCGACCTGGGACACTTCTTAAATTTCCAGGACACCGGACCTCGAGGACTGGAGTTGCAGACCCCTGGTGTATTCATTTTCATTATTAAGTTTATTTAAGTTAAGTGCTATTTGTTTTTGTTTATAAGACTTTTTTGACGTTTACGCTACTGTTGCACTAAAATCCCAAAGTGAATAATTTACGTTATTACTTGATTGCTCAAGCGACCTCACAGAAGCGTTAACAGAATTTTTTAAGGAACATCCAGGATCTGTTTCTTCGCTCTTCTTTCTTCTTTTTTATGCGTTACCTATAGATCACTTTGTATGTGAATTGTAATCTGTCGAGATGTTTTCCGGTAAAAAAATGTTAATTGATAACTTTCTCTTTTGTTGGACAACAATATTACATGTAGTACAAAACAATTTAGCCCCACTTTCAAGTAGAGAATGAGTAAACTGTAGTTTACAGTACGTTGCTTGGTTGTGATTTTTGTTGGGAAAAAAAGAAATTTCGCTCCCTCTCACATAATAAACACGGAGTCTACATATGTGACAGCCTCAGATATACAGTAAGATGATGTAAAGGAGAATTACAATCGGCCAAAGATGTGTTAAAGCTGCAAAAACTGTAATAAAAATGGGATTAATATAAAGGATGTACAGAATTTTTGAGGATTGGCTCATAGATGCAAAACGTTGCAATTTGCACAACGTCACAAAATCCTGAAGGGACTGGTATTGAAAGTCTACTTTGTGTCAAAAACTCTTATCATTGGTGTTTTAATGGATTGGACTAAATACACAGTAACGATATAACATGATGCTATTAACAAGGTACGTCAAGATCAATTTAAGACTGGTACTTTGCTATTTCATTGAGAAGATGACAACAGCACTAGTCCTTGAGTGTAAGCGTTTTTTTCTCTGAATAATCTACAGGTTGGGGTTTAGTGGTTTAATTAAAACAAACCAACCTTGGTCAGAAAATGGCATGGTATCGGACATAAAATGGCGTGAAACGCAGCCAAGCTTTGAAAGAACTCCATTTTATTTCAACCATGTCCAAGATGCCGTTGGTGTTTTATTTAGCTAAGGAGGAGGCATTGTAAACCCAAAAGAGAGGACAGTACCTCAGTGTTGTGCAGTTCCAGAGTGGTGTGGTTGTAGTGTGTATGGTGGTCCACCCTCTGGTTCACCACTGCTATGTGGCCATAGACCTCCTGTCCACCTTCCTCCAGGGGCCAGTACTGTCCACACTTCCTCCGACTGCCCTCATCTGTCCTGCAGCACAGAGACGCCACCGACCACTTCAATAAAACCGCTTCTGACCAGGTTTGAGAAAACGGAAGGACTTGGGATCCTTTTAGATTACCTTGTTGTCATGACGATCAGGAGGACGTTTTGCTCCCAGACCATTCTCCAGAAATCCCCATAGGTCCTCTCTAGTGGACCTATGAAGTACAGTAGAGCTCATAACATGTTCTTCAATCAGTTAGAGGAAGGAAAACTACTCGACTAGCTAGATTTTGAATGGCTGGTATCACTAATCCTCTATCACAATCCGTTGAATAAATACAGACTAAACACAGCGTTTGAAACAATACGGATGAGTGGAATAAAAAAAAAAAAGAACTTCAAAATATGTAAAAGTCCTACCTTGAGTACCAATATATGCATTCTTTTGTTTGTAGCCGTCCATGAAGCTTGCGTTGATATAATCAGATCTCTGAAAGAAACGGCAAGGCTCAACTCTTGGGGAGGGTGACGCACAATGTATCGGTATCAGACCGATTAGTAAAACTGGGACGATAATAATAACCAATATTCATTTCCATGTTGTTGCTATTTTTGTATGTGTTTCGTGTTTTCGGGAGAGTGGAGAGGGTTGGCCATGTCAGTAGTTTTCTAATTTGGAAATAGGACCCCCTTAGGGTCACGAGTATGTAAGTCTGGGGTCATGAGGTCCGATTTAGAAATGAACCTAAACACCAAAAATTACGATGAGAAAGTATCTGCTTTGTAGAAATGCTGTAAACGCTAAAAAACAGGCCTTTTTTTTTCAATGAAAAAATACATTTCAGAAGCAACACGTTGGACAATGCAGGCTGTTGACGCTAATCGTGTTGTCGTATCATTTTTGGCCTGACTCAGTAAAAATGTTTGTATGTTTAATTAAGCTCGGGGTCACGACCCTCGTTTGTTTTTATTTAGTTTATTAGTAGATGAAAAGTTTGGGTACCGATAGTGATGCAGCGCATGACTGTGGGGTGTTTAATTGAAGCAAAAAAGTAATGCCATGGGAGCACGGTGGTGCAGCTGGTAGCGCAGCTCACCTCACAGCTAGAAGGTCCTGGGTTCGATTCCTGCCGGGGACGCTGTGGGTGCTGAAGGTGTGTTTGATCCTCCATATCATCAGCACCCACACCCTGGGTGGGGTTGGCAAAAGGGCCTTTCTGTGTGGAGTTTGCATGTTCTCCCCGTGTTCCCTTGAGTAGTTAATGTGAGCTACTCCCACAAAAACATGTATCAGTTCTGGGCTATATACTGCCCCTCCTCCTGGCTGACCGAGGCGCCTGAGGGGTTGGAGAGGATCCAGCTGGAATAGTGTGATCCTTCCACACGCTACGTCCAGCTGGGGGAACCCCACCCCCTCGGGTGACAAAAATGGGCCTGTTCACTCCTCAAGTAGGAAGGAGGCTTGAGCTCAGTGCAGGGCCCTCCTACGGTCAGCAGAGGGAAGGCAATGCCCAGGACTGTACTTAGGTAGGAACACTGGGGATATAATAATGGGGGAAAAAATCGTGGGATAAAAAAATATAAAAAAAAAAAAAAAAAAAAAAAAGTAATGCCAGTGATCTGGTCTTAAGGAAATGTATCAAATGTATATAAAATATTGACACATATTGTGCATCGGCTAATGATATAGTCCCAGATTTACATATCGGTGCATCCCTACATTGAATCAATTCCTAAACAACTTGGGTGTTCGATGGAGACCTCACCTCGTTTCTGCGGGGTTTTAGACAAACTCTCGTCTGATCAAGGCACAGAACATCACCATAGCGATTCTTCTCCTGATTGTAGGCCGCTCTGTTGACCAAACAACACCGAAGCTCACTACTGACGCCTGCTGTTCCTTGCTAGTAACTACAGTGCCTTAGCAAAAGCATTGCTTGAAATTCTTGTACTTCTTAACAAATAAAAAAAACTAAAAAGTTATTTTACTCCCACTCATTAAGAAATCCAGATTAAATACATTTGTGGGTGTATTGAGGAGTGGACTGCCTTACTCAAAGGTCTGTGTAATTACACAAATCTAAATTACTTTTAAACAGTTTTAGAAGTTACGGCAGGAAGCCACCAGGTATACACCCAGCGATACACACTTACTGTGCGCAGTGGAAGGTTCCAGGAGGCGTCTCCCGGCGCAGCTCCTCGTACTCCTGGTAGACGCCCGAGCGCTGCAGCCTGCCCAGGTGTGCCAGCAGCTCCTGTGGCCGCATGGACTCGGGCCCGGGCGTGTGGATGGACAAGTCCTCCAGAGGGATTCCCACCAGCTCGTCCACGGGGTCCACCCTGCCGTTCTGGCCTGCCAGGAGCTGCTGGTTCCAGCCGGAAGCGTCCAGGGCGAGCAGGCCGCCGAGGTGCTGGGGGAGGCAGTCTCTGGGGAGGTGCTGACGCAGCTCCGCCATTTTGACCATCTGAACCTGGAGTCGTGGATAACACTTGGGGTCAGTAATGGGAGCAATTGCGCAGGAGGAGAATCTGCTTCAGTTATTCATGAGCTGAAATCTTTCTCGTGTTAACAGTGAGCAGCAGAGAAGGAGCCTTTACCCTCTCCCTAAGTTTCTCCTTCAGCAGCAGGCTGAGCAGGTTGTAGGGGACTCGGAACCACACAGGGGCCCCGACAATCAACACCTTCTTCAGCCTGGCAGGGAACGCCCCCTGGTGGGAAAAGAAAGCACGCTTCAAAATTAAGTAATAATTTCTTGACAATGGGATGATCAGATGCTTGTTTTTGTGGAAGAACCGGCTTATTAATCTCTGGACGTCACGTGACTCTCGGAGCACAGCTGCCATGCTGGCAGAAATGAATCAAACGAAATGAACGTCGCTTGCTGGGATTTTACTCCGCACTTTACTTCCCATTTTAAAATGGATGAGGTTATTGAATATATAGGAAAATTAAAAGGATTAAACATCACAGAACAACAGAGATTTTAACAATTGCCGTTCATCTCTCCCTTATAAGTACGGCTGTTCTGCTTTCACAATTTGCTGGATTTGCAAAGACATGTCCATAACATATTCTTGGTTATGTCAATTGTCTATTAATTGAATGAAAACAGTGATTGTGCATTTCATCTAGCGAAGCTAGGCTTAGCTTGGTTGAGTCACCATGCGGACCGAGGAGAAAGAGCTTCCTAGCTAGCTGGTCCACAAAGGAGTTGGTCCTAATGTTCGGGAACGAAAGAACCGATGCCAAGCCAGTCTCTGGCACCAAACTAACACTGGAACCAGCTCAGTGGAAAAGGTGCCCCTCTATAAAATTGATATGATCTCACTTAGCAGCGCTGCCAGTGAGACGGGCTCCAATCAGCTCCAACTCTAGTTTGCACATCTGCAACAACGATTCCAACCTTCAGCAGGTTGAGGATCTTCTTGCTCAGGTCCAGCTCAAAGTTGGTGTAGTTGGAGCCTGCCATGTCGTAGATGAACACCAAGCCATTCCTCTGGGTCTCAAAGCTGTAGAAAGAAATAAAAAAATCCCCATGTTATCGTTCATCAGTATATTGTACAGTTAGGCCAGCTGATTTGACATCTGTTTCTTTGATCGGAGAGGATTCTTTGGGCGATTATCCTTATTTCTTGTGCTTGTATTGGTCACCTTTCTACAGCCCGATCTAGAAGGTAGAAGAGAGCCTGAAGCACAACGTGGTTTCCTGTCTTGTTGGGATGATGAAGCTTGGCTGTGTACAAGGCGATGGAGGCTCCTGTCGGGTCCCGAACACTCTGAAAACAGAGAACGTCGATGGGTTCTAGAAGCATTTCATACGAATCTGAATCAGAGAATTTTTGATTTTTCATTTCTCTTCAGCCCCTCTGTAGGACCACCTTTACACATCTGGATACTAAAATATGTGCCCATTCTTCTTTGCAAAACAGCTCCAGCTTAAATCTGGGTTTTGACTGGGCCAATCGACTGTTTGCTCAGGTCTGTTGTACCGCTAGGAGGTAAACCTCCATCCAAGTCTCAAGTCTTTTTCAGCCTCTGACATGTTTTCCACAAGTATTACCCTGAATTCGCCCCCAGTCTGAAGGAAAGCATCCTCACAGCAACCTCTGTGCCGTAAGAGCAGCTGTTCGACTCCTGCTTCTGCATGCTACATTCCGTTGTGTCCGTGGGCAAGACACTTCACCTACTTTGCCTACTGGTGTTGGCCAGAGGGGCCGATGGCGCGATATGGCAGCCTCGCATTTTTCAGCCTGCCCCAGGGCTGCTGTCGCTACAGATGTAGCTTGCTTCCACCAGTGTGTGAATGTTTAGAGTGAATGCATAATGGAATTGTAAAGGGCTTTGAGGGGCTTAAAAAGTGCTATATAAATGCCATCCATTATTATGATTATTCTCTCTGCTGCTCTCAACTTGTTTGTGGTGGGCTACAATATGTTCAGGGCTGATGCAGACTGTATTACACAAAGCCTAAAATGCTTAGCTGTGTCTCCTACACGGCAGGAAACACTATAGAACTTTTAAAGGCACAATGTGTAATTTTCGGCCAGTAGGGGGCAGTGCATACCTAAATTATCACAAGAATGCGGTATCTGTGTCATTAGAGTAAGAAACTCAACAACGGAGGTCCAGCTAGTGCTGTTTTCAAACGCTCAATTCTTTGAGAATTGTCTATTTGCAGCACCATGACGAGCACATCAGTCTCTCTTTCATCGCTTGGAACTAGCGAAGAGGTAAAAATGTATTAATGGTAAAACTTTTTTGTATTTTGAGGGGAGATCAATGTTTTAATAGCGGGCGTGTTCCGTGCGCTTTGTCCGTCCGGGCTCTTGTAGAAGTAAAGACGTAATCTAATATGGCTTTCCCCTGAAAAGAGGACCCGAGCCTATGTACTTTAAAACTGATTTTTAAAGTCATATTTTACAATATCGCCAATATTTTGCAATTAATGTGCTTTACGTAATTATTATTACATAATATTTTAATGGCTATTTTCAAAGATGTACTGCAAAAAGTACACACTGTCACTTTAAATACCTCTTTTCTAAAGCAAGACTTGCAAAGTCCCCGACTGGAGATTATCCCACCTGAGCTGTGGATCTCCGCAGCTCCTTTAGATTTAACATGAACCACTATGGATGCTTCTCATTGCTCAGCCTGTTGATTACAGGCATGTCTTTGGGTAATTTTTGAAAAACGGAACAACAGGGGATGACTTCTTCACTAATTAGGCGACATCTGAAGGCAACTGGTTGCATGGGATTTTATAGGGTGGATATAAGAGAAAAAAATGGGGTGGGGGTTGCATCCAAGGATTTTTAAAAACCACATCCAATTCTCTCCACTTCTCCATTATGGACCCCTTTTGGTTAGTCCATCATATATAATCCTGATGAAACCCTTGGAGATGTCTGGTTGTCAGAGAAAATTTGGGTGTGAATACTTTTGCCACGGTTTGTACTTTCAGGTCGACAAGATGAAATGCTGCGAGAAGTGGGGCTCAGTTTGAAACTGAGCGACACCCAAATAAACAGCGACCACAGGGGGGCACTACGGTTCACAGAGAAAGCCTCAGTAAAAGACCCTGCAGGTAGCACAGCTCTATGGTCGTCTTCTTCAGAGGTTAACCGTGCCTTTTTTTTTTTTCAACCCCAACACCACTGCGGCACGCGACGCCAGGCGGAGACTCCGCCAACCACAGACGAGACCCTTTGTACGCAAATAAGCCTGTCCGTTTTCTCTGGCACGAGGGCTAAAAATACACCCGACAGGATGTGAATCCTGCTGCCGAGGGCTGGGGGGACGCCGACGTCAGGCCAGAGGATATGCAGCATCAATGCCACTGTGGCACGTCAGGGAGGGGAAGGAAGAAAGGGAAGGCAGGAAAAGTGGGAGTGAAGGTCCCCCCTCTCTCTTTGTTTGGTTTGTGTCTGTGGGCACATGATGACTGGGAGCAGGAATCGAACTGACAGAAGGATAAACTTCTCTGGCTCTTTAGAGCTAAAGGGATCAGCAGACGAGTTGGAACCGGTGGAAGTGTTATGTGCATACGAAAGTCAGCAGCTGAGATGGCCCATAAAGTCCATGATGTGGATCCGGCTCCCATTGGAGGGACATGCTGCTATTCTGACGTATCACAGGGCTGCATTCATGAACCCCTGCCATAATTATGCTGCAGGGTTGAATCCAGCAACTGGCCCTGGGTGAGTTCTAAGGGGTCTGTTAAAGAGCTGTTAAGAGTTTAACGCGTTTTATAATCGTGCGAGGGCTCACTTTGATGTATTCATACGACTAATAGCATTTTTTGTTTTTTGGGCTTGATTTTATGTGAAAGATCAATACAAGTTAGTACATAATTATGAAGTGGAAAGAGGATAAGATTTCTGATCCTCCTAAAAAAAACAATCTTGAATGACACCTGAATAGAGGACATTAGTGGATAAACAGTATCATTAACCCCATCTATCAAGGTTAAATAAAAGAATAACCAAAACTTTAATGTCACAAAGACCAATCATCTGAAAATGGAAGCGAAGCGGCTAAGAGGCCCATGGCAACTCTTGGAGGAGCAGCAGAGTTCCACCGTTCAGGTGGGAGAATCTGTATAAAGGATGGCTATTTTTCACACGATGTGGCACTTATCAAAGAGCAGCTAGAACGTGGAAGGCGGTCTTCTGATTAAATGGAAAACGACGTGTATGATGTAAAACTAAACCAGCACATCACCTCTAAACACGCCCTAATCTTGGTGGCGGCATCATGCTGTGGGGGACATACAATAGAGACCAGAGAAACCTGTCATGCTTCTCTTCCAACGGTTGATGTGCCATATCATCTGCTTCCATTTGAAAAGCGACCCGTACCGCACCATTCCCGGGTCGTCCTAGGGTGTAGATCCACAGGACACTGGTGCCAATAGTGCGGAGCTACTGGTCTCTTGGCGGACAGAAAAAGGGCATCGCTTGAAGCGAGACATACAGGGCGTCATGTCCGTCGTCGCACTAGTATGACGCCGTGTTGGGCCCAGTGAGAGACCGAATGGCATTGGAAATGCACTCCTAAAAATGCCGGAGTGTAAAAATAGCGCGGTGGAAAATTGAGACCGGGGCTAAGATTCACCCATTCACCCAGAGCTACAATAGAAGATGTTAATTTGTTCCAATCAACATCCAGATCTACATCCATCTGAAAATCTGACTAGGCTTGAGCTGTGATGCAAGAGGAAATTTAACTCAAATCTCCTCTTCATTTTCTAGTGAATGTAAAGGAGATTTAAAAAAAACACACAAAAAAAAACAACATTCTTACCAACACAGTAAATTTTCCACTCAGCAGCTCTGAGCGAAGGGGCTCCTCCTGAGGCTGGAGTCTGACAATTCCCTCTTTAAGACGCGTTTCCTGAAGACAAAAGAGATCAAAAAGCAGATGAAGTCAGCCTGCTGGAAAACCATAGGAGGATGACATAGATTCCCTCCGTGTGAACAATAGTCCTGTTTATTTGAGGAAGACTGGTAGTATTCGGAGCTAGCCTATAGAAACCCTGTAGCGATCATGCGGAGGTTCCTTCAACTTGATTTTTAGGCGCTTTATAGTGTGCTCCTTTAATTTAAGATATGAAAATAAGTTTTGTTTAAGAGACTTTGAATTCACCTCAAATTAACAGAGATGATCTTTGATAGGCTCTCTCTAAGATCCTCTAAAAAGTTTAAGTAAAGTTTTAGAAGATTAAAAAAACAATGTTCATGGATTGTCAAGAAAATTGTCAGCTCTTTCAATAAAAACTTAATAAAATATTAACCCTTTTTCTAGATAATGCTGGACAGGGCGTTAATTGAACTGTGTCTAGAGGTGAGAGATTAATCTTTACTTAAAACGGTCAACGTTCTCATGATTACAAAATCCTGTTGGGTTTAGAAGTTGTTTAGAACCTTTCCACAGTTTTTCACATCATATCCACAAACTTTCTTTTTTATTTTTATTTTGTTTGAGGTTTATGTGATGGACTAAAGCAAAGTAGCACGTAAACGCAATGTAGAAGCAAAATGTGTTAGAAATGATCCAATCAATAAAAATCAGAAAATAACAGTGCACTTGTGTTCAGCCTCACTGAGTGACTATTGTGTAGACCACATTTAGCAACAGTTACAGCTTCAGGTCTGTAGGTGGCGTCTTGACCAGCTTTTTAGATGTAAACAGAGCTAATATTTTCTTTCCTCTTTTTTGTGTGCAAAATTGCTCAAATCCAGTCAGATTGGATAGAGAGTGTCTGTTCACAGATGCCCAAATGAATTTGGGTCTGGACTTTGACTAGGCCATTTCAACACATTAATAGGCTTTAGGCTAAACCACTGCACTGTAGCTATGGCTTTGTGTTTGTCCAGTGTAAAAAAAGGAGCAGGATGAATTCCTTTGGTGTCTCTGAAAGGATTTGTTCCATGAATGCCTTTTATCGTCCCAGAGCTTGATGCTGCCACCACCATGTCTCACCCTGGGGATGTTATGCTCTGGATGATTACCCCTTCCCAAAAATAAAATAAAATAAATGTTTAATCTGACCAGAGGACAGTCTACATGTCCGCCATATCCAGCAAATGGATTGTTGTGGGTGTGCCTGTTCAGTTTCTTGGTCTTTGTGATTAAATTCGCTTCACTTGATTATTTTTGGGGTAGCAGATTAAATGGGGCTGAATACAAATGTCATACTTTTATTATTTAAGGAAAATGTGAATGCTTAGTTTCCTTTGGCTCCTTGGATGGTTTAAAGGGTCTAATTATATTTTCACATGTTTATATTTGAACCCAGTTAACCTTCCACCAGTATTATGCATTTAACGCCCAAATGAGAAACCCATTACAATGCAAACATACCTGTCCTGGGACATAAGTACTAATCAAAAACATTACAGGGATGTGCATGCCCCTCCATCATGTTGTCTAACAATACATGTTGTCAACCGTCCCTTAAAATATGGAATCGTCCCTTATTTGACAATTAAATATGGCGTCCTGTTTTGAACTAATAAGGGACGCTATTTGTTCCGAATTTTCATAAATGTCCAAAATGTGTGTTGGACACTGGTCGCACACTGAGAACACTGGCTGTGCAGCACGGCAGGCACACAAGAACGCAGAAAGCACACGTTTGTGAGGCTTATGCGACATGTAGGCTAATTATTCCCAATAGGATGAGACATCTTGGAAAATGCACAATACATGTAATATGTATTGTGCATTTTCCAAGATGTCTCATCCATGTTCAGTTTTATTTTTGTTGGATTAATTGTGGAGGATTTTTTTTTTTTTTAAGCCAGTAGGTTTAGGCATAGTCTATTATCCAATCATTATAAATAACTTAAAGAACAATCATGGTAACTGATTAATTGTTATGCTAATAAACAGATTAAAATGAAAAATGTTTGGATAGGTTTCTGGCTGTTGAAAGTTTATATTTTAGATAAGTAGCCAATAAATTTTAAGTGCACATTTCATTAAATTTCTTAGTGTGGTTTGATTGTTGTTCAGAAAAGCCATGTAAGCCAGTTTAATTAATTAGCTGTGATCCCACTCCTAAATTTGTATTTAAATGAGCAGATAAAAAAAAGTTTAAAGGTGTTTAGGGTTCATCTGCAATATTGCCATACAGTCACTTTAGAAAGAAAAATATTGAAAATATATTGTTGGAAGCTCAACAAACAGACCTCATGTTGTTCTCAGCATAGTCATGTGTAAGATCACACTGCATGTTAACATAAGTTGTATACACTTTGTTTCTTTTTTATGTGGATGCATTTCATTGCAGCTTTTTATAGCCTAACTTACAGAACTGATGCGTTAATGTGTTCTTTGTGAATAAAGTATTTTAAACATAACGTATGACCAGTCTGGATGATGCCTAAGCACCACACCTCCCCACGAGTCGGACGGCTCAGCCCGTGGTGAATAACACCCTGTAGCCTAAGTGTCCCTTATTTTAATTTATGAAAGTTGGCAACCCTAGTTGTCTGCTAGTTATTTTGTTGGCACATAGTGTGTTAGTCCCAAACTACCCATTGTAGCTAAATGCACCTTCATTTTCACTAAGAAAATGTAGGCAAGGACAAAGAAATTCATTTTTTTTCCTGTGAGTTCTAAAGTGACAAACTTTTTATCAGTCATACATACGATGATTTTAACTGCTATGGGTGAAACTTAAGGGTGGTACCTTAACAAAGTGGCCAAACTTGTTTTTATACTGCATATGGTTCGATAATGGCAATAATACTGATTTGGAGGGGTCATGTTGAATAAAATTTAGCCAAATGACCCCACGTTATAAGGGGTTAATACTGACTGAAAAATATGACCTCACTGAGATTATCAAATAAATAAGTAACTGGAGTTTGATCAGCCTATTCCACTTTGTTGGTGGGAAGATCACCGGCCATCTGGACCTGTTCCGCTTATTCACGTCGTCACTTTTGATTTCAAAAACTCAGTTTGTCTTATTCTCATAAACACATACAGGTGAACGCTACCTCACAGTGTCCCAATAGCAGAAACAGTCACGCCCAGCTCCTGTAGACGAGCGAGATGTGTGAACGTCTCGTATGTTCTGACCTCTGGGACGGTTCTCTTAATGCTACCGTCTCCTAGTGAGGTGGCTGACAACGCGGCAAACAAACAGGAAGCTGGCGAACCCCCACCCCAAGAAGACCAGCAATGCTTGTTTTGCATGCACAGCTGTTGCTCATCTGTTACGCCCCAAAAGAAAAAAGGAAAATCCAGAAACAAACAGAAAATCCCACATTCCGTTTCCATCCATTTTCATTATCAGACTGGCTGGACACAGTGGTTTTATGTTTATATTGTTTGAGTCCTTCCGATGTTTCTTTTGATAACAAACTGTATGTCGCCTCTTGGAATATCCTTCTGAAAATGAATCAAAGTTTGTTCCTAGGAACGTTGGGATAGTCTCAGGTTTAAAGGGAAGAAGGCTCGTGTTGCTGTTTACTGTGGATTTTGGAGGATTCTCCAACCTTTCACTGTTTGATGAACTCATTTTTTTCACATTGAACGTTAAAATTCACGACTGTTTGTTTTCTTTTGAATTTATTAAAAGCTTAAAACCCTAATGATCAATAAATGTGGCCCAGTCAGTGTGGATGTCCGTTTGGGTTCATTGTTATGTTGAAACAACCAAAAGGGGTCCAAGTTTGAACCCTCTGCGCCACAAGACCACCCTCAGGCTAAATAAGACTGTGTAACACCGTTCCATCTGTCCACAGTGAAGCCGGTTGGACCTCTTCAAGGACAGAGACATGTTGTAGGCAGAGAAAGAAGACCCCACTCAAAGGCAGAAGGCAGGTTTTATGATCAGACGCAACACAGATTGTGCTATTCAGGCAAAACCACAAAGATGGCTGAAGGAGTAAAGGTCAGGCCTTCCAAGTTAAGTACATTACACCAGCTATGAAACATGGAGGTGGCAGCATGATGCTGTTGGGTGGCTTTGCAGCCAGAAGAATAGGCAGTGCCAACAGCATAATGATACAAAACACAGATCCGAATCTGGTTCTGAAATCAATCAACAGCAACGATAGAAAGCCCTCAGCTGAACCGAAAATATCTGGACAATGCTTAAAAGCCAGCTTGCCTATGGCAGAAAACTCAACAAATTTTTACTAATTGTTATTAAACTTTGTCAAAATCATCCCAGAAGCTTTTTGATGGCCATTTTATTTTTATCCTGATGAAGGTGCCATTGACAAATTTCTTTAAAATTGTGTGTCATCATATCATGAAAACAAAATGCTGTGCGGTAACCCACAGTAAATAATGTTGGTCAAATCGGTAGCAGATAACCAAATTGCTGATTGATCAACATATTGGGTACATTGAAGTGTACGTTTCATCAACGTTTTTAATCGCAGATTCTTGTAGGGGACGGGTACCATATGGTTTTAAATAGTGTATTTTGGAACTGTACGGTATTATGGATATGTAACCGTCTGGTTTTATTGCATTCATATGCGGCACATATTTGTCAGCACCTCAGGTCACCATGGCAAAAGAGGTTTTAATTCTAATGGGGTTTTATCTGGTTAAATAAAGGTGATGATGATAATGAAACGACCTCAGATGTTTTCATTCAACTTTATTCATCCCAAAGGCAATTAAATGCAACTTAAATCATCAACAGTAGCTTAAAAGAGGCGTTGTGGACTCTGATGCTTTGGACAGTCAGTCTTGTGTCACGAAATGCTGACAGCTCAATATCTGGGTAGCAAAGACGATATTTTGGAGTAACATGTCCTGGATGAAACCATTAGTCACTGGCAAGCGCCTCTAAATCAAATAATTTGCTTTTGCTGCGCCTCAATAAGTCTCCGTCTGGCTGTATGGTTAAAAAGCCTGGCAGAGGGAATAATTCTCTAAACCTGCAATGCCTCAACCAAAAACAAGAAGATAAAGTATAGAAAAATAACAAATCATGATTTAGTTATGGTGCTCACAATAGGATATTTGTCTCAATAAACCCGCCCCAGTCCCTGATGTAGGGGATCTCATTTGTCAGACAGGGGAAAGACGAACTGGGTTTTCGGGACTACAGGAGTTTCTGAACATAAAAAAAAATACTAACTAAACACTGGGACATGCTTGGGGCAGAATAAATTAATACTGAAGGCCACAAACCCTTTTTCCTCCTTACCAGACTACAGTTCAAGAATTGAACAAATCGGGCCTAAACTGAGTTTTTTTTTTGCATATTATAAATACATTTTTAGGATGAGATTTTCACAAATAAAACCTTCCGAAAATTAAAAAATAAAATATCAAAACTATTCCTCTCAATTATGTTTCTGATTTTATAACAAATTTATATTAAATAGAACCTCAAACATCCCTCAACCCCACTGATTAAACTTGGCTCCACACAGCAAAATACAGAAATTATATGCCTCCCTTTTAATGATGAAATCATGGGGGACCTTTATGTTATAAACAACGATCTACTGATTACAATTCAACAAATATTAGACAGCTTAATTCGCTTCATCAAGATCATAAATGTTTTGTTTTTAAGTAAGAACAAAAAAAGCCAATCCCAATACTTTTTTGGTAAAAATGTAAGAATGTCGCTGGCTAACATGGACTTGTGGCGATACTGAATATAATACACAGCGATATGTTTGGGATCATTGCTATCCTGGAAGATCCAGTCACTTTCATCTTCAATGCTCTCACTGATAGGTTTTTGCACAAAATCTCACTTTACATGACCTCATTCATCCTTTCAATAATACGGATCAGTCGTCCACTTCCCCATGCAGAACAGCAGTCCCAAAGCACAATGTTTCCATCCCCATGCTTCACAGTGGGGATGGTTTTCTTGGGATGCAACTCAACACTTATCCCCTCCAAAAACAGTGAGTGGTGTTTATACCAAAGTGTTCGATTTTGGTCTCATCTGACCACATGACATTGTCCTAATCCTCTTCTGGATCATACAGATGGCCTTAGGCAAACTTTGGACGGGCCTGGACTTAAGTGCTGGCTTAAGCAGGGGGAACTTTCATGTGCCGCAGGATTTTAATCCATCATGACATAATGTGTTCCTCATAGTAACTTTTGTTACTTTGGTCAAAGCTCTCTTCAGGTTATTGACCAGTTGCCCCAACATAGTTCTGGGCTGTTTCCTCACTGTTCTCAAGATCATGAATATACCATGAGGTGAGATCTTGTATCGAGCCCCAGGTTCAGGGAGATTGTCAGGGGGGGCTGGTTGCAAAGTAGCCAGATTCTCAATTGCATTATCCAGCTGGAGAAGCAGAGCTTCTGAAACTCCAGTTTGGTTCGACTCCAGCCAGACTAAGATGTATACATGCATTTTAAAAGTCTGACTTCAGTCAGACTTATGCTGCATTCAGACCGCAGGCTTTGTCAGCGTCAGCAACGTCAAGATTACATGGTAAGTCTACGGTTGAGGGTGTTGCAAGAGCGTCACGGTCTCTGCAGCGCATGTGAGTTTGGCTCCATCAGCCTTTCAAGCTTTTCCTGCGTTTCAAGCTACAAACCTCATAACGCTAGCAAAGCAGAATTTCAGCTAGTTGAACTTTTGACGGTCCTAAAGCTGTTGACGCAAAGCATACAGCATCTTCTGTATATATGCGTCGAACAAGTCGCTTTATGAGCGTTGCCTGACGCTGACAAAGCCTGCGGTCTGAACGCAGCATAGGGCAATAATTTTCATGTAAAAATACAGACTGGGCTAAAGCAAAAAATATGACTATTCCGAACTTCAGTTCTCCATCTACCAGCATAAACCTTTTTTTTCCTCTGAAAAAGAAAAGTGATTTAAAAATTGGTCAAATAAATTCAGGACCGAATCTGAGTTACAAATATTTACAGCTGAATCTACCTGCTGTTTTCATTTTAACTTAGCAATATGAATTTTATAGTAGCACAGGAAACATCTACAATCCATGTGTCCAATCAAACTAGCAGCAGAAATTATAGAAACATTTAGATCTAGGGGAAACTAAACTAAATATTATTCACATCCAACTAATTATTACTCATCATTGACCAAATCCAGTGTTTCCAAGTTCAGGTGGAAGTTGCTGCTTTAAACATAGGACGACACAGGCTTCCTCAGGCAGCGTTGACAACATCCCTCTCCTTACCCTGTAATTGTGGAACAGCTCAATGGCGCGGAGGACGTCAAACTTGCGAGCCATGAGGAACTTAACAGCCAGTTCCCTGGACAAGGGAGACACTCCATGCTGACTGGTCCACTTGTTGATTTCCTCTAGAAACTGCCGGGTGGCCTGGAACAAAAAGGAGAGGACGTCAGTGACTTTCTGCTGCCTCAGTCGGAGGGGTCAAACAGGGCGGAAGTGAAACTGTACAAACACATACGCACATAGTTTGAGGAAAAAGATGGAGCGGATGGACGGCATCAAGTTTGTAACAGAAAAAGGTTTACAGGCTCAACATTTAGAACCATGAGTTTGACAAGTATGAATTTGACATTAAGCTAAATGAATAGTCGTTCCGACAATCAGATGGTATCTCACAATACAATGCATTGGAAAAGTCTTCACACGCATCTTTCTATATTTCATACTTCAAAGTGTGTGCATGTGTTTTCATTCAGTTCCAGATGTCGTGTTATGGGATTTCAGGGACTCTATAAGAAGAAGCCGATTGCTTATATGTGCCAGGGTAGCTAGCTTTGTTCAACGATTAGCATATAGATGTATAAGGATCTTTTTTATAATTGTGTAATTAACTTTATTAAATCGAAGTTGCATCTAGCATCAGAGCTGACAGGTTATGCTACTGTGCTAGCTTGGTGATAGGGTGGAACAATCGAGTACAATACAAAAAAAAGTAAACCATATCTGGCTGCCATTATTCCTTAAATCAACACTCTGCTCTCCTATTTTTGACTTGCTCTCAGGTGATTACTTGACTTGGACTTGAAAAATTATTTATTTCCATATTAGGACGTAGTCCATCCTAAAAATGGATAACTTAAGGCTTCTTATATCAAGGCTTGCTTACATCGCATAGTTCTTGAAGAGAGCAAGGAATCAGCAAAAACCGAAAATCAGAAACATTCTGACACATACAACACCAGTTACATACTGATTTAAGAGAAGGTTTTCACAAGTTATCAGTTTGTTTAATGCATATTTCGTGCTTTTTGTTGAAGTGTTAATCCCTTGGCATTTTCCTCTTAGATTTTTATAGGATAGCATTCCAGCACCACGCTGTGATCTGCCCATTTTATGTGCGAGACATTTCTGTTTGATATTTAAACCCTAGGCCATATCGTTTGGAGCGGTATTTGAGGATGAATAATTTTGTTTTTACTGTAATTTTCACCAAAGATCAACGGAGGGCAATAGGACTTGGCCTGTAGGATCTGGTTACTCGACTTGGATCAATCCTATGTGACAAGAACTATAACCGTAAGGACCCAAGTGCAACGTGGACTCGATAGATGGTGACTTAACCACGACACTGCTGTGAATGCCGATTTTTCTGCTTCCATTTCCTCAGTAATAAAGCCCTTTCAACCATGTTGCATATAAGCTGTCCATCTAGACAGTAGACATTTAGTGGCTTTCCATTAAAAACTCATTCAGGTCCTCACTACATCACATCCCATCCCGGCAGCTCAAAGAGTGCGCCTGTCAGCACGCAGTGAATCCTCAACGGGCTGCAACGGGAGGCACTGAAAGCTCAGCCTTTGAACACAGGGTTTCACTTCTCTGCTGAGGCGCAGCGGCGGCGGGGCTTGCACTGAAGACAGGAAGTCAGGTTCTGGGAATCGGTGGCTTTTTAGGAAGACAAAACGATCACTGACGAGAGCTGAGGCCAAAGACAAGATGCCAGTGTCTCTCCTTGGAAAAGCCGACGCTTTCAGAGGCGGCAGGGCCCTGCAGCTTCCTGCCTTGTTCAGATGCTTTGGCATGCAAGGGATGAAGGCTTATTGCACCTGACAGGGCAAAGGCCCCGTTAATATTCGACTCTCACAGAGAAGATGTGAGCGATGGAAGGGTGTGCTCTGAACTTTGGACTGGAGAGAAGGAAAATCACACAGTTACATGATAATAAAGCAGCTAATGTTTCTGTTGAAAAAGAAGCATTTCGAAAGGGAAAACAGGTAGACAATGGATCACTGAATAACATTCATGGGAAACTTGTGCACCGCAGGCAAAGAGGAAATGACACCGCAGTGCATCAGTTTATCAGTAATCTTTAATTTTACTGAACAAGACTGTGGCCTTCTGGTAAAATCCCCAAAGCGTAAAACATAATCTTTGGGTTGGATTTATTTATTCAAAAGAAGAAAAAAAAGACCTTCCTAACTAAATATTAGGACTGTCAAACAGATACAAATGTCTATCTAATCTCAGATTAGCAGTGAATTAATTACAGTTAAACAAAATCCCTAAATATGACTGAAAAAGTAAAATCTGGTATAAATAAAAAGGATAAAACCACATGCATTGTGCCAATTTAAGGAAACACAGGAGAGAAGCATAGAAATGTTGTTTTGAATTCCACTATCACATTTACAGCATTCATCTTCTACCCAGTTTCTAACAGGTTAACATTTTCTGAATGTAAATCTGACTGTTTCTTTTAAACAATAGAGGGATTATTTCTTTATTTACATGGCGGATGCGCTCACAAATGGCGTGACGTCGGCCCTTTAAATAGGTTTGGTTCTTGTTGTAATTTGGGGTTATCTTGCAGCTGTAGTGTTGGCTAGCCATTAGCACGTTTGTTAGCCGAGGCTTATCTGGTCTTTTGTTTGCCTAGAAAGGGTTGATGGTTGATGGGATTCTATAGAACTTCCACAATTTGTTTCATCAAAGCAATTTGTGTAACCAGCAGCGCGACAAGACATCAGTGTTTCCCACACATAGATGAATATGTGGCGGTGCGCTACAGGTTAAACTCCGACCGCCACATATTGCGTTTCGTACTTCGTTTTTATGCTATTTTATGCACACCTCCAATAATACCCGACTGCAGCTGCAACACCTCCGCCTCTTCCTCTGTCTCAGACAGTTTGTGTCTGCGTATCAGCAGGGGGATATTTCTGCAGGCGGAGAGTTTGCCCGATGTTTGGATTTAGTCGTCAGCCAAGCGCAAACGGGGTGGGATTTTAAAACGTTTTTCCGGGTTAGGAGGAGGAAAGCGGGAGAAACCATAAGACTAGCGGTGTGCGATTTGACGATTTGAGACCGTGAAGCGATCTACAAGTGTGACGATCTGTCATTATTGGGAGATCGTTTTAACCCGATTCCCAGTTCTGCAGCTGCAGTGGCTAGCACTTCTTCTTCTTATTAGCTCAGGAAGCGCTAGAAATAATAATCATAAAACTTAACTCCTACGACACAGACGGCAAACTATCCGTGCAGTTGTCCAGCTGCCTTTTTCCCCAAACACCGCCATTCCACGCGTGTACGCTGAATGCACAGAGAGTTGCAGGGAATATTAAGAATATGTTTGGATGGATGGAAGAATAATTAGAACTGCTTACATTACAGTCTACCTTCATTATTTTATGTACAGCAGCACTTTGTATACCGTTGTGTTTTTACACTACATTGTTATCACGTTTTTATTAGGCAGCTTTACGTGTGCCTGTTCATAATATCAGCATCCTGCAAAAAACATTTGAACCACTTAAAGCTGCAATGACCCCGTTGTATGAGGATTATTAATTGCCATATTATAGTTTGCACAATACATTTTGCACATATTTGCAGCTACATTAGTCTTTTATTTTAAAAGATGAGATTTTATTCTATTTTCTGAATATCATATTTTTAAACTAAAGTAAATTCATGTTTGATTTCTGTTTTAGTAGACTCGATTAAAATGTTAAATAATACATTTAAATACGTTTATGATTTAGATGTATTTTTCATTGAGGTTATATATATATATATACACACATACACACACATAATGTGTATGTATACTTTTATTCAGAACTTTCTGTGCATTTCTATTATCTTCGGTGTGGGAAAGACGTATCAGTACTTTAGCCCTGTGTTGGTTAGCCCTCATTTGAATGAATTTATTTATTTAATGTTTCTTTTCTTTAATGTGTAATTTAAGATTTTTTGGTGATCATTTTAAAAAATCGTGATAAAATCGAAATCTTGATAATATAATTGAAAAATCATGATCTTCTATTTTTGCCATATCGCCCACCCTACATAAGACACTGCAAACATGGGCATACTTGCCAACCCTCACAATTTTCCCGGGAGAGTCCGAAAATTTCCCGACATCTGATGGTGTCACTTATAGTTCACACTCCCCGTTTCTTATGCGAGAGGTATGGAGAATAACATGTTTCATTTGCATTTTGCCAAGGAAGGTGCTATGGGGTACAGTTCCCTCATGACATGAAAATCCTTGACCAGCGGGCGAAATTCACGGTTTTCAATCCAAAATAGGTTACCCACTTGTTTTGTATACGTGATCAGGAAACCAGTCAGCTCTCATTAGTGACACACACTGCAGCAACGACCCGCACGTTTTAGAACGGTCTTTATGTGACTGAGAGAAGCTTGAGTTTCAATTACTTTTTAAATCTTCAGAGTTATTTAGAATTAAAAACTGTTTCAACCAACCTCAACTCTTGTTTTCTTTTGAGTCAATTTTTAGAATGATTAATAAGTGATTATTCCTAAACGTTCAGTGGTGCTGAGCAGGGGCATATCCAGGAGGTTATTAAAGAGGGGCTAAAAGGGGCCCAGAGTGGGTCTGGGACTGTAGTCTCAAACCTTCTTTTCAAATAGCAATTTAAACAATTAAGTTATCGGTGAAAAATAAAAATAAAAATAACAAAAACATTCCAACTTTTTCACAAAAAAGTGGATGGACTGTTTAGTTTAACTTACGTTATTGTTGTGGAATATTATTTTGTAAAATAAATAAATACTGTTAAATTCTAGTTAAAATTAAAGTATTTAATATTTCTTTTTTAACCTCCCCGGCCTGTTTGAATATCTCCCTAATTCTGAGGTCTCAAGGTTGGCAAGTATTCTTTTAACACACAATCACAGATTAAAAAGTGCTATTAAATATTTTATTCTGAATACAATAGTTTCATAGTGTTAATGTTACTGTAGGTCCTGACCCTTGTCAAAGTTAACTGTAGTCACAAGCGTGCGGTAACCCCACCACCAATCATTGCTTTCAAATCTGTGGGAAACACTGGACATGACCGTGTCTTTTCTCTGTTGACAACACGCGCAGTAGAGCAGGGAGTCACGTAGACCGATATCCCTTCTATATGGTCTGCGACTGGGAAGAGATTTTCATATGGAACAGTGGATGCAGGTGTATGCCGGAATAGGTGAAGAGCACTGAACGCAGGGCGGGTTGAATTGTTTGTCAGACAGGGCTGGTCAATCGGTGGGTGAGCCAATTAGTTAAAAAAATAAAAATCTGCGTTAACGTTACATTTTGACCTAGCAAATATGCCATTTAAAATTTTCTTAGGAATTGTTCTCAGTTGCCTAAATTTATACTTTTAGTTTAACATTTTAATTGGAGATGCACTGTGAAATGCTGTTGAGAATGGACTGATTTCCAACTGGTGAGCGGCTGGTTGGAAACCCCCACCATAGGACATTTTGTTGAGTTTGCTACTCAGGGAAGAAAACTCAATTATACAGTTTATCAAGAAAAAAGTTGATGTTGGGGTGAGTTACTCTTTAATTGAGTCTATAATAGCACAATCTACATTTCCAGTGAAAATATTGATTTTGTACCAAAAAACTTTTGTTTAGTGCCCCAAGTGGTTAAATGATTAAACTGCTCTGCAATTCACTGGGATTCAAATCCTGCCTTGTTAACGGCTAATCTCGGGTTATTGACGTAGGCTTTGACTGGTGACGACAGCAGTCCGGCCGTGGTGTGGTATATAACATGAGCGGTCTCGGCCACACCTCCGTAGTGAGGTGCTATGAACTGCCTGCAGCACAGTCGGCTCATAACCTGGGTGCTCCGTTACACAGGTGGTTACCCCTATTTGCTGACATTTGCTCATGACCTATGACAAAGGTAATAACTGATATATCAGTAAATGGAAAGTAAAATCTGGGCTAAGACTTCAATTTTAATGGAATAATTGTCATTGTGTGTTTTTTTTTTTTTGCACATTCATGAATATTTCTAATCATGCTTGGATACATCTGTCAGCAACACACATTTTCTGTTGCGGGCAATCTCATACAGTGGCCGCAGGTTCTCTCGTAGAGGCAGAGTCATTAAATTACTCGAGCTAATCTATATTTAGCATTAGATTTAGCCAACAACAATGTACCACTCAGAGATGGCGCTCATTCTATGCTGTGATGCCGCTACAGCCTCGGTATCTGCTGCTGGCCCCTGGCAGGGAACAAGACAACGGCTCAATAGGATTTGGTCCCGCTCCCCTCCTCCACAGAACCTATCTACCTGTACTCTGTTCCCTCTGGAGAAGCAAGATGCTAAAAAATCTCAACCTGCAGAATATTTCCAGGGAAAGGTGCTCACGTTACTACGGCTCTCTCCATCTTTCAGGCCGCCTGTGACCTGCGCTGCTGCCTGCAACATGTCAGTCACAGCCCAGACCACGCCGAGCCATTCACTTTCCATTTGCTTTATACTGAAAGGCCAGTTAATCTAATATGGTCTTTAGGCCATTTTCAACACTATGAGGTGCAGAGAACAAAACAGACCAATGTGTTTATTTGTTTTTACATGCATTTTTAGAGTATTCACTGACCTGCACTTCTAGTAAAAAGCTGTCCAGCTCAATCAAAACTCGCTCGCCGTCGGCCATTGCAATGGTAGACTGAACCGCCATAAAAGGCCTGCACCCCCTACTGTCCTGGTGAGGAATTGCTTTGCAACGTGGATACATTAATGGAGAAGTATAAAAAGAAAACGTCTCAGTCAGTATGTCTGTGTCTGGGTGCAAACTTGCTGACGGAAGAGTATAAACCAGATTTTACAGTTAACCATTTTCAGTAAGAGTTAAGATAAGTTTAATTTGGACGGCATATTTTAATATGCCGGAACATTCGAGACAGTGAGAGAGAGCAAGACTTTTAGCAGATACCAGGAAGGCTTGATAACAATAGATTCTGCAGTGAACGTAATTGTAAAATGCCCATTCAGTAATGCCATCCGTCTTAAACAGGGTAAACTAAAATAAGATGCTTAGCCAGTTTAAAATGTGAAATTAGTAATCATTTTGCTATCGTTACACAAAGATTAAAACCAGGTTTTAAAGACACTGTTGATAATATACATTTTGTGATGTCATCCATTCTAATTTGGATAACTAAAGGCTTCCCGCATCGTGAAGGCTTCTTATAGTTCTTAAATAGAAAACTGAAGCAGCAGTTTCAAGTTTTTCAGAAAATCAGAGATCAGAAATCGGTTACGAAATTCTAATGCATGCGCCCCTAATATTGACAAAAATGCACTTTGTCACAGGAGTAACATACCTGATTTAAGAAGTTTTCACAAGTAATCCGTTCATTTAATGCATCTTTCATGCTTTTAGCTGAAGTGCTAATCCTTTGGCATTTTCCTCTTAGATATTTACAGGACAACATTCCAGCTCCAAGTTGTGATTTGCCTTTTTTTTTTTTGTGCAAGCCACTTTTGTTTGGTATTTAAACACTAGGCCATATCCGCTGGAGCAGCATTTGAGGATGAACCAGTTTGTTTTCACTGCAGTGGCGAAGGAGTGACTTATTCAACTCCAGGAACACGGCATAAAT
The DNA here is from genome assembly GCA_028564705.1 of Apricaphanius iberus. Classification (NCBI taxonomy): domain Eukaryota; kingdom Metazoa; phylum Chordata; class Actinopteri; order Cyprinodontiformes; family Aphaniidae; genus Apricaphanius; species Apricaphanius iberus. Next base: position 81,904 of record JAPXFQ010001616.1, read on the forward strand.
ATTTCCCTAACTTGCTCTGGTTCTCAAATGGCTGTAAAAGCTTCCCTCTCCCCCTCAAACTTTTTCAGAAATCACTTTAAAACACCAAGTTCCAGCCAACTGTGTCTGTTACAGGCTGAGAAGTTTTGTGTGTGGTCACAAGCGGCTGTGAATGCCAACTCAGGCATTTTAAGATCGAAGTTTGAAGCCTTCCAGCGAAGAGATGACATTACATAACCCAGTTTGTTGAGAGAGCAGTTCACTGCAACTACTTTTTTTTGCCATCTATGCTTCACGTTAGGCACAGTCCCGTTTATAATTTGTTGACAAAACAGTTAACTGATCAAACAGAAATATTGAATTTATAGCAGTTACAGATATTATGGGAAGAAAAAACCATGGGCAAGTATGTTTCTCCCCCTACCTTTTCAACACCAGTAACCTGCTTCATGTATTTAATGACAAAAAAAAGATGGTTTTATCATTTATTATCAAGTAGTAAGATGCATTTGCAAATCTGTTGTTAAATACCAGAGTCCATGTGTTAAATATTGGTAATCAGTGTTAGCTGCCCTGGTTGGTAGCAAGCAGTAGGCAGGCAACCATTTGTTTCACTGTCAGACATGCCAACTGTTTTAGCCTGCTAGAAATGTATAGTGCTGCATTTAATGAGAAGCTCATCTAAAAAATAAAAAAATAAAAATTCTGTATGGCTACTTAACTAATCGTTAGCTATGTTTAAGAACGTTTTTTTTTTGGTTAAGTGTACACAGTTGACTGACGGGTTACAGTTTGAGGGAAGAACAATGCTACTATTGGGTACAAAAAAAAAAAAAGTATAGAAAACCGCTCCATCTATGGTGTCATTAAAAACAGCTTTAGGCCCTGTCCGAACACAAACACCCAGTTCAACACTAAACCATCCACAAGGAAACACAGACAATGACCCAAAAAACTTTTTTTTCCCCCCCTTTTTAAAATCAACTCCTCCAGAACTGCAGGTGGCTATAAGCTTTGAGCAAGGCACAACAGCATGAATCCTCCACACAAAGTAAGCGGTGAACACAAGAAAACAAAAATGGCGAACAGCAAAGTTTGTTATCTTGTAGAAGATTTTGGAGCTTCTACAAAACCAGGTTAGAGTTTGTGCTAATACGTCAACAATTTCTCAAAAGAGGCGTTTGCGCAGGATTACACAAGGACAAAAAATTCCACTCTGGAGCAGAGGTCGCACTAAATTTTTTTACTTGCCAATCATTTTGACAGACTGATTCAAAGAAAAAGAAAAGGAAAGCATTGTTCAGAATCTACGGTGCCCATCAACTTTTTAAAGTGTATTCTTTATTATATACATACAAATGCACACAATATTCAATCTTTTTTTTTATTTTTATAAACAGATTTTAAATAATAATTCATCCGAACAAGCTAAACAGTGAACTATACAATAATAACGATTGCACTTAAAATCCGAAAACAAAACCTAGTACTGTCGTACTGATACACGAGGCACATTGTTCACACATTCATTCACTTGGTGCTTCTCAGAAAACCTTTCAAATGTGGTGTCAAATATAATATTAAAACACTCATATAGTTTCATCACAGTCGCATACTTTGTATCGTCATCTCATATTCATCCAGATTTATGAGCAAAACTTAAAAAAAAACAGTATTCCAGGCCTTGCAGGCCTGTCAGCATATCAACATGTGGCGTATTTTCATCCGTGCTCTTAAAATATCAGTTGAACATCATGCACATTTTATACCGCCTACAGCCTCGACGGTGAGCTCCAGCTCATCATCTTCCACTCAGGCGGCCACAGCAGTTGCACAATGGGCTGCCTGCATTAGGCCACATTTATCTTTTAGCTTCATGATGCCAGTCAGCACTTCACACCGGTGAAAATATATTCACACCGAAATATTGACTCTGCTGTACAAATAAACTTTTTTAAGAAGAAAACATGTTTGATTCTACAACTTTAGCCGTTAGAGACAGAGTTATCAAATGAGCGAGCAGAATCTTCAGACTAAAAAGTGAGATCAAGAACAACCCAGAAATGAGGTAGAGGGAAACACAAATCTAAAATGTTACCCGACTCCCTGTCTGTTGATCTGGATGAGATCCAAACCATTAAAAATGATTTTCTGTTTGATGCGTTTAACAAATGTTATTGTAATTTAAGGGTTGCCATTGCTTCTTTGGACCAGAGTTGTCGCTGGTTGACTGTTTGGATGGAAGGGAAAAGAAGAAGAGGAAAAAAAAGAAGTGTCGGAGATGAGATGTGAGCATTTCTGATGAAATAAGGTTCAGTATAACAAGCAGTGTGAATTGCTTGATGCAAATATCTTTTGTGTTGTGCATTAAGGAAATAATGTAAGGCACACCAGGAACCACAGTGTGCCTGAGCTTATACTCCTGTACTGATGGGCAGACATTTCCCATTAGGGTTTTCTGGTAGTGAGCAGAATTTATGTCTCAGACGTTTACACAAAGTCATCCAGGTCCTGAAGCAACAAAGCCACACCAGACAATCATACTACCACCTTCACAGTAATGTGTTGTTTGTTTTACTTTTTTATTTATTTAATTTTACTTACTGTAATGCAATGCACACATTGTAAAAAGTTTCCAGTTTTGTCTAAGCAAGCCACAAAATATCTCCACATCAAGATTTTTTTCTTTCGTTTGATTTTTTTTGTAAAGATCGGACTGGCCTTCGTGTTCCTTTTGCTTAGCAGTAGCATTTGCCTTGGAACTCTCCCAGGGAAGCCATCTTTGCCCAAGTCCTTTCTCATTGTTGAATCGTAAACACAAACCTAAAGTGCACTTTCCCAGGTTCTTCTGTGACCTCCTGGAGCAGTCACAGATATGCTCCAGGAGTCATTTTTGTGTTTTCTCCTATTTTGGATAACACCTTCCATTCTGGTTCGCTGGATTCACACCGCTTTGGAAAAAGCTTAGTAGTCTTTTCCAGACAATTGGATAATAATCCTGCATCTCATCTGTTCTTGAATTTCCGTAGACTGGAACATGGTGGGTTATTAATTTTAGATGTATCTGCCTACTTCGTACAGTAAGACAGGTATTCTTTTGTGATTTTGTGACTCTACTGGTCTGGCAGTAATCAGGCCTGGGTGTGGCAAATGGAATTGAACCAAAAAAAGAGAACTGGTTGATGATCCAAACAAGAGGGGCATTTGTGTTTCAATGTAACGCTTACTTATTTTTGGATAGCTTTAGCTAGAGTAGATACTTCTTGATCATTGTTACATTTAGAGCTGATGTGCATCCTGTATTGGTTCAAAATAATGCTAGGATTTGGTGAAAAAGGAAACTAATTTTAAAAAATGTGATGTGATGAATCTTAACCAAAAATATCTCTCATTTCACCACTAATCATAATTCAAAACAGCATAACCAAGACTCAAATGCCAACGCTCAGATGAAGGGAGCCAAGGATCTCTGTGACAGATACCAAGGAGAGGATGAAAAGAGGAAAGCAGTGCTTCGGATTGATGCTTTTGGTCCTTGAAACATCTAGGCAGCAGAGAGAGGGAGGACGTCTTTTATAGAATAAAGTTGAAAGCAACAAAGATGCAACAACAGGTAGATTTTTGTTAATTTTGTACCATAGAGAAAATAGAGAGACATACAATAAAAAGTAACAAAACTCTAATATAAAGTTGTGATCATTTAAGAACCCAGAGCAAGGTGTGCTGCCCAGAAACCCGCATCCAGCAGATCTGGACAACAGCAGCGTGAGCTTCGTGCCTCCTCTGAAGAATGCCCTTGAGGACCTCCTTGGTTCTTCCTTTAGCAGTTATCAAGTCACAGGTGGACTTCAGGCACAAATGGACTCCTACTCGAAAGAAGCATTGGCTTTGCTGTGTTCTTGTCTTCTGAAGTGGTGGAGAGACGATGCACGGCGGTATCCTATTCTGTCCTCATTAACAAAGACCTACCTACGTATGCCCACTACCTCAGTGTCCAGTGAGAGGGTATTTTCCCACTGCTGGTGATATTGTAAATGCCCAGAGGTCTCTTTTCTTCTCCCTTGCAATGTAGCCATTTTGAGCTTTCTAACGATGAAAATAAAACTAGAACATAAGCTAAAGGAGAGGTCAGTGTTTTTCAGAAGGCTTTTTGCCAGACATTTTTTTTCAAGGTCTCCTCTTCTCCTTTGAAATGTAAATCTTTTGATCTTTTTGATGAAAAACGTGAACATAAGTAATGATAGGCAAAAATCCTTTGAAAAGCACTAACCTGTGTATTTTATTTAAGTTTATGTTTCTATACACTTGTTTTAACGGGCTGCTTTTATGTGCTTAGCACATTTAAATCTGACTTAACTTGATTTTGGTTTGCACTAAAAGGGAATTTCCTACTGTTTGCAATTGTTCTAATTGCTTCTTAACTTGGAAATTACACATAAGAAGAATCTCTTATGCATCCAAATATTTCTGAACAGTATGTTGATGTTTCTGACTACAGCTTGCACTTTAAAAGCACAAAGTGACTGACCTTTTATGTTGTTATTAACCATGAATATAACAATAAGTTACGGGGTGACTAGCAAAAACAGACTAGATGTGGGTTTTTTCCGCTGTAATCATCACCAACACAGTATCTTGAGCCTCTCCACGATATCGCAATAAATATCGTACCTTGAGATCAATATCAAAATCGGATTGTACCGTGAGCTTTTAATATTGTAACATCCCTGCCATCAGAAAAAGATGAGCCACTTAAAGTTTGAGACTTCTAGCTTTTTTTTTTTGTACAATGTTGGCAAAAGATTTCCAGCTGCTGGCAAGAGCGTTCTCAAAAAACAACCAAAAAAACTAATTATTTGATTGTCTTTAGTAGGGCTGCAACTAACGATCATTTTCATAATCGATTAATCTATCTAATATTTTTAGGATTAATAGATTAATCACTTTTATTAATAATTATATTTAGCTATTACTTTCACCTTTTCATTAAGAAAAAGGAAAACATGAGAATTTTGCAGTTCACTGCAATTTACTTTATTGGACCTGAGCAATGTCACAGAATATCAGAAAACAGGGTTTATTTGCCAAAGAAATCATCTTTACATTGCGAAACCGCAAATGTAAGACACATATTACTGCTGTGAGGTCGAAAAGCGGTTCCTTGTGGTTATTCTTTGGCTCATATCTTCACTGTGCTTTCACGTAGCTGGTTGCATTTTTGGAATCGGCTGGGTCTCTGCTTTCATTTGAGTGTTTTTGTGTGTGTGTGTGTTTCCAAATGTTATTTACGTGGCATCTGATTTGTGATTGTGGTTGTTAAAAATAGTTTAGAAATCCTAGTAGTGCTTGGTGTGCTGTTTAATTTGATATGCATTATTACTATTTTTCTGTAGTCTGAGTGTTGGTTAAGGCCTGTTGAAAACATTAAACCACAAAGTCCCACAATTGGGAGAACTTAGGGCTTAAGGGGTTAAAGCAACTAATCGATTACTAAATTAGTTGTCAACTATTTTAATAATCGATTAGTTGTTTCAGCTCTAGTCTATAGTTGTAAAAAAGTGGTCAAATTTTCCTAATGTCACCCCATGTAAGCTGCGAAAACTTCAGAGAAATTGGGGGAAGAAGGTTCAGTGGCCACGCGCTCGCATCATTCCTCCTGAATCTATTTGATTACAGATGATACGCTAATCCATTTTTACAAAGGCTGGACATCTGTCAAGGAGCGGCTTCGCTTCGCCGAGTCCCATTTGGCAAGAGTCAATACCAAAAACAGGAAGTCAATAACGTCACTATCTCCCCATCCCCCCACCACTTTCTCTCACGTCACTGCTTCCTGGGAGCATCAGACCCAACACACACACACTCTCTGAAAGACTTGATGGACACGCGCGCACCACTCTGTTACTCGCCCCTCTGTGTCTGATGGAAACACTTTTAACAGCTGCATGTAGAATGAAGTTCCACAACAGCAGTGTACAGCCCCAAGAGGAGCAGGCTACAAATTGCACACACAAACAATCAGCCCCCCCCATCCTCCATCCCCTTCAAGCTTTGGATGCAATGAGGCTGTCCGGCACCCTAGCAGGGGCCCTGGCGCACACAGGAAATGGACGAAGCAGATAAGGAGCTGTCTGCTGGGTCGATGATGACGACTCGGCAGAAAAAGGAGGCCCGGGCCAGACCAACGGAGAACGACAACTAGATTTAAGGCAAGGCAATTTTATTTGTATAGCACACTTTTAACAACAGGGTGATTCAAGGTGTTTTACATTAAAGTAAAAACAGCAATAAAGCATAAAACACACACATATGATGTATAAAAACATTACTCAAAGGCAGCTCTAAATAGATGGGTATTAAAACGTGATCTAGAAGAACTCAGTAAAACATCTTGTGGAGGCAAATTCAGTTTATTCCATCACAACCACAGATTTTTGTTCTGCTGGTTGTAGGTCTGCTTTGTTTTCTTCTTCTAGGTATTAATAACATGGCAGACTAATCCTGTTGCATAGTTTACTGGTGACATGAAATTGTGAACTCCACTCGCTGTACACTTTTTTGGGTAAACCTTTGTTGTCAATACAAATAGCTAACAACCAGAGGTGAATAGCTTAGCCAAAAAAATGTTCTCAAGTAAGAGTATGACTATTTTAATATATTTTTACTTGTACAAAAAATAAAAACAGTAGCTGTCCGAAAAATTGCTCAAGAGAAAAAAAAGTTTTTGGTAAAAAAGCAACTTAAGTACTAAGTTACTTATAACATCAAATTACATTTAAAGAAGTTATGAAGTAGGAGAAATAAAAAAAGAAAGATTTTGATGCAAATATTGGCATTCTCGATATATATATATATATATTATTGAATTATCTTCCAGCCATATATATATATATATATATATATATATATGGCTGGAAGATAATTCAATAACTTTATATACTGATAGACATGTGGTCAGACAGAAAAAAAAGACTGATATAAGTTCAGTGAAATTAAGTAAATAAAGAGTTTTTTTTTTTAAAGAAGTTTCTTTTCCTTTTTCACCAAATCCTAGAATTATTTTGAACTAATACAGGATGCACATCAACTCTAAATGTAACAATAATAAACCAAATAAAACACAGGAAATACCAGGGTAAATAAAGTTGTCGTGACGGGACCTAAGCAAACTAAACCAAATGTCTGAGCCATTAATATGATGGTGTTATAAAAATAAAGAAATATAAAAGCATCAGCTAGGGCTGGGTGATATGGCTTAAATATGCTATCTGATTTCCCCCCCAAACCAAATCTGATTTTAATTGAATACATCAGTGATAATATATGGTGCTTAATGTATATTTACTTGATTTTATAAAGGCTCAACAGGCTCAGCAGATAGAATATTATTAAAACACCAAAGCTTGTGTACGGCAAAGAGGACTGATGCATTTTTGGTTAAAACGAGTTTATTCTTTATTCAGTGAAGTTACACAGTGGGTAGAGCATCCGGACGTTTCATTCCAGTGAGATTAGCGATACTTCATAATAGTTTTTACTCAAGTAAAAGATATGGTGCAGTAAAGCTGCTCCTCAAAAAAGTTACTCAAGTAAATAATTAATTACTTCCCACGTCTGCTAAGAACTTGCAGTGACTCAAACCATGAGGGCGTCTCGAAGGGGATGAGGTTTAATAATCGGAATGGCTGAAGAAAATGAATTTTTCACTAATAATCATCTTTCGATTGAACAGAAAAAGTCCAGTCAAGGAAATTTGGGTGGATGAAAATGCCTCTTTCATGTCAGAAGAGAATAGGCTCCGATTTAAAATAACAGGCCGCTGAAATGGGCACCAAATTGGAAGGAACACCATCCCAACAGCCTACCTGTTGTACTGTTACTTCCCATGTCTTTCCCAATATAACCACAGTGTGGCCCATCTTCTGATGGCTCTGTCCAGCAGGAAATCAGACGTCAGAAAGCTCGAATTATCTCACACCGGCTTGACAAACAGGACAGTGAGCTTCCTGTACTCATAGTGGCCTGCACAATCACCAGATCCTTATCAGACAGAGCACCTATTGGGTGTGGCGGAACATGCAATTTGCATTGTGGTTGTGCAGCAGCGCTGTGACGCCATCACCGTGGACCTAACCGAAACCTGTAAGGGGGGGGGGGGGGTATTTTAATCGCAAAGCATGAATCTGAATATGAATGATTTAGCTACATTTTATTTATAATTGATTTTTTTTTCTTTTTATGATACTTTCTATAGCGATGCAGCGATTGAGAAACGTACCACAGTGAAGTATTAAAACCAGTTTCATTATGTTTGAAGTTACAGAAAAGCCATCATAGGGCAAATTACACAAATGTGCTGCCCGAGATGTTTTCACAATATATTCAATTTGGTTAGAGTCAACTATTGTTTAATTCAATCTGACTCAGGCACTTTGCTTATAGCAAGAAGGTCCTGGGTTCAAATCCCAGCCTGGGGTCTTTCTGGATGAAGTCTGCTTGTTCTCTCAAGATACTACCCCTTCCGCTCACAGTCCGAAACCACAGTTATTAGGTTGAATGATCTCTCTAAATCACTGTTGTGTCGGAGTGTGTGCGCGTGTCGGTTTGTCCTGTTTGTGTTGCCCTGTGATGAACTGGTGACCTGACAATGGAGTGCCTTGTCTCAAGCAGCCAATCGGGTGAGAAATATTGATGGATTAAATCGGATTGATTTCACACACTCACCAAAAGATCGGATCTGAACCAAATTCAAATCAGTTAAATAGTAAGATTTTATGTTGCATAAGTATTGCAGTCTACCGTCATAAACCAGTGAAGCAGTTTAATCCATTTGTCTGATGATCCAGTCGGCTACAATTCATACAGATATTTATTCTGTACAATTATATTCGATTTTAAATGAAAATCAATCACTTCGGATCTGATTTTAGTCTTCCAAATTGAAAATCCAGTTCATTTCAGTTTAATACACCCCTTTAAACCAGATGTAATCCCATTTACTGTCTAGTTGAACCTAGTAATGAACCAATTCAGTCAAATCCAGTTGAATCCATTAACAAAACGCATTCATTGCGGTTTATTTAAATACCTTTATGTTGCAACATGACTCCACACGAGTTATGAGGGTATATACTTCTATAAAAGCTAGATCTTAATAATATTTTAAGTTGCTTCTGCTAATACAGTCCTACTCATTGCATGTAAAGCACTTTAAAGTGCTACAGTTCATTTAATTACTTTTAAGGACCAATGCAACTCTATAAAGAAGTCACAATAAATCAAATCTATTTTCCCCAAAACAGTCCAGTTTTCAAAAGTTAGACTGAATTTGAATCGGTGTCATTTCAATGGATTATAGTCCAATTCAATAGGATTTAGCACAGTCCAGTTAAATGCAACTAAATTCAATCAAATTTAAATTCAACTCACACAATTAACTTCTGCTAATTCAATTGTAGACTAAGGTCTGATTCGATCAAAGAGTCCTAATAGCCGCAATGGAACGAATCATATTCCGGTTCAATACAGTCTGATTGGGTTTGGAATTAAATTAATTTCAATATTATTCGGTCTAACCCAGGTGTGTTATGCACTTAGGCATTGTCCAACTCAAATGAATAATATTTCAAACTAGGGATGCACCGATACTGGTATCGGGGCCAAAACCCTTCTTTTGTACTGTATCGGTATTGTTAAAAATAACCGATACAATGAACAGATACTAAAAAAAGGAAAGTCTGCAATAATTTCCCATAAAATGTTTATTTTTCACTTGAAATTTTAGTTTTGTGATCATTGTAACTATAAAAAAATATCTAAGAAAATAAAACCTCTCTTCCAGTTCATCGCATTTTTGTGTGGGTGTAGTAGAAGTATTGGTAACAGCAAGTACTCAAATCAAAGTATCGGTATGGTATCGGTTTGAAAAAAGTGGCATCGTACCATCCGTATCTCTAAACCAGCTGTACAGCCCAGTTAAATTCAACTAAGTTCTACAAAATGGAGTTACTTTCATTGCAGTCCAGATGATTTCAATGTAATTGTGACCCAATTCAACTCCCAATTGTGCTACTCTAAACAGCCCAATAAAATCAGTTTATTCAAGTTCAGTACAGTTTTGAATCCAGTGCATTTCCCCATGATACGCAGTATGTAAATCAAACCGATGTTCAATTTAACAAGGTTCGGTTTAAGTAAAGTATGTTTTACTTTGGCTCAGTCCATCTCAAGCCAAACTAAATTCAGTTTAATCTAATCGTTACACTCCTTAGAGTTAGACACTAACACCGATCCCAATTATTTTTACCAAACTGATTCTTATCTAAATTATGTTCACCATTTTTTTTGCTTCAACTGTAATAAATACAACTAAATTTGTCACAATGAACCAAATTAAGTTTATAAATCACAATGAAACTTTTTTTTCAATGTTAGTGTAGTCCAATACAATTCAACCGTAATACGAATTAAATTGCGATTCAGTCCTAATAAAATCCAATTAAAAATACAACCCTTCTTCTTTGCTTTGATTTAGAACCTGACGCTGTAACATTTGGCTGAAGACTCAACGCGCTCAGACTAGTTTCTACTGTAAACATCAGCGACTGACCCCAAAACGAGGAAGCAGGGACCGTGTCCAGGTTCTAGCCCCCCCGACACATCTGTTAAAATCTTTTCTCCGGGAATATCAGAACTCGGAAAGCAGCGCTTCAACATCAGCAGCGCGGCCCGTGTTGCTTTCAACACATCATCTGAGCCGCTGGACAGGAACTGACAGTGATGCAATCAGGGCAATAATGCGCCAGAAATCGATACAATGTTTCCGCTTTGCGCTCGGGACTATTTCGCAACAAATCCACTATTGCGCACCGCCGTCGCCACTCGCTCTGACGCGCGCACACTCATATACGCTACACGGGACTAAAAAAATAATCAAATAAAAAGAAACTGAAAACCAAACTCCAGGTAGAAACAAGAGTGTAAAACGTCGTTTGTTACTCAGAAAGTAAGAAGAGGGATCCTAAACACCCCCTAGGCCTACCTGTTCCTCTTCCGCCGATAAAGTAGCTGCCATGATTCCCCCTTTCAGCCCTTTCACAGTCGTGTCCTTCTCATGAAGTGGGGGAGATGACGGAGATGTCTGTCTGCTCCTCCTGTTCAGATCTGGAGCCTCTCAGGGGTTGTCCCTCGCCCTCAAAGTTGAAGGCATCTGAAACGGCGCAGTGTGCGAGCGGAAGGTTTTTATTTTCTCTTGATGCTGCGATCCACACGGGCCAATTAGCACGAATCTGCCATCCGAAGTAGAGAGAGGTGGGGGAAAGAAAGAGCCGCTGCTGTTGAGTCAGATTTCACCGAGGAGGAGGAAAATAAGGCAGAGAGAGAGAGAGAGAAAAAAAAATCAACCGAGTAGCTTTACGAGGGTTTGATTCGACTCGATGTTAAAAAGCGGATTCAAGGCTTATGTGCCGTTCATTCCCCTCTAACCTGACAAAGATTGGAGGGCTGCAGCTGCCCGCTGACTCCTCCATGTCATGAATTGCAAGTTTTTGTGTGTTTTTCCCCCCGCTCTGAATGTCGTCTTTATGCTGCCCGAGACTTACACGCACACAACTATGAACAATGAAAGACACTGTCGGCTTTCTTTCTGTGTGTTGCTGTACCCCCTGGTGGTTAAGAGCAGAAAATATTAACAGACCACTGACCCCCGCCTTCATTCATAAATAGCAAAGGGGGGGGGGGGGGATGGAGGGGGGAAATAACCTACAGATTAACGACAATTCAGTGGCAACATCACATGACTCTTCTTTTTGATTTTAACAGCCAAGCTCCAATTCAGTTAGGCGAAGCAATTTGCATTTTTTTTTGGGTGTGCACATTTTCAAAAACAAGGTAATTCGAAGTGCTTTAATCTCTGGTAAAGAACCAAACAAAACATATGGTAAAAATATGGATGGTAACAACAGCATTAAAGGATAAAACATTAGAGAAAGTAAAACAAAAAAAAACTAATAAAGCTTTATACTCGTTAACTCAGAGTTTTAAGTTTTGATTTAAAACAGCTCAGTGTTTCAGCAGCTTTGCAGTCTTCTGGAAGTTTGTTGTAGACAAGTGGAGCATAGAAACTGAAAGCTGCTTCTCAATGTTTGGTTCTGATTCTAGGGATGTTTGATAGATTAGAGTTGGAGGACCTGAGTGAGTATAAAAACAGCCGGTCTTCAGCATATATTTGTCGCAAAGCCATTCAATGATTTATAAATTAGTAAAAAGTATTTTAAAGTCTATTCTCTGAGCCACAGGGAGCCAGTGTAAGGACTTTAGAAGTGGGGTGATGTGCTCTATTTCCCTGGTTCTAGTGAGGACGCCAGCAGCAGCGTTCTGGGTCAGCTGCAGTTCTCTGAATGACTTCTTAGGTAGACCTATGAGGACGTTGTTGCAGTAATCAATACGACATCAGTCCTTTAATCCTCGAAATGTTCTTCAGGTGATAGAAGGCTGACCTTGTTATTGCTTTATGTAGGCCAGGAGTTTTAAGTCTGAGTCCATTATTACACCTGGATTTCAGGCCCGATCTCCGTAGGTTCTTATTGTATTAACAGAAGCTTAGCGCTGACTATTGGATCGTTCTTCTTTAGGCCCAAAAATAATTTCTTCAGTTTTGTTGAATAAAGATATGGGACAGTTATTGATTTGCTCAATACGTTAATTTTGGGTCTTGTTGGGTTCAAAGTCACTTGGTTAATGTAAAGCTGAGTGTCATACGCATAGTTACAGTAACTAATCTTAAAACTAATCTTAAATAATTTGTAGAGCTCTAGACTGCACTCTAGCCACAAAGATTTCATGTTTGGAGTTAAAATTTATGTCAGTTCTGTTTATTTGGTCTGTTGAGAGGAAACAGAAAGCCCCAGAGTGACCAGTAGAGTCATATTGACCCACAGCGGGGATATTTAGGTGTACCACCAGCAGGTTAAAGATAGTAACATGCATATTCTATCTATCTATCTAAAGTGTGCAGAGAAAAAAAAAAATCAACAGACTAATTACGGGGGTGGCAGGTTGCGATAACGCTACACTGTGCACCTATGATGTAGCATTCGGTTACTTGATGCACTCTCAATTTTTTTGGGTGGGGATGCTGCAACAGACATAATTGTACTTATGGTGGCAATTACTTCAATACATTGTCAAGTAGAAGTGAAAAGTATACTATTATTCAATCACAAAAAAGGAACCATAATAAATATCTTTGGGTAAAAAAAGGTTACTCAAGCAATGAGATCATGTATGATTCGATTAGTTAAAAAGAACAACAGTGGGGTTACAGAATTCCAAATCAATTTGTTTTTTTGTTTGTTTTTTATATACAACAAAATTGCTGTTACAAGGAATAATACGTTTTGTTTAGAATTTTTTATCATTGTATTTTTATCCTTCTCTCTGCCGTCCTGCAGGTGTAGAAGCAGATTAGAATGTTTTCTTGTATATTCTTTGTTCCTCTCCCTCTTAATGTTTTGTCCTACCTTTCTTTTCTTTTCCCCTTTTTTTTCCCGTCTTCGTGTCCATGATATCGGGGAGGGGGGGGAGCGACCCCACAGCCATTTATAATGGTATTTAGAATGGTAGCCAGTTAGTTTGCCTTAGCAACTGGCTGTTAGATAATGGTTAAAAGGGTGTAAATGTAATTGACAAGTTCAAAAAAGTTCCCTTTAAAGAAAACAAAACGGCAACGTCATCCGATTTTGTTCTTTATTTACACATTTCAGTCATATTTAAGAATGTTATCCTGATTAATTCACAGCTTCTCTGTGATTGATTATATCAAAAATTTGAATCGTTTGACATATATACCTGCAGTAGGTAATGTGTGTTAGAATGGCCCAAATCGCTTTCAGTGACAATAACTTGTGTTTACCGTTGACCTCCAAACAAATGACACAGAAAGACCAGTTAATAGAAAATAACCGAATGAAGTTGGTGCACATACAAACGGTAAGTATGGTTCTGATGATGGATTTTTGGTTATAAATGTGCCTGTTCTTCTACTGTAGTACAAGTAGGAATAAATGCGACTAGTAAATACCTACCTGGTGATAAAGGATGATGGCCAGTTCCAGGAAGAACTAGAAGATCCCAATCAGCAAGAAGTCCCATTGAGGGGGGTGGGGGGTTCTGATGACACAACATCCGGACTGAGAAATGAAACATTTTGTTCATTCCGGATCTATATTAATCCAAGCATTATGAAGTGTGGCAGCTAAGGTAGAAAGATATAGCAGGGATAATGCAACATTACTAATGCATGAAACTTGGTGTTGGGAAATAGCCAGTTTTATGAGCTTGCCTTTCCGTAATAGGATATTACAGTAATAGCAGTTTAATTAAGTAAATTTTCCACTCTCATATCCCAAAGGCTTTATTATATTTTACAGGAATTGTATGACATACGGATGAAAAATACCCGACAGAACGGTGAGGTTGATGTAACACAAGCCTCTGTAGGACGATTACAGGCTGCTGATGAACTGGATTTCATCACGAGGTTAGTTCAAGTGCAGCCAGAACATTACATTTCCTAAAAATACTATTATTGATTGGCCCCAAGTTGTACTTACAAATGGTTTAATGAGACTATAAAAGTAATGTGATGTGAAACAGATTTCCCACTACCGTGATCTGCCCCCTATTGGAGAATTTTACTGCCATAAATCAAGAGAGCGGGATTGTATTTTCACTCTCAAAACCTGTAATGCTTGCACTCATAACTTGTGCTCTTTTCAAATATTCTCTGTTCCAACTAATAATCTATAAAACATACTTTCAAATTTACACACTTTCAAATATTCTCTGTTCTCCCTTTTTCCCACTCAGATTTTATGCTTCTTGTTCACAAGTTTTTTCCTTGCACACAAACTTTCTCCCTGCATGGATCAAAACTGCGCTCACAAACCTCTTTTCTGAGCTTGCGGCTTCTGTGTGCTCTCTCGCAATCAGAAGTGTCGTCGCCTAGCAACCGTTCCAGCCAATAAAATTAAGTGCTCCTGAGACGGCAGCAGCCGGCTTTAAGGTACGTTTGTTTTGTGAACTGGGCTAGCCTACGGGGGATACATGTTAGTGTGTATTTCTTACGTGTAGAAAGAAATAACACCAGCTTTGATTTGCTCTGATTTACAGTTTTCAGGGAATCATGAATATGATATAGGAAAAATACAATTGTTGTTGATTTGTAATTTGATTTGATTTGATTGAAAATCTGTATAAATGTTATTTGAGTCTGCTGTTAAAAACGGGTCAAGGCTTGCAAAATGTATTTTCCTCTTTAAAAAATATTGTTTAGCTTATTAAATTTTTTATTATTTTAGTTGTAAACTTGCAAGGTGATTAAATTAGGTTAAAACGGGGGACAAAATTTTTGCTTGTGGCATAGTTACAGTATAGCTGCTGTGACAGAAAGTCAATTCAGAAGCTTTGCTGCTTCTTACAGCGCGTTTCCGTGCCCGTTTTTATTGAAGCAACATCTTAGACAAGTAGAACTGCCACAAACAATTATTTCAATAACTGACTAATCACCAAATATTTTGCTGATTTGTCGACTAATTGGTTTAAAATGCATGTTATTGCAGGAGCAAGCAGCTCGAATATTTGCATGTTACCTCCAAGTGTTATGTAGAATCTGAAATGGTGATTTTTAAGATGATAGCTCATTAATGAACTGTATAAAAAATACAACGGTGACGTGTGCTAAGCGTAGTGAAATTACCATCAACACTGATAATGTTGCTATCAGGTAATACAACAGCTTCTACAGTCAGGAGCTTAATCAATGATCCTTACATAAAGATCCTTCCTGCCCACAGCCATTTAACATCTAAAGTCAGCGTAAACATTACATTCCAACAAAGTAAGTATTTTAATGCAATAATAAGGATAATAAGCAACAGTTTTTTGTTGCGACACCTGCACCTTGATGTCCAGTAAGCAGCAGCAGCTGCGCTCTGTTCTGTCTATGAACAGATCAGAACCAGCATCTAGAGGACGTCATATGAGAGAATCTGGACATTTCATCAATCTATGAATACCCCTGGATACCTCGGAGAGAAGGTAAAAAGCCGGCATGACGGGGAAAAGAGAAAATCGCTCTATTGTTGATGCTAACGTTAGCAGCTAACAAGCTAAAGGTTACTGTCTGTGTTTGTCATGAGCCACAGCGGGCTTCCCTTTAAGAAGCTCAAACAACACTGCTGTGAAAAGCAGCTTCTACTTTGCGAATTCTGCATCACACATGCGTCTCTTTTTATTTAACAAAACTCTCCAGAATTTTAGAGCTGCGTTGTCTGCTCTCTGCCGATACCGTTAATCTGGTTAAGCTGCAGCTGACCCCGATTGCCACAACTGCTCATGTGCATGAGGGGCAGAAAGGCAGACAGAGCAGATAAATGGACAGCGACCGTTTTAAGAGCAAAACAAAGATTTAAAAAAAAAGAAGAAAAAAAACGATAGAGTCGATTACAAATTTTTTGTTGTTCGTGGCAGTCCTAAAACCAAGTCTGTTGGATAAAAGCAAATTTGCAGAAGCTGTGAAATCTGCTGCTCTTGTGGCATCACAGCAGTACAAGATTATTTCCACAGAATATAAATAAATGACAAGTGTAAGCTCATTTGACACGTCACCTCAAAGTACAGCTTAACATTCAAACCAGTAAAATAGCTGTGTTACACAAAATCGTTAATTTCTTACAAACATTTAGGCTACTTTACATTATAATATGGAAATTGTAATTTTATTTGGAAGAAACAATAACATGTAGCCACGCAGACTAGCCCAGTTCACAAAACAAACATGCCATAACGTGCTGCTGCCCTCTCAGGAGTACTGTCATTCTATTGGCTGGGACGGTTGCTAGGCTTAACACTTCTGATACAGCGTAGAATCAGCAAGCAGAGAAAAGAGGTTTGCAAAAGTTTGTGCGCAAGGAGAAAATGTGTGAGCAAGAGGCTTAAAATCTAAGCGTAAAAACAAAATTTTGAGTGAGCACAGAGAATATTTGAAAGAGAGTGGAAGTTTCGAAAGCACGCTTTACAGGTTTTGAGACTGAAACTGTAAGTGCACGCTTTTAATTTATGACAGTAAAATTCCCCGATAGCCCCCACATGTAAAAGGAGACCAGCAGGTTACTGCGTTTTTTTCTCCTTGATAAAGAGGTGGACAATGTCAGGTACACCCATTATGTTTATTTTTTCTTTTTACACAAAATACAAGATCCAACAATACACAAACCGTAAATAAGGAGGCGTGGGAAAGTCTGGCTTCAAAACAACAGGGAAGAGGGAGTGGACAACAATGGACTTCCTGTCATAGCAGCCTGTATCACATCCTTGGGGGGGGGATGTGATTGGTAAACTCAAAGTCCTGCCCACACTGTGTCAGAAACCCAGAAATCTTCTGAAATATTTATGGGGGGCTGCTTTTATTTCAGTGCTAGTCAGAAAACAAGGCAGGAAAACCTATAGTAATAGAATATTTTCAGAAGATTAATAAACGGTTATTGGCAATAGATTGTTCCAGCATAAAAGCATACGGTGGCATGTAGATTTACATGCACTCAACATGTATACTAGCTGTTATACAGTTGAAACCAGAATATTACACTGAATAAAAATATATTTTTTCTTTTTTTCTTAAATATATACTCTCATTTCAAAACATCTTTTCAAGAAAATTTGCACTTGTTCCATTTCAATATTTTTTTAGCTTTTTACAAACAAAAGACAATCTTAGTGTTTTTTTTTACTTGTTTCTATAGTAGCTTTTTTTCCAGTGCACACACTCATACCAAACTTGTCCATCCATTATACAACTCAGGAAAGAGACGGGTTCTGTGTCTCAAAGATGAGGCTGTTTGAATTCCAAAGGTGCAAACGGAGCCCAAAACAAATGCCAGAGACCGTGGGAAGATGCTGGTTAGACAGCTTCCTTACACCCAGTGAAACATGTCCTATACCAACATGGGCTGCCTCTAGAAGATAAAAAATAAGCCAGGTTCCAGTTTGCAAATGCAAACACAGACAAATACCTTACTTTTTCGTGGTTTGTTGAAACTAGAGTGAAACTTTTTGACCATAATGACCATTATTAGATTTGGAGGGAAAAGGAGGGACGCTTGTAATGCTGCGTTCAGACCGCAGGCTTTGTCAGCGTCAGACAACGCCCACAAAGCAACTAGTTCGACGCATATACAGAGAAGCTAAATGTTTAAGCTGAAGCTAGCAATGCTCGTGGGCTGGCCTTTCTCTGCTGGATGTTTTAAACATTCAACAGCTCAACTAGCTGAACTTCTGCGTTGCTAACGCTATGAGCTTTAAAGCTTGAAACGCAGGAAAAGCTTGAAAAGTTGACGGAGCCAAAGCTCACAAAGTGCCGCAGAGACCGTGACGCTCCTCCAACGGCCTCCGCCATAGACTTAACATGTAATCTTGACGCTGCTGATGCTGAAAAAGCCTGAGAATTCCATCCCAACTGTGAAGCATGGAGGTGGCTGAATCATGATCATGCTGTGGGAATGTTTTGTTGCAGGAGGAACTGGTCCACTTCATAAAATATATGGCATCAAGAAGGGATGCTTGTAAGCCTGAGAATTCCATCCATAGGTGATTTTATTTGGTGTAAGTAAAGTTCTGGTTTCAGCCGTGCATAGCCATCTGATGATCCAGACTTTGTGGCAACAGTTTAAAGATGGCGCCAGCCTTCCTCTTCCAACTTCTCCGCTCACCAGTGGAAAAGGACAAGCATAATTTGCTTGGAAAAATTGAAGGAATCCTGACTTTAGTCTGAAAGAACACCTTTAGGAAACTGCAAGACGGACCTTCTTGTCCAACATCAGTGTCTTAACTTAAAATGTCTGGAAACAAAACACAACAAAAATAAAAGGTGAAAAATGACCACAAAAACACTCCTAAACCTTTTTGAAAGTCTTCCCAGGAGACTTTAAGATGGAGCTCCTTAGAATGGGATGAAATCTAAATAACCCTTGAAGATTAAGAGGATACCATTCGAATAGAGGAAGATGAGTAAATAGTTTTGGCCAAAGGTACTTTTATTCAGATAAATTGGTAACTTCCAAACAAAACGAGCGTTTATGGGTAGATCAGTTGTTGACAGGTAGCAGTATTTCGGTTTTCATGTTCATAGAGTTACCCAAAAGCATGACTGTTGCAATTTTACCCATAACAATATCCTGTTTTGACAGGTGCCGCAGAATCTCAAGGTGCCATGTAACAGTGCTTTTTACACAGAGAACCGAAAGACCTCAAGTACATGTGAGCGTATGTGTGTGGGAGACTGTGTGAAGCAGCTGTGAATCAACAGGTGCTCAGTTCCTGGAAAGTGATGGCTGCTGCTGAGTCATATCTGAATTCCTGCAAAAACCACGCGGCTCGATTTGCTCTCTTCCACAGCTCTTTCGGTTTAGAGCAGCAGCAGTATACGGCTGCACTCTATGAATGGCTTTCTCTGAATTGCAACACATCTTATTTAAAACATCTGCTTGGTGTTTTAATTCCTCCTATAGAGTTACTAAAAATACAGTTAAAAATGATCACATCTCTGTACTTCTCAGGAAGCTGCACTAAAAAAACCAAAAACACACATAGGGCAGCAGCATTTGTGTGAACACGTTCGGCAACTTTTTTTTCCCCTCCACTCACTTTTCCACAGTGACTTATCCCCACAGAAGGTCGTTAAACATATTTTCATAGAATAATGTTCCGTGTAGGCGGTGAGAACATATTTGATACCAAAACAAGGAGAAAATAGTCACTTTTTTTTGTTCCGTTATAGAACAAGAGATGTGTCATCTACTGGCGACGTATCACGCTGGTTTATTGAGGCTGCGAGTGGTGCACATGTCAGTGACCTGATTTTTAAAAAAAAAATTTTTACAGCTAAATGCCGTTTTTGTGCCTCGACTGCGCTAAACTCTGTAGCTACAGTGGGGCAGAGAGGTACACTGATTCATGTAAGTTGTTCCACTTGAAAAGATGAAAGAGGCCTGTCGTTTTCATCATAGTTACACATCAACTGAAACAAAATGTATAACAAAAAATATACAGGAAATCACATAGTATGACTGTTAAAGTATTTATTTGTATAATGGCGCAGAAAATAAGTTTTTGGTCAACAACAAAAATTCACCTTAAAACTTTCTAATGTAACGTTGGGTGACAATGACAGAAGTGAACCATTTCCTGTAGGTCTTCACACTGTAGCTGGTATTTTGGCCCATTCTTCCATGCAGACCTTCTCTAGAGCCGTGATGTTTTCCCTCGGCAACTCCCTCCACAGATTGTCTATTGGTCTGGAGACTGGCTAGGCCCCTCCAGAACCTTAAAATGCCTTTTTTGTAGCCCCTCATTCATCGTCAACGCCCTCTCTCTCTCTCATGGAAGGAGATTTTTTGCACAAATTCATGATACATGGCTCCATTAATCCTTTCTGTAATTATGGATCAGTCCCAAAAAAAACCACTAAAAAACTGCATAATGTTTCAGGCCCATGCTTCACAGTAGGTATGGTCTTCTTAGGAGGCAACTCTGCACTCTTTCCCCTCCAAACACTGTTTTGGTCTCATCTGACTACATAGTATTCATGATATTTTAAGTACTGCAAGATTTTTATCCATGACAACCTATTGTGTAACTTTTAACCTTTGTTACTGTGGTCCCAGATCTTTTCAGACCATTGACCAGTCCCCCCCGCCCCCGTCTAGTTTATGGCCGTTTCCTCACCGTTCTCTAGGTCATGTGTATCCCAGGAGGATAGATCTTGCATAGAATCTTTCCATCTTCCCAGGTAAAGGGAGGTTGTAGGTGATCCTGCTTCCCTATTGTAGATTGGCTCATCCCAGTCTCAGTGCAGGTGTACAATCTTGTCTCTGGTATCCTTTGACAGCTCCCTGGTCTTGACCATGGAGGGGGCTGGAGTCTGACTGAAGGTGTGGACAGCTAAATTTTGTACAGATGCAAACATGTACCATTACTAAAGGTAACGAATGGAGGAGGAGGAGGGGGGGTTCTTAAAGAGGTAGGTTCTGCTACGCCAGCAATTCTTGCTTGTGGGAAGGTGTCAAACACTTATTTTCTTTACCATTATACAAATAAAATCGTAAAAGGAAAACAAAAATCGTACAATGTGATATACTGGATTTATTTTTACAATTAATGGGAAAATTAAAGAAATCATCTTACGCAATCATTGGCTGCTAAATGCCTTTTTTTTTTACCCCACTGTAGCTTAACAAATAGAAATGTGTCTGAAAATTAATCCATGTCTTGGAGTTAGATGATCTTAGCAAAAAAAAAAAAAGTATTTTCAGAGTCTCAAAAGGCCAAGAAATTCTACTGCAGGGGCTACAAGCAAGATACATCTATAATTAGCAGGTGGTAGGGATGTAAGAAAATAGAGAGATGCCGATATTTTGTGATACTTCCCTAGCAGATAGGGTTTGTGAGCGGCTAGCTTTCTAAGATGACCTAATTGGCAGACGAGCCAGCAGGCCCAACAAATCTGTTGTGAGTTTCACACCATCTCCCGATATTCCTCCTTAACAAATTAGCCTCTTTTCTCTTTCAATCACTTGGAGACCCAGCAAGTCTGACCACATTTGAACTTGACCAACATTTCTTAAATTGTTAGCAGAAATAAAATAACAAAAACTACGATCATATGAAAACCACAGCATACAGTTTCAGATTTAGTCATTGTGACAGATTTCTATGCGGCTAAGGAAATGACAGTGTTATACAGAATAATTCTGCAGACGGTGTTTGACTCTGTACTGAGTCACGACTTACCATGCAACCACGCAGTTCTACTCCCACTCAACGGGCAATGGGGTATGAGGTTGTGGTGGTGGGAGGGGGGTACACGTTTTCAAATTTAAACCACCTAAATGCAGTTTCATCTTTAGTTTACAAGACACAGCACTTAGTTACTTTTTTTCCTGGCAAAAGAGTCGACATCCTTTTATTTTTATTGTCACGTCAAGACTGCTAATTTGATTTCTTTCCACTGGGGTTACATGTAATTAATCAAAGTGGTATGGCTGAGTATTACAGGCATTAAATTTCTGCCCCCAAAGAAACCAAAACAGAAATTTTGAGATAAATTTCACATTTTCAAGAAGAAAAAAACTTTAGCTTGCTGAAATTTTAAATCGGTTATGTCTGACAGAAAATGCCACTCCTATAAAATTTAAGAGCTAAAATTTACAAGTTGCGCATCTGGATATTTTCAAAAATGTAATTGTAGCATACAAACAGGAGAGACTGGGAAGAAGAAGGAGCAACAAGGCTCCATCTATACTCTGGTCCAAGGAAAGCATAAGTCAGAGGAGGTTACTCTGAAGGAGCAGTGAAATCTAGAAAGTTTAATTTTTCTTTTAGATATAATTGCAAAATGGAAAAGGAAAAAAAAATCCTTTAAACATCCTATGGAAACACATTTAAAACTATCCATTAAAAAAAAGGCATTTATTCAGAAACCAGCTCTTTAAAACATCTTAAATTCATCATTCAACTATAAAAGACCATCACAGATGCTAATCAGCAACCGACAGGATATAGTCAGCAACGATGCTTGACTCTTCAAACCACTGACAGCTCAGCATACTTTTCTGATAATGAACTATTGACCTGCTCAAGCTGTGTTATGTGCCGAGTAGGGATGAGCTACAGCAGAAAACCTGCAAACCCACAACTGGTAACAATGAAATGTTTTATGCAGTTTATCCAAAATAAGAATTCACAAAATAAAAAATATGTAAAATACATGCAGAGTGCAGTTATTGTTTAAAATACATCCAGGTACAATGCGTCCATGTTAGCATGCAGCGCAGCTCCACTAACATCTGAGGGTGCCTGGAGCAGCGCCAGATAAAAGTTAGCCACGCATCGTCCTCAAACATTCTAAAGAGCTTCTTGTGAACTGCCAACACACAGAAAACCTGATTCGACTATTTGAATCTCATAATACCCCTCCCACTCATATTTCCATGTTTGTCTCCTTTATTGGCTTCTGATTCAAGGAGTTCAAGGTGTCCTTACTGTCCTGGCTCGGAGTGGACAGGTACTCAAGCTCGTAGCCGCCGCTTTTGTTGGCGGGCCGGACTTCGCTGGATGTCTGCTTGTGTTCCAGGATCTGCTGCAGCTGCTGGCTGGCGTACTCTGGCTTGGTGGTGAGGGGCCCGACGGGTACCTCCATGGCCAGGATGTCTGCAACCATGTAGGGGCGAAGCCAGCCAACCAGAGGGGTGCTGCCGGGGGTGTAGTGGGTCTGCCGGTGGTAGAAGAGAAGCCCATCCACCTGGAGTGCACAACAAGAAAAGCGGTAAAAAGTACTTTTTATTATACATTACATATAAGAAAACATGTAAGACCCATTTCAAGAAGAAAAGATTCTTACACTGAAGCTGTACTCTGCTGCCAGTGCTTTCCGAATGGATTCTGCTGTGCAGTCGGTGCTTTGAAGACTCAGAAACCGAAACTGTTGGACCAAAGGATACAATCAAACCCTAAAATTATTTTTGCTTCGACTGAGATTTACCGTCAACCCCCCCCAAAAACATTAATTGGACGGTGGACTACTGTGAAACCACCTAATCAATAATTCACAGCTTTGTTAATGATTCTAATGCTGTACCATAGTTTCCCTTTGTCTCCTGAAATTTAGCAGTCACAGTAAATTACATTTATTTTGATCCTCTTTATCCCACTGAGACATTTCTGTCCTCAATGTGAAAGTCCCTTTAATCAGGACGAAACTTCAACCATTTAGACTCCCTGAACACTTTGAAATTAAAGGGACAGTACGATTAAATTTTTTTTAGGTCGAGTTCCTCTATGGAAAAAAAATGAACTTTTCTGAGCTATTCACCGGTATAGTGGTATATTAAAAATTCATATAACGAAAATAAACACCGGTTTCGGTATGAACCAGTATACCGCCCAGGCCTACTTAAAATGCAAAGTAAGTTTCTACAAGTGGAAAATGAATAAATAGAAGGGAAAGCTCAAGGAAGAAAATGAGTAGAGACAAGACAGAACAAAGCATTTAATGAAGGAGAAAAAAAAGTGACACAATGAAGAAGAAAAGGAAGGAAAACCAACTTTTGGACAATGAAATCAGGATTAAAATATGTCGAAAATATTTACATACTTATCTTCACCTTTCCAGACGACATTCCTCTGCCATTTTTCTCATGAACTGCAGCCGACCGTTGTTTTCATTGTAAATACCTCAATACTTTTTTAATACAATCAGACTGTTGGTTGAAAGCTTTCTGAAACGCCGTTAGCATCATCTGCTGTGATATCTTTTAAACAGGCTGTATTAAGGAGATATCAATTAGAACTAAATGGTAGCTCTAGAACAGAAATCTATTTCAGTGTAATCTACTGCTAATAAAGTACAAATTGGTCAGAATCCAGCTTTAAAAAAAAAAACTTGAACTATGCCTTTAAACACTGAAACGCTCTCCACTGCCTTCACTAAAAGGATAACTCATCAAACATCTGAGCAGCTGATGCAGCTCTTTACTAAGATGCTTCATGCTTGCTTTACTGGAATTTTTTAATAGTGTATCTCAGTATCAATGTTGCGCAGTAAGTGATGTTGAATATTATGGAAAGCTTTGATATTAAAGATCCTTCTTATAAAGCAAATTTCTAATTTTTGAGTGAATTCAAACTGAGTGTAGCTTTTCCTGGATCCATTTCACCGAGCTTGAATCAGGATTAAATGAAAAATTGAAAAGGAGAAACTTGAGATAAAGCTTTAGTTGCAACATTCACCCGTAAACTCTTAAGCCTGATGCTGTTTTTATCAAAATTTGCCATTCCTACACTCTGGAAGGCTTTTTACAGCCTGTAAAAGGTTTAAAATGTTCATATTGCTCCCATATAATAGGAAGGTCTATGGTGATACTGTGAAAATTCTCAAGAAAATTATAGTGGGAATTCGTAAATGAGGTTGAAAGACAGAAAATATGAAATATGAATTCTGCCTGGAAAATACACATTAGCAGCTTGTTTGTATTGTAAAGAAGCAAATAAACAATAAATAATAACAACTCACTTAAATTGACTTTAGACCAACTGTGGGAGTCCTTAACAAATAACTGAAAGTTACATTTTACTTTAGGAGGCGTGCCCCCAAAAATTGGGGCTAGCGGGCTAGAACGTAAGATCACTGAGACTGCTGAGGGCATGCATTTATTTCCGTATAAAATCATTGCTAGCCAATCCCTCCTGTCAGTTTAAATGAGTCTTTACCACCATCCTGAAGGCTCGTGTTTTATCTATCTAAACGTATTCAATTGTTGCTGCTTGGAAATCTGCTGCACACAGCGAGACCTGAGGGTTTGCAGGTACAAAATGAATAAACTGCAGCTTCGTACATTCTGTCAGTTCTAACTTCACATCATATTTACAGTTTTTAATTTAGCCCAAATATGTAAGTGAAGATTTGGCTAACGTTTTAGATTTTTGATAGTTCATCCACATAAACTATACTTCAATGTGGCTGAAGAGAATTCAGATGAAAATAAGGGTTGGTTCAATTAGCTTAAAAACATGATCAGCATATAAACTATTACATGGAATCATATTCAAAAGATTCATCAAGATTTCATAATTAAATAGATAGCAGAATGAGAACTAACTTATAGTGGGGCTTATTTCAGATCATTTAGCTCCCAAATGAACGATGGACATGAAATATTTCAGCTGAATCATGTGAATTGAACTTTCAGCTGGGTAATAATGAGAGTGAATGGGCACAATAATGTTCAGTCATACACTGTTAAAACTTGACATTTAGGGATTCACCATTACCTTTACTCGTATCGGGGCTGATACCGTTCTAATGCACTCATATCCATAAAAAAACCCACTTAAAATGTGGAAACTGCAATAATTTCAGAGAAAATTCTTATTTCTCACTTGAAATTCTAGTTTTAGGCTCATTTTTATCAATATTTGATTTTCTATTCAATTCACCATGATTTGTAACAAGAGAAGAAAATAATACCCGTCTTCCAATTCATTGAATTTTTTATGTCTGGTAGAAGTATTTGTATTGGTACTCGGTATTGGTTTGAAAAAAAAGCATCGTTGCATTCCCACTTGAAATCAGAATCATGAGCGGAAGAGCATTTATCTTAGTGCAAATACCCACAGGGTTGCGTTTGGCAATCTCTGATAAGCCGTCTGTCTCCTGGACCTTAGACTGGAGCCAGTAGAAACGAAACTCAGTCTGTCGGTGAGAAAACAGATTTAGAATTTTTCTTTCATGTTCATTCATAAAATGAGCAATCGGGCCAAATTAAAACAGCTGAGAATGCAAAAAAGAAAAAAAGTCTTACTGGGCAATCGTAGACTGGATGACCTCTCCAACACATCACATCTAGGATGTAGTACGTTCTGTCCACCTCGCTGTAAATGCAGTCTAGGATTGTGTAGTCTGCATAGGAAGAAAAAAAAAAGAGCTGTTAAAAAGCAATGAAAAAGTCCACCAACACTAACCTTATTCTTGATCTCGAAACTCTAATGACTGAATCAATTTGACAAAATCTGACTTGAGTTAAATTATCAGCTCAACAAAAATCTGGAAGCTGGAAAAATTATTGAGCTCATTTAAAGTGTGTGGGGTTTTTTGCATTTCATTTTAACACCATATTAAGTAAGACCACCAACATTTAGTGACTTTTTCACGCAGAAACTGACTTGGGCCAAATTATTCGTTAAACTTGGCCAAAGTCAGCAGCTGTTTTTGAAGAACGTTCTAATTTTGGATCAGCGGGTTAGATGAAAAACATTTTCTAGACCAGGGGTCTGCAACCTGCGGCTCTGGAGCCACATGTGGACCTTCTACATTGGCTCTTAACTTTGGCGAAAAATGGTAGAAGAACCAGCTAATGTTTCTCAGCAGTTTCCCCAGTTTTCCATAGAATAACTGAATTGAACCACAGAGTTTGTTCCAACTACAGGGGGATCACACGTCTGAGGCTCCCTGGTAAGGTCTATTCAATGAGAGGAGGTTCCGACGGATAGTCGAACTTCGGATTCAGGAGGAACAATTTGTTTTTCCTTCTGGGCGTGGAACACTGCACCAGCTTGACACACTCAGCATGGATTATTTGTATATATTTAGTATACTTTATTTTTAGGGATGTCCTGATCAACATTTTAGGCCTCCGAAGCAATTTTAAGTACCGATCCAATATTTTGCCTTTTGTATTTAACTTAATAAAACCGAAACATATTTTTAGCAAGTAACTCAACTTAACTTTTTAATAAGACTTCTTTAAATAAAAGAACACCTTTCCTAGGCTAGATATATTACTCATGAATTATAAGTTGTCAAAGGATCCTAACATTTGCAGCTCTAAACGACTTTCATTTGGCTGGACAGAGCAAACAGGCTGTTTAGACTGTAAAGGTTGCAGACCCCTGTTATAGACCTACAAAACAAGAACTATATTCTCCTCACAAAAGATAAGGAAATTATACAACTTTCTGTAACAAAAAAGCCATAAAATTATCAGTTTTTCTCCTTTAAAAAAATAATTAAATGATGAATGTTTAATTTATTGCTGAGAAACAAAAGTATTCACAGCAACTAAAAGTTTATAGTTAAAACCAAAAACAATTCTGGTCTTTGAAGACTTTCAATTTAATGATTTTTGCCTGTGATGCAGAATGTTTAAACTAAGCTGCTATAAGCAAACACAACCAAGGTTTTAATTTTTCTAAAACCCAAAGTGGCCCATCACGGTAACCCCTCCCCTACTCTAAACAATAGGCCCACTCACCTTTTCCCATGGCAGAGTTGTGCCTGTTCCCACCGGGCAGCAGGGAAGGGAAACGGCTCACACAATAGCCGCTTTTAGTGTACGCTGCCGTGGAACCCTTTAGGTCAAACACACGCATGCACCAGAAGAGAAGAGAGACTTGTTAGCATTCATATGCCGGTCCAACACCAGAATCAAAGAGCTGAACAGAACTGCAGGATATATGTAAAGCTATTCTTGAAACACGTGCCACAAATGAGTATTTCTACTGATAAAATAGGTACCTTGCTTGCACACACATATGTTCCTTTTCACAAATTGCCTTTTTACTTATTTCCTCCTGTGCGTAAAAAGAGGGAGGCAGCAAACTATATTTACATGCAGGGATATGTTAAATGTTAAATGGATATTTGAACAACCTTTAAGAGGAAATTGGTAATAGTCAGTGTAGCCGATATCACAAACTTAGGGGGGGAAAACGACCATGGGAAATGGAAAGCTAGACTGTGTCATTCTAGCTCCAGGTACTTCTTAAGAGAAGTTGTCCACCTCCTTCTCGATATCTTTTTCTTTCAAATAAACATAACATTTGGATATCAGCAGTCTGTGTTAAATATCACATAAATCAAATGTAATATAAACTTGGTAATCAAATGTTACAATTTACCATTTTCCAAAAGTAAACATTCAGCAGATTCTCCAGGTAGCCTCAAGAGGAAATAAACGCTCTTATTGTGAAGATGTACACAGCTATTTCCGCTAATAGTTAGCACTAATTTAAGTACAAAAACATTACCTTAACTGAATAATTTCGTATTTTTAACGCAGCAGTATCTCACTATGAAATGTACTGAACCTATACAGTGAGCCAACATGCATAAATATACATAAATACGGAGCATTTAAACTCGGATGGATTATTCCCACAGACAACTTATGAACTTATATCACCCCAAAGCAAATACGCCAATAATAATATACTCACATTATCATAGGGATGGGCACCAGATATCGGTACCCACCCCTAGTGTTCAGGGTGATGTACTGTTGTAGTTTTTTGAGTTTTGCATGTAGGCCAAACGGATACATTCTCATGTGTGTGCATGAAGTTTTGGGTCTGGGAGGTAATTTTTATTCTGTGAAGCACTTTGAGTTGCAACTTTTGTATGAAAAGTGCTTTGAACCACAGCAACTTATTTCATGTTCTCTGTCTCCTCTATACAGCTTGTGGAAAACCACAATCTGGACTTCTTATGACTTTCTTTTCATATTTTTTTCAGCTTACCTATTAGCTGGCTACTGTTTCCTAGGGGAGATGTTCAACGCTTGGAGTGGCATTTTATTGCTGTACGCAAGCTTTAATTTCAACTTTTTATCGCGGCCTTCTAGCTGTGTTTCTTGTTCTTCATGATGCTGTTCACCAACATTCTTCGACCGTGTGAAGCCTAGTTTACACTCTTCAGTCAGGCAGAGGCAGCCGCTGACATATTGACGGAGATACATTTTTGTTTATAGTCCTTCATTTCTGTCTGTCCGTTCTTCATTAGGGTTTTCAGTGTTGCAAACCCATTCGCGACCGCAGGGGCTGCTAAGTTTTCATGGTGGGTCTGCCTAGTTTATTTTCATCAGCTTGTGAATGCAATGACGGATAAATAGAAAATTGGGCTTTACTCCTTCCGTCCTTCTGTCGACAGATAATGGCGCTGCTCAATCTGGTTCAACAGAGACAGAGAAGTATAAACTAGGCTTGAGGTCTTCACAGAGCAGCTGGTTTATATAAAACGATACCGTTAAAATTATAAGCGGATTTTTGAAGGCAATTAGCAGTGTTTGAAACACCTGAGGGGCATCATCTGGGCCAGCTTTTAGAAAGGGCTGACACCTATAACCTTTGTACTGTGAATTTGAGTTTTTTACAAACATTACACCTCATACTAAACTCATTTGCTCATTTTTATTTATTTATTTGTTGGACATCAACTCATTTAAACATTAAAATTGTAGAAAATGATTGTGGACATGATTAGAGGACAAACACAGAGCCAACTGTCAGGCGTTTTAAACCAAGCATTCATTAATTTGTACCTGCTAATAGGAAGGTGTGCCATTCAATGTTCTTTAATTTTCAATGAGTTAAAGTTTTTCCTTTTTTTAATACTTTTTTTTGCATTGTGACCAAATACAAAACCCATGCATTTTTCTCCAACAATGCAATCATTATATCGTACATTGTGTCTATAAATGAAAAACCCATTGAAGCTTGGATTTAAAACGTAATGAAATGTGAAAAAATTAAACACTGTCCAGCCAAGGAGAGAACTGCATAAAAATCAAGGCACTCTGCAACAAAATGTCTCTTCCCCTTTCCCCTTAATAAGACCTTCCTGCTTAGTAAGCTTATAAACCTTTCCATACAAGAAATATTCAGCGCACTCCTGACAATATAAAACCCTTTCACATCCTCTATGTGGTCAAAGCTTCTCTGCTTTGTCTACCAACTTACAGTCAGCTAAACAAAAAAAACCAAAAAGAAGCAGTGGCATGTTGGTTTACGGCCAAAACTGACTGGAGATCAGTAAATAATTTGACGTTCTTGGCGAGAGCAAACTGATGGTTCTCTTTTATTCCCACCAGCGTGAGGGAAGCCTGTAGACTTCTCGCAGCGAATCCGGCGCGCTTCACAGGGAGACGAAAACCTCAGCAACCACAGAGTAACTCATTCAGCATCCAGAGGCGACACAAAATCTTTGTGTTTTCTGCCCGACGTGGCGAACGAGCGGGATTTTTTTATGCACCGATGTTTCAGAGACGTCACCGAGGTTAGGCTTCGAGATAATGAATGAGGAACGAGGCTGCCGTGACGACGTCGCTGGGCGCTAAATTATAGTCTTGATTACTGTAAATGCTTTCTTGTGGGTTTTTTTTTTAAAGAACTGTGAGCTTTACCTACATTGTTGTATTGTCTTGACTATTGTCTTATTGTAATTGCTTTCTTGTATTTTGATTATCAAATTGATTTATGCTGTACTACAATTTTTAATCATGTGAAGCACCTTGAATTGCCTTGTTTTGAAAGTGTGCTACACAAATAAAATTGCCTTGCCTAAGCAACAAGAACATTTTTGTGCAGCTTAGGAACATACTTATTTTTTTAAACAATCAGACTAAAAAGGAGATTATTCTGATGAATAGGGTAATGTGTAATTTCCACAGTCTACTGTATGATTGGCTGAGGCTGAATAAAGGCTGTGCTTTCATTACCTTCTCTCCGCTCCCTGATAACTATAACAATAATAATAACTATTAACTTTCAATCAACTTTAAGGAAAATGTTGATTTTTCCTTTTCTGCTGGAACTAAACCATCTTCAGCTTCCTACTGGCATGCTTCCATAGTAGGGATGGGTAATGATTCAAATTTCAACAATCAATTTGATTCCAATTCTCAGGAGTTAGAATCGATTGTCACGATTCGATCCAATCGGTTCCAATTAAATATTGATATGAGTCAGTGCTAGGGATGCCCTGATACCGGTGCTGATACCAGTCTAATGTACTCGTTCTTGTTAAAGTTAACCAACACCATGAAGCAATACTTAAAAATGTGGAGACTGCAATAATTTCACAGACATTTTTTTGTATTTTTCAGTTGAAATTTTGTTTTGTGGTCAATTTTATTAAGAGTTTTTATTTAACTCACAATCATTTATTATTACAAGCAGAGAAGAAAATAAAACCTGTCTTCCGATCCTTTGCATTTTTTTGCGTGGTAGAAGTTTTTGCTTTGGTACTCTGTATCAGAAAGTAGTCGGATCCAAATATCTGCATCAAATGGGTTTAAAATTTTTTTTTGACATGAATGTTGTTGGGGTTCCTTTTCCATAAACTGGATGGCATTCCCCAGCATCCCTTTGCACCGCACTGAACTCATTCTCACTGGTCTGTGACCAGTGATTTAATGATGCAACACTAGTTGGGGTGAGTTAACTGCGGGTAAACTGTGTTAACCCTCTCAGATCTGAGCCTTAAAATACCCGTATGGAGTTTCCCTCATATTTTAGCTGTAAAAAAGGCAAACAACACTAGATGATTAAATCGATTCTTAGAAGAATTGATTTGTTTCAGTATGAAAAGTTTAATCACAGCTGATGGAAAACTATTAAGATACTCCCTCCTGGCATCATCCCAAACTTGGCTTCTTAATTTGCCAACATTAGGATAGCTCTCGTAACATTCTGTAATCTAGAATTCAGTAATCAAGAAATAAAGTGCAAAATTTGCATAAAGAAAAGAAGAGACGCTTTAAGAGAGGTTTCTACCTTGGAGGCAACAATCAGTGATCGTTTGCCTATGGGACAGACCACCATCAGCCAGTCAGTGTCCAGATCTGGTGGGACATCCACCAGCCACTCTGACAGCATGAGCTAAAGGGGAAAACAGACACTGGTCATCATTGCTGCCCTAAAGGGAATTCACTTTTAGAAAGACACTAAATACTTTCCACATAGAGAGAAAAAGACCTAGACGAAAGAGCAGAAAATTTTAGAACTCCACTGCCCTCTGCTGGACACTATGAAAAGGGTATTGGTTTCTGTTGCCAAACCCGTTCACTGCTGACCTGGTTTGCATAGTGCTTTGGAAGCTTCCTCCTCTCTATTTCCATCCCCTCCTCCTCCTCCTCCGTGCTGCCCTCCGGTCCCCGCTCCCCGTCCTCCTGTTTCTCCATGTCATCCTCCCCGTCACTGTCCGGACCTGCCCAGTCCCCGTTGGCCAAGCGTCGCGCATGGTTGACATAGTTTAACCTTTTACTGAGAAAAAACAAGGATTTACAGATAGAACTGACGCATTGTTAAAACACTGAAAAGGACCGAAAATGTTAACTTCCCGACCTTAAAGACCAACGTATTTAGCAGCATTACAGCATACATAAACAGATTGTTAACCTTTATCAGGGAAAATCAACTAATATTACAAAACGTTAAACTAATATATGAAAGCACAGTACCAGTCAGAAGTTTACATACCGTGGGGGGTGAATGGCAGAATAATCCTGGCATTTAATGATTAGCTGAACGGCTTTTGTATTTTTCTTTCCAGGCGGAATCATGGTAACACATATCATTAACAACTTTTCAAAGTAAGTATAATTTTACTGTGGTGATTATCTAATCAAACAGTGTCAAAATCATACATGGAGTATAGGGCTGGACGATATAGACCAACAGTTACATAATGAAATATTTCAGGTGAAATTCGATATACATCTTTGTATTTTTCTTCCCACAGAGTATTGACAAAAATATATTCAGAATCTAAGCTACATGTCTCAAACTTCATACAGGAACTTTTATTAACATACATCTGTAGATGTACGTTAGAAAAAGTGTCAAATATCTACATATATTAATGATATTACTTTCTTGAATAAAATAATGTTATTCTTCTGAACAAAAATAGCTTTAGCTTTGCTATTAAAAAGTACTGTTGGGCTGGTGTAGGCATTCAGCATGGGAGGTTATTGGTTCTGAGAGGCCAAGAAGATGAAATTAATATAGAATATTGTTTTTTGTTTTTTTTTGTAATTAATAAATAAACTGGGCTTGCATACCGGCATTAAACTGAAGTTTATGGCTTATGGTATTATTTTCTTTCTTTTTGTTATAAGTTTTAAATGTCCTAGATTACTGAGCTCACCATTCATTTCGAACGTTCCTTGAATGTGCCACAGGTGCGCAGCAGTACAGACAAGCTCCTGCCTTTCTGCATTG
Source organism: Apricaphanius iberus (assembly GCA_028564705.1). NCBI lineage: Eukaryota > Metazoa > Chordata > Actinopteri > Cyprinodontiformes > Aphaniidae > Apricaphanius > Apricaphanius iberus. The sequence continues at coordinate 115,492 of JAPXFQ010001616.1, forward strand.
TGAAGTGCAGATAGTGTTCCAATTACAAAACACGCACTACTGTGCTAACCTTGCACTACAAGCAGGTTGGAGTTTTCCCGACCCCCGAGAATCCATCTTCTACTGCTCCATGCTCCAGGTAAACCGTCCGACTCAACGCCAATGGTGGTGCGGACCAATCGTTCATCAGCATTGTGCTTTGGGGCGGGCGCAATGGCGAGTGTTCAGGTATGACGACAGCAGCAAGTGTCCAGGTAAAGCAGAACAAACATGGCTGCGCAGGTGGACGTACTCATAGAAGCGGCTATTGAATCCGTTTTAGTAGAACTACAGACAAATTCTTCCTCGAAAAATGAGCAAAGGTAAAGACTTTATGCATTTCTTGATGGTAAAGATGTGCGTGCTTTTCTCGGGACTGGATTTGGCAAGAACTTGATTTACCAGCTTGCTCCACTCGTAGGGGTCTTTACTGTGATTGGCTAAAGACAAATTATTTTAGGCGGGGACAAGCTGGCGCGTCCCCCAATCAGCTCAAAATATTATACCAGATGGCCCTCCCCTTTTCAGACACTTTCTGTGGGAGCAATTCCAGATCGATGTGTAGACTCGACAACGGGTGGGGCTACACATAGATCTGGCTTTTGCACCTTCTGCTTCCACGTTGATGTTAAAACTCACAGCACTTTCTTCAAAGTCACAATAGGTTTTCAACTGTTTCCAATAACCTACATCCTCTGCGCTTGCTGGGGTGCTCCTGAGCATCTTAAAAGGGGAAGTACCATTTTTCTTGCAACCTGGACCTCATCGGCAGCATTTGCGTGCCACAACTACTCCCATCATATGGCTGAACGCTGATCGCGAATGGATCTAAATTCGCACCAAAATTGTCTGGGTGAGTAAATGAACGTATTGCATGCTAGGCATAAGGTGCAGGTTGCAAAAAAAACAAAAAAAAAACAACCCAAAAAATCCCCCCGGTACTTCCGCTTTAACAAATTTCCTTTTAATCTTAGGGTGAAAGATTTGGTCAGGTGGTTTATGGATGTTCCAGCAGGGCAGTAGCTACAGTCATACACAAAAAATAAACGGTTTCTGTAGGCTAACATGAAGCCATAAATGACATGAACTCTCTAAAAACAAACAAAATACTTAACTATGCTTAACATCCAGGTATTGATGACACAAAACATTGTACATAACAGTAAGCATGTATGCATATACATTTGAGTTATTCCTTATGAGGATTAGAAAAAGCTCAGAATGAATTAAAACTAGTGCAATCAGATCTTATTTTTTTTTTTTTAAAGTAAGGATGCACCAGTATCAATACAGATACCAACACTGGTATCAGTACACTGTTGGTATCGGGCCAACATCGCTCTACTGTACTCGTACCAGTTAGTTAACCAATACCATGAACAGATACTTAAACCGTGTAAGCTATGCAATAATTTAACACATTTTTCACTTGAAATTTTTGGTTTCTGCTCATTTTATTAATATTTTATTATTTATCGAATTCACCATCATTTACTGTAACACGCAGAGGAGAAAATAAAACCTCTCTACCAATTCATTGCAAAATTTTTGTGTGGTAGAAGTATCAGTATTGGTACTCTGTATCGGCAAGTACTCAAATCCAAGTATCGCTATCGTATCGGTTTGAAAAAGTGGGATTGTTGCATCCCTAAAAAAAGTTATAGTAATATAGTTCAAATGCATCTTTAAAAATAAGGATGCACGATTTATCAGCATCAACATCAGTAGTGGATAATGCTAGTCAACATCTGGCTACCGGTTCGGTAAGAAAAGCAGGGCCGATATTAACATCTGACGTTTATTTTTATCTTGTTGCGTTTGTGTTTCGGGATAGGGAGGAGATGACGAGGCTGTGTTTATTCTGTCACGTGACAATGATGCAGCGCAGACTCGTGGGGTGTTTAACTAAAGCATAGAAGGAATGACGATAGATGAAGAGATTCATGTCCATCAAGAATGCATCTACAGTGCCTGGAACCGATAGTGGTTTTAATGCTACAGCGTTTTACTGTGTCACCAAGCATCAAAAGAGGCAACATGTGTGCTGTGTTACGTTTTCTGCAGGTCGAGAAAACGCCGCCGTCGCTCGCTCTGCTCCAGCACGCTGTACTTGCTCTTGTACTGAGCCAGCCGAGGGTGGGGGGCGGCTGTGCTGTTCGGCTCCTTGGAAACGGCAAAGCTGGATGAGAGGGCTGCCGTCAGGTCATCCATGGCGACACTGCAAATACGAAAGTGGTTATATGATTGTATAAAAAAAAAAACTAAGATCAATTTCAGGAAAATGTCTCCATGCAAGCTTTATATAAAAGCAATGACATTATGTGCACAAAACCAGACTGATTAAATGTTTTAGGGTGAAATACTAACTTCTATGTTGCATCCAGAGTCATAATCAAAGATCTGGAAGCTGTAAGTGGATGCTTGAAAGCAAAACTATAACTAATAACTTATTAATATGCTCTTAGGTCATTGCAACAAAATCAGCTAATAGCAGTAAGGTCTAAAATATAATTATATCTCTCTGTCATTATGCTAAATTAGATCAAACTATAACATTGACTGTATGACAGGAAGTTGTACAAGATAACACTGACCCTTACCGATGTCCCATAAATTTTCCATCTTAACAGAAACAAAACTGAGGTAATTTATTTTGGACCAAAAGAGGAATGATCACGAGTCAGCACACAGCCTCAGGAAATACAACTAGAAGCTACTCATCAGGCTCGTAATCTAGGTGTAATAATGGACCTGACCTGAACCTCCAGGGTCACATAAAGGCAATAATAAGGTCAGCCTTCTATCACCGGAAGAACGTCTCTAGGATTAAAGGACTGATGTCACAGAAGGACCTTGATTGATCCATGCGTTTATCTTTAGTCGGATTGATTACTGCAACAGCGTCCTTGCAGGTCTACCTAAAAAGTCAATCAGAGAGCTGCAGCTGATCCAGAACACTGCTGGTGTCCTCACTAGAACCAGGAAAGTAGAGCACATCACCCCAGTTCTTAAGTCCTTACACTGGCTCCCTGTAGCTCAGAGCATATACTTTAAAAGAATCCTACTAGTTTATAAATCATGGAATGGCTTTGCGCCAAAATATGCTGAAGACCTGCTGTTTTCACACCGACCCCCCAGACCACTCAGGTCCTCCAACTCTAACTTATTAATGAACCCTGGAATCAGAAACAAACACTTCGTTGTATTCTAAGTACAATAACAATAAAAGGCATTAAATTAAATTATTATTTGGATAAAAAAACTTCCTGATGACTGCAAACGTGCTCTAACACTGAACTACTTAAAGCAAAACTTAAAACTCATCTGTTTAAAGCGGCCTTTGAGTAAACTATTATAGTTGTTCTCTAATGTATTGACTCGTGTGTATGCTTAGCTGCTGTTTTCAAACTTTTACGCTGTTTTTGGTCTTATTCCTAATTACAGTTTTTACGTTCTATGCTTCTATCATATGTTTGGTTTCTTTACCATCGAATCATGTAAAGCACCTTGAATAAGCTTGTGTTCAAACTGTGTTATACAAATAAAATTGCCACAGCTACACTCCGAATACCTTTTCGTCTACTAGATAATCTGATGAGCGTTTTATATGAGTGGTTAAAAATCTCGGGATACTTCCATTTCAAATTGCTACCTATAGCTAGCCGCTAGCTTCGAGCTAAACCTGCTAGCATGACAAGAAAGTTAGCAACTGTAAACCTAGAGGTTATCGATGCTACTTTGATTTTCTGTGACATGTCCATAATCCTAATGCACATTTACCAATAAACCAAGTGTAATAGTACTGCTAATGCCAGCTAAAATGAACTTATACCTTGGCATTCAGGGATGCTGCTGATGGCGGTGCTAACAAGTCACGCTGCTGTCATGTTTACCGCCGGCGAATGAGACAAATCCTGGTCCCGCCTTTCTCTCCTCTGATTGGCTGCATTTCAGTCACCTGTTCACCTTACGGGGTGGAGCAAATATGAATATAGTATGAACGCTATATACCTACCCGCGCTGTTCCGCATTAGACAACGACGTAGCAACACGGCGGCCATCTTACTGCAGTCACCTGCCCCCTTTGGTAACATTGCTATTGAAGGTGCTTGTAATTTTTTAAATAACACTAACTTGCTCAGTTTTCAACCGATTTTCAAACGGTTTGATTTATTATAAACAGCAAACATGTGGCTGTGAAACATGTCTGTTTGGGACAGAAAACTCCCATTGTTTAACTCCACTTTCCTGCCGTCTTCATTTAGTCTGTCAATTTCCCATAGACCTAATAATAAAATATGATCAATTTAAAACTTACATGCTTTTAGATGTATTCTATGTTCCTAAATACTCAATGCATATTTTAAACCATGGTGTTTTCATAGATGTTAATCAGATAGCTACACAAACAAGACATTTAATCATTCATATACAATACATTTAATTGTATATTACAGTAATTTCTTATACTTAGCCTATAACTGTATAAATAACAGAGAAATATGTGTATATAAACACATCAGTATAATTTTGCCGTTTAACTATCCGTGTTCTGTGAACTAGGATTTGTATAGTGATGAGGTTTCAAGGTTCTTTTGAGGTAAAGACCACATAAACAGATTACAGTTACAAAAATTGCACCCAGACAAATAGGAAAGACATCCAGATCACATCTGTCTTCCAGAACTGGCCCATGCAGCAATAAAATCCTCCCCAGCAAATTATTTTGCATTTTCACTACTTAATTACATTTTTTTTATTAATTTATGGACTTTTATTTTTATTCTGTACTGCAATTATTGATTGGTTTGGGATTGTTTTCTGGAAAGCTTAGAAATAATAAAAACCAAACAACTCTTCTGGCTCTCAGCGAGGACGCACGCTTTTTCTCTCCCTCCTCCTCCTGTGTCTTATCCCACTGTTCTATGTCCTGTGCCTCTATCTGGAGTGTCTTTTTGCGTTTTTCTCCGAACCCAAACTGAATAAACGAAAGATGGAAAAGGTCAGCTGGTCTCTGAATGCTACTGATAAAATCTACTCAACTCTACGAAGCACCGGAAAAGGGCATCCGGGTTGTAGGGAAGATATCTGGCTATTTGGATATATGTGGATCGGGTTCCTGCTGATTGGAACGGGCATGTGCTGGATCTGCCACAAAATGGAGCAACAATTACCGAAATTGGAGATAGTTCTGTAAGCGATTGGAAGGCTGAAGGAGCAGTCTGAAGCGTGGATTTGTGCTGATGGGACTCAGGCTTGGTGAGCTCAAGCACAGGCTAGATGCTGCAAGAGGCGATCCAGTTGGCGCTTTGGGACTCACTCGCAAATTGTCATCGGGTTTGGAGAGACAGTCAGTGCGGATTGGTGCAACTCGAAATTAATGGAGTAATCTGAACTTTAATTTGGTTGAATTAGACTATAAAAGAAACCACTGACAGACTGAAATGAGTGGAAAATGTTTTTGTCTCTCCCTGCTATGCAAATAATTATTGTTTTGGCTTCATGTAGACCTTCAACTTGGTCCGTTATCAATGCCTGTGAAGAAAAATGTAAACAGAGTATCCTCCACCCTGCACACGTGCAAAAACTGACACAGACACTAACATGGATCAGACACAGAATCACAGGTGGCAAAATTTTTTGATGAAATTAAAACAATTCAAAGATATATTGAATAATGTACAAGTAGCTATAGGGTTTCTTTGCAACAGCTCTGAGGGACATTATCTCCAAGCATAAACCCAAGCATAAACATAAGTCAAAACACACAGACAGTTTTGCATGCAAAAAGGAACTTTAGTAAAATAATCTTTTAGTCGTAAGTCCTCTCACCAACGGAAAGACAAAGGTTACAAAGAGGGAAAACGTGATTTTTGTTTTTGAAAAACAGAAAATTGAAATGACTTTTTTGGCTGCTGTTCCTGAACATCTAGAAATTGTGCAATAGCACCACAATAACATTGGATAACACTGCAAATATTTTAAATACAATACGATAAAAAAAATCAACTACTTCTTGTGCTGAGAATGATGTACTCATTTTAACAATGACAAAACTATTCCAAAACTTTTCATTAACAACTATTTTGTTTAAGATTGTACACACTTTAAGATCGATCTATTCCTAAACTTCTCATTAAGAACTATTAATAAACTATTGAGGTTATAATCATTTAATGAAATGCATTTTCTGTTTTTTTCATTGTAAATAAGGAAAAGTCAATTTAAATGGCATTTCGATTGGAAATTATTGCCATTTTACCGTTAATATGAACCTGACTGGCTACCTCAATGACGAACAAGAAGTTCCCTGTTGTCGCACAGTAGCCTACATCTCTTGTGCATGTGCTGATAAATAGAATGACATGGTTGAATCGTGAAGGAGACAATGAACAGCACAGAAGAACGAGCCGCGAAGGAGACTGTTAAAAAGACTGGAGGAGGCACGATCGTGGGCAATGATATGACTAGCAGCGAAAAAGGGAGGACATATCTGTTGTGCGACAGGTTAGCTAACTAACAAGGGAAATCTGAAGAGGAGTGGAGTCGATCACACTTCCTTGCTTCCCTATTTACTTTTTTAAATAAAAAACGGTAGTTTCAAGATGTACAATTATCCTGTCTCAAGCCTGTATATAGTAAAGTTTGTAAGATTTTATCGAGTTAGGAGTATTTTCATTTAACCTGATCAGTCTTAATAACATGCAAATAGGCGGGACAAAACCATAGTTCATTATCAAGTTACTTTTTGAAATCAAAAGCGGTAATTTCAACATGTACAATTATTTTTCAAGCATGTGTGTAGTAACGTTTTTAATAAAGCAAACCGCTTGTAAATCCGTTAATTTTTCACCGTGGTATTAGTATTTTTATGTAAACTGATCACTCATCTTCCATCTGCTGCCATGGAGCGGCGCTCGTAAATTGCCTGCAACAATATGGCCGCTATTTAGCTACGCTGCCGAATCCCGCTTGCGTCATACATGTCTATGGGGTGGAGGCTTCAGATGGCCGACTCACAACTATTCCGGAGTGGACCTCTTTTTTTTGTTTTTGTTTTGATAGAATTGGATCATAATATCGCGCCTACTTTTACAACTTCTACATGAGTAAATATACTATTTTAACCTACATTACAAATTGGAAAATTTAAATTACAGGAAAAAACAATGTAATAACCAATGTATTAAAAATGCACTTAAAAATATTATATTCACAGACTTTAATAATCCTGGGAGGGTGGGATGATTAGATTATACAGTTCCAAAAAATTATATTTACAGCTACCGTCAATGGCCGGTCCCCCCCATAGTAAAATAAATACAATTTAAGATTTTAAACAATTACTACCCTGTATCAAAAACCTTAAACAGACGATTTAAATTTGAAATGAAACCAGGTTTTTTTTGGTGGGGAAAATTATGAAACATTAATTCACCATTTTCTTTTTTTTATTGAAAAATAAATTATCACCTGGTTTAAAATTGGCCATAACATTGTGTTAAATCCTCTACAAACCCTAATTTATGCTGATAATATACCCCAAAAACATCAGAAACTTATAAATATAATTTTTAGTTGAGGCAAATACCACATTCATTGTAAAAAACGGAACAATTGTCTTGTTAACTTGCTAACTTGTTAATAAAGTTTTTATATATATATATATATATATATATATATATATATATATATATATATATATATATATATAAAACTTTATTAGATTTATATATAATAGTATACTATTATAGAATAGTATACTATTATTCTATAATATTTTAAACAAATGTTCACTACTGAAACATGAAAAAGGGGGGTTAATTACCACCACTGCATTCCACTATTTTTATGAATAATGAATACATTTTTTTTGTGATAATGGTGAGGCGTTTGCTTAATTTACTATAACTTAAAAAATAACTGCAATAATAATAAAACATATGAAACAAATTTTTAAAGTAGTAGCATCATTTATCTGTCTTGACATCATGACAAAAGCCTTCTTCCCCATAGAAATTCAACAATAAGGCTTTTTAAAAAATATATCTTTGCCCAACAATGATTTCTGATGTTCATTAGGTATATATATATATATATATATATATATATATATATAATAATATATTTATATATATATATATATATATTGATAGAGGTGATTGTGGTGTAGCCTATGCCCTCCGTTTTTAAGAATTTAATTAAAATAATAATAAAAAAAAGACAACTAAAGGGAAAATTGCTTTCTTCCACTATCATTTTATAAGGGCCTGATTCCATAAGATGTTGAAATTTGTACCGTGTGTTGTACTCTGTTCCTCCTGCTGGGGGCAGAGTTTATATCATCCCCCACCTTCACCTTTCTGCGTTAGACCATAAAGGAGCTGCTGAAAACAAGCGAACTTGCCTCCAATTGTCCGAGCCTCACGTCACGGAAAGAGTAGCTGCGCGTTTAGGAACAACTTTCAAGGAATACACAAAAAAATCTGATCTGGATGAATACTGATAATCTTTAAAAGCCGAGTGATCGCTTCGTGCTTCACAGCTTTATGGGGCTTTTGTCTGAAGATGCGCAGGAACCTGTTTACAAGGAAAACGCAGCAAGTTTGAGTCTGAGGGAATGCGGTGCGGTCTGGAAATGCACAAGGATACCATTACTCACCCGTCTGTTTTTGTCCGCGCCGGACCACTTTGTCCTGGAAATATGTTTGTCTTGGATGGCTTTTAGGCGCCTGGGTGAAGCTTAAAAGTGATACATTAACAACCCTTTCCGAAAGTGCAGTTTAAAGAGGATCGTACTGATCGCTGGAGCTGGGGGAGGACTTGGTTTAAAAACAGTTTTGGTTTGAACTATATTGTTTTTTGTTATGTTGACGCAGATAGATATGAACTGCATATTAAGAGTTTTAGCTCAAAGGAAGGTTATAAAGCAATAACAGCTGTATCCTAGATGGGCTGATGTTTAATTAGGTGATTTATAGACTTTTAAAAATAGATGTGTTGTTTGAACCTTGGGTTTAGAAGATTATTTTTGCATAATACTCTACAGTAGTACAGTAAACTGATGTCAAATGTTTCCTTGCAGTATAAAGTAGACTGTGCCAACCAAGGCACTATGTGCTTGTAGAAGTTGAAGGTTTGGGACCCACTTGTGTTTCAAAATGTCAGTAAAAGCTGTTGCCATTTACACTTTTCTAAGTGAAAACAAAGAGGAGATTAGCATCCAGGAGAATGAGGAAGTGGTTATCTTTGATGAGAACTCTGTGGACGGTTGGGTCCTTGGAGAAAACAGCCGAGGGGAGAGGGGTCTCTTCCCTAAATCGTATGTGAACATCATTCGCACTCGCTCAGACTCCAACCTGACTGACTGCTCAATAAGCCCGGCGGGCTCACTAGGAAATGACTCTCCCCATCTACCATCTACACCTAACACGTCCATTAACTCGGGGCAGATTTATGATGACTACTATGACGACTGGGATGACTGGGACGACAGATCCACAGTGGTGGATGATGCTGATCACACAAACACTAGCAGTACTGGAGCTAACGGGCACGTCAATCAGGCCTCACCTTCTAATAATCCCATCGTCTATAACAGGAGCAGGTCAGTCTCCGGACAAGACAGTCTTGGCAGCTCCAGAAAGGGCAGTATGGTAGGCAGAAACTTGAACAGATTTTCCAGCTTTGTCCGCTCAGGGGTGGAGGCGTTTGTGCTGGGTGACGTCCCTATGATGGCAAAAATTGCTGAGTTGTATACCATTGAGATGGGTTCGCTGGGACCTCAATGGAAGGCAAACCCGAGGCCATTCAGCTGTTCTATTGAAGACCCAACCAAACAGACAAAGTTCAAGGGTATCAAGACCTACATATCATACAGGGTGACCCCAAGCCACACCGGCCGGCCCGTCTACAGACGCTACAAACACTTTGACTGGTTGTACAACCGTTTGCTGCATAAGTTCACTGTGATCTCCGTGCCTCACCTCCCTGAGAAGCAGGCCACTGGCCGATTTGAGGAAGACTTCATCGACAAACGTAAGAGGCGACTGATACTGTGGATGAACCATATGACCAGTCACCCGGTCCTCTCCCAGTATGAAGGCTTTGAGCACTTTCTGATGTGTGCTGATGATAAGCAGTGGAAACTGGGCAAGAGGCGGGCAGAGAAGGACGAGATGGTGGGGGCCCATTTCATGCTGACCCTTCAGATCCCCAGCGAGCACCAGGACCTTCAGGACGTCGAGGAGAGGGTCGACAACTTCAAGACCTTCGCCAAAAAAATGGACGACAGTGTGATGCAGCTCACGCACGTTGCCTCAGAGCTTGTGCGTAAACACCTGGGCGGGTTCAGGAAGGAGTTCCAGCGGCTTGGGAATGCCTTCCAGTCAATAAGCCAGGCCTTCACACTGGACCCACCCCATAAGTCAGATGCCCTTAACAACGCCATCTCCCACACTGGTCGCACCTATGAAAACATTGGAGAGATGTTTGCAGAGCAACCTAAGTTTGACCTCTTCCAGATGTTGGATAAGCTCTCGCTCTATCAAGGCCTGCTCGCAAACTTCCCTGATATCATTCACCTACAGAAAGGTAACGACTAGTTTCATTGGTTTTTAGTTTTTTTATGCATGTAATATAAGTAGAGTCAGCTGAGACTGTTTACAGCAACCAAAATGTTTTCTGTCCTTTTAAGGTTTCCATACTTTATTGAAGAATCATGTCGTTTCTTGGTTTTTCCAACTTGAGAAATTGAAAAACCTTTATGCCCACATTACTCTTATAGAATACGACTTAAATCCTCTAGATCTCTAAAACTATTGGTTTTAAACGTGATTCCCTCCCAAAAGAAGTTACAATGTCAGTGAAAAACCTAACTAACATTGAAGAGAAGTCCTCATAATACACAAAGTATCTACAGTTGGGAACTCCTGGATCAAATCATACTCTCAGGCTGTTTTATCTGTTTCATTTTAACCATGCTGGGCTACACATAGTGCTTTAATGATCTAACGTGGGTAATCAGCAGAAAAAATAACTTGACTTTTCTTAGCATATTTATAGTAGAAAAGCATGACACACCATCATCTACATCAGTATTGGATCATTATATTCATTTTTATCAAATTGGTATCAGTCATGTGGTATTTGTTTGGTCACGTGACAATGATAGTGATGCTGCACAGGATTCTTAGGGTATTTAAATGAAGCAGAGAAGCGATGTAGGTGGTGTAGTCGCATATATATATATATAAATGTGGCTTTTTTTAATCACATAGTATTTATTGATAACATTAGAAGTGACCATATGAAAGTATTTACAGCTTTTTCAGAATCCTACAAACACAGTAAACACAAAATCTTGCTCTTTAAAAAAAATTCTACTTTGAAATCAACCTTTTTCAGGAGACAGTGTGATTTATTTTTGCTAAGCAGCACACAGTAGCACGAATTAAAAGTATTGATATGTATGTATTGATGCTCTAATGGGATCTGTGGTGTAGTACATAGCGGAGGTAACAAGTGGTTTCGGGGGTTTTCAGACATGAATTATTGGAACTTATCATCACGATAAATCAAAATTGTTGTTATGATAAGACACTTTTAACCGTAATGGTAAACAATACGATAAATGCCCATTCCCACCAGTTAGTTGGACTTAATGCAGTCCTGCGCCAAATGAAAAAAAGGGTTAAATTAAAAAAATTAGTGGGGTTTTTAAGGATTTGACTACATTTTATTTGTCCTCTATCTAGCCAAGAGAGGTATTTCACTGTCTAGAATCCATGTGTTGGAGCTGGATTTAAAACAACTGCTGTGGAGGGATTTTGCAACCAGTAGACACGATATAACAAGATGATCAGAATTATGAGTTTGCTACCATGACACATGTTTGTGTTAGTGATTTAGTATATTGGCACAGAAGTGTGTAATGATTAAATTTACAGACCTCAGATAGTAGGGGTGCAACGGTACAGGTAGCCCATGGTACGGTCCGTACCTCGGTACTTGGGCCACGGTCCACGGTACAGTTCGGTACATGTTTTGTGCAGAAAGAGACTGCTTTTTTAAAACCCAAAACATATATTTCATTTTTTTGGGAACAAAAGCAGAATGTCACAGTTAACTTAACCCGCCCACAGTTACAGGTGTGGGCGGATGAAAGCCGTGAGAATACAACATAAACGAGCTGTATGTCTCTCTGGGATTATGGTTCACACACAGGGCCGCAGTCAGGGGAGGATTAAGGTGTACAGGGGCTCCTAGGCTGCACCAGTCTGTGGGCCCTGCACCCTCTCCATCCTTGCACTTCTTCTCTGGTCTCATCTGCCGATATTTATTATAATGTTAAATAGCTTGTTCTGTGTGATGCTCCCTACGTTTTAAAAACTTTTGAGATAAGACTAGGTCAAATATGTCTGTAACCTACATTGTAAATGGATCAGTTTGACCCTAAACTCTTTTTGGCTTAAATTCCTTCTTCCAATTTTTTATTTTTGTTGTTGTTGTTGTAGTTTTTTGTTTGTTTCCTTTTTGTGTGTTGTAGTAGTAGTAGTAGTAGTAATAACTTCAATCACAAAAAATTACAGCAGCAACAATTGTTTACTAAATACGTAAACATAATGATATCATTTTTAACTGGCCAATGGGGGCCCCCAGAATGCACGTGGCCCCTAGGCTCAAGTCATATCTAGCCTGTGCATTAATCCGCGCCTGGTCGCAGTAACAGAATGGTTTCTGTATTTTACCGGTTCTTTAAACGAGAGCGCATCTGACCACACTGACACAGGTGGCGGATAAATATTCTTCATGTGCCCGCTGCTCAAAGGGCATTTGTGTGTGCATCAATGAATGGAGCGCAGCACATCTCCTCTTTGCTTCGCGCTCCGGCGCACCGCAAAGAGGAGATGCACACAGCGCAACCCGGCGCCCTGAATGCTGGAGCCGGGCAGAAGCGCTCAAGTCGGGAGAAATTTGAGCAGCGCCTTACACTAGGGCTGATTTCCGGAAAAAGCGCAACCGACCCGTGTACATTTTTTCGCTCCTCACGGTGCTCCGTGGTCCGTGATGCGCGCATTGTGGAGAGGACGACGTGTCTCTATGCCAACCAGCTGCTGGAGCGGGGAACAGCGAGCTGGTTGTTGCACCTGTGTCTGGGAGCGCGGCGCAGTTTGGTAACGTCGGGCCGACGGTAACTAATTACCAGCACAAAATCAATGGCAGTACCGAAGACCCGCGGTACAGGAGGACGGATTGTCCCGTGCAGGGCGTACCGAACGGTCCCGTACTTTACCCTGTTCTGTTGCATCCCTATCAGATAGTAAAACACACCATTGTCTTGTGGTGATATGTGTTTGTTTGATTTTTCACAAGTCCTCTATGAAATATGGTCCTTCAGTCATTTGAGCTTGTAATATTTTTTATGATGTCATCTATTCTTTGTTTGAATTCGATTTAAAAAAATGGCAACAAATATTTTGAATAAAAACCCACGTTTATTGTACAAAATATTATAGTGTGTTTATACAGTTGTTTATGCTCTTCATAGAGTAACATAAGCATAATGTGCTTGATTAGTTGGGCTAGCTGCTCTGCTAAACACTGCAGTTGGCTGCTTAACTAACTTAATTATTTCACTTTTTTTTGGCTTCTCATTACAAGGAGATTGTTTGGTAGAAAATGTTTTGCAGTTTTGACTCTGTATCCATTACAAAATTGTATTCCATTGCATCTAAACAAGTGCTGTTGAAACAGCTCTAATCTAGAAATGTTTTATCCTGACTAAATCTTTATGCAATGGAATCTTTAATGTACTCACTTTTGGATTTATTCTTCTGCAATATGGACCAATGTGTCCTAAATAAAGTTAAGTCAAAATGAATAAAACTGTTAGGGGACCTATGACTGATTGTAATGTTCTGGTCACACCCATTTTTCATCAACGATATACTAATATTAACATTTTTCAGATATTTTTTTGTTTTGTTTGTATTTTGTAGCACAGAATAACAATTAGGCTATATAAACCATCAGAATCAGTGGACAAAGCTGGAATTTGACTTTTCTGTAAAATATGTAGTATTTTTAATTTTTAAAAATATATTATTTATACATAACTTGAGGAGGCAGGTTTTTTTGTCCCCCTATATCTGGAAGATTCTTTTTTTTAATCAAGTTATGCTTGTTGAAATACTCTTTTGACTTTTAGAGGGGCTATGTCAGAGACTAAGAAGCACTTCCTATTTAGGACAGATTATGTTTGAGTTTGAACAAGTTTTTTTTTTTTCCGATGGTTGTCTGAAACTAAAGGATTGTACATTTGTGTTTTGAAGTATCATTTTTGTCATCTTGAAATGATCTAGTCTGCTTTTGCTTCTAACAACACATCCTACCTTCTTTAAAATACTATTCAGTTGAATAATTTCTTTATTACAGCATTTGTGTTTTGTAAACTACATGGTAGTCGTTCGCCAGTTTTAACTGAGTAGGATTTTGAGGCTTTTAATTTTTTCTAATTGGCTAATACAGTCCACCCCAGCTGTTTAAGGTGGTTAGGGACCACAGCGCCCAAGAATAACTAAAATCCCCAAACAGTTGAGAATTTATTTTGGAACACTTATAAATTCCTATTTTATTAGTTCAAACACCATGTACACAGTAATATGCATTAATATGCACATTGGATAACTGATTTAGCACTACCAAAGAAGATAATATCTACAGTCTTCCATATTTCCATTATTGTGGCAAGGAAATTAAAGGATGCACCTAGACTGGCAGTTTGCAAAAGTCAGGCAGCATTGGGCTGCATTTTTTTTTTTTTATATTGTAGATGGAACAGGGAAGTTATCCATTAAAGTGATAGTCTGGATCTCTAAATGAATTACAAATTTTAAGAATTGTATCAAATTGACCTCCTGACCTTAAATGTTGATATAAAATAAGTAATTTTATGAATTATAACATCACGGGTAAATCTCGCCTTCCCGTATTTTAGCTATGGCTCAAAAGCCATGGTGCCGTCCATTTGAACCAATCAAGTGATGCCAAGGGCTGTCAATAATCACGAACGCTGTGTGCTCGTGCTCGTAACTGCGCGCATGCTCAGTTTTCTGTTTACACGGAGCCTCCGAATCAAGCCTCCGCCATTAGTCCCAAGAGCAGCCATGGATCAACATTTAGCTCAAGAGCAGAAGATACCGATTTCAAACCAATAAAGCATCCTCTCCTCCGATAACGCCATTGTTGACACTCTGGTTGTTTTCGCTCTCTCCTCCGCACGTCTTGGCCCATTGACCTGGCTCGTGCACAGAAAAGGAAGGGGGAGGGAGCCTGGGTCATTTTTTTTTTCAAATCATGTCCCTTTCTCTCTTTTTTCTTACAAAGTCCAGACTATCACTTTAAATAATTTGGAGTTGCATGCAAAAGAGAAATCCATCAATAGGTGAAACCTTAAATACTAATCAGCGAATTGGTGTGGGGTCCACTGTAACTGTGAAATCAAATCAATTCACAGTCATTGATAAAATCGATTAACCAAATTTTTCTGTCTTTGAAGGTAAATTTTTGGAAAACCAAGATCTTTTTTTCACCAATGCACTACTTGGACTTTCATAGCTCAGAGTGATGTCAATCTGCCTGTGGCCTGCCATCTTGTTTTACGAGAATACATTACAGTTTGTTCTTAGTAGGACTTAGAATTCAGGTCAGCTCCAGATTGAGGTAACTAAAAAAAAGCATATTTTTCATAATTTATAATTTCATGAGTAGAAAAAAAGAATTGATCAAAATTGGAAATCGGATTTGGTATAAAATTTTTTAAACCATATCACCCAGCCCTAAGTTATAGCTAAATATTGGACGTGAGGCTATTGTATAACAGTATTTCTGGATGGGTGGGAGGTTTTTTTCCCCCCTCTGCCAGTCCAGCTAACTCCCCTTGATGTGACTGGTGTTCTGCAGAACCAGATGCAGCTGTGGCAACATTCACAACACACAAAACAGTCCACAGTTTCCGGTGTGCTCCACCTCCTCCTCCTTATTACTTTCTTCCCCTGCCCAAATTCACTGAAGACCACAGGAGCTGATTTCTTGCTGTTATCCTTTTGAGGGTAAAAGATTCAGGGGTGGCTTTAGGATGTTGTGCCGGGCAGCAGCAATACATGTGGGTCAAAGTCAGAGAAAGGTTTAGGGCAGTATCAGAGAAAGTAGAGTGAACCCTGTATGTCTCTTTGTCCTGTTTTCTCAACCTCTCTAGTCTCTGCTTGGTCTCTTCACATCTGGATTACTCTTTTCATCTTCTCTCCTGCTGTCTCCTGCAAAGACGTTCACCTCAGAACTGTCTGAAGGTGCACTTGCTCTGGTTTCAGTAACAGAGCATGCAAATCAAGCCTACAGAGCGCCTTGAACTCCTCTAACAGTGGATTGCAGTACTTTGAGCATGTGCCAGGCCTAATCCCATTGTTATAAGCAGCTCCCCTTTGATCACAATTGAAGGTCCTTATCTGAAGGGTTAATAACATTGCATTGTCATAGAAAAAAAGACTGTGGAGTTTTCTGTGTGAGCAGATGTAGGCTTGTAAGGTGCACAATCTGTTATTCTTCTCCCATGTAGAGTGATATATTTCAGGTCTGATCACTCTTATTACATTGGATTTTTAATTAAAGATTTTCAAATGCAAATAGGAAATAAACCCCAGTAAAGTAGCCATTTGGTACTAATAGAAAGCTTTGATGCAGATATGTCAATTTATTGTCTCTACAGGCTTATCCTTGCAGGGTCAGGCCAACTCCCATCGGGAAAGTGATTGTGTCCACTCTGGACAGATCACAGGTCCAATAAATGGGCAGCACAGATGGCCTGTTTTCACCAGTACCTAATCAGGGCCAAGCAAAGCTTTACTCAAGTCTGCACAGTTCGAGTTGTTTTACATTACAGCTGGGTAAAAGCTGTATGTGGGTGGGCACCTCGAGAGTCCGAGAAATAACATGATGTTATCTGTATGCGACATAGTCACAACGCAACAAGTACAAAAACATGCGCACCTTGTTGTTGGGCAACTGTGTAATTTTCAGTATTGCCATTATCTTTAAAGCTCCAAACACACCCAGTCACTGTTGTTTTTTTTACTAATAGCGGAACCAATTCTTGTAAAGGAGTTGCTCTTATGACACAACCGACTCCCACCATCTAGCTAATCAGTGACAGTAAGTCTTCTGACTTACTGTTTTCATTGCAAGTCGACAGGCTTGCAACCCCAGCAAAGTAGGTATGGAAAAAGGGATTGGTACCACATAACCATTACTAGTGGAAACTCCTTATGGGTACTAGTTGAAAGCTGCCGAGAGGGTCACAGGACAACCAACCATGCACCTACAGGCAATTTACAGTGATCAAGAATCTGTACAATCATGCTTTTGTGGAAGGAGGCCAGAGTACTCAGAAGGAACCCAAAATATGCAAGGGGAGAGTAAGCAAACTTTGTACAGAAATATCCTCAGGCCTGGGTTGGACCATGTTAGTGTAACAAAGTCTTGTTTACCAACCAGGGCTCCTGATTAAAAAAAAGCTTGAATTAGATTTTAAAACTTGAACTTTGATGTTAACAATTATTGAATAGCCCATTGCCCATTATAGTTCTTATTTGTTGTTTTAATATCTTGTCTTGAGATCTTGTTAGCAGCCTCTGCTCCACGCTTCACCAGTTATCAACTTGAGGCACGTTTCTACTATCATAACTTTAGGGTAGTTTAACCAGCTCTTTAACTGACAGGGTAATCTGTTGGCCCGCTCCTCTCAGGCGCATCTCCATACACAATTGGCCCTCTTAAGGAATCAGCTAAAGACATCCGTAAATCATGATTTATTTATTTTTTTCAGCAGCAAGTAGCATCACTGATCAGAGTTAAAAGTAGGGCTGGACGATAATTCAATAGCAATTGCTATCAATCAATAAACGTGTGTTGCGATAGAAAAAAAAGAGGTCGATAAAAAAATTTGATTAAAAACGTCCCTCACGCCTTTACAACCACAAAAAGGAACAAAATGACTTGAGCTGCAACAGAGTTTGTTGATGGTCCCTTAACAAACCATCACCATATAACAAACTTCACTTCGCTCAGATGTCAAAGCAAGGAGGAAGTTGTCCCGGAAAAATGTTTCAGTAGCACAGGTAAATGTTGTGTCCCGTTTTGAACCGATCCTTGATATACTAAAACACTAAACAAAGCAATGATAAACCAAATAAATTACTACAGTCAGTTGTCTTAAGCAGGACTCCCATCTTCCAGCTCACTACGAATCACTGTTACAGAAAGAAACAGGAAACTTACCCAGGTCACGCTGCTAACAACACTTGCAGCTTAAGAAATTAGTTAGTCAGGTCTGTGATTTGTTTTTGTGTCTTACAAACTTAGTTGTGATAAAAAAAAGTGTTTGAAAAATGACTTGATTTAATTCTTAGCTAAAATTAGTTAGTTGAAGAATAACAAAATGACCAGTGAAGTACTTAAAATATCTTTTGAACATTTTGTGATAGTTATCAATAATTATCAATATCAATCAATATGACTATGCTCTTTTTCTATATCGTCCAGCCCTAGTTAAAAGGCATCCAGAGCAGCATAAATAACAAGAGATCAACATGGAAGAAGTGGGGCTTTTTCCTGCCTTTCTGTTTGATCTGACTCAATTGGGCCATTCCAAGTACATACCCCCATTCAGGTACTTTGTTGGATCAAGAAATGGCCTTAAAAACTGCCATGTTGGCCAGGGCTGATGAAGTGGAGACATGTGAGTATCAGGAAGTTCTGGTCAAATTACCCTAAAGCTCCGATGGAAATGTACCTATTGTCTTTATTTCTACTCTTTTTGTCAAGTGCATACATCATATGTGGATGTCTTATCTGTTGTTCAGTTGTTATAGACCATAAAATGTAATTGCAACCCTGAAAGCAGCTTTTTTTCCCATTTTGAGAAGGAACTCACTCTCATGGCATGTGTTTCAACAAGGTAGCCAGACTTTTTTAATACAGTCAAGAGATCTGCCTGGTTTCCATGCAGCAACACATTACAAAACAATGTGAGGGCTGAGTCTTATTGAAGGAGTGGAACTGCTGTTTTCCAGCTGTGTGTTAGAAATGCAGCTAATATTGATTGTGCACAATCTTTCAAAGGGCCTAACAGCAGCACAAACCAGGCTTACATGATCTGACAAACGTGCCATGTGATCCACTAATGATAGCACCCAAGACAATACGGGTCCTTTTTGTAGTTGCCACAACCGTAATCGGAGTAGTCAGGATATGGTTTCATTGACGTTCAGCGGTTCTGTAATGCTTTGTTATGGCACATCTTGAGCCTACTTGTCATTTGTTAGGTAGAGTGTGGTGACAGTGCTGAGCAAATGTTTTCTCTCTCTTCTACTGCTCACTCGTAAATCTTGACAATACTAGGCCCTGGTCCTAACACACAATGCTTGTCCACATGTTTTTCTATATTCCCGTCAGAGTTGGCACAATGCAGGGATGTTTTTCTCTGAGGGAGATAGCTGAGAACCCCTGTTTTCGCCACCATTGCCTGTGACGCATTTAAAAAAGGAGGCTAACTCAGGGAGTGTTTATTTTTTAAGGAAAAAAAAGAAATGCAGTTAAGTGGACCAAAAAATAGCTACACGTAGGCTCAAAGTTAAGGTTTGAAAACGGCTCAACATTCCCAAAGATTAAAGTTCTTCTAGTGAACTGCTTGAGAAAGAGTTGGAGAGACCAGGATTTTGTCTGCCTGTGTGAAGAGTAACACCATGCTGCCCCTCCCCCCCAAGTTGCTACAAACTGCATTTCCACTGTGCTTATATAAAAGACAAACTCAGTAGGTTAGAAAAATTACCCATCTTGAAATACAATGACTAAATGTCCGGAAAACAAAAATGCTGTGACTCTAATTAAAGTAATCTTTAGGAATCTTTTGCACTCAAAAGATTCCTAAATTGCACAAAGACATTACAAGCTAATATAAGTATTTTATGCTTGATATTCTAAAAGTAGCAGGTATAAAAAAGTGTAATATTCTGAACAATAATAACTTGTAAGCTTTGATATTTTTTTCTTTTGTTTTTGTTTGTTTTTAATGGTATACTGAGCTTACAAAGCGAGGCGGTAGGTGGTGAATGCCGATGTTTATATTGGTTTCATAGGTAGGAAAAATTGGGTTTGATTTGCAAAATCAAACCTTGATTTTAATATTTCAACCATTAGAAATTTTGTCTTTAACTTGATGAACAAATTAACACTTAAAACTAAAAAATACCATCATTTGATCTCTAAAGTGTGTCAGTGGTTGTTTAGTGGAGAATAAAATGCCCCCAAAACCCACAAAATCTGCTATTTTTTTGAAGTCTTATAAACAAAATAGTTACTTTTTAACAATGCTATATTTAGTCTAAGATACTCCAAAAATAAAGGACTTTGAATTTGGAAAAAATAAAAGAAAAGCTTTTCAAAGTTAATTCTTGTGCTACTAAAGCAGTGAAATTGAGCTGACTACTAGTAAGTCAGGTTTAAGGTTAATACTTTGGTCGCAAATATCCAGAATATATTAAAAAAGATGGCAGGAAAAAAGACTGAAAGGTATGTGATTTTGTCCTGAAAACATATAGCAACAAAAGATAAGCTTATATGCAAAGACTTGTTAAAGCAGGTTCTTTATGGAGAAATTGAATGGATGAAATCGCAATATGTGGGTAAGAAATAGAGGCACAAATTGGAGTGTTTCAGTTTCTAATCCAAAATGATATCATTCCAATTGAATACAATCTAACAAACTGTATAACTATCTAAATTACAGACATTATCCTGTGCTCTAAAAAATTGCAGCTTATAAGTCCCAAGATAGACAGAACCCCCAATCCCCTCACCCAACCCCTTATCTTCCCAGCCCTGGTTCCCGCAGGCAAGGATCCATTGTTTGCTTCCAAGTGACCCGTATGCAGCCTTTAATAGGACTGCTCTTAGGAGTTACCAAGTGCAATCACTGGGGTCAAAGAGACTGTCTGTTTGCATGTTGGACATGTGATCTGCTATCCAGGGCAGTGAAAGCAGAAGCTCTTTCTCAGACATCTGAGCTGTTCCTGCTTCAACCAGCAGAAAATGGAAAATGGAGCAAATTTAGCAACTCTGTAAAGAAGAAACAGTTATTTTTAACGAAGTTTGTGCAATTTGACGGCTGTTGATGCAAGAGAGAAATTATCGAAAATTATAAAAAACAACTTTCTTTGTTCTCCAATTATGTATATGCTTTATCTATAACTTGGCAGAAAAAGTATAGTAGGCCATTAAGCAAATGCAGAATTAAAGGCAGAAACTTTGAGTGTCAGGTTACAACAGATGTTACCACGGCAACGTGTCTCCTGACAATCTGCTACTGTATTTGTAACCTCTGTAACTCATGGTGATGATGGTTAAATAGGAAACTCATAATGTAAATATATACATTCTGCCATCCTTCATGTATAGTCTTATAAATCATCATCAGCATGCTTGATATCAGCAAAAAGTTTAATAAAAAGAAAAACAGTTTCTTGTGATCTCTTTTCTGCAGATTTACATTCTATTTTGACTGATCCAAACAGTTCCTGTATGAAGTGGGGGCTTTCCCTTGGCGTGAAGTAAAAACGTCAACCATGGTTTTAAATTGTTTGTGTGTGTGTTGTAGCCATGAAGCTGACTGAAATGCAGCGGTAAAACAGGTTTTTCAGCAGAACAGAATGCTGTTAGCGTTATTAGTTGTTTAAACGGAAGTGGAATTCACTGATTGTTTGTATTCATGGTAGGCCTGCACGATTTGAGCAAAATGTGCGATGACACTCTTTAATATTGCGATGACGATATGACTTTTGATCTATAAACGCTGGGAAACCTGTTAAAATCTGACGATGTCGATAGTAGCAGCTAATGTGGGGCGACAAACAGACGGTGGAGGGAGAGCCAGCATAGAGGAGAAGCTCTACAAGGCCTCAGTGACTATAGCTAATGCTAGCTCGCATTAGCTACATGACGTCATATATATGCGACTTCTGATTTGTATATCATATGTGTGATAAAGGACGTAAGACAACTCGGACTGGAAAATAACTTTTAGCGCTCCATTGACTTCCATTCCTTATTTTTTCGGCAAGGGGACCCATGGGGCAACCAGAAGGGGAGGAGACTTAGAGACCCATGGGTGTCATCTGATTGGCTAAACGTGTGCAAACATGCATGGGCCATGTGTCCAGGGATGTATCTAATTGGCCAAATGTCAGCATAGGTGTGAAAGCATGGCACATCCATCCATCCATTTTCTTAACCGCTTAATCCTTTATGGGTCACGGGGGTGCTGGTGCCTATCTCCAGCTGTCAACGGGCGAGAGGCGGGGTACACCCTGGACAGGTCGCCAGTCCATCACAGAGCATGGCACATATAAACTGAATTATCACATTTCAGAGGAGTTTTTGCAATCTTTTTATCACACACATTGATATTGCGATGACGATAAAAATACGATTAATTGTGCAGGCCTACTTCATGGTCTGATTGGTATTAACTTTGTATTCTGTACTCCAAGTGTGTCCAAAGTGTGGCCACTGGAAAACTCTGCATGGCCACAAAATTCAATTGCATCCAAGAATGATACAAATTTGCCCCCACCAGAACAGGTGGTTCATGCATATAGATATGTTTTATTTTTAATTAAGGAAAAATTATTATCAAGTTAGAATTGTTTTAGAATGGAAGATGTTACACACAACACAAAATATAACCAAATTTTTGCATTCTCTTTAATTTCACAGTAAATACTCAAATTCAGACTTTGGTGAACCCAAGTCAACTTTTACTTGATTTATTTAAACTTGACTGAATAAAGCAAGGATAAAAAAAAAAGACTGACCCAAATGTTAAATTTTTATGGCTGAGAATGGACTAAATATTTTTCCTTCCTTGTCCTGTTCATTCAAGTCTAAAATAATTTTTAATCTGAATGACTTTCTTTTAATAAGGCAGATTTGCCTAACTTTTTCTTAAAATTTCAGACCTACATTGATTCACACTTTACTTTCCTACAAATAAATCTGACTATCTTATTACTTTAGTATATTGATAAGCAGTTGAAAATATAGTTTATTTTTAATTTTTAACATTTTTAGGGTTATTGTTATCCGTGAGTGCTTTAAACGTGCAGATTTTTCGTCTCGCATGACAAAAGGTGAGGACAGAACTACGTTAGTCAGTAGACTGTTTCAACGACCCTATATAATTGCACTGAGCAGGGTATTACTGACCAATACCCATTTCTGCTTTTCTGTACTTCACTCAAGGTCAGTTGTGGAAACAAAATCTTAGCAAACATGTTCCGTAGGTTTCTTCATGGGTAGCAGTTTTCAATGCAAAAGAAAATAAGGGTTACATGATTACCCTAGTTTATAGATTATAGCATATTTCCTTTATTGGCAGTGATCAGTTTTGTGCTTGATTTTCATAGACTGGTTTTGTAAAAAAGCTTATTAATTCAATAATTCATTAATTTTTGTTTCATTGTCACCACCAAATGGGAGCCTTAAGAAGTGTCTCAGTGATCAGTCATAATAATTTTACCAGAGGTGAAGTCACACTGTGTGTGAAGAAATGAATACTTGGCTGTCATTGTAAATGACCCACAGCCTCCTTTTTTAAGTGAATAGCATCATTAGCAGGATTAAGATGGTTTAATTAATTACAACAACATAAGATTTTTTTGGTTTGTTGTTTGGGAAAGAGGTTTTGGACAGAATGATTTGATGCGTATGGCTTGTTCATGCCCATGGTTAAAGAAGTGGAGCAAATCATACTTAAAAAAGCTAACCGTGGCCATGTTCAACTACAATACAACAACAACTTGAACTAAGCTCAGCATACCTTAGCAGAGACGACCGGTGTTGTTGCAGTCATACGGTCGAAATGTGAGCAGATCTTGTACCCAGCCATGCGTCGAATGTCTGTATGCCTCCTGTGATTTTTAATTTTTTTTAAACTGTAGATATGTGTATGCGCTGATCCCAAACACTAGATAATTTATGTCCAGTGCGGTAGTTGGGGGCAGTAACGAAACGTCTGAGCCCCATTTGTTTCCTTTGAGGTTGTATGGATCTACATTGTCGATTGTAGACAATTTCTGAAAATATCTCTCCCCAGCCTCCTTCACAAGTTTACTCCTGTAAGGGATGCATTCGTCCTTCTTCGTTCTATCCATGCTTGCGACTCGAGTGTGCTTCTTGAACTTCAGCTTCTTCTGTACATCTTCTGCGGCTTCCCCTAGCAACACGAGGCGCTTTCACTCAAGATGGCACTAGAGGGTAGTGGTTGCTAAGGAGGTCATTGTCTGACAAAGAGCGATTAAGTAATTTTTCTGAAGGATTTTATGCTTCAGCTTAAAAAAAACTAAACTAAAACAAATTATTTACCAGCTAAAGCCAACTTTTTGGTTGCAGTTGGCAATATCTCGTCAGGACACTGAGAAATATTTTCTGCTACGATAGGTTAGAGATAAAGATATTAGCCAAATTGACCAAACATCATTATCAAATGAGCATTTACAACTCCTTTAATTATCCCACAACTCTGACAGCCATTGCAACACTACATTACTTTACAGAACGGAACATCTGCTTGATAACAAAAGAGTTGATGTAATAACAAACATATCCCCAGGGGGGTTTTAAGGGCATCTGATCTCACAGATCTCTACAAAATAGTCTAGAAATTAGTTTTGGTGCAACCCTTGAAAGTTGTCATTTGTTTCACTTGATTTATTATGGAAAAATCCTCCTTTTTAAATGTTTGATATTTATAAATCTGGCCAAGTGTGAAAACAAAAAAAAAATACCCCAGGAAGAGCTTGAAAATCCAGAATGAGCTCATGCAACTTTTGATCTCCCTGCAAAATTACTGTGTACCACCTCAGCAATCTAGGAAAACCGAGCTGAATCTGGATGAAATAAATCCCTTGGCAGTGGTAAACGGTGGGATAAAAGCAAGGGTTGTTAGCATTAGTGATTAAGGCTTCCTTTCTGAGCGTTTCCCTTGTAGGACATATCACAATAGCTCTGATGTATGGCGATTTATTCTGCAGCTTGTGTTTAAATATGAGCTATACTCTTTCAAAGGCTCTCTAGGCAAGTTGAATAACCCTAACATCTGTTGAACATCTCTGCACATGGCTTTAATTGAGAAGTTAGATATGAGCTCTGCAGCTTTTTTGGGTGTGTGTCATATTTCTGAAGCTGTGGTCAAAAACCTTGTGGAACAGCAGCACAGGGCTAGTAAAGTAATAGAAGAATATGATAAGTCACTGACTGGTAGCCTAGAAGCTTGTTTAGTTTTATTTCCCATCGCTACACACCATTGATGCGAGAGGGGAAATGCTCAGGGGATGAAGGTGTTTGTGTAAGCACCGTTTGTAGTAGAAATGGCTCTTAAGACGAATCCATGAGATGTCTGGAGGTCTGAATGTGTAATCTGCAGCTGTGCTTTATATGCTTCTCTCATTAGCAGCACTAGAACTTTTAGATTAGTCAGCAGATTTTTGTCCTTCTCCCTCCCCCCTTTAAGACTCTCAAGGCCTGCTTCATACTCTGGCAGATATTGCTGAGTCCTTTTGACCCCACCGTGCATTCTTGAAGCCATTTTTTCCCCCTCTTCTCTTTCCTTCTTAAGCTGTCTTCTTACTTTTTAGCTCTTTCACATATGATGATTCATATAATTTTTGGCTTTATTTCATATTATCTGTTCCTATTATTTACCCTCTCTCTGGGTTGCTGTGAATTAATCACCATTAACATTCCTAGATATGATTACGAGAAACCATCCATTTTCCACACAACGTAATCCTTATGGGGTCGCGTGGGGGCTGCTGGTGCCTATCTCCTCACTAATTGAGTTGCTGTCATGCAATTGACTGATTTGCTACTTGTTTTAGTAGCAATTGAGCTTGTGTACCTTATGAAACTGCCTGTAAGTGTGACATAACCTTTAACATTTAGCCTCCTGGGTTTCCAACTAGCAACTGCTAATTAATGACATAGACTGTGCCAATACATAATACTGTAGTTGGACACAATTCTTTGTGTGTCATGAGATTTAGATAAATACACCATAATATGGTTGCAAACTGTGAGAGCATTTAACAAGTGGCTTTCTTGAAATATGTTTTTGGGGTTCATGTGAATGATGGGACTTTTTGGAGCATAGCTAACATAAACCGCATAAAAAATTCCTGATAAAAAAAAAAGACTCAACATGTTCTAGGAAAACAAAAAGCATAACAGTGCTAACTAACTCTGTCTGACATGTCGTCATGCTGTGGCCCTTTTCTGCATTATTCAGTTTGTGCTTCAGGCTATTCTTTGGTCCCTTTTACCCCACTTTAAAATCATCCCATTGTCGACAGGATGTCCAGAATTAGTAGAATATATCTGAATTGCAGGAAATCTGAGAAAGTGCTTTCCCAGCTCGATATTAACATGTGCACTAGGATGTTTCTTAACCATTTGCGGAATTTCCCACATATATGGGAGGTATCTGCTTCGCCTCTATCCATTCAGCATTCTTTTGGAGAAAAAAGCCCTATCGGGACCGTCATCTGTCGATAAGAAGCATGGGAAATTGCGAGGAGTGGTGGATGAGCGAGCATGCCATGCTTTGCATTATTTTTAACCTGGCACAATGCTTTTTGAGCATATCTGACTGTGCAATCAATAATAATAAAACAATCTGATCCCATCTAGAACCTGAAACAGTTATTTTTATTTTTATTAGTTCCAGTCTTGTACATTGAAGTCTGTTATCTGAGCTACAGGGAGCCAGGGTAACGACTTTAGAACTGGGGTGATGTGCTTAATGCAGCTGTCTTTCTTTTTAGACAGACCTGTGGGGACACTTTTACAGTAAGCAGTCTGACTAAAGATAAACACATGGATGCTTTTTTTTCCAGATTTTGCTTAGACATCAGTCATTTAATCCTGGAAATGTTCTTCACATTATAAAAAACTAGCTTTGTATTTGTCCTTATGCTTTTCTGTTCAGGCCTGAGTCCAGCACTACACTTAGATTTCAGGCCTGATCATTAGGTTCTACAGTCAGGTCCATAAATATTGGGACATCGACATAATGCTAACATTTTTGGCTCTATACACCACAATGGATATCAAATGAAACGAACAAGATGTGCTTTAACTGCAGTTGTCAGCTTTTACCACCATGCTTCACTGATGAGGTGGTATGCTTAGGATCATAAGCAGTTCCTTTCCGTCTCCATACTCTTCTCTTCCCATCACTCTGGTACAAGTTGATCTTGGTGTTTTCTTCACCAGGGAAAGGATTCTTCGGTCATCCACCACAGTTGTTTTCTGTGGTCTTCCAGGTCTTTTGGTGTCGCTTAGCTCATCGGTGCGTTCCTTCTTTTTGAGAATGTTCCAAACTATTGTTTTGGCCACACCTAATGTTTTTGCTATCTCTCTGATGGGTTTCTTTTGTTTTTTCAGCCTAATGATGGCTTGCTTCACTGATAGTGACAGCTCTTTGGATCTCATCTTGACAGTTGACAGCAACAGATTCCAAATGCAAATAGCACACTTGAAATGAACTCTGGACCTTTTATCTGCTCGTTGTAATTGGGATAATGAGGGAATAACATAAACCTGGCCATGGAACAGCTGAGAAGCCAATTGTCCCATTACTTTTGGTCCCTTAACAAATGAGAGGCACACATGCAAACTGTTGTAATTCCTACACCGTTCACCTGATTTGGATGTAAACACCCTCAAATAAAAGCGGACAGTCTGCAGTTAAAGCACATCTTGTTTGTTTCATTTGATATCCATTGTGGTGGTGTATAGAGCCAAAAATGTTAGCATTGTGTCGATGTCCCAATATTTTTGGACCTGACTGTAACTCTAATAGCTCTGCGCTGTTCCTCTGTTGAACTAGATACTTCAGGTTTGACTCTGTTTAGCAGGAGAAGGTTGTGGCATAGCCATGCATTGATTTATTCACCTAATCTGCTTATCTTTTAGGTAGGTTCAAAGTCACCTGGCGACATTGCAAATGTAGGGCGAAATATCATCTGCATAGTTATGGTAATTTGTTTTATTACTTGTTATAATCTGAGCTAAAGTATGAAAATTTCATTTAAAGTTACTTGTTGACACAAAGCGCTCCCTGTCCTTGAAGTAAAACAGAAATCAGTCAAGTACTGTACCTGATATACCGACCAAGCTCTCCAGTCGTTTTTATGTTTTGTTTTACTGCAAACCAGTGTGCACACTAGATAAATCTTTTTACAAGTATAGTTTCTAAACTGTAGCTAAATAAATAAATAAATAAATACATTCACTCCTTAAAGTTATTTTATTCATCATCATTACTGAAAACCATCTTAAAACTATTGAAATTATACCTCCAATGCCAAACCATATCAGAAATTAGATTTAGGATTCTTAAAATCCATATGGTTTTATGTATTTATGGCAGTGGCTTAAAATGTTAACGACACTGAATATTTATTGTCTGTGATTATTGTTATTTGTCATGAAGGACTCCCCAGTCAGCGTTGACTTTAGCTTGGCTAACTACCTTTTTACATCTGGTTTTATTTAATGTGTAAATAACAGGCTTCTGCAAACAGGATTACAAACTGTTGAGGGAATCCATTGTTTTGAATTAGGAGCGGAGACGCATCTAAAACTTGTAGATTAGCGTGCTCTGGAAGGTGTGCGAAACACAGCTTTATGGAACACTCATCTGTCAAATCATATCATGTAATTTCAGAAAAAAATCTGCCCTTTTGTCTGCTATTTATCTGATTTGCAGAACAACAAAGAACAATATCTTATCAGTTCCCAGCAGAGCTTGACACAGACGTCAGCCTTTTGCTCCCACACATATACACGCTCTCAGAGCACTTTACTTTAGTGATCCACAGTGTTTTATGGCAACAAGCCTCATTTGTACTCCCTTTCAAATGTTTACTTGTCTGTCAAATGAGAATAACAGTCACTAATCTTACTCAGTCACGTTAGGCCTTTCTATGTTTGAAGTATAAGAGGCCAATTTCCAGATTGGTTTGTTTTTCATACACTTATGAGTCACTCTGTTTGCACAAAATCCAAAATTGCTTTTTTTTTCACTTTCCATTATGTATTTGAAGCTATATGTGAGCACTGTACAAAGTATAAGCAATGAGCAATGTCTGTTTCAGTTCACTGGCTGTCAACCACCAAATAGTATCTTACATTTGAAAATACTATGTCGTCATTCGTCAGTTATTTTCCCCTCAGCTTCTGGGAGTGAGAAATGTTACACAATTTCCACATGTAATTTGAAAATGGCAGGAGCATGGTGATTATGTACTGGAGCTGTAGCTTTGTTTCTTATGTCTCTCTACTTTCACGGACAGCTGTCTTGTGTTTAAATTGTTTCTTTTTTATGCTAACCTAGCGTTTCAACATAAAATTATATTTCTGAGAATCTTTATTGACCTTGATTTAGTCCATCACAACTACAAACATTAGATTTTTAAAGGAAAATGAAATGCTACTACATTATGCACTATTTGTATTGGACTGTCTCCTAAAAGCCTAACAAAACACAATTTGTAATGTGACAAAACGAAATCGGAAGTATGCGTCAATGATATTTATTGTGATATATTCTTCTTTTTATACATGTCAAAATTTAAACCTTCTCACATACCACATCACTTTAAAACAGTATAGAACATTTATTTAGCAAAATGTATAAAAAAATGCAAAACCTTTTTAAGTAATTTCTCTGGTCTGTTACAAATCTTTTTCTAAGCAATGCAGAAATAAAATCTCATAACTCAAGATGAGGACATTTTAAGTAAAACACAAGCTTAATGTTATGAAAACACAAAATTGTTTCAACTGATGTAAAATGTAAAAAGAGAAATTACATTTCTTCCCAATTTCCTTATTACTTATTACACATTTTATATTATACAAAGCACCCACTAAAGTTGGAGAAATTTTTAATTTTTTTTACTAAGTGCTCTCTCTTTTTTTTTTTTTTACAAAATACAAAGTGTAAAAAGACATATTATTGCTTGAAATTTAATATTTTAAAAAAATACAACAATATAGATTTTTTTTGTTCTGTTTTTGTTCAACCAATTTTTTTCCCGAGCCGTCTTTAAACACATCATAAACATATGTCTGCCTGGTGAGTCTCCTGCAGGAGTCTTTTGCAGAGAGCTGAATGTTTTGAGCTGAATGACGTTTATCTTTTTGTGTTTGTCTGAATTAATGAATGAATGAATGGACAGACTATTGATCCCCCAGTGTGGAAATGCACGTGTTAAGGCAACACACACATAAAATGAATAAGAATAAAAGGCAAGTGAAAGCAGACAGATTATTATCAAATAAAAAAATAAAAATAACACTGTCTGTTAACAAAATAACTCTAGGTTGTTGACAGATTTGGATGCATTATTCAGGAAATTCCATAAATGGGCCAAGGAACGAGTGATCACATTTTGGGTATGATCAGGTATTATGGAAGAATCTGAACTGTACTGAGGTGCTTGGCAGAGGTCTAATCTCTCCAATTTCTGCTTTTCTAGTTATTTAAGATAGTTTCTGATTGATTAAGTCAGCTTGTGATATTTTTATGAGCTGTGACTTTCTAAGTCATATGTTAGATGCATGTGCTAAAATCAAAGCCAAGGTGCTATTGACTAATTGACTGGATGCCCAATGACATTGTATCTCCTGTTGTGTGTGTTAAAATTTACAAAATAGTCAAATGTGTCTTGCCTGGTCAGGCAGCTCTCTGGGTACTCAGCACCCCTAAATATCTGATCCTAGAATCGCCCCTGCATAGAAAAGAACATATTTTAAACGTACAACACCCAGTGTAAATGCGAACACTGAACATCTGTATTCATCATCCTTGCGTACCTGGTACAAATTGAGGAATCGTTAACATGCACAATTGCGCTAACTATCTTAAAAACCATCTTAAAAGCACCTATAAAGTATCTTAAAGTGCTTTATAGATTAAAATGACCCCACATAAACCAAATTCCCGTCCCTCCCCCACAGATTTAAAAGCAGGATCACAGGCTAAATTTATATAGTTTTATATAACTAGGAATTTCCTGATCAGGATTTTTCGCCCTTAAATCCAAGTCATTTGATTTTGAGTCCCGATAAAATACTTGTATAGTACATAAAAAAAGAAAAAAGAAGAGCAAAGAAACGGATCCAGCATGTTCCTTATTTTTGTTATTTAATTCACCTCATTTTAAATTATAAATTATAAAAACAAATAGCACTTAAACTTAATAAGGAGGCGTCGCCCCACCACTCACAACTTGCCATATGACCTTGAATAAAACATGGAAAATTATTTTTTATATTAACATAAAAATATTTGAAAATATGTGTGTTTTCTTTCAGATGTGTAAAATACATATTTTATTGTTTAAGGGAAGTTGAATCTTTGCACCCCAAGGCTCTCATAGACTCTTGTTATAAGTTGTACTTGCGCAGTAGCTCCTCTTCAATACAAGAGATAGGATAGCTTGGGGCGCAGGAGAGGTGCGCCTTGAGGGGGCGGGGCTTACATATCTTCCCCCTTTCCGCCGTGGGGCTGAAATCAAATCAATGTCTCAGACGTCTGTCATACAGCGTGGCTGATAGACAGGTAAAACCGCGGGAGTGGAGACGAACAAAAAGAGAAGCAAAATGCAGAAAGAGAAAAAGGATAATTCAGTTATATCCCTAAAAACAATACAGTTTGAGAGAAAAACATAGCAGGAGAAGCTTGGTTTAAAATAGCTTGGATCTCATCATTCAAATATCAGACCATTCAGCAGTAAAACGAAAGTAGAAAGCGGCGTATTCATATGGAATTATGCATGTTGGTTCACTGTGTAGCTTTAGTACATTTCATAGTAAGGTATCGCTGCGTTGAAAATGCCCATTATTCAGTTAAAGCTATGTTTTCGAATTTAAATTAGTGCTAATCATTAGCGGAAGTCGCTTTGTAGACACCGCTACTTCACAATAAAAGCATGTATTCCTATTGTTTAGATTGTTGAATTGGATAGTTATCTGCTGAGTGTTACATTTTGGAAAAGGGTAAATCCTGACATTTGATTACTAAGTCTATATCACATTTGATTTATTTGATATTTAACTCAGCTGCTGATATCCAAATATTAAGTTTATTCGTATATTTTGGTTATTTCTACCTTACCTTGCATTTGTTCTTATTTTTCATATGAGATCAGACATTATCATCTCCGTCCTCACATTTATATCACCCAAAACCTGTATAAGATAGATAAGTATCTTCGGTCGGAGGCTTCTTCAGTTTCGCTGCAACACAGACCGATACAGGAAATCCTTTTTCCCCAAAGCCGTCACATCAAATCCTTGAAAAATGAATTAGTAGTGAGCTATAACAACACTTAATTTCCTTCTGGGATCAAGTAATTTTAAAGTATTTTTGAATTGAATTAAAAGTACAGCTGCCACCATGAATGCAGAGCAATGCTAATAGAGAAACAGTTTATTTTTACTAAATACTTATTTGATGAGTTGTGTGTATAACTTACATCCTAGTTTTCCTCTTGGAGACTGAGAATGCAGCTCATAACTCTTGATTAGGTGGTAAACCGCGTCTTTTTGGCAACTGTTGTTCCTTCTTCTTCGTCTTCCATTCTGCAAAACATGTACATTTTTGAGTGCATGTTTTTATGCTTGATTTATATCTGCCCATAATGGATTTTTACAAGCTGTACAAGTAAAAAATAAATAAAATCTAGGATAAAACATAAACAAATGTTAAATTTGACTATAATATCATTTTAAAATATCATTTCTAGTTTACTGTTCTAATGAAAATATTTTTTGGAGTATTTAAATTACGACTGTGGGCTTTGACAGTACAGGTAAGATGTATTTATTTTTTATATGTGGATCATCAGGGCTATAACTTGATTACTAATTAGGATTGCCTTTGTCAATAGAAGAGGCTGTGCAAACAGCTAAGACATAAATACAGGTTTATACAAGATGAATAAAAGCATGAGCTAATAAAAAAAAACAACTCACTAAGTTATTCAATTCAACTCAATTCAGTTTATTTATATAGCGCTATTTCACAACAGATGTCATCTCAAGGCACTTTACAAGAAGAGTTATTACGATACAATGTTTAATTTAGGAATTAGAGAACCACAGAAGATTGCGTCGTGACTTCTCAGCAGTCCCTCACACTGAGCAAGCATGAAGCGACAGTGGAGAGGAGAAACTCCCTTTTAAAAGGAAGAAACCTCCAGAAGAACCAGGCTCAGCGTAAGCAGTCATCTAGCGAGACCGTCTGGGGATTGGAGAAGGCAGCAGAGACACAGAAAGAGCAAAAGAACTGATGCAGAAGCAGAAGTTGGTAGCAGGACGTGGAGAACGTTCCGCCACTGGAATGCCATCTTAGACAGGGTCGTCAAGCAGGGCGGGTCAGGTGCACCTACTGTAGGAAGAGTCTAAGAGAAAACAGGTTAGCGCTTGAATTGACAACACATCATGCAGTTGTTGAGAAGTAGGAGAGAAAGTAGGAACTGACTCTAATAATGTCCTCCAACAGCCTAGCCTAAAGCCGCATAGCTACTAACATTAACCTGTCTCCTAGCTACTAGGAGACCTAGCTTCTAACACTCTCTACCTAGCTTACATTAATCTATCTCTACCTAGCTACTCTACCTCTTCCTATCTCTTCCTAGCTTTTGACACTCTGCCTGACTACTAACATTAACCTGTCTCTTCCTAGCTACCTGTCTAACCTGTCTCTAACTGTAGGCTTTGTCAAAGAGGAAGGTTTTAAACCTAGTTTTAAAGATAGACAAGTTGTCTGCTTCACGAACCAACCCTGGAGCTGGTTCCATAGGAGGGGAGCCTGATAGCTGAAAGATCTGCCCCCCATTCTACTTTTAGAAATCATAGGAACTACCAGTAAACCTGCAGTCTGAGAGCGAAGTGCTCTGTTATGAACATATGGAACAATCAGGTCTCTTATGTATGATGGAGATAGATTATTAAGAGCTTTATATGTCAGAAGGAGTATCTTGAATTCTATTCTAAATTTTACTGGGAGCCAGTGAAGAGAAGCTAAAACAGGGGAAATGTGATCTCTTCTTCTTTTATTCATTAGAGCCCTTGCAGCAGCATTTTGGACTAACTGAAGACTTTTAATTGTATTCTGTGGACTACCTGATAATAAAGAGTTAAAGTAATCCAGCCTTGACGTAACAAAGGCATGGACTAGTTCTTCAGCATCATTCCTGGACAGGATGGGTCTAATTTTTGCAATATTCCTAAGGTGAAAAAAGGAAATCCTAGAGACTTCTTTAATGTGAGATATAAATGACATATCTTGGTAAAAAATAACACAGAGGTTGTTTGCTTTATAACTGGAGGCTGATTTAATGCCGTCCAGGTGAAGGGGTTGACTAAGTAGTTTCTTTTTCAGAGCTTCTGGTCCAAAGATGACAACTTCTGTTTTATCAGAATTCAGAAGCAAGAAGTTTAGAGTCATGCAAGTTTTTATGTCTTCCAGACATGCCTGTAGTCTACCTAACTGATTGGATTCATCAGGATTTATGGATAGATATAGCTGTGTTATAGTTGTATATGAGGGTATTTGTTTATAATTAATTAATTTGCTTTTTGCCTATTTCT
Source organism: Apricaphanius iberus (assembly GCA_028564705.1). Taxonomy (NCBI): domain Eukaryota; kingdom Metazoa; phylum Chordata; class Actinopteri; order Cyprinodontiformes; family Aphaniidae; genus Apricaphanius; species Apricaphanius iberus. The sequence goes on from JAPXFQ010001616.1 coordinate 150,283, forward strand.
GTTCTGCAATTTAAGCTAACGCCATGTTTGGCTCACAGCCACAGTTTAAGTTGCACATTTCCAACCCCAGGTAAAAACACATAAAAATACTTATATTTAGCCTGGGAAAACATATAAACTTCCCGTTTTAAGTGGGCTGCTAAAAGTCGCCATTGCTTACTGCTTTAGGTCTGCAGGTCTTGCTCTGGCTGTGGTCTTCACTCTTCACATGTATAAAATGAAAAGTCAACATTTGCGACACCAAATTTGAGGGTAGTTTTGAGCAATTGTATAACGTAATTTGGAAATATTTAATATTAGTATATCCTCTTTATATTATTTTTCATATTGAGTCAGTAGAGACGCCACCAAGTGGTGGCCAGTGCCAACCTAAACAAAATGCTGGCCGGTTTATACCAACATACATTTTATACAAGCAATTATGTAGCCTAGTTTTAACATGGTGCAGCATGCTGTTTTATATTTAAATGTCAAGATATTTCAAAAGCTAACAATAAGAATAAATAAATAAAAACATTTTCAGGCATGCAGAGGGCACCTCACTTCTTCGGAGAAAATATGTTTTTAGTCCATTGCCTGAGCGCACACATTTAATTATAAGTTTACTTGTAGTGTTCTCCTTATATAATTGACTATACATTTCTCTTTGAAAATACACTCAAAAGTTTACTTAAAGTAACAATATAAGTTTACTTTAACTGTACTTCTGATATATTTAAGTATACTTTTAGTTTTGAGAGTACACTTTCACAGTGCAAGTAATCTTGGAACTCTATTATTTTAGTACATTTTAGAAAGTAACATTTTACATCTGCTATTTGTTTACTACCAATACATTTAAGGCCACTACTATCTATCTAGAGTCATTTGTTGAAAAATTGTGTCCCTATGACCAGATAACAGAAAAATGTGTCATACTTAATGGAAGAGTCAAGGGTTTTGGTCATCCTTGGCAGGAAAACATCCCAGCTTTACATCGGCTTGCCGTTGGAAAACTATGTGAAAATCTAAGTAACTGCTTCTGGTATAAGAGGCGTTTTTTGTTTAAAGGTATTTTGATTCACAGTCAGACGAATGGCTGAAGAAAAGATTCTGTGCTGTATCTTTGTATAATGGTAAACTGGTTTTAATTAACGACTTGTTTTTTTGTTTTTAAAGTTTGCGCATTAAAACCTGGGATACTGTGCATGTATCAAACATTCTTGTGTGTTGGTAGATGAACTGAATAAATCTAACAGACTGTTTTGTAAAAATTCAAAGATTACTTTGAAAAGTACTTTCATTCATGAACTTAAGAAGACTGGAAACGTGTATGCAATTTGGCCTGGTACGATACTAAAGAAATGTGTTGTTATTGAGACTGATAAACTGTATGTTGTGCCTCTGCCAGATCCATGTGAAAGGGACTGAATGAGCTTATTGTCTTTAATAAATGTTCCTATTTTATGAACATTAGTACAATAGCTGATAAGTTATTTTTCTCCTATTTCCATTGTCATAAAATAGGTGCTGTTCTGTACCATTTAGGGGTCCGATGGTGTTTCAAATAAACAGAAAAAGGGAAAGGACACTGTGTAGACTGAGAAACATCATGTTCACTTAGGCTGTAATCTTAAACCACATACATGCTGATCTTTTGCCAAGAAAATTGAAGATTCTTTGTGAATACGGCCCCTGATGAGTACCATAAAAGTAAACCTGAAGTATACTGTCTTCGTTTTTAGTATACTTCAAGTGTACTTCAATGTACTTTATTTTTGGTAAGGGCAGGGTTGTCCAACATTAATAAGAAACAGTCAGCTTTACATACAGAAAATGTTAGCCAGTTGGTTTGTGATAGCAATTGGCTAAAATATCAAAAGTTTAAACGGGTCATGTATGAATGTAATTGTGGAATTAAAAACTTTAAAAATTAAAAAATTTGATTAATCTCTCCTTTATTTCATGAAAAAAGAGCTACAGTAATTTGATTTGTCCCTTTACACTACTTTTTTGGGGTCATATTTAGGAATGTTAATTAGTCAGGATTAATTCACAGCTACCCTGTAATTAATTAGGTTAAAAAAATATTATAGTATGACAACCCTGATATCTAGCCATCATCATAGCCCCCCTTGGAGAAGATTCCACCAGCCGCTACTGCCTGCTTGCCTGTGTGGTACGTTACTTCATGATCCATAAGATATTTGCTGTCTGAGGAGAAATGGAACAGTGATGCGGCTCTGTTGGAAATGAGTACCAGAGAAATGATGTCAGCAAAATGGTAAGCTAAAAGTGGACCACAATCACAAATTTTGTTTTAAACAATTTGAAGGGAAGCTTCATTGCCAGATTTAATTTTTGTGATAAACTGATAAAAAGACCAATTATTTTATGGAGAGCTTTCTGTAGTTCCTCAGCTGTGACCTCTGGCCAAGATAGAACTGTGGGAATCTCGGAAGTCGGTCAGGCATAGGATTTTGATCCCACATAATCCCAACTATTTTCCTTTCCCCCTCATAGTCTGATATATTTGAATATCTTATCCAAGGATTTTGAAAAGCACAAAAAAAACCCATGCGTTAATCATTTTATATTTCTGCTCAGGATAATAATCAGCTGTAAGATATATAATGCTCTATGGAGGTTTGATATGTATTCTCGGATTTGCAACAGGAATTTTTTTCTGGTAGTTTCAATAGCAGAGATCTCTGATAACATCTGAAAGTGTGAAATCATTTGTGATTAGCTACTTAATTTTACATCTTTCCTTTTTTGTGTTCAGAGATGTGGTTTGTGATTGAGAGCAAAACGAGTTAGAGATTGTTGATCTTCCATAGCACAGAGATTGTAGAATGGCCCAATTCCCTCCACAGCCTGGATTAGAATAATACTGACAAACTGATGGGTTGATATTTGCTTTCTGTAATGTGAAAGCAGACTTGCACAAAAGATATCAGAAATTATGATATTTGTCATCTATTTAGATTACAATGAGTTATGGACTTACCAAGACAGGTATTGGGGCCGATACCATTCTTAAGTGCTGTATCGTTTGAAGTTAACCAATACAATGAACCAGTGCTTAAAATTTGTAGACTCTGCAATAATTTCAGGGAAAGTTTATTTTTCACTCCACCAGTTATCAAGACACAGTCCATAAATCTTCTCTGGCAACATTTACTATGGTTTTTACAATTTCATATTTTTTGTTAAATTTTATCACATATTTATAAAGGATATACTCTTTTAAAGACTGAAAGGATTTATTTTTGAGTATATATCTTTTGATTATTGTGACACCTAGGCTCCAAATGCTCCAATTAATATTGGGTCTGAATATTGCGATATCTGCCTTCCTATTAATTTCTGATTAGCCTAACATATTTTTTCCATGGCGTGGTAACAAGAAATACTGTTCAAATACTGTACAACCATTCATCTGATGAAGTTTTAAAAGACCAGTTCATATCAAATCAAAAATACTTTATTGATCCCACGAGGGGAAATGCAGTTTACAGTACAACCTGTCCAAGATCATGACAAACAAACAGACAATACAAACAGATCCAGGTCACTGAAGGTCTTGCAGCCACAGACAGGCGCTCCCATGTATGCAGATAAGAAACGGATATACAGGGTCCTTGGTGAAAAAGAAACAAAAAGCGCTCAGCTGTATTTTGAATCCTTAGTCCAGAGTCAAAAGACAGGTATTAGAAAAAAAAAAGCACACCTTAAACATTTAAGCACATATTCAGACATTGACAGTACACAGCGGGACGGTGGGGCTGGTGTGTGCATCACTAGATGCAGGTGGACGGGGAGTATATCAGGAATCCCTTTTTTGAATTCGACCAAATTAAAGTTCCAGATCCATGAATTTCCATTTGCACCAAGACGCACTGATAGTTTCTCCAAGTCCAATGACAATTCGCGAATGAGTCCCAAAGCGCCAGCCAGATCACCTTTTTTCGCGTTTTGCCTGCAACCGAGCTCACCGAGCATATGGTTCTGAGCTCCACCAGCGCGAATCAGCGCTACAGACTGCTCCTTCAGCCTTCCAATCACTTCCAGAACTGTCTGCCAGTTTCGACCATGTATCACGTCTTTGTTGTTCCATTTTAAGGTAGATCTTGTAAATGGCCATTCCAATCAGCAGAAACCCAATCACCATGAATCCAAATAGCCAGATATATTGCTCAGGTGGAGAATACAGCCCTAAAGTCTGAATCTTATTGAAAGTTAATTTGAAGGTACAGTAAGTGAAATAGCCCTTTATCCAGTGGCTTTATCAAAAACTAGAAATAAGACAACTTCAGTGTTATAACTACAGCTGCTGTTGCATGCTAACATTTATACAGTAAGTGAAACCCTACAGTGAATCTGCTTCCTCTGTTGCCATGTATCTTTGTATTAAAAAAAAAAACCCTTCTAGGTGGGTGTAAATGTGAGGACTTGGAGAAATGTTATGCAACAGCTGTTAAAATTTGAGGTCATGATTTATGATTGTGTGAAATGTTTCTGGGTTGTGGAGAACAGTACGATGGAATTCCCAGTGTTCTTTAACGTTATGTTTCCATGGTATACTAAATCTTGTAAAATTATCCTTTTCATGTTAAAGGATCAAATGGCCATATGAGCCTGATATTTCAATGACTTCTAAGTGCTTAGATAATTATTGGTCAAATTATTCATAAAGTAGGCCATGCCATGAGTTTAACTTTCAGTTTCAACCCTCTTACATCACAGGGGGAGTAATACTTCTGCATAGCATGAAGTGAGTTTAATTTCTTTTGTTACTTAATTGTTGCTGTGATATCTGAGTTGCATTTGAGTGTATTCTTTGGCAGTGGTACTGTGCGTTGGTAATGTGACGTAAAATTGGTGTCATTGATGGCAGAATCTTTTTTAGGTCTAAAAAATGTTGTGGAAGACTGGTTAATGTGGTGATCATCTGTGAATACTAGTGTTAAATGTGAAGAAAAGCAATGTGACAGTATTATTTATGCATAGTGTCATGGCTTCTGAAGCTATTAAAATGATTAGCTGATACACATTAGTTTGACGACAATACTTAGCCTGTAATTTAAGAGAGGAAGAAATTCTGGGTTTAATTTTGTACCGAGGCTTAAAGCTTAGATACAACTGGGAAAAAAAACTGGTGCAACTGGTTATTTACAGTTAGTTAGATTATCATTGTGTCTTTATCCTCTAGAATATTAATGAGACAGCTTCTGCTTATACATGCTGCTCCTGGAGTCCTGACCAACACCAGTTAAAAGTTGCTGGAGACCTAATGTATTAACCATGTAGAGTAGACCCTTTGGGTTACCAAATTCTGGCTTATTTGCTGTTATTAAGAACAGAACTAAATAGGATTGGGTCGTATTTATGTTATATAGTCTTACATACACACAGACATATACTCTTACATAGACTTTCCTGTTTATGAAGAATAAATAATTAATTTTTTCGGGTGTTTCATGCCATGGCTTTAAAAGCCTAAATATTTTTTTTAAGGTTTTTTCCTTTCACTTTGTGTAAAGAACTTTGGATTTACTTGTGTATTAAATAGTGCTGCATAAATATAAAAATTGGATCAGTATTTGGCTGAAAATACTGATAAAACCTGCAACTTCCCTTTATAGTGTTTTAACTATGTGCTTTTCCTTTGCCTCGTGTTTCCATCCAGTCTTCCACCCCGGTGGAGTGCTAATATCTTGCCAGCACACACCCATAAATCTTTAACATGTTGAATGGTGCGGTAGCTTGTCTGGTTGGGCAAGATAAACAAATCTAGTGACTTTCCACTCTTTCTTCATAGAGTAGTTGTTAATTGGACTATAAGAAGCAGACAACCTTTACAAGGAAAAAATTGTGTTGATTTTTATTTTTTTTGTTTTTAAGCCAAAGATTCTTAATGTATGGTGATATTGTTCATGAAATTTGCTCAGAAAAATAGAAAGGAGGCTGATGTTTTATTATCAAGAAGTAAATGTCTTTATCAGACGACATTTAGCTTCAGGGTACAATGACATCAAGTCTTCCTCTTTGTGATTCTCTTTTTTTCCATTATATCCCCATTCGGGAGTGCTTTTCCTTTATGTTCCCCGGACATGCTCTCTGTTAAATCTCATTTTCGTCTCATGTGGAAGGCAGAATACATGAATGTAGGTCAGTGCCACAGACTGCAGTCCACACACCTCCTCCTCTGTACTGGAACAGGCTGCAAGTGCTGTTCATGCTTTCCCACACCTCTGCCAGGCATTCCATACAAAAACGTAGTGTTGCATGACTTCACAGATTCAGCTTACAGATATGAGTGCGGCGAGATCATTTAGGACAGGACTTCGAGCTTATCCAGACCTGCACTGCGAGTTCAGTAGAGTTTGATTGAGAGAAGTTGGTTTACATTTGAAGTGTGCTTTGAAATCAGATTATGCGCAACTAGGACAGAATCACTAATCTGTAAAGCATCGTGGCGATATGCCATTGGGCTGCTATGTTCTGTACAAGGAAAGTGACTTCATCACAGTGTGGGTGGATGGGGTTTGTACTTGTCCTCATCTCAGTGAAACAAAATGTTTGGTATGCCGTAAAACGAGAACAGATCACTCAGTGCATTAAAATGTAAAACTGTTTTAGACCTTTTTAACGTAACGTAAGGCGTTTAAGATAGACAACCCCCCACCTCATTTGCGCACACCCTTAAGGGCAAATTAAAAAAGGATGACATTAGTCTTGACTTCTTGCACACTAACTGTATGTTCCATTTACCTTGGAAGTCGAAGCTGGGATTTACATGAGACCCGAGTTCGCAGTATTTCAGTTAATATAGTTGGATAAGTCAGGATTCCAATATAGTGATGCCCGAGTAGCCATTGTTGGTCGTACCTCTTACAAATATCATTTTAAGCTGTATTTTCAATCAACACCACTTCAATTATGATAAGTTTAGAGTTGCAGGCTTTACCTTTAACATTGATTTTTAGAAGCACTCTTACGTGTGTCCTGTAAAATGCACATTTCCACCACAGCTACGCTACTGTGTTACTTAAGCTGAATAAATACCCAAATGTTCTCTCATACATTTATGTTACACGTTTTTTCTGTTAAGCACCCTAGATAGCCTTATGTTGGCACCTTTGATACTACGTTATTCCCCTGAGAATATTTTTGAACAGATAGAAACTATGTATGTTCCTTTCGGTTCAAACAGTAAACATGAAAAGTGAAAAACTGGATAGACTTGAGATAGATTTTAAAAAGATGTACAGGGTTCCAGTTAGCAGGGATTACCATAGCTAACAGTTTGTTTATTTAGCTCTGTACCGAGGTGTACTTCAAAGCTGCATTGGAATAGCCCACTTGTTACACTATATAAGGAAGCCATGTAGACTTTGTAAATTTATGTTTTCCTCACATAACTCATCATATGACATGGTAAAAGTAGTCTTCAAAGGAATTTTGATCGGTCAAAATGGAACACAACTTCCAATAATGTTGGATAATGATGCGTTTTACATGGATGTTATTTGATAGACCAACTGCTGGAAGTGGGAAATGAAAGGAATTAAATGTGGTTTTCAAAGGTTTATATTAATATTAAGTTATACATTTTTTTTATTCTCTTAAATGAGAATCTGTCAGTGTAGTGAGAATTTCTTTTTAGTCTCCTGAGTAAATATTTTAGACAGCCACCTTTTTGTTGGAAATACAGCTCCAAGTCTTGTGATTTCTTACTGTCTTTACACATCCAGCATGATTAATTTTAGTCTATTCTAAAGTGCAAAATGGCTCAGGCTGGATGGACAGCCTCTGTGAGTAGTATTCTTCCAGTCTTGCCACTGATTCTCACTTCTGTAGCAGGTCTCGAGTTTCACCTGAATATTCTTTTCTTTTTCTTTTTTCTAAACCAATCCACTGTAGCCCTGGCCGGGGTTTTGGTGATTGGTCTACTGCTGGAGGGTAAACCTCCCAACTCACACCTTTTGGAGTCTCTAAAAGGTTTTCTGTCAGGGTTGTCCTGCATTAGACTCCTTCTGTAAAAGTTTAAAAAGCATTATTTTCTGTCAGTCCAGGTGGACTCTTTTTACGTAAATAAGTGATTTTTGAAGTCCGTTTGTTATGCTGGATTTTATTTATACAAAATGGGCTAAATAAAAAAACTATTAGGAAAAAATAATTAAAAAAAGTCTTGCCCATATACCTAAACAGGATATTTCATAATGTTTTGAAGTAAAATAATTATAAAAAAAAACCCAACTAAAACAATACAGTTCGCCATATTTTCTTCTAACTGACCATTTATTTCCGTTGTAATATTAAATCTTCACAGTGAAAAAGCTCAGTTTATTGAAGTGAAAATGTGATCTTGTGTCTATTGTGTCTCTTGTGTCGTGATGTAGGTGCTTTCGCCAAAGTGAAGGAGAGCCAGCGGATGAGTGACGAAGGGAAGATGGACCAGGACGAAGCAGATGGTATTAGGAAACGTTGCCGGACTGTGGGCTTTGCCCTCCAGGCAGAAATGAGCCACTTCCATCAGCAGCGAGAGGTGGACTTCAAAGACATGATGCAAGCCTACCTCAGGGAGCAAATTGCTTTTTACCAGCGTGTTGTCCAGCAACTGGAGCGCACCCTGCACATGTACGACGGTCTTTAAACAATCCAAACTCAAACCTGGGTCCACATGCCAAAACTTAAAGAAACAAAGACAAAGAATGATTTTTTACTATTTTATATATATTTTTTTATCAGGGTGATTGGTGTAGATTGAAAAAGAAGAAGAGATACTGAAAATATGTCATTTCTTCATTTTGTTGGATTCAAAGAAATGATTTTAAAGACCTACTGTATGTTTTATAACGAAAGTACACTTTAAATAGGCAAAGTCAGTATATTTTATATAATTTAAGTTGTTTATAACATCAAAATTAAAAGTACAGGTTATCCATTGTCCACATTGAGTAGGGTTACATAAAGCGGGTCCTGAGTGTTTCTCCCCTTAGCTTAAACATCATGGTGACTTCTTCTGGGATCATTTTAGGCTGTATTTTATATAAAATGATCTTAAACCAAAAAGGAAAAAAAAAATCTAACTTACCTGCATATTATTACATTGGCTTTTAAATCATCTATATTTTTCTCCTATCCAAACATTGCCCAATAATGACTTTAAGTTTGCTGACAGCACATCCTGCTCAGGTGTTCGCTGCTTTAACTTTAACGTCATTTGTTGCTTATCACATAAGCCTCGGCACGCATTGGGACTGCTAAATTTGGTTTAAGGGAGGTTTTCTTGCAGTTTGTGCCTTTAGGGAAACTTTCGAGTTCTTATGGAATATTTTGTACGTTTATCATTTTCTTTTTGTGTAGTGCTGGGAAGAATTGGTGGTATGAGCTTGGTGTTGGGACAAGTTTGCACGTGTCTCTGTAATGCTCATAGTCATGGGGTGTGTTTTTTATGTTGGGTGGTTGAAGTTTTAAGATGAGTAAAAAGCTGTGCTCAACCCCCTTTTACATAATGGAGAAAGAGAAATGTAAAACTTTATATGTAGCAGCAATTTGAAAATATGTTATGTAAAGGGTGTAGAGTGTGAAAGGACACACTGTCTTGTTACATGCTGGATGAAAGGAATGATGGCGCTCTCATGTCTGTCCATTAAAGAGATCTTACTATAGTTCGTGTTTTCTATCTGTTACTTCAGTGTGTGATTTTACTTATTTGCACATCTAAAAAGTCCTTTACCTTGGAGTTATTCTCTGAACTGGTTTAAATGCTTCATTTACTAAAGTATTTATTCAGCTGTGATAATTTTGTGCCAGGCTACATAGTTGCCTTGGCCTAACTATAAAAAAGGGTTTCATGGCTTATTTAACACAAACTGAAATAATTAATGTGTGTAGTTAACTGTGTGAAATACAAAGGAGACATAAAGCTATTTTTGTTTTCTCTTGATCATAAAAAGAAACCAAAGGTATTGGCTCATCCTTAGATAAGTATGAACTTAAAGGAAAAGTTGTCTCTTTTTTTTAACCTTGACCTTATTTTTAGCATTTAAGTTCATCTACTCACCTACAAAAATTTGGACCCACAATGAGTCCTCTAGAAGAAGGTTATATCCAGTCACAATGAGCATACATTCATATAAAGGGAGTGTTGGGGGAAGCAGATTTGCTCAAAAACTCCTGTATTTAACCATTTTTTGTTATGAATAATTATCGATATTGCCATGTGAGCTCGGGAATGTCTCAGAGGTGTAAGCTTCTGTGGGTTTTACAGGCTTCTAATCAACCCGATTCCAATTTACTTCAACCGGTGATTTCAGTGACGTTGCAGCCACCCGCCATTGCAGCTGTAGCCTGCCTACGTCACAGAGAGGGAGTCTGTGGTAGTTGAACTTATTCCAAATGGTCATTCGGTTAGTGAAATCTGGCTGTAGCAAATTCCGTGTAGAGCACAGAGTGAAAGCCTTGCTCTGTCTACAACTGGGACTGAGCACGGCAGTGATTTCATTGAAATTGCGCCATACTGTAGTTCTATTATAAGCCTCTAAATCACCCTGGAATAGAACACAGAAGCACTTCTGAGACGCTCTGAACTCTGAGGCGTGTACTGCTAACAGTAAACAACAAAACTGGTTAAATGAAGGAGTTGGGGGACAGTAAATGCCTGATAACAGGCGGCAAATCTCCGGCCCTGATTGACTCCCATCATATGGATATACGTTGATCGCGACGGGATATAAACATCTACCCGAAGGACTCCAAGTGGCTCCAAATTTGTTTGGGTGACTAAATGAACATAATAATTGCTAAAAGTAAGGTCCAGATTGAAAAAAAAAGTACTCTTCCTTTAATGATGCAGTCTAAACAAATGCTCAAATGTAGCAATATGCTGCTGCTAAAATTTGGTCCTGTGTCCCTCAGCAAGTTTGAAGAGAAACCTCATACTGTTTACAGCCTCGGGTTCTGTCTTAATTACGGCTGGATATTTTACCTCTCCTCTTGGCAGAAATAGGAGAGCACATTTTAATTGGTTGGGTTCCTGGTATGGACCAGATTTTTATACATAGTCCATTAGTTTTAAAGGAGGTTCAGGTCTGGGCCTTTCCAGAGGCTTAATGTCACTAGAACACGTTGTGTCCAACCTTCAACTGTCTGACCCAAACTGTCATCCAGGTAGAGAGTTTCCTTGTTTGAATGTCCAAAAACCATCAAGGGTCAAGGCTAATGTAAACTGGAGGTGACTAGAAGACCTGCACTGACCACTAAAGCCAGAGTAGCATCAACATGGACTTTTGGAGCTCATTTACTGGGGGAAAGGACTATCAGGTTCAACATGACACCTTCAAGGTTAGCTGAACTATGAAGCTGCCATCTTAGACATGGAGAAAAGCTTTTGGTTAAACCAAAAGGATTGAGTATGAAACTGAAAAGAAATATTGGTACTGGAAAAATTGTAACTGAAATTTTTACTTTTGAATCTGATATAAATGTTGTGAAAAATTCTGTATTGAAAGTAAAATAAAAATTCTAACTTAAAAAAAACAACCTTAAAACAATGCATTAAAACAATTAACTTACAATCAAGTTTTCACACTTTCCTCTTTTTTTCCAATGATTTGGATGAACATTAATGTTTTTGGAACTTAAAGTACAGTTGAATAAAGCCTGGTTCACACAGCAGGATTTTAAAATTGCCAAAAGAGTTTCAGACCGGACAAACAGCGTTAAAAAAAATCACAGATATTTCTGTTTTGTTCTTAAACTGCATGGTGCGCAGCCACAGGACAATGACGAGACACCACACACGAACCCATTTACTCACAAACATTCAAAACTTAGACAGAAAATCTCACAAAACCTTATTTTATATAAAATATGACTACAGCCAAAGGAGTAAATAAATATTGAAGCCGAAATTGAGGTATAGGTAATAGTTTGTGGACTATTCAACAGAGAAAAATAATTAAATCCTGGCATTGGATAAGGGAGTGAAAACAGCAGGAGCAGGGACTCCACTTGCTATACAAAGACATGGATGGGAATTATTGTTTTTTTCCACTGGGAAACGTTGTTGCACACTTTTTTCTGACTGACCTCTGTTTCTATGCATTTCTGGACAGTGGTCAAGTGAGCCAACACATGGAAATAGTTATAAGTCGCTTTCGAGAAGTTCTAAGAAGTGGATTTTAAAATCGTCTAAGGATTTGGTTCTTCTAACTATCCTTCCCAGAGGAACCTTGGTAAGCCTAGGTATCACACACGTAGGGAACCTTATGTGACAAAACATCTCAGTTTAAAAAAAAGTTGAGTTTAATTTTAATTATTTCAAGTTAAGGTTTTACTAATTTTAGTTTTTTTTTAAAATAAATCAGGGCAAACATTAGCCTAAATATCCTGATGTGTGAACCAGGCCAAAGGATTTTTATTAGTGCAACACCTTGTGATTTTTCATTCTTACTTCACCCTATTTCAAAGTAGATCAGTTCACGTGTGGGAGAGATTGAGAGAGAGCCATGTGCTTTCGTTCTGTGTAGGCTGTCCTGCCATTCAGATAAAATGTACAACTCTAGCTCTACAAATGTACAACTCTAGACTGCCTTTTATTGTAACATGACATTCTGGAGAAGAAACCCAGCATCAAATAAGGATTACTCTAGTGTAAGAGTGGTGTGTTATAGAACAGTTATTCATATCACACATCAAAAACTGGTTTTGGAATGGATAAAGCAGGCTAACATTAATAATCTTGAAATTATACAGCCCATACTTAAAAGCCAAGTTGGTGAAAAGACACCACTTTAGATTAACTCTACTATTTCTAATGTGATGGGTAATCAAATATCCAATCAGAAACTTGCTCATATCTACAGAAAACCAGTGTTTCTTTGCAAATTGATACAAAAGTATTGGATCCATTGACACTGTCTTCAGTAAATATAGTTTTAATATTTTAATTGACTTTGAATTCACATCAGAATTTGGTAACAACCCAGGTAATTCACATAAACAGATCCATCAAAATAATAAGTTTAGCTATGTAAAATGAAGTGGCATAGTACAAAAAATATTGCTACATACATTAAAAAAAAAGCATAGAAAGCCAAGAAAGCAGGTCAAATCAGCAGCGGTTACAGCTGCATGTTTTATTGTCTGGATGTTTCAATGGATTCTGTTGAAACCATAATGCGGAAATGGAAAAAATTCAAAACAAACCTCATAAGATTTCTGATAAAAGAGTGAAGTAATCCAAAGAGTTTTCCATGAGCCTAGGAGCAAGACCTGGCGTTAACTACCACAGTTATTCCCATGAAAGTGATAAATAATAAACTTAACCACAATAGCCTCCACGCACACTCACTGCAGAAGACTCAAGGCTGAAAGAAAATCATACTGAAGCATATTTAGAGTTTTCTGTAAGGATCTGGACAGGCCAAAAAAGGAATACTTGGAGAATATAGTCTGGTCAACTGAGGCCAAAGCAGAGCTCCTTAGATGTCATCGAGAACAGCGTGTTTGGAGGAAGAATGATTGTTTACATCACCCACGCATGTGTGAACATCATGGTCTGGGTTGTTTTACAGCTTATTACACTGGAAAACGCTTTGCAACTGAAGAAAGAATGAATGGAGAAATGTTCCACAACTTTATAAGAATCCAAAGATTAAACGACTGAAAAAAAGTAGAGCTGGTGGATTGGCTCAGTCAACAGCCCAACTTTAATTGAATTTTTCAATTGAAAAGCCATGGAAATAACTATATATAGAACTATAGATCGATTAATATGGAAAGGATGATTGCAGCTGAACATCATCAGTCCGTATCAATCTTTTGCATTTAGTTTACTGAAACTTTCCAAATTTGATTCTTCAAGCATCCGTCACTCTCTGCTACAGGGTAAAGACACTTCATTAAGTTAAAACAGGGTTTGATCTCTACATAGGGGGCTTATGTGTCAGAGCAGAATGGATTCAGTTCTCTATTAGATTTCAAAGGGAATTTTCATCGGCTGATTCCTCCAAGTGGCGAATATATTTTTTGTGTCAGTTTAAAAAAAAAGTAAATTACTTCTCTAAAAAGGAGAGGCGGCAGAAAGGGATTTCTGTCACTATAGTTTGTCCATGTGAGCAAAGAGATTTTCCACTGGACCACTGGCTTTAGTGATGCAGTTAAATTTCGCTGTCTGGTTTTGTAATTGTATCTGCTCCCCTTTGAGGAAAATATGAAGAGTGTATTTTTTAGAGACACTGAGAAAGAAAAAGAGAGAGAGAGAGAGGGAGAAAAAAAAACATTCCAAAAAGAAACTATCAGGAAAACACCAATCCAGATTTAATGCAAGCTAAAAAGCTAGAGCCCATCCGGGGGCTATTCTAATGCTGTAAGACTTGCAGATTCAGACATTTTCAAGCAGGCTTCTTCACAAAGAGGTTTGACTTATGCGTCGCAGGAGCTTCATGCCTCTGAGGCAGACCATGAAGTAACAGATGTTTTACAGTGTACGACTTTCAAATTTTAATATAATGTGAAGTGTCTCTTGGATCATATATAATTAGCAGCTCAGCTCTTATGTGACACATTCGGTGTATAGATTTCTTTCCATTTTGTCACATCTCAACCACAAACCTCACTGTATTTTATAGGATTTATACAATTGACCAAACAGGACTGTTTTCAGAACTGAAGAAAAAAACTCCACCCCCCCGATGGAAGCATGTTAAATAAGGTCATCTAGGAAGTCTGTTTTGCTGGAAATCTGCACTGGAAATCAGACGTGTGACAACAGGATGCTGTTCAGCAGACAAAAGCAGCAAAGTGAAGTGGCAAATCTTTTGTTTCTGTTGTCTGTGTTTGACACACATTGATTTGTAGACTGATACTGATACTGTGGCTCTAAGCATAGAAAAATCCATAGATTATTAGGTCACGACAAGCATAAATATCACACTGAACTTTATTCACGTTTGCTAAAGCTTTACCTCTGAAAAAACAAAAGAAGACACAGAAGTATTTAAACATTTGGAGGTTGTCACATGGCAAACACAACTTCAGTATGTTTTATGAGGATTTTTTTGTGTGTTAAAGCAATACAAAGTGTATTTGTATTAATCTCCCTTTGTTCCGTAATCGTAAGTGAAATGCGTCCGACTGCCTTCAGATGTCACCTAATTTAGTGAGTAGAGTCCAGCTGTGAAAGTTAATCTAAGATAAAGGAATATTCTACCCCTAAGTAAAAAAATAAATAAAAAAATCTGTTGCCATATCCCCCTGGTCTTTCCTGGACATAGGAAACTAAAATCAGACTTTTTGGCCTACGTGGAAGATGCTTTGTGCTCTTTTCAATTCATGTTCAACTCTACTGTCAACTTGCACAAATGAAACACATATACAACAACCTCATCGACCTCAATCTTTCTATCGTTCGGTTTGCCAAAGTGTCATTCTATATCTCTGTGCTGATGGCAAAAGTTGAAACTTGGCCCATAGTTGCTAGCCGGGATCGGACATCAGAACCATACCTTTTTTAAACACTCTAATGTTGTATGTGTCCCAACAATTGAGGGATGCCGGCGATTTTACTGCAGTCCTAAACAATGCCCTGCAAACAGTTGTTGTTTCCAATGAAAGTGACCCATGACATATCTTGTGTAGATTTTAGCACACAGTGTCTAATGAAACAAAATGAAAGCGTTTTCTGTGTCTGAAAATCTGGCACAGGAAATTGTACGACTTTAAAATAATATAAACTGAAAAACCAAATATACATTAAGCAACAAAAATAATGCATATCAATATGTGCATACAAATAAATTAACAGTTTAACGGGAGCAATTATTTAAAATGTCTCACACATATAATGTGTTAAAATTAACTCAACGTGCATAGTCCCCGATCACAATCAGGACATGTGTCATTTTTAACAAATTTGTTTTTTCAGTGTAAGAGGTAGAAATAAGTAATATTAAAAGTGTGACATTCCTGATAATAACAAATGCATATGCTGGTGTGTTAAAAAACAAAACAAACCCTGAATACATCATCGCCATAGTGAAACATGATGGTGGCAGTGTCAAGCTATGCTGAGACCTTTCTTTGTTGATGGATAGATGGAGGGGACTAAAAAGAAAGCAATGCTCCAAGGAATCTTTCAGAAGTTGCAAAAGACTTTATAAAAAAAAAAAAGTCATGCATTACAATATCTCAGTTAAAGTTCAGACCTAAATTCAAATAAAAATCTGTTGATAGACTTTAATGCTAATTGGATTTCCTGTCGGAAACAGTCACTAGATGTGCAAAGCAGGTTCGGAGACATCCTCGTAGATCATTAATTTGATGATGGCAAAAAGTTGTTGTAGAAAGCCATTTATGTGGGGCTGGATGTGAGTACACGCCACACTCAAGCTAGATTTTTGTTAGTGTAAAACGTTCAATACTTGTAAATTTCCTTAAACTTCACAACGTAGAACTCTATCATAAAATCTCAAAAAAATGTAATGGAACAAAATGTGAAAGTACTTTTTGGAAGGCAAAGTGATGGAAAGATCATTTTGGGGATAATTACAGACTCAGAAAAATACTTTAGAAAATCCTGTGAAGCCAGCATCTTTAAAGTACAGTCACACTTTTCACTTTTGTATACTTTCTACGTGGGAAGAAAAAGGGTTCCGTTCTAGTAAGGCACATGTATACCCAGTTATACTTAATGTTTGTTAAGAGTTGTTTTTGTGGCAGATCTAAGAAATTCTTCAAACACTGGCACACGCCTGAAAGCTTTTAGTCCAGGAACGTTTTATTAAAAATTTCCTTGAGTGACTAATGCTCTCCTGCTGAGCCAGCGCTTGCAGAACGCCAAACTACAGCCTACAGATCTGGTACAGTATGTTCAGGTGGAGCCTAATTTTCCTTCAGCTTAATATGCTCCAGATGCTCAGAGGGCAAACAGAACGGTTAAGAGAACGAGGTGACAAAGCGGATTCCGACGACACTGAGCTCATTATTCAGTTTCCAACCTACCAGCTTCTCATTGAGATGAAGAGTCATCTAAAAATCAGCTGCTAGTCAAGATCTATGTATCGAGGTGAAGCTGTGTTACAGAACAGGTAAGGAAATCCAGATGCTTCTGTCTGACCCTAAAGCCTGGGCGGGACCATAATATTTAACTTTTCTGGTAATGGGATGAAACTGGGGGAGACGTCTTTATGACATGTGCCAAAACGAGCAGTCATCATGTTCCCCCTAGAAGACCGGGGGCTCATGAAGGAGTTAAAATCTAAATCTGAAAGAATAAATCACACCAGCAATTAGAGTGTTGATAGCCGAGTTAGGAAGTGTTTTCAGACCTATTAAATTTATTCTTAACACACTCCTCCGATGCTCTGAGGGTGTTTGGGAAAAGCTCAAGTGCTTTAATGGTAGTGAAATTAAGGCTTGGAAAAAGTTCAAAAAAACATGGAGGTGATGCCAGAGGTGATGCAAGCGGCTCAGTTCTCTCTAGCACCCAAATATATGTGAATTAAGGGATGAGGAAGTGGTATGAAAACTGGACGTCTCCACATTCCCAGACTCTCTTTTTTCCATCAGACACAGCTGAATCATGGAGAAGGAAAAGGTGGCTGAAATTGATCCACCATGACCCAAAACTGAGCTCTGCGTTATAAAGAAAAAGCTGAAGAGGTAAGAAAGCAAAGTTTAGTTTGTTCAACCTTTGTAGCGAAATAAACGTCTTCCAAATCTGGTTGTTGTTATTCAAAAGGTTTTTACATCTGTCATAATAAGACCAAGAAATTCAAATAGATCAACTGCAAATTAAGCCCATGGTCTCAAGCAGGGCCGGCCCAAAGTCTTATGGGGCCCTAAGCAGATTTTGAAAAGGTTGGAGGGCTTTTTTCTAATACCACTACCCACTATAAGAACGTTTCAATCAAGGTTTGGTCTTATCCAGGAAAGTGTATTTGGTTGATCCTAAAAAAATCAATCACAGGTAATTGTTAATATTAGCTGAGACAATCTGAAATTTAAACAAAATAGAAAAGTTAAACTAAAGCATCAGATTTTATTTAAATTTTATTTAAAATTTAAAATATAATTTTAAAAGAATCTAAATTAAAAGCTACAGTATATACATTTTTATTCCTTTAAATGTGTTTCATGCACACACTTTTGCAATATCCTTTAAATGAAAATAAAATAGAATCTTATTTAAAAGGAGGGGGTTGTAGACAGGCAACTGCTTGTTCCTTTGGCCGGCTCTGGTCTAAAGTGTTTTGCATCCTCTAACAGGTTTCGTTACAGTATTGCCTTGTATTAAGATTAATTTACCTTTACAGTTCAATTCAGTTGAGTTTAAAAATACTTTATTTGTCCCAGAGGAAATTATTTTTTTATTCATGCTATTAGTTAAGTTATTGTTAGTTACTGTTATGACCAACATTTTTGAGTTTACCTAATTGTCATTTTCAATTTATGTAAAATACAATTTATGTAAAATTCAGCTTCCCGGCCAAAGGAAGGCATCCCTCAGGTTGATGCTGCCATCGCCATGCTTCACTTTGGGACTGGTTCCGAAATGTGCAGTGTTCAATTTCTTGCTCCACATTATCTTTTACATTTAAGCCAGAAAATTCAGTTTCGGCCTCCTGTGACCAAAGTACCTTCTTCCCCCACACATGGCTTGTGGTGAACTTGAAAACTGGGCCCCTTTCTTTCAGTAATGCTACTGAAATGTTGTACCTCATCCTTTCCATTCTGAGATGATAGATTTAATGGCACTCTGTTGTTCAGATCTTGACATATTATTACTTTATCCCTGACCTATCTGTGCTCCTTGCTCTCACTCACGCTTTGTTCACTAGGTTCACAAGGTTTTTCTTTCTTTATTTCCATAATACCTAAGTGTCTCCAGCTAATCTTTACCCTGTAAGACCAACATTCTGGACCTTGCAGCTTAAGGGGCACATGGTAAAAGCATCATGGCATAAAGTGTCTGCAGATGTCTATAAAAGAAAAAAAAGAACGTAGTGTTAGGAAAGGGTTCAGCATTTAAAGTCTTCTTGCAGAGGAGAGCTGCTCCTCTACTCTTCCTGCCGGGAACAAACCTCAGGGCCCGCCTTAATGAAGAATCAGTCTGTGTTCACCCAGAACAGCATATGTCATCAGGCCCCAGGAGCGCCACAACTGTCTGCCTCAACTGTCAGGCTGCAAACATGCATCACCCAACTCAGATTTCCCACACATTCCTGAATGATCCTCCCTGGTGTACAGTATATGATGTGTCTATACAGCAGTGCAACGGACAGCCTCAGTTCGGCAACGGACAGCCTCAGTTTGACCATTAGACCGTCTGGGCCTCCAGGCTGACAGCACTGATGTGGACTTGACCTTTGTTACAGAGGGCTTCCACCCTCAGTATCTGAAGGAAACAAAGGTCGGACGAAAGAGGGAGAGGATGAGCTGCTGAGTTCTCGCGAGAGCTGTGCATAGGTGAACATGGCGGTTATGTAGTAATGTATACACCCAGGTAAAATAAGACAATCATTTTGAATCAAACGCAGCTTCTAAAATAACCATCAAGTTACTTTTTTTTTTTCCTCTAAACAACCTGGACGAGGAAACATTGGATTCGCTGGAGTGCTACCTAGACGAGTGCTTTGATAACATCGTTATGGGTAAGTCACGGAAACCTGCTTCGGATACAACAACGAGCACACCGTCGCAGAAGCGCACTCGTTCCGAGGCTAGCACATCCACCGACTCGCCAGATAGAAGCTACGGCGACATCCTGGACTCAATAGACAAGAAGCTAACCAGCCTGGACGCCCGTCTCGCGCTGGTTGAGGTTCTTCATAAAGAATTTCAGGCTCTGAGGGAATCGCTGGAGTTCAGCCAACAACAAGTAGCTTCGCTAGTTACAGAAAACCAAACACTAAAAGAAGACGTTAAAAAACTCACCGAGGGAATGAAGCAGCTGTCTGGAGAAAACAAAAGCTTCAAGGAGTCTATCCTAGACATCCAGGCCCGATCAATGAGGGACAATCTTGTTTTTTCGGGGATACCAGAGCAGGCTGAGGAAGATGCTGAAGTAGCCGTGCGAAAGTTCATTCAACACCAACTGAAACTGCCAGACGACACGGTTAAAAACATAACCTTCCATCGGGTTCACCGACTCGGAGGTAAGAAGCCCAACAACACCCGCCCGCGACCAATTGTTGCAAAATTTGAACATTTTAAACAAAAAGAACATGTCAAAGGACGCGGGAGAGAGCTACGGGGGACGAATTACAGCGTTAATGATCAGTTTCCGAAAGAAATCCTGGACAGAAGACGCGTGTTATTTCCAATTAGAAAAAAACATATTAGTGAGGGCAGTAGGGCTACGGTTAGTGTGGATAAACTGTATGTTAACGGTCAGCTGTTTAGGGACCCTCAGGTTACTCCTTGGCTTTATTAGTCATATTTAACAGAACCAAGACAGAATTAGCTTTATCAGACAACTATAGTTTAAAAAAAAGCACAGCTCAGCAGGCTGTTTTTGTTTGTTAATGTGGGTAGGGGCAGGGCTGTGCACTTTTTTTTTTTTTTCATTTTTTCTTTTTCACTATTATCTTTCTCACATTTGTACAACCAAATCTCTTTATCACCTTTTTTCCTTTTTCTCTCTCACACACACAGACTTTTATCATGGCATATTCATGTTTTTCCATCATACTTTCATTCTGTACACACCTGTATGGTGCATTATCTACCCGCTTTATCTCTGCTTCTGGTTTTTTTCAATCTGGCAACCCCATGGACAAACCAAAATTACACCTATATTCATCCTTGGCGATAGTACATATCTAAGGTTTATCTTAGCTCTATGAATCCTGTAAAATTTATAACATGGAATATTCGCGGCGCTAGCTGCAGAGATAAAACCATTAAGATTTTCAACCATCTTACAAGACTGAAGGCAGATGTCGTCTTACTACAGGAGACTCATAAATCAAGTTCAACAGCTAATGATTTAAAAACACCAGAGTATCCTAATATATTTTCTTCATGCTATAACTCTAGACAACGAGGAGTAGCAATATTAATAAATAGAAATACTAATTTTAAAGTAATAGACACAGCTACAGATCCAGAAGGTAGATTTATAATATTAAAACTATTTATAAATAACCAAAAGTTATGTATAGTTAGTATATATGGTCCAAATGTTGACGACCCCTCATTCTTTCATACTTTCTTCTCGGTTCTGGCTAATCACATGGATTGCTCACTTGTTCTTGGGGGAGATTTCAACTTTGGACTAAATGAAGAAATAGACAGGCTCAGTACAGCAGGGACTCAGCGCAGATGGCAATCCATAGATATAGTTAAACAGTACATGAGCGATTATGGACTCTGCGATGCATGGCGATCGCTTCATCCCAACGACAGAAAATACACTTTTTACTCAAACGTACATCATTCTTATTCTAGATTGGACTATTTGTTAGTCAGCAGCTCACTGTTGAATGACATTTCAGACACTGAGATACATCCTATAGTGATCAGCGATCACGCTCCTGTTTCTTTAAATTTAGCAAATAAAATTGCAACCCTTCAATATAAAAATTGGAGATTTAATACATCATTACTTAAGGATAAAGAATTTATTAAATATATTGAAAAAGAATGGGCTTCATACATGGAATTTAATGATCTCCCTGGTATGTCGCCATCCACTCTATGGGAAGCAGGGAAAGCTGTGATTAGAGGTAAAATAATTTCATTCTCATCAAATAAAAAGAGAACAGAAAATAAACATGTTCAGGAATTAGAAGAAACTATTAAATCATTAGAACCTTCCCTGGATAAAGAGAGCTTAAGTAAAATAAGGAAAGCAAAATTAGAGTTAAATGAAATTATTAATAAAAGGACGCAGTTCTTAATCCAAAGACTTAGAATAGAAAACTTTGAACATAGTAATAAATCAGGTAGCTTCTTAGCTAATCAGTTAAAAATAAATAAAGAAAAAACAACTATATCTGCAATCAAAGACAAAACTGGGAATATAATATATGACCCTGAAAAAATAAACAACACTTTCAAAGAATTTTATGAGACGTTATACACACCAGAGATAAACCCTTCAAATAATGATATTGTACAATTTCTGGATAAAATAACTCTTCCTAAACTTTCAGACAGTCAAGCAAAGGCCCTGGATTCACCGCTAACAGTGTCTGAACTCCAGG
Organism: Apricaphanius iberus; assembly: GCA_028564705.1. Classification (NCBI taxonomy): domain Eukaryota; kingdom Metazoa; phylum Chordata; class Actinopteri; order Cyprinodontiformes; family Aphaniidae; genus Apricaphanius; species Apricaphanius iberus. Next base: position 172,485 of record JAPXFQ010001616.1, read on the forward strand.
AGGCCCTCCAATCTATGCCTAATAATAAAGCTCCAGGTCCAGATGGATTTCCAGCAGAGTTCTATAAAGAATTCTGGAATATTCTGGCACCAACATTTTACAAAATGTTACAGGAAACAAAGGAAAATGGTCGAATACCACCAAACATGAATTCTGCCTACATCAATCTTCTATTAAAACCAGGAAAAGACCCTATGTCTCCTACCAGTTATCGTCCGATTTCTCTTATCAATGTGGATCTGAAAATAATTTGCAAAGCTCTTGCAAGAAGGATAGAGAAAATAACACCTCTAATAATCCACCCGGATCAAACAGGTTTTATAAAAGGTAGGCTCTCTTCCACAAATTCACGTAGATTAATAGATTTAATAGATTATTCCCACTGTAAAAACGTCCAAACCAATATATTATCTTTAGATGCAGAAAAAGCATTTGATAGAGTTAACTGGAAATTTTTATTTGCAGCCTTAAATAAATTCGGATTCAGTAATTCTTTTGTAAACTGGTTAAAAATATTATACAGCTCACCAACAGCATGTATTAGGACCAATAATCAAACATCATCAAGGTTCTTTCTTCAGAGAGGTACCAGGCAGGGATGTCCACTTTCTCCCTCCCTCTTTGCTATTTTTATTGAACCATTAGCAGCAGCAATCAGGCAAAATAATAATGTTAAAGGTATACAATGCAACAAAATAGAACATAAAATCAGTTTATACGCAGATGATGTACTACTTTTTCTACAGCATTCACAAACTTCCTTGTATCAGGTAATTGAGTTAATAAAATCTTACTCAAGAGTTTCAGACTATTCCATAAATTGGTTAAAATCTACAGTCCTTCCAATCAACTGTTCTTACCAGAGTCCTGTTGCTTTACAGCTCCGGTCGGGAAATATTACATATCTAGGTATCCATATCTCACCAAGACTGGCAGACTTATCTAAGCTAAACTACGTCCCACTTTTAAAAAAAGTGGAAGATGATCTGGCAAGATGGAAATCCCTTCCAATATCACTTATTGGAAGGGTAGCTACAATAAAAATGATGGTTTTGCCTAGAATCAATTATTTATTCTCAATGATCCCAAGCAAACCATCACCTGATTGGTTTAGATCTCTGGACTCTTCTGTTTCTAAATTCCTTTGGAAAGATAAACCCCCACGTATCAGCTTAAAAACACTACAGAAGTCCAAAGATAAAGGAGGTCTAGACCTACCAAACTTTCGTCATTATTTCTTAGCCAACAGACTCCAATACACATCAAGATGGGTAAAACACAGTTATATCGATGAGTGCTGGGTAGATGTAGAACAGACACTATGCAATAAGATAAAACTTTCAGATCTACCTTTTGTTAGCTCAAATATAAAACAAAATGAATGTTTCAAAAGTATAAATATCAGCTCCTCTCTGACAGCTTGGTGGGAATTTCTTAAAATGACAAAGACCTCACTAGTCCCATGCAGGCGTACACCCATCTGGAATAACCCGGATATCTTACAAAAAAAATGCATGATTAACTTTCCAGGCTGGAGTTGTAAAGGAATTGAATACCTGGAGCATATATTTGATGGAACAGACTTTATCCCCTTTAATACATTGGTTACACAATTCGGAATTAACAAGAATAAATTCTTAGAATACCAACAAATTAAATCAATTATAAAAAATAAATTTAGGCTCAATACAGTTGATTTACAAATTCCAGGAAAAGTTTTAGACTTCCTTAATCTTAACCCTCCCAAACTGCTATCTAAAATATACAAAACATTAAATAGAATAGATGAATCAATAGCCCTTCCTATTTCAAAATGGGAGATGGACTTGTCCATCTCAATAGACCAAAACCTCTGGTCTCAAATTTCATTAAGAACCTTCAAATTTCTTAAGAATCCTAATCTACGATTAATACAATATAAAATCCTTCATAGAGTGCATTATACAGGGCAACGGATGTTCAAGATGGGTTATACGCCGTCTGATACCTGTTTACAATGTACAAGCAATCTACCAGACAATTATATTCATGCTCTTTGGTTCTGCCCACCTGTTAAGAAATATTGGTACCAGATATGTGAAGATCTATCAAAGTGTCTGAAATGTAATATCACACCTGCTCCCACAGTTTGCTTGCTGGGAAATATAGATGAAGTTACCATGGATACAAAGTCTATGCAATTATTTTACATCGCCTTATGCATCGCTAAGAAAAATATCCTCTTGAACTGGAAAAATAAAAATACTCTGAATATTAATCAATATAGAGATCTCCTTCTGGATTACATTGGTCTAGAAACGGCATCTGCCTCCACATCTGATCAATCTTTCTGGTCACCCTTGATCAGTTCCATCACCTAGTGGGGTCGGGCCCTTGATTCCGTTCTGTGGGACACGGTTGCCGATGTGGAGCTTAAGGGTTGGTGGTGACTGCGGGGAGGTCCTTGGGGGTGGGTCCGCTTGCGGTTCGGCGATAGGTGCCGAGACCCTCGCCTGGGGTGGGACTTTGGGGTCTTTGTGTGGTGACTCCTAGTGGCTGCATGCGGCGCCTTAGAGGGGTCGTGCTGGCGGACACGGGTTACTGGCCTGGTGCTGTGCTGCTCTGGGGGGGTCTGGACTGGGCCTGGGGCTCGGGGTTCTGGGGCGGCGCGCCCCCCGGCTGGGGCCCTGGCGGGGCTTGGCCGGGGGGGGCCGCTGCCGTCGGTGCCGGCTGGGGGGGGGCTGTGGTCGGCCGGTGGTTGGCGGGCGCTGCTGCCCTTTCCATCTCCCCGGGCTGGTTCCTGTCGCTTGCTCCCCGGTGGCCGCTTGCCGCGTCCGGGCGTCGGCGAGAGGCCGTGGCGGGTGGCCGGCGTCTCCGGGCCCGATCGGCTATATTGACACTGGACATGGCTCCTGGGTCTTGGTCTTAGCCCTCGCGGGGGTGCTGGGGTGGGGGGCTCTGGCCGGTGTTGGTCGGCCTCCACGGTGACTGACCAGTTGGTGGGGTGTGGGCTGGTGGGTGGACGTGCTGGGTTCTGTTGCCACCCGGCCATCGGGCGGTAGTAGCAAGGCTGGAGGATGTCGGCCTGGGGATTGGCCGCCCGGGACTTCGGTCTGCTCACGGGCCTGGCGCGGCATGTCCGGGGTACCCGAGTCGGTGGTGCGCCGGGTTCCGGCCTCGGCCCGGGGGTCCTCGGACGCTGGCGGTGCCTGGGGCGTCTCTTATTGGCGGGGAGGCTTTTTACCATCTAGCACAGGCGCTCTTTTTAACGGGGTGCGCTTGGGACGGGAGGGGGGAGGGCGTTGAGGGTGAGGGGGGGCTAAACTCAACCTGGGTGTCTAGTGACATGTGTTTTGTTAGCAGTGTGAATGTTGGGGAGGATTTAGGTATGCCCCTGGCATGGGGGCTGGTGGATTGCCGGGGCCCCCATGGGGCTCGGCGGTACCGCTGCCGTGGGCCCCGACTGGACGTGCTGGGGCCTCCCACCCCTGGTGGATCGGGCCGAACGGGGGTGCCTATTGGAGTCAGCAGGGGAGCTGGCTCCCTGGGGTTGGCAATGGTCACCCCAGTTATTTTCTCCCCATCCCCATGCCTCTGTCCACCTGCTCCTTCATTCTACCATTCACAAGGCCTTGGGACGTGGGCACGTCACTGGGGTGCGGGATGGAGCTTCCGTCTTCGCTACCCGGTGGCGGCCTGGGTCCCGATTTTATTGAGCAATTTAGACACTACACTTGCAACATTTACAGGGAACGCACATGTAGGGACCTGGCGGTGTGGCGCCACAGGCGAGGCCCCCCCGTTGAGGGGGCCTCGCCTGTGGTGCCGGCACCCACTGGTTAAACGCATCTAGACACTGAGGGCCCGGGGGGGGAGATGGGGGTACCCGGCAGTATTCCCATGTCCCCCCCCTCTGTTTTAAGTGCACATTAGAACAACACGCAACAACACCACATTGAGCTGGGGGAGAGAGGCTGGGGGGTCTTTCCACACCCCTGTTCGTTGGACCATCAGGGGTCGGAGCCCGGATAGAACATCACGCCGTCTGGTCGGGGTCCTGGGCTGGTGGGCTGCTCTTGCCGGTGTGGGGGCCTTGGCGGTCTACTTGTCCCCGTCCTGGTGGGCAAAGGGGTCTGTCTCCTGGGTGCAGGGGCAGGGTTCTCTACTGGGGCGTCTGTCCCTGGGCCTGGGAGTATGGAGTATAGTGTACGTATGGGGGGTATGAATGAGGGTATAGCGTCCTTTTTTCGTATGTCCTGTATTTGTAAGAATGTGTACACATGAGAGGGAGGGTACGTATGAGTGTCTCTGTCTGTCTATGTCTACCTGTCAGGTTGGGTGTTTGGCTGCTCTCTGGCCTGATGCATCTTCTTCCCTCCCCGTCACTCCCCGTCGGTGATGGTTGCTCCTGCCCGCTGGTTGATGATGACTCTCGATGCCTGGGGCTGGGGGTCCCGGTTGCGGCCCGGCTCGGTCCTGGTGCATGTCGGGCGGGTCCTGGGTGGTCCGGTGTGTCGGGCGGCCGCTGTTTCGGGCCGATGTCCTCCTTGGATTGACTGGGGCACCTCTTATGGGGGTGCCGGGTTTGTAGAATAGGTTGGTGCCGTCCGGTGGATCGGTGGGGACCGTGCCTGGCGCCCAGTCCTCCTGCCGGTTCCAGGACTTCAGCTGGCTGGTCTGTTCGCCTGGTGGGGCTGTCCGGCATTGGCTGGGCCCCTGATCTTGGCGCCCCACGTGGGGCGGGATCTGGACCCTGGAGCTGGAAGATCTGGATGTCCAGGTGCCGGCTGGGCGCGGCCTGGGGAGGGCGTACATCCCTGTGGCTCTTGCTGTGGCTCCCTGGCGTGTGGATGTGTGGAGGCGGGCCGGGTTGTTGGCGGTGGGTACTGGTCCGGGGTGGCGGCGGCGTGTGTTGTCCGTCGGTTGGCTGCGGGTCCTCCTTGCCTGCGGCGGCGGCGGGGGACCCTTGTCGGCTGGTCCCTGGTTGGGGCCCCGCTGGGGGGTGGGGTGCCCCTGGTCCCCGTGGCCTCCGGTTCCTGGTCCGGGCCCGCCCTGGCGTAGCCGGTTACCGGCGGAGCCCGTGGGCTCGTCACTGCGATCTCTCGGGCCCCAGCATCGCGGCTGGTGGGTGCTCCCCTGGGGCTTCCATCTGTTCCCTCTTGGCGGGTGATCGACCCTGCGCTGATCCGCCTGTGGACTCTGTACTCTGTGGGACGCTGGATGCATACATCTCTTGCCTCCTCCATGTCTGTGCCGATTCCTGTAGGACGGATTGACGGTTCCTTACACCAGCTATCAATCACTTGCATGGGGAAACCTTATTCCGACCTGCATGCTCGCACACACATAGGTGTGGGGACATAGGTGAGGACGGACATATCTTAAGCTGAGGTTATCATCATTAGTTAGTTGTTCACAGGAGCTTACCAGAAACATTTGTATTATGTTCATTAATCAATGCTTGTGTGTAGTGAATGTGTAATTCTTTGTTTATTCTACCAGATCCGAACTATTGGTTTGGTTCTGTACAGTTTGTTGTTTTTGTTTTGTATTACTGTTTCTCTGCCGTCCGGCAGAGGTGGAGGACTGGGATGTTTTCTTGTGTTCTTTATTTGCCTCCCTGTCTTGTGTCATCGGTTCGCCCCTCTGTTGGTCCGGTTTCTTTTCTTCACCTTCTTCCTTTCTCCCTTCTTGTCTCAGTTTAATGTCCATGACATCAGGAAATTGAACCCACAGTAATCACTAATAAAGATTTTTGATACATATACATCAAGTGGCGTACTACAGCGAAGCTGTAATACTCTGCTTGGGAAAGTAAAACTGTTGGGCTTGTACTTGGTACTCAGACACCAATTCTGAGTAGCATACTGCTAGACAGGACACGTAAAAAAAAAAAATAAATAAATAAATAAATAAATAAATAAAAAAATAAAAAATGAAGGAAACAAAGGCAGCAGATGGTCGAATCAGGACCAGTGTTTGTGGTAATCTCCTCTCCTACTTATCGCCAACGTCACGAGGCCAAAGGCTGACATGTTTCTGTGGATCCATCTTATCCAGACAGGGAGGGATGTCCTGTGTTACAGATTTAGAATATTTCAGGGGATGTTTTCCCTCATTTGGTTCTTTGCAGAAATTCATTCAAAACACTAAAAAACTCTGTGAGCGTATTTTTCTGTAAGAATTAATTTAAGTGCTGGAAGAAGTAAAATAATTTCAAAGATTTCACACATATTTCCCTATTCACCAAATCAATAGACTTTTGGGAGGGAATAACTGTTAATTTAAAAAAACATTCAACAAGGGAACACTGAGGAAGACATCGGATAGGTCAGGAATAAAACTGAAGAAGTTTAAAGCAGGTTTAGGCAATAAAACAAATTCTATTTTTTTATAGGTGTGCTAGTAAACTAAAACTAAAATGAAACCTTTACAGCAGATACCAAATGCTGTTTTTGAAGAAAATCTAACACTGGAAAGCACACCACACCGCAATGAAGCATGGCAGTGGAAGCATCATGACAGACTTGTTCAGCAGGGACAGAGAAGATTATCAAAAACTGGTGGGAAGATGCAAAGAGCTAGACGGCGAGAATAGCTGCGAAAGATCTAAAGTTGAGAAGGAGCTTCTCCTTCTGGCAGGAAAATGACCTTAAAAATACTGCCAGGACCACAGTTTGAATGGCTAAGTCAAAGTACAAACTTATAAAATCCAACCAAGTATCTATGGTAAGACTTAAGAACTGATGTCCAATGACTCTTTCCCTTGTGACTGAGCTTTAGCTGGTAGAGACAGGCTCTAAAAGACTTGAATATGTAAACGCAGCAAAAGCTGGGTAAGCTATAAAGTATTGACTCCAGGGGTAAACCCCCCCCCCACACATCACTGTATTTTTCCATCATTGTTTTGTTCCCCATGATGCCTTGGTCTTATTCACTATCTCTGTTGTAAGCATGTTTGTTTTTTCTGCTTATATTTACATTAACTTCTTTGCCCCCCCCCAACATTCCTTCTGTATCTCACATCCTCTTCACCCTCCATCGCTCAATCGAGGGGTAAAGGGGGGGTTGACCCAGAATTCAGCCGGGCTTTTCTACTGTCACTTTGGATCCCACAAAAATGTCTTTCAGATTATGTTGGAGCTTTGTTATGCCCAGCAGGAGTTCCAAATTAAAAAGACCTCTCATGCATAGGTGTTCAGTTCCATAATGAATGTTTTCACTGAAGCCCATAAAACTCATCTGTTTAGAGCTGCCTTTGATTATGATCCTTCATTTCTGTTTTGTTGTTTTTTACTTTCTCTAATGTTGTGTTTTTATACTTTTCATGCTTTATTCTTAATTGCTGTTTTTACTTTCCATGTGTTGATCGTATGTCCTGTTTGTTTCTTTACCACCGAATCATGTAAAACACCTTGAATTACTTTGTCTGACGTGTGCTATACAAATAAACTTGCCTTGCCTTGCTGCAATATGGAACAATTAAAAATATTGTCGGTCATGGTGATGTAACCAGAATCACAAATTGTGGTTGCACAGAACTTATTGGTTCTGAGTAATGAAAAAGTCAAACAAGACATAAATCAACTGGTTAAATCTAAGATGCTTCAGAGGGCGAAGGTCACATGTCCACTGGTTAACCCCTTCTATAATGTTGCGTTCAGTCTGACAGCTTTGTCAGCGTCAAGCAACGCTCATAAAGCCACTACTTCGACACATATACACAGAAGATACATTTTTAAGCTGAAGCAAAGCTTGTAGGCGGGCCTTTCTCTGCTTGATGTTTTAAACACTCGCAGATCGTGGTTGGATAGGCAGCGTAGACGTCGGGCAAGGTCACTGAAGTGAGACGCTATGATTGGTTGCCGTGCTACGTCAACAGCGTAAAGACCGTCAAAAGTTCAACTAGCTGAACTTCTGCATTACTAGTGTTATGAGCTTTGAAGGTTGAAACGCAGGAAAAGCTTGAAAAGTTGACAGAGCCAACGCTCACAAAGCGCCGCAGAGACTTTGACGCTTCTCCAACGGCCTCAACCATAGACTCAACATAACCTTAACCTAACCCTCAACCCCTTACCCTGACACTGCTGACGGTGACAAAGCCTGCGGTCTGAACGCAGTATAAGGAATGCTTGCTTTGACGTCCGCTGTGCACTCCAGATAAAAAAAATGCATCTCTCTTATCCAGAGCCCCTAAAACAATCCGTATCATTCTTGTATCTGTAACAGTAGGACTGCAAAATATGGAAAGCACTCAAACGTCTTCCCATTCTGTTACATAATTACCACAAACTTCAATGTATTTCATTTAAATTTGATGTGATTTGCACATCTAGGGAAAAAAGTTTATTCACAAAATAACTCAAGTTTTTGTAAGTATTTGGACTAAGACTGGGCCATTCCAAGACCTTGATATGCTTTGAGATAAGTTATTAAAATATTGCTGAAAGGTGAACCTCTGCCCAAGTGTCGAGCCTCCATTCTCTTTTTCTCCATCTATTCTACAATCAGCTCTTAACAACATGTCTGTTCCAGCCACAAAACATTCTTTCCACACTGTAATACTGCCACCACCATGTCTGAGCATTGGGATGCCCCATCCGAGCATCTATTTTTTGTATCTCTCTGGGTTTATTGAGGTTTTTTGTTCACTGATATTCTCTATTAAACCTCTGAGGTATTCCCAGAACACATAGGTTAAATGACACATAAGTTGTTTGTATGTACTGAGAAGGTGACTTCTGTGTTGTGTGAGTTAGTTCTTTGATAAATGATGTCAGGCATCAGGCCATATGTAAGTCATAGAGCTGTTGTGCACAAAAGGAGAAAGTGTAAAATGCAAACACAAGCACAATAAGCTTTATCCTAATCTCTAGCTGTGTTGTTGTGGCTTCTAGCACAATCAGACACAATACCTAAATACCACAATACCAATCTGAAGGCACCTTGATTTTATTTAGTGGTGACATTGTAAATTCAGATGAATACAAATGCACAACACACCTATATATTTTTATATATATAAATATATATTTTTCTTTAAATCAAAAAAGGTTTATTTTTTCTTTCTACTTCACAATTCTACACGTGACATTGAAATATCCCATAAAATCCTCATTTAAAAATAAATAATTAAATAACAACCGAAGTTTGTACTTGAAATGTGACAATATATAAGAAAGTATAAAGAGTATGGATAAGGTACCGTTTGTGCCAATTTCATGAAATTCTGATGCCTGAAAATGAGTCTTTATAAACACAAACTAAATCATTTCTATTTCACTCTGCCTGGCTGAGGAAGCAGATTCCAGTGGGCTGGACCAAACATGCTTCCACATTCTTCTAAAAGTCATTATGTGGTGTGGGAGAGAGCACTAAATGCAAAATTTATAGACGGAAGCTGCACAGAAAACTGAAGTCTAATTATGACCTGCAAAACAAAATACTGTAGAAGGTTTTACAGAAAGAGTAAATCTAAGGACAGCAAGGTATTAGATTGGAACAAAAAGATAAAAAAAAAAAATTTGAAGGCTGTACACAATGATTTAACGAACCAGAGGAGAATATGGACACAGTAGTTAGTTAGTTTGAATGACTTCATTCAGAAGGGTTGTTGATGTTTTTGGAAACTTTAAACTTAACAACGCTGGATTTTTACAGGGGAAACTAGAACTGACAGCAGCTCTTATACAACTTAGTAGGTGTGAGGGAATGGTGGATTTGTTTCGGTTATACTTTGTTCACAATGGAAATTTTATGGAAAGAAAGACTGTACTGACTGATTTTATAGGCAGAAGTAAGGAATATTATTTCATTTTCATACATGTAAATACACCTTATACATCTGCTGTAAGAGACAGCGGACAGATAAACTTAACGTTTCAGTAGATGCTGATTGAACTTTAAAACAAGTCATTAAAAAGCTCAGTTTAATCATAATTACCATGTTGACAAATTAGGAAAATGGGAGTAATTTGAACTCAGTTTTTTTTAATGGAACCAAAGTCATCCATTAATTTTTCGGTTCTTTCTGTGTCTCTGCTCTGTCTTGTCGAACCCTCAGACGGTTGTGGCAGATGGACGCTTGTACCGAGCCAGATTCTGGTTCTGCTGGAGGTTTCTTCTGGTTAAAGGGCAGTTTTTCCTTTCCACTGTTTTTCTACATGATTGCTCAATACGAGGGATTGCCATGAAGTCAGAGACACAACATTGATTTCGCAGAGTCAACTTGCCTTTATTAACTGTGAAAACGATCTGAGCCTGTGTAGTGTTGCTGTGTTTCACTTTTAAAATCAATAAAGCTTGCATACAGACATGTATTATGTCTGAATAGTTTCTCTGCTGTATATTTTCAGGATGTCACATAGCAAAGACAAATTCCTAAAGAACCAAGGAGAGTGCCTTATGTTTATGAGAGAAACTACAAGACCTACAACAAATCTTTTAGGGTCACAAAGAGCTACAGTTCCATCCTGTCCACTCTTTAATTTAAAAAAAAGACTCGCTGTATCATCACATGGAAACTGCAGTGAATGTTGTTCTAATCTGAGCACTTCTGTATCTTAATAAACATGTCGTCAGCACTCACTCCACTGAGCCGTCTTGAATCTAACACTGATTTTGTTGCATTTTCAGAATTCTTGCGCAAGGAACTAACTGAGACAGAAGTAATGCAAGACATCAGGCTGTACTGAATAAAAGGAAAAAAACAAATCTAAGTTTATATTATATGTTCATTACAACATTGCACCAATAATTTATATACAAATATGTACTCCAACAGTGTTATTCTTTTCAATGCACCCCAAATAAACTAAAAAAAGAAAATACCAGATTTAATTCAAAATACTATGTCAAATGGTTCCATGCAACTACTTAATGCAACTGTTCAAATACTTGATGACATGTGTGAGCATAGAGCGTTACTATTTTATACATGGAATTTTTTGGCCGGACAGCTCACACAAGAATTTGTGTTTTTGCCAGTGTTTACATGGCTGGGTTATTGCTAATATTACAGTTTCGAACAAGTTGTCGGCTGCGTGTAAACATGGTCAGGGACACTGTTTGCATCCTAGGTGAGAATAAAGAGAACAAGAAAGAGAGAAAAAGAGCTATCCAGCATTAAATCTCTAAGAAATGAACACAGTGTAGTGGCCATCAGTGGAAGGCCATACAGTTGGGATGTTTGGACTGTAGTAATATTTGTCAATCAGTGTGGCTCATTAATAACAAAACTCTGACTACCCATTATTTTCTGCACACAAGAGCAATATCCTTGATGAAGTCATACATCTCTCTGTCCAATCAACTCCTTTCATTATTGGTCGTTGCAGTCAGAGGTGCAGAATGTGTTTCCATCCCAGCGGAAGATGAACCAGCCTGCTCAGGTTCTGGAGTGATAAAAATTAACTGAGACAGATAAATCGTAGTGATGCAACATTACCACTTTGTCCAAACCGATATATTACAAATACTTGGATTTGAGTACTTGCCGATACCGAGTACCAATACTGATACTTCTACCACACAAAAAAGCAATGAATTGGAAGACAGGTTTTATTTTCTTCTCTGCTTGTTACAACAAATGATGTTGAGTTAGATAAAGAAATAAAATATTAACAAAATGACCACAAAACAAAAATGTCAAGTGAAAAATAAAAAACTTCTGTGAAATTTTTGCAGAGTTTACACATTTTAAATATCTGCTCATGGTATCAGTTAACTTTAACCGATATTGATACAATACATATCGAAACCAGTATCGGTATCAGTGCATCCCTAAAATCTTAGTTTGGACTAAAGAACTAATTATCTATGTTTGGGTCCAATGCTTTTGAACACTCAAACCCTTTCCTCTCTTAACTACGTGGTTAACATTCAATCTCACATTAAAGTGGACATTTACATGGACAACTCTATTGCTGGAATTGCAGTTATGTTCTAAAGAATACAGCTGATTAGTTTCATAACAATATCAAAGCTTTGGTTTGGCCACAAAGCTGCATGAAGGGGGGAATTCTCAAATCCTCTAAAATGACATAGTAAACTGTATTTATTCAAACTATATGAGGTTACGAAGGTTTCATTGTTTCATCACATTTTTTTTTCTAAAAAAAATTGGCTTCTTCTTGTTTTGTTTCCGGATCTGAAGCCAGGCAGCAGAATTTCCCTCCGGAGACAACATCCACTTCCTCACGACACACAGCCCACATTCCTGAGACGCTGTCTGATCTGTGTAAACAACATTCCTGCTTTAGGAAACAAAAGCAATTACATTTAATTTTTAACACATTTATGAGTGGCATGTTTCTTCTTCTCTGATTTTTAGTCATTATAGCCCCTTTCTGATTAGGGTCAGGGTCTGCCCCTATTTAACGCATTTCCACTACATTTGTCTGTGCCGAGGCAACCCACCTATGGGGAGCCTAAGTTATGCCCTTCTACTTCCGGTCCATGGGTCCCCTACTGCCAAAAAAAATTAACGAGAGTCAATGAAGCGATAAACGTTATTTTCTAATCTAGTTTGAAATGCGCCGTGGATCGAACATATGATGTGCGTGAATTTAAAAAACAAATTTTGATGCCGAGATGCAAACGCTTAAACTCCCCAAACTCAGAACGCATCTGAATAATGGGCGCTGATGCACCCGATGTCAACGTTGTCTAGCTTTATCTAGCTAATAAAGCCAAGTCGCTCTCCAGTTACGATCCACCATAGTTCAGAACATACGGCAACAGAGGAAGCCCCGCCCATGCGTTGTTTTTTAAAAGCAGGCAATGGAAGCCAAAAAGTACATACGTCAAACTCCATCCATTGAATGCGTTACCTCACGCAGACCAAATGTGCGGTGTGAATGCACCATTATACCTAAGGTCAATTCATTTAATCCAACAGTCATGTTTTTAGATAGTGGGAGGAAGCCAGACTATCCAAGGAGAACCCACCCATGCGTTTATAGAACATGCAAACTTCATGTAGGAAGACCCATGGCCAGGAGCCCAATCCTGGACTTTTTGCTGCAGTTCAATGCTACACAATGCAGTTCAATTCAGATTCAGGAATACTTTATCCCCAAGGAAGAAAAGAAAGGGTCATGGATGGTGATGTTGTGGGCAGGAATGATCTCCAGTACCAGACAGTCCAGCAATGAATAAAAAAAGACGTCTTTATGAGCACTATTGTGTATGTATGACATTCTCATGACTATCATGATATGCTAACAGCTCAGTCGCTGCTCCAAAGTGACAATATTCCACAATAACATGTCCTGGATGCCATCAGCAGTTAGCAAGCACTGCTAATCCACCTCATTTGCTTTTCAATCAATTACATTTTACTTTTAGAGCACTATAATTGTGAAAGTCATCCAACGGGTTTTAAATGATAAAACAGAAAAAATATCAAAGCACATTTTAAAGCAAATTCAGTCATACACAGCCAGATAAACTGTCAGCTCAAACAAGAAACATACACACCTTGTCTCCGAACCCTTCACTGCAAAAACATTGTTCAGTCTGTTCCTATCTTTTTAAAGCTGCAAATCTGCAGAACAATTTATCTTAAAATATGAACACAATTACACAACACTCACTCTTCCCAGACTTCTAGCGGTTCCACAATTTTCTGGGTGAGTAAATGAATGTAATGCATGCTGAAAGGTTTAGGTTTGGTTTAGGTTGGAAACAAACGGTACTTCCCCTTTAAAACTGCCATATGGTCAGAGAGAGAGATGTTGGAGTGTCCCTTGCCCATTATGATCAACGAAAGAGATGGTCTTCCTCCTTCTCTCTGTGCTCTTTGGTCCTGCTGTGCATCCATGATGGCTGCTTATCAATTCCTCTGGGAGCTGGGGTCTGAATTCAAGTATTACTCGAGCTTTTGAGATGGTAATTAGCAGCTCCCAGATATGTAAAACAACAATATCTTTACATCTTTTTGGCCATGGTTACTCGTCAAAGTTAAAAACTCCTTCCAGCTGCACAGGACCCAGAATCAGAGGGAATATTTGGTCAAACGTGCAAAACAACAACAAAAAATATCAACAAAAGTCTACAAAAGAAATCACAAGTAGGGTAGCAAAGCTAATCTAAAGTGCTGCCATATTGAATGGTGCATTTCTGAGATATTTATTGCTGTAGCTTAAAAATTAAGGAAAAGTTCAGTTTCTCTGAAAGACGTGATGATCCCACTGAATCTAAAACATGTTGTTTCAATAAACTAAACAATGGTCATTACTGCCCTGTCAGCTGCACACGCATAGTGTGGACACTTTACCTCATTAGAGATTCCTCCTTGACCAAATTCATAAATCAAATTAAATCACATTAAACAACCAAGCATGACTATGCATGTTTTTTCCACCAGCACAAACATCTGCGGTTAGTGATTCACAGCCATATGACAGTATTTGCTGCCTAACCTTTCCAGAGAATCTTACTTTTATCACCCATCCTGTTACGATAATCCTGTGGCTCAGATATCTTCTGCAGAAAGATAGAACAATGTAATCTTTCATGTTCCTGTGTGCATTTACACCAATCGTGTACTTTGAATCAGATATCTTCCCATTTGCATAATTTTACTGAAATAAATACAAATAGACTATTAACGCTAAGCTTCTCTTTTAAGTACATAAGTGTGTTTAAGAAGTTTCGGTTTTCAACACTGTAAAAAAAAGAAAAGTTGACTGAAATTAAAAAAGCAAGACAACCAGCTGCAAAGCCTTTTTGAGTAAACTCAAGTATTGTGTTTATATTGTGTGAACCTAAATAAAAGAGGTTAAATCAAAGCAGAATCTTAATTTCAACAAACTGAAGATAGAAGATGGTCTACTCATGTCATTGAGTTGACACAACTTTCAGTTAGCTCAACTACTCCTTCATACTGACAACTCAAAGCACTTTCAAGGGGAACACATTTATTCAATGATTTGGTTGGAAACTTGGGGATAAGTGCAGACAGGCAGAAGCTGGATGTGAATCTATGACCCACTGATTACAAGCCAACTACTGCAACCACCAAGCCACATATCTTTAATGGTAACTTAGCTAGGAGTATTCTAACTTAAAATAAAGCTTATTTGTTGTTGTTTTCAATGTTTTTACTCCAGTATTCAATGATTTATGTTCTCTAGAGTTTAGAAAACCATTTTAATGTAATAAAATAATTGGCTTTTGGAATTGGCCTTTGAGTCAAAGTCAGCATGATACTTGGAAAATGAGACCCAAAGAGGTAGATTTTGCTCTTGTTTGATGCATTAAAATGGTTTTGCAAACTCTATAATATAAGGTTTATTTTATTTTAAGTTACTATGCTCCTAGTTAAGTTACTATTAATGATCTGTGGGTGACTGAGGCTTGGTGGGTAGAGTAGTTGGCTTGTCATCATAAATTCACATCCAGCTTCTGCCTATCTGCTATGCTCTTATCCATTTCACTCCATAAATGTGCCCCACTTTAAAGAGTATAAAGTGAATTAATCCTCAAAATGAGTAGTTGAGCAAACGTGAAAAAAATAAGGTAAGCAGTTTCAAAGCATTTCTGAGTAAACTCAGCAGGCTTGTGCTGAGTCCATTTTTAAACTAAATCTTGGCTTATGCTTGCCGCGTCCGCGAGGTCCGCGCGGCTCCACGCGGCCAAATTACGTCATTTCAGTAACCGCGCCTCCCCGCGTGGCCTCCTCCCGCCCCAAAATTTCCGCACCGTGCACCTAGGAAAATGTGTAATTACGCGGACGGTCCCGCGTGGAGAAAATGGCGGACTGGCAAGAGCTCATATTTCTGGAGGTTCGTAAATAGACATCTTTATGATTGAGCCGATAGAGAGCACTGTGATGAACTGTGTTTTAATGGACGAGTAGATAGTCTCCTTTTTCATCTTTTTTCCTAGGTAAACAGCATAAAAGTTCTGCTTTGTTTAAGCTCACGGGTGTCACCATCTTGTAAACAACAGTGATTACTACTTCTACTATAGTGTAGTATTGGAAGCATGCCGTAGAGCCCTACAGTTGTCAAGAATATTGGCTCTCAGCAGGGACAAGCTGCAGAAAGTATAAACGCTGCTGGAAGGCGTCTTGGCCGATTCCGCATGTCTCATTTCCGCGCGGAATGTTCATGCGGCAAGCATAAACCAAGCTTTGTTCACATAGTTAAGTTGAGCCGATTTGTGAAAACAACTTGATCAAATATAGTTTCAACTTAATCCATAAGTTGTGCCAGCTCAAAGACATGAGTAAACCCAACTATATTAAGTTTATTTGATTTAAAATTCTGCTTTGATTTAATCTCTTTGTTTAAGTTCACACAATGCAAACACATTAGTTGAGTTTACTCAAAAAGGCTTTGCAGCTGGTTGCCTTACAATTTTTTTAGGATCAGTCAACTTTTCTTCTTTTACAGTGAAGTGACACAAATTTAAACAAGATATATTTAGCTCCTGCTTTGAACCTATTTATTCTATGACCGCAGGCTTTGAAAGTGTCAGTAACGTCAAGATTACATGTTAAGTCTATGGTGGAGGCCATTGGAGGAGCGTTGCTGTCTCTGCGACGCTTTGTGAGGGTTGGCTCCGTCAACTTTTCAAGCTTTTCCTGCGTTTCAAGCTTCAAAGTGCATAACACTAGCAACACAGAAGTTCAGCTAGTTGAACCTTTGACGGTCTTAACGCTTTTGACGCAGCACTGCAACGAATCAGAGCGTCTCACTGTAGTGACGTTGCCCAACGTTGACGCTGTCTAGCCAACCACGATCCACGAGTGTTCAAAACAACCAGCCTACGAGCATTGCAAGCTTCAGCCTAAAAATGTATCTTCTGTGTATATGTGTCAAAGTAGTGGCTTTATGAATGTTGCTTGACGCTGTCAAAGCTTGCAGTCTGAATGCAAAATTATCTTCTATCCAATCTCTCCTGAATATATTGAACTTTTTAGGATAAGACCAGAGAAAAGCACACTTAGAAAACAGTGAAAATCCTTCCAGAGTTAATTTTTTTACGCTTTTTTTATTACACTGATGACATAGACTAGGTTGATACCTATATGTTTAGCAGCAGTAATGTTCAATTTCTCTGTGATAAACTGGCGATACGTCCAAGGTGTACCCCCCTTCTCGCACGGTGAATGCTAGAGATAGGTACCACCTATGATTTCTGACAATTGATCAAGCAGTTAACCAGTTTGATAAGCCATTGTTGACAATGGCTTGAGAAGAACTAATTTACATTCCTGCTGCTTCACACTGGAAGGCAAATTGCTTCAGTGCACACTGAGGCCCCGTCCACACTACTGCGTTTTCGTTTAAAAACGGAGACCTTTTGCAACGTTTGCACCTCCCATCCACACTAAAACGGCAAAAACGGGGACCTAAAACGGAGAAGTTTAGAAACGCTGCCGACCCCGTTTTTCGGTTTTGAAACTCCGGAGGGCGTTTTGGTGTGGACGTCTTAAAACTGAGGACTTTAGAAAACGATGATGCAGCAGATCACACTCGGCTCTATGATTGGGTGTCATCGGTCACGGCGTATCCTTCCCTGATTCGTCAGCCACCCATCACATGACCCGTCCCCGGAAGATAACATACAAAAACAGCCTGGAGTACATTACGTCAGAAACTGCAACATGGATAACGAATTACAAGCGTTACTGGCTTTGATGTCTTTGCTAGCAGCTGAGGAATGGTCAATCTGTTTCCTGTTTATACCGGCGCGCGCATGCCCAGTGTTGGAGAATGGTCACGTGATCCGCGTTTTCAGTCGTTTTAATGTGGATGGAGATCAATTCTAATACGCAGGGAAAACACAGTAGTGTGGACGGGGCCTGAAGGTCATGGGTCTAAGACACAGGAGAACACTATCGGGAAAAACCCAAAGCAAACACCTTGCTCTCTATGATAACACCTTTAGACCTTCACAATGAACACCCCAGAAAGTGCTTAAGATTGATTTTTTTGGCAGAACAACTTCATACTATGATTGTACCAGATCCGTGCTGCAGAGATGGCGTAGTTTTGCTTCCATGAAAGTCTTTACCAACTTCTTCTTGAAGGATATCTTTAGAAATAATGTATAAAATCTTCTTCCTGAGGTTTAAGGGTTATTACATGGCTTTTTTTAAAAGTGTGGAATAACCTTACAAAACTCAAACCTGCATTAGATGAAACTAGAAAACCACATCTGTTTAGGATTTTGATGAGGAAAGGTTTTGTTTGCCTTATGAAACAGACTAGTTTCAAGAAGTTTGCCTACAGGACTTCAGATGTGGTGTTAAAGCAAGAAAATATGTCGTACTAGTTCTGGATAAGTCTATAAGAGATTCTCATCAATACAGAACAGTGGTGGTTATCTGCCCACATCCCGCCCTGTGCAAATGCTTAATGTGAGGCAACGAGCAAAGGAAAACAGATAAGGAAAGGTTCTGCTCTGATTGTGCGGCAGGAGACTCCTGCCAAAAATATTTGCTTCCCAGTTTTGTTGCTTGGGATTTCTTTGTATCTACACTGTCTCTTCTTTCGCTGTCGACTCATGCATTCTTTTCTGGTTTGAGACAAAACTCTGAACAGCTATTAGCAGCAACAAGATGGGATCCCAGAGAAACAAGAGATGAAAACATACACCCACTTTGTCAACATGCCTACAGGCAAATTTCCTGTAGTTTCATGAGTCAAGAGGTCTCTCAGGAGGAGTCTTACAGTAAAATAAGTCCTCATGAAAAGATAAGTCTTAATGAAACACACAGCTTTGTTAAAGATTTCATATAAGTAAGTCCTCATGTATTATTTAGTAAGGAATATATAACTTTTGCTTTGTGCTGTGATTATTTTTGTGACCGTTTTGTTAATCTTAGTCGATCTCTATCATCAGCTTATTGAAATCTGTTGAATTTTCTCCATAATGCTAAGTTATTTCTCTGCATGTTCTGTTATGTATTTTGTCATGTACCACAGATCCTGGTCCCTTTATTTGAATAAGATTTAAACTTGGCCGTTTAATTTTGATTTCATTTCTCTGAAGGCCTTATATTTATGGTCATAGTCATCCCTGAAGGTGGATGTCAGGGACCGGGCAGAGAAGACAAAGGTAAAATAATATATTCTCCATTTACCCCCTTCCACACTTCTTGAACCAATATTACAGAAAAAGGTGAAGTTCTAAATACATTTGGTAGTGTGAAAGAAAACATTTAAATAAATACTTTTCCTGTGAAATGGCAATCTGAAGTCTTTTTCAGGGTCTTACAAAGTCAAAGTCCATGGGTCTTGTGCCTTGTTATTTGCACATTGGCTTAGATTCTGTGTTTAGTCTGCTACTTCATTGCATTGGAAAGACTATGAAAATAATGCTGTAACTCCATAACAGTCAATAAAATAAGACTGCTACAGCCCTTAAATTCAAGGCTCCTACGGTTACACAGGGATAATCTTTTATTAAATCTATTCTCAGGCTATAAAGGGGCGAAATATAGAACAATGTGCTTGTTTCAGCGCTGTTATGAGGTGGCCTTGTAAAGCAAGGTTATTAATGAAAGGCAGCAGAGGCAGACAGTGCTGAGTGGATTTCCAGAAGGTCTCTCCCCTCAAAATAACTTCCCAGTCAGATCCTGCATACCACATCTCTGTGTGTGCCCTATGTCCCCAGTCCGTGTGGATCGGAGCATCGCGTCACCCTGCTCCCTTTTGCTTTCACCTCAGGACGGCATCTCCTCTGCCCATGTCGAGCTGTGAAGTCTTCATTATCCAACTTCAGTAAAGTGAACCTGCTCAGCTTTTGACATTAATGATTCTTCCCCTACTTGCGAAAAGCACTAAAGTTATGGCAAATTACTGAAATAAGGCCCAGCCAACTTCTTGCGCAAATACTGTGTGGAAGATTGTTGCGGTGTTAGAAAAAAAAGGACATTTTTTAGATTGTTTTCATGCAAAACTAGCATAGTTTGGTTCCTAAAAGCACCAAACCCAGAGAGAGAGCTCCACCCTATCAGCTGGTCAGAGCAGTTACACAATCCAGATCTGAAGCCTTAAGGCCACCCCCCACCTTATTGCTTTCTGGGAGAGTTGATAGCGATCCACTGTTTTAGCCACTCTACTAATGAATGAAGCGGATTAGAAAAAGGTAAAATCGTATAATGAGGAAATGAAAGGAGGGGGGGATGCAATGAAGAACCAGCACCAAGTTGTTCTTGGTCGTGTGCAGCCTTCCCCAACCCGCCGTTGGGTGTTAGAGACACAAGCGCACACTCTCACATGCAGAAAACAAAACAAAAGATTTCCATGACAATAACGTTCAAACAATTGAGAAAGAAACAAAGCGGGGTGACCACAGTTTATTTCTCACAGAGGGAAACATGGCTGGAGTCATCTGTTCCCATAAGGCCCAGAAAATGAACTTCAGAGACAGGGGAAAAAAAGCAGAACTCATGGGAGTTTGCCTGAAAATAGAGGTCTATGGTGAGCGCAGGAAGTGAGTGCTGTCTGGCCTGGTATCTTTTTTTATTTTTTTTATCAGCTGAAATAAGAAGAAAAAGACCATGTGGGAACCTTCATGTTCCTGTTGACTACATGTTAAAGTAATAGCTGTGTAACATATTTCCCTCACGGTAATTAAAGGCTTCCTACAAACAGGTCCATCTAATTTTATGGTATAAGTAGCCCAGTGTGAAAGGAATGTTGGACTAAAAGCCAAAGGTGACGAATGCAAACCATGGGGGGGGGTGCTTATACAAAAACAAGGTTTATTTATGGTATTCAATATGCTTAAAGATGAATCTATACTACATTTAGTTAAGCTTTATTTCTAAAGCGCTTTTCGTACAGAAACTGCAACACAAAGTGCTTTACAGAATTAAAATGACCCCACAAAATTAAAACGCATGATTACAGTTATACCTCCCCCAGACCCAACCCTCATGCACACACATGTGTAAGGGCAGGGATGTAAAGGACGTGGCTGAGTTCAGATTAGCCGGTTAAGGAAACAGCATCAGAGAGCTGTTTGCACCGGCAGAAGCAGATCAACAGCAGCAGCCGAGGCACCGACCCAGGGTGCCCGGAAGAGGGAAGGCCGAGACCCCCACCTCCTTGCAGGCGCTACCTGGAGAGCACCAAGGCAGCCACAGCTGACCACTGCTCCCGAGGCAGAGGGTTCACATAAAGGAAACACTGGAGGGAAAATTAAAATAACGGGTTAAAACATAAAAATACACTGATAATAACATAGCTCTTTCAGTACACATATGAAGCATTAACCTTAATAGCATAGTTCAGGTTTTTCATGATAGGCTGCATTCACACCTGATAGTCTGGTAGACTTGGTTCGACTGGGGACCAACATTTATAAATTGTTGCTGTTTTTAGCTGGTGCGGTTGGAATTCACACTGCCTCCTTTTGTCAGACGGTCCAAAGCTTTTTAGCAACAATTTCACCCCTACACTTATGGTGGCGCTGTTGTGGTGCTGTGGTGGTGCTGCACTTCTCAGTGCAGCAGCAGACACTTCACAAATGGTAATCGAAACAAAATGGAGGGGCAGCAGACTGTAGCGGTTTTAGGATTGCTCTGTTGTGTTTGGCAAATGTGGCAGATCAGAACTACTGATGAACAGTAAATGAGGTGGAGGACTATAGAGAATTGTGTTTTTTTTATACTAGGCCGTAGAAACGGCAACATATGAGGCAATGTGCAATAAGTAAGGGTGCATACAACTTCACAGCACAGAGATCCTCCTTATACAGACATTGAGCCAGGTATGTACAAGATCTAACATCTATCTATCCAGCATGTACTATTGTTTGGATTGTATTTACCCAGGATCCCCTCCATAATAGTCTGCTTCCTGCGTTTGGTGCGTTCCCGGTCCACTTGCCGTTCACATATGCAGTCAGACCGCTGCAGAGTTCGTTTTAGTCAAACCGAAACCTACGTTTTTAGGTGTTTCAGAGTTCGCTACTTTGGTCCTAATCAGAGTTTTATTGTCCACAATGGGAATTATGCTAAACTGAACGAATACTTAAAATTGCAGTTGCTTTGTTGCTTTTGCATTTTTGATGACCTTTCTAGAACACCCTAGGATGGAAACGTCCCACTTCGCAGGTCCGTTTACACTGTGAACGCCACCAATATTCGGTCACAATCTCAGTTTTTCTCCGTTATCAATATTCATCTAGTGGAAACCATATTAAACTTTGTTAAATAAAACCTGACATGATTCATGATGACATTTTCCTGTAAGGTGGTTGTCGTGGCAAAAGTACAATTTGTTGTTGGCCTGGCTCTGACTAGTAGTTGGTTGGAAAACTAATCTCTTTTAAGAGATGACAGCGAGAACATGATATACCGGAGGTAAGATATTGACTGTTCTTTACTTCATAATAGAACCTCACCACAAACTTTCTGAGCTCTTCCAGTTGTTTTTACCTTTTTAATTAATTGGCATCCCAGCTTTCATCTTTCAAAAAGTGTAGAAACTCTGAATACCTACATTACCAACCAAATTTATTGTCTAAATAATGTGTTTCTGTTTTATTTTTCTGGAAGTTTTTATTTCACTCATCTGACCTTAGTATACCAAATTTTTTCATTAGCCAAAGTTGGAAAAATACATAAAACATAAAGCAGAAAATATGTACTTTGACATTAAAAAATTCCCAAGAAAAGGAAAGCTTAGAAGCTGTTTATGACCCGTTTGTAAAGACAAACAGGAAGTTCTCTGATGGTGGAAGTTGATGATTAAATATTAGATGAGTGAAGCAGCAGTCAGCAGCGAGGTGAGACCTCTGACTTTCTGTGATGGAGTGGGTAACTGTGGGGAGGGCAATGAGAATAGTCATGCTGGTGGGCTGAATGAGTATGTAAATAATGTAGCTCAATGGCGTCCAAAGCAAACAGACATGTCACTCCTGCAGGAGCTGACTCAGAGAGGATAAGGTAATGTCAACACAAACCAGCATATAAAGGGTAATAAGCAAACAAAGACCCTTTTTTCTAGAGAGTAATACGTATTTAAATCTTTGGTTATAAACTAACTGCCGTTTTGTCTTTTCCTTGTGGGTGAGTTGAAGCCACAAGTTTTAATTGTGTCTGGAATGGCAAACAGAGCAGGAACATAATATTTTTGATCAGTTGTTGCTTTTTAATCTACTTTATGGGATTTGTGTTGCACTCTAACACTTCATAATAATCTCCATGGACTTTAAAAAGACTTCTTTTCAGGTCTCTGACAGTCATGTTAGAACCGATGCTATCAGAAGAACGGATTCTGCTTACTTCGTTTCTTGTTTTCATTCCTGGGCCTTTCCTGGGCCTTTCCAACTTGCTTCTCCCAATCAACGACCCACTATCTGATTAGGTTTTAAAAAAACCTACAATAGAGAGCATATTTCAGTTTACATCAGAAACCACAGAGAACAATCAAGGTCCAAAAACATCTGCATCTGTGGGAGGTGTCCATTCCAAACCAGAGGAAGAGATTACTTCCTCAGCTTAGAGTTTCCCTTTTTTTTCAGCCCGAGCACAGAAGTTAATATCACAAAGGAAAAAGTATGGAAAAAAGTTTGCAAGGAGATTTTTGATGAAGATCTTGGAGCAAAAGCTAGTTCATAGCCTTGACAGGCAGAGCCAGAAAGGGGTTATGCTACTCGCTGAGCCAAATCTACAGTCTGTGTGGTGAAACCCAGCATGTGATGCAAAATTAAGATAAGTACTTGGAAGAAGGGAGGAACTGAAAACCCCATCTAGGTGGGACAGGATTATATGAAGATAACTTTTTCTCTTTTAAAAAGCCTTAATTCCCCTGTAGTATTTTGGTCTCATGAAATGTTCTTTTTGTGCTTCGAAGTCATAATTACCAGCTTTAAATACAACAAAAATGTCCCCTAAAAGAAGAGTCCTAAGTTGAAGTTGAGCTGTGTGTAGGGTTGGTGGTGGTCCCACTCAGACAACAGCAACCAAAAGACGAATAAAAGTTATGAAGTCTTTCTGGGGCAAATTCAAGGAGGTATGATTGTCTTTCATGCCATGTCTTTTCTCCCAAGTCTTTTGGTGCGTTCACACTTTGTCTGCGTTAAAAAATGCTCACAATACGACTAGTTAAGCACGTCGATACAAGGAGACGCTGTGATTGCTGCTGAAAGTTCAGCTAGCTCAACTTCTGCGTAGCTGGCTTTTGCTGCTTTAAAGCTTAAAACACATGAAATGTTTCAAAACTTGACGCGGCCAAAGCATACAAAACACCGCAGAGACTCTGATGCCCCTCTGACGACCTCAACCATAGACTCTACATGTTATCTTCCTGCTATTGATGTTGACGTGTTGGTTCAAAGTCTTGTTTTATCTCATTTACAGTATTGTCCAGTAGTCTGGTCCAGCACAGCCCAGAAACATCTAAGAAAACTTCAAATAGCTCAGAACAGAGCAGCTAGGGTAGTTTTACACTGTCCTTTTCGCACCAATGTGGATGAGATGCCTCTCAAAAGCTGCATTCACACCGCACATTTGGTCTGTGTCAGGCAACGCATCCAATGGATGAAGTTTGACGTATGTACTTTTTGGCTTCCATAGCCTGCTTCTAAGGAAAAACCAACGCATGGGCGGGGCTTCCTCTGTTGCCACATGTTCTGAACTATGGTGGATCGTAACGAGAGAGTGACTTGGCTTTATTAACTAGATAAAGCTAGACAACGTTGATATCGGGTGCATCAGCGCCCACTATTCAGATGTGTTCTGAGTTTGGGGAGTTTAACCATTTGCTCCAGGAGCTGCTTATGGATGAGGTTCGCTTTCAGTTAATTAAAATTAAAACAATAAACAACAATAAACATTTAAAACGATTTCGATCTCAGCCGCCTGGGTGGTTGTACGTTTTCATTATCTTGAAAACGCTCCTACGGGATGTAGTACTTGTTTACAACATCTGTCCCGCTACCACACTTCCTGGTTCCAGGGCAAATCACATGTGAGCCCGCAAATAACACTTTATTACTGTTAGACAGGGATTAAAATCCTGTATTGAGTGTCCTTATGCATGGTTTCACACATGGACGTTTATCATGTATCTCCTGAACCTTTAGCATTTTTCAACATATATATTTTCAGAGTCTAAAAATTCTTTTTAGACAAAAAAAGAACAAAGCAAAAAAATAAATAAATAAAAATGTTTTAATTTTTTTGATAATTAATAAGAGTCCTTTTTTCCCCCTTGTGAGACATATTTTTTAGAAAGGGAACTATTGGTGATAATAGGTTCCCAGAGCCGCACTTCAAAAAACAAAAGCTAAAGAAAAACTGATGATTGATTTTATTTTCAGATTAGTTAGTGGGAATAGGTTTAAAAACTGCTCACTTTAGTCTTGCCTGGTTAATCTGTTTACTTGTTTATCCGAAAGAAGAAAATCCACATTGTTATAGAGTGAAACTGAAGTTACAGACGCCTTTCTTCAAGCATCAGGAATGCTCCAGTTTCTGTTCCCTCGTTTTACTTTCGGGATGCGGGGTTAACAACTGTTCTTGTCTGACACACGCTAGAGCGCAGAATACTTGAAAATACAAGGAGACTTGTTGCACACAAGCGCTGCGCTGCTCACAGACTGTGACCTAAACAGACACATGTGGAGGAACAGCTGTGCCAAAAAGTTTATGAAAGCTGCAGGACCGGTTCTTGAAGCGGGCCAAAGGCAAGCCGGAGACAGACGGGGGGAAGGAAGAAAGAAGGGAGAAGGAAAAAAGCAAACATTTTGGGAGTCATGCTTAAAGCAAAGGCCATTTACTGGAAAGAATGATGGCTTGAAATGAAGTTCAAACGATGAAAAAATGAAACATTGCTCAGGTCAATCCGCCAGAGATTTTTGCACTGCATTGCCACCTGCTGGTTCAAAAGATTCATGACAGCTTAAATTGTCAGATTTATTTTTTCAGTGAGGAAAAATTCAAATGTGCTTATTTATAAATGCATGTACAGGCAATCACAAATGGGATAAACCAATTATTTTTTCACATTAATTAATACCTATCTAATCAAACGATAACTAAACACAGTTACTGTAGCATTTTATGATCTATTTAAGCCACAAAGAAAAATAATGAGCACTCGTTTTGTTGCATCAACATTTTATTTCCATTATCGCCTGAAACAGACTGAGAAAAATACTACAGTCGTAATGTTGCATTTGGTCCAGAAACATTTTACTTAAAGGCATGTGCAAATAATAGAATTAACAAACCACGAGAAAATATGAAAGGATGAATGGGAGATTGACCGACATAATAAATAATGACGAATGCGAGGACATGGGGATGAAATGCATTTAAAAAACACAAGAGTGACACATACAAATAATGAACTCACAAACATATACACATAAACGCTGAACAGTCAATTTAAATGTAATTACTCGTTTGCTCAACATTTATATTCCTCTATTGATTTTTTTTCACTTCCTTTACTTTTTCAAAAACATACTATTTACACATAAACCAGAGAGGGTGGAAATGTGAAATCCTAAGGTAGGAAGCTTTGTTTTACGTTAAAAGATATTACTAAAATTAGAGCTGGGCAATTAATAGGATGTTTATCGAAATTGCGATAATAAAAAGCTTGATCTTGATAGTCGCATGGTGTGTTTTAATCGTTACGCAGACTGATTAATCGAGTCGAAACGCCAGGTTGTTGTCAAGCTAACTGCCCAATCAAGTCACGGGAATAAACATTCAGTTCTGAGAAGCAGGAGGCCTATTTGGTGGGTGAAATGAAAGTGCAGAGTTAAGAGTGTACAGCTGGTGAAGAATTTGAAGTAAAATGGACAACAGGGAAGATGATAAAGATGACCAAATTGTCTACACTGACCACAGTTAGCAGTTAGCACACGTTTTTGAAGTGATGGGATGCTGTTAGCAATACAACAGGAGCAGGAAGCATGGTCTGTATGCAACATTAATAGTGAAGGCTATATTTATTTTTTAATTACTATTGTTTTTATTAGAAAAAATATCAAATTTAAGAACAAGATCATTCAATATAGTGAGAATACTTAAGATTATTTTATTTTCACTATCGCCCAGCCCTAACTGAAATACATGTTGCAGTGTTTCAAAGCACTGTGCTGCATCTTTAATTACTGTAAAAGGAGAAAATAAATGACTTTTAAATCACCAAAACAAGGTGACTGTAAAAAACAAAAACAAACCCCGTCAAAATCACTACTTGTGATGTTTGTGAAACTGGTTAACACTGAGGGAAAAAAATCAATACAAGACTATCTTGCTCAAGTCTGTTTTTGTACATGCATCAACATTTTCTAACTTTGCAATATATATACTTAATTGACCTTCAGTACTTCAGTCAACAGGCCACAGTACTGAGAGTTTAGCAGGAGAAGAGTGTGATTTACAGAAGCACTTTTATAGTTTTAAGAAGCAAAAAAAGTAAAGGAAAAGAGACAATAACATTACGTCAGTCTTTATATTCAACTAGGCTAAAAAGGGAATGTTTCTAATAAGAAAGATAGCTTTTTGTTGAGATTTACTCTTTTAAAATCAACAAAAACAACAAACTGAGTATTTTGGTGTCATTTTCAGTTTTTTTAAAAAGTCCTACTTAGAGACATGGAAACTGGAACCCTGTCAGTTTCAGATGACATAACTATAGTCTGTCAGTCGGAAAGGAGGTGTTTCAGAATAATATTACAGGACCAAAGTAATGTGTTCTGCTTTGTTCTGCAATGGATGGTTATGCGATCAGTGCTTCGCCGAACCCAGTAAATATTTACAAACACTTTGGAAACGGATAGAAACAATGAAATTATAAAGATTTTGACCTGACAGAGAGAGAAAGGATGACTAAAATTGTGCAATTTGACTTCAAGTGCTTTGTTTCAACTACTTTCTGCTTCAAAACATCTGTTTTGTGGTTACAATAAGAAGAGCATTAGCTTAGCTTTGCTAAGCATTAGATATCAGGCCCTAGCTTGTGTTAGCTTTGTTTAGTACACAAAATTAAAAGGAAAAAGCCCTTAGCTTCATATGTAAAAGTTGGAATGTAATGCAACGGTGTGAACTCGTACAGCGGTGAAAGTGGTATTCATCAGACAGTAAATTAATATTATAATTATTATCATTATTGTAGTTAGGTTGAATACCTGAGATAAGACATGGAACACATTGGGTTTAGATTTTCAAAAATAAAGCAAAAAAATTGAAGGTACCTTATACTCTTTAGTAGGTACACCTTGCTAGTGCCAGGGTTCAACAGTCTTGCTTTCAGAACCGCTTTAATTTTGAGTGACAGAAAGACTCAATAAGGTGTATAAAACATTCTTTTTTAGATATTGACAGGAACCATCAGAAGACAGGTACCATGTTATTATGAATATATGAATTTTTGAATATAAAGGGTGGTTGACAGCAATATTTTGGTAATTGGGCCATTTAAGTGATGGGCAACTGGCACTAAGAAGCACAAAGTGTATTAAGGGAATGTCCTCCTCACATCACACTTCCGTCACCTGCCTGAATCCTTAAAACAAAGTAGCTTGAATACATGCTTTCATGTTTCATTTTTATTCTTTAACAAAATGATGGCCCACCTGCACATCAAAAGGAAAATAGAAAATGTTTCCAATTCCTTGAAGTCCAGTTTTGGTTCAGTCTATTCTTAGGTGAAAATAGGTGCATAGGGTGTGATGTCCAATTGTTTTATCTCAACTGTTTCACGATTTAGAGATGGTGAGTCCCAATCATACCTTAATTATAACAAGCTGCTGTTGCTTATTTGTGCTGTTACATTACAATGAAATATGTACCTACCAGCGTAATTAATGTTTGCCTATATGATATTGAATACAAAAGTAAGGCACATAAAAAAATTGCAAACACTTTGCATGTTCATGTCTTCATTTGTGCCATTTGACATTGAGGAATGATAAATCGAAAAAATAAATAGACATTGAATGAGCCTTCCTTATGTAGGAAACAGCTTCCTTTTTGCCAATATGTGTTCAGTGTTTTCTTGCCTGAGATTTTTTCCACAGCTGTTCTGAGATAAGTGAATGACAAATTATATCAAATGTGTGTTTCATTTAAACTACTGCAGGAATTTTTTTATGATAACAAGAATGAAGTCCACCTCCATTGTCCAAATACAAAGTTTTTTTAAACCCAGTATTGGTTCTTTTTTGTGCCTGGGTTCGTTGTCCGACAGTGCTGCAACAACTCTGGATCTGTGCCTTTAGAGTCCACGTTTGACATAGGAATGTTATTGGCTGGGTCAGTTTTGCGAAAGGTTTCTGTCGTGGCCACCTCTCCGTTTTTGGGCTTTGAGGCTGCTGTCTGGACATTATGTTTTCCAGTCTTGTTTTTACGGATTATATAGTAGGCCAAGACACCTGCCAGAAGCAAGAGAAGGAGAACAACTAAGATGGGGATGAAGACAGACCAAAAGTTGCCATGACGGGAAACATGTGGTTTCCCTTGGGTACCAGAATCAGGGGATGCAGGGGTGACAGTATCTCCTGGGGGCCCAAACCTTCCTGCTTTATCAGGAATCCTCAGCAAAGTGGCAGGATAAACTGCAGAAGTGTTGTAAGGGCTCGTCTGGAATGAAAGTACGCATTCTGCTGGAGGGACCCCATGGGCTTTAAGAAGGAACCGAGCTTCGTCTTGATCACCCGTGGCTTTTGATCTAGGGGCACTATCTAATATTTCCATTGCTACGCGACCTTCATCCAGGTCTTTCTGGGTGAAGGTCTGAATGGGCTGACCAGCATCAGGACCCTTGGTCTTCACAATACTAGCTCCTCTTGGCTGCTGGATGATTGTGAATGTGGGCAAGGCTCTGGTCTTGTTGGCAAGTGGAGTTGCGTCCAAAAGCTTTCTGTCTAGTTGGACGAGTGAACCTTGCGGTAACAGAGGATCCTGAGCAATTTTGGCCAGGGGCTGCACAGTGATGTTGAGTACAGAAGAGACATTGGCAGCCCGGCTACGGGCAGTAAAAGAAACACTGTCTCTGGGTGAAGTGGACTTGACAAAACGGACACTGACCCGGCCTTCTTTGATCTGTTTCTGGGTGAAGGCTGATGTAGGCTGTCTATCTACCATGACAGCTGCATATTTTGGGGTACTGGTGATTTTGTAAAGGATGTCCTCCTCTACAGGTCCACCTGTAGATGCTCTTAACATCTCCTCAGTCACAAGAATCTGATCGTCTCCTTGCTGTACCTTAATCTCAGGGACTTGCTCAAGAAGTAGGGTGTGAGCTAAGATGCCTATGTGAAGTGTGTATGGCTTTGTTTCATGCTCACCATCTGATACAATGAATTCCACAAATCCGTTTGCAAGGGTGCCATCACTTTGGAAAGCCACCACTACCTGATTGATCATTTCTTGAGTGAACTCAGAGATACGTTCTGATGTAACATAGTTAAAGAGATAGCCATTCTGAGGAGCTTTGGTGACCTTAAAGAGCACTTCATCTGGTGCACTGTCTTCATCTTGGGTATTGAGATGCTTCTGGGTTAGGAAGGTCCTGGAGCCTTGGAGAACTTCCAGAAGCATATCTGTAGTGACCAATGCAGGGGGGTCAGAACCACGTCGCTTGACTGAAATATGAAAGATTTCCTCCAGGATTACAGACTCAGCAGGGGAGCTCAAATCACCGCCTTCTGACTTCAGTCGGGCCCTGAAAGCAAAGCTATCAACAGCGGCCCCCGAGTCATCGTGGAGATATTCCAGCTGTCCCTGAGACACATCTTGTTGCGTGAAAAGTGCAGCGTTACGAGGTAGATCCTCACCCCGCAGGGTGATTCGACCATGATTAGGAAAACGTTTTATTTCAAAGAAAACATCCACGCCCTTTTGCTTTTCTTCAGGTAGACTTGCAAGAAGGTTTGAGGCATCAAGAATTGAACTGTCAATTGCTTTCGTCTGGCCCTGCACAATTTCAAGCCCTGGACAGAAAGAAATAAAACAAAACAAATAAAAATCTTAGTTAACAAATATCTAATGTAAAAGATACTGTCTCCTGTCGATGTCTAACTGTGCAGCACTTTACAATCTGGCAGTTGGACTGTTTGCACAGACAGATGGAGCTTGTTATAGAGGCAACAACAAAAGCAGTATTGGCAAATGTCTTGATGACTTTGGACTGTTCAGTTACATAAAAAACAAAACAAGAAAGACTTTCTAAATGAAAGA
The DNA here is from genome assembly GCA_028564705.1 of Apricaphanius iberus. Taxonomy (NCBI): domain Eukaryota; kingdom Metazoa; phylum Chordata; class Actinopteri; order Cyprinodontiformes; family Aphaniidae; genus Apricaphanius; species Apricaphanius iberus. The sequence goes on from JAPXFQ010001616.1 coordinate 203,635, forward strand.
ATGAGCTACAGCCTCCAAGCATCCCAAAAGATCATTGAGAGAAGAACACTAATTAGATTATAACCAGATTATGCAGTCTTCAAGAAGCACTGCCAAAAGGTTCTCTTTCTGACAGGCTGTGGTCAAATTAGATGGACAACAAGACGTTAGATCTTAGTTTCAAACCTATCAATCAACTCTAATTTCAATCATATTTAAGCGGCACAATATAAAAAGTTTTTGTTAGAGGTTCATTCAAAAGTGTTTGATTTCAATACAAGAACATTTTCTCTTTTTTGCCTCATTCAAGCATTTACCTTTGTTCCTCCACATCTGGGAGGAAATGTTGCTATGAGCAGCGTAGTAGGAGACAGTGATAGGCACGACATGATAAACTTCTGGAAAAAGCTGGGATGACCGAGCAAACTGCATTGAGTCTCTAACCACCCAGAAAGGCTCGGTGGGCAGCTGGTGCTCATAGTAGACCGCTCCGGACTCCAACTGGGGATTATAAGAAAGTAACAAGAGCAACATCTATTAACATTCAATACTCTTTTTTTCTTTTTACCCATCTTTTTTATTTTTTTATGTGCTGCTGCCTAAACCAGAATCATTTGTTAAAATGTGAAAGAACCACTGCCTACTTAAAAAGAAAAAACGTTATGCTTTAATCGTTGTCTCAGCTGCACTTTGGAAAATTTGGACCAAAACTTAAGACACCATAACTGCTTAGAGTCACATTTTGCACCTATTCCTTAGAGTATCTGTAAAAACATATGATTTTTTAAATAGTTTTTATTTTTATGACCTTCTTTCCTTCCTGCAGAAGTTTATATAGTCTCTTTGGCCTCTCTGCACTATAAAGCTGAGAGTGATGGCCTCAGTTTTCTTTTTGAGGTCACTCTGCCCTCTTTTTCTGACCATTCTTAGCAAACCCAAGAATCGGTTGTACCTAAACACCCCAGTAGAACAGGAGTTTCTGAAATACCCAGACCAGCCCATCTGGCACTTAAACCATGTCATGTTTAAGCTAACCTAACTCCCCTTTCTTACTCTATTCTGATGCTTAGTTTGAACCTTAGAAAACTATATTCACCACGTCTAGATAACTAAACACATGAAACTGGTGTTAAACAATTGGCTGGCTTCCCATTTGCATTATCTAGCAATTTTAAAGGTTTACCTAATGAAGAGGAAGGACTGGAAATTTGGTTTCTGGGAGAGCGACAGGTCCTTAATTGGTCAGTGTTTGGAAATCACATTTGGAATTTTGTTGAGTTTATAAAGGAAAGCATAGAAACCGACTGCCATGAAGGTAGAATTGTGTTTTCAGCTCAATTTGCTTTCAGATTTTTTGTCTTCTGTCGCTTTATCAAAATACTGTCTGTCAGGGATGGATATGAAGATTAGTTTTTTAACAGACCAAAAACCTTGTCAGCAGCATTTATATTTACACCATAACCCTAGTAATCAATGGTGCGTTTGAAATAAAAAGCTCAGGTCAGGACAGCACAGCTTTGAAAATCTGGAGGTATTCATGCTGATTGGTATTCACATATGCTTTTCAACAGCACCAGAGTTCACTCTAGCTAAATTGAGTTCTAGGTTTTAGGTTTACTAGAGTTCAGTCTGTTGGTGCACATCTGAGTTCAATTGCACATTTATACCTTCTCATTGGAAATGAACTATCCGGGCAAATTAATCAGAGTTGAATTAAAATGGTCTAAACAGGGGTGGTGTCAGATTAACAAAGCCTAGTTCTTCTCGGTCAGAATTTTGCTGCAATGTTCTAAATTCACTGTGATTTTTCGCTTTTGTTCACAATCATCTTCCAGCAAGCTTTGTTTTAGGTTTTGCCCTGATTCACCTTTGCAAGTGGGCTGAATCCGTTTTATCCAACTAGATTAGATTTCATAGTCAAAGTTTAGGAGTAAAATCCAACTCAGTAGTTGCAAAGTCAAGGCTGCCAGTCCCTCCAGCAGAGAAAGGAAGAACAAGAGAGAGTTGAAAAGAACTTGAGCACAAACCAAAGTAAACTGCTTTGCAAACTAACGGACCAAAGACGTCTTTTTCTGTTCAAATTCATCTTACTGCACTCCTCCATACTTTCCCTTAGAATTAGGTATGGTTTTATGAGCTCCAATTAATACAAATAAAAATACATGCTGAGCAATTTTTGTGTTTTTTTCTGACTTTTTTTTTTTTTAGATATCCTATATTAGTGTGATTACTAGCAGGTTGATTATTGATTGTATTTTTTCCAAATATTTTTTTTGATACATAGATATTAACTATCTTAACAGTTGCTACAGTTACGTATCACACATTAATGATGCTTAATCATTCCCTGTAATCTTATGGCTGAGGGTTTATTAGAGCTATAATGGCTTAGTGAATAAAAAAGGCCTGGATTAAAATACACACTTCTGTTCTTAATGTTCGTATGGTTAAAATACTATTTATCATTATTAAATGTGAAGACGAAAGGTAACCGTTTTTCAATCTATGCTAAGTAAAACAAAATAGAACTCACTCAAAAGGTTACCTGTGACTGTGTGAACAAGAGTATTTCCTCAAACTGGTTCTGGTCATTGGCCAAGATGACCCTTCCAAAACGAGGCAAGCGCACAAGCATGAATCTTTCCACCTTTCCATCCTCGCTGGTTGTAAGTCCAAGGTTGGTGCTCTTGATTGGCTGCCGTGTTCCTTTAAAAGAGACATAAACAAAAACGTTGTTGAGTGAAAAAGTGTTTTCTGTGCACTACACTTTCCTTACAGTGATGATCCATGTTTGAAACATTGTCCAGGAAAAGGAAATGTGACAAATGATTTGATGCATGATACATACAGTGAGCCAAAGAGTATTTAATAAACCACCTAAACATGTTTGAACTTGTTATCAGTATAAAAGACACCTGTCCACAACCTCAAAACTCTAAACTCCACTATGGCCAAGACCACAGAGCTGTCTCTTAGGAACATATGGAACAATCAGATCTCTGATGTACGAATTAGGTTGATTATTAAGGGCTTTATAAGTAAGGAGGAGGATCTTAAACTCTATTCTGGATTTAACAGGGACCCAATGGAGAGACGCCAAAACAGGAGAAATGTGATCTGTCTTTTTAATATTCATCAGAACTCTTGCTCCAGCATTTTGGATCAACTGAAGGCTGTTAATTAAATTTTGTGGACTTCCTGATAATAAGGAATTACAGTCGTCCAGCCTTGAAGTAACAAATGCATGGACTAGTTTCTCTACATCACTCCTGGACAGGATGTTTTTAATTTTAGCAATATTCCAGAGGTGAACAAAGGAAACCTTAGAAACCTGTTTAATATGGGATTTAAATGTTTTGGTAAAAAATTACACCGAATTTCTTTATATTGTTACCAGAGGCCAAATTAATGCCATCCAAAGACAACAACTTCCATCTTGTCTGAATTTAAAAGTAGAAAATTCAGAGTCATGCAGGTTTTTATGTCTTCCAGACATGCTTGTAATCTACCTAACTGATTGGTTTCATCAGGTTTTGTGGATAAATATAATTGCCAATATGAGTAGGAACTGTAAATTTTCCAATGTACTTCTAAAAATAAATGAAAAAGTGGTTTGTAATGCATGAAAACAATGTTACAAAAATAGTAATGTGTTAAAAGGCAAAGGGATGTTTGGCAAATGTGAATGAGAGACTTCACAGTGCACTGTCCTAATTCAAACCCTTTTACTTCAAAAGTGGCATCAAGCTAAGTAAATGATGCAAAGCATAAATTTGCTACATGCTGCAGCATGTACAGATGGAATCTAAAAGCAGCTCCTTGAAGCTTTCCTCTCTGAGCTTTTTGGAAAATTTAGGGCAGCGTAAAGTGCATGAAGCTGTAATTACCCCTTTTGTCCATTAAGGGGTGCTGTTCCAAACAAATTCAGTGTATGTATGCAGTACAATGCTTGCACGTGTATTTATTACCCTTTTGAGAATTTTTTCACATTATGTCACATTATAATAACAACATTTAATAATAATAATAATAATAATAATAATAATATAATAATAATAATAATAATAATAATAATAATCTGAAAATCCCCATGGCTATGATAGAAATACATAAAAAACAGTGGAACCTATTTTACTGATCTAAAAAGATAATAATTAAAAAAATAAAGAAAACATTTTATAACTGCAGACCAACTAAGATATGGCAGTCCCCCTGAACTGGATTTGTCAGGCACTAAGAGGAGACCACATATCAGAGAAGCAGCTAAATGTCCTACAGTAAATCCTAGTTTATGCTTCTCCTTCAGCAAGTATGCACTCACATGCACATGTATTGATTTGGACGTTTGTTTAGCAGATTCACTGAAATATGGTTTTGCCTCTGTGCTGAGGGCCAATCTCTGTGTTATGCCTGGTCAATCTGCTCGCTTGCCCAGATTTAAAAATGCAAAAACCAAACCTTTGTCACCCCATTGCTGAAAACTTAAAAGGCTTTTGGCATCCTTACCTGGAAACACCACGAGTTCCTCCCCCGTTTCCAAGGTGATAGTGTGAGGTCTGGCCTTGATGACAAATCGATAGAGGGGAGATGTGTGCTCTCCATCTGTCACCGTGAAGCTGAACTCACCGGAATCTTCACCTGGGGGAGAAAAGAAAAGTTTGTTTACTCCCTCTATTAAACTTTATATTTGCTAGGTTGTAAAAGCAGGATGTAATTAAAAGTTTGCTATACCTAGGTAACCTTGAAGAGCAAATGCATTTATATATCACAGTAAAGAGGAAAAAAAAGGCATGTTCAAGGGCTCGCATTTTTCACAGCATAGCCTCGGCGTATGTTAAAAGGTGCATCGATCAGTTCCTGTGACTGTCTGATTATGTTTACCGCGTAGAGGAGCACATACACATGCTTTCAAGCAAATTAAAGAAAAGAAATGGCACATAAAGAGAAAACTAGAGATTATATTTGGCCCCTAACCCTCGTGGGTGAAGAAGATCTCTCCTCTGTTTATCTGCGCCTGGGAGAAATTCTGAATGCTCTCTCCCGGCTCCTTTCTTAATGTCACCATCCCATTGGTTGGCATTTCTATGTGGTAAACCAGCTCCTCCGCAGGGGTATCGGCGTCCTCTGTGCTCAGCATACTGGCGGTGATAACGGCATCCTCACCAGCAAGAACCTGGGAAATATGAAAGACAGGAGGGACAGGGAGTCACACAGAGATGAATAGACACGTCAGATTACAGAGGAGATCCGTGCAGCTCAGCAGATAGGTGACAGACAGGGCTGTGTGGCACCTAAGCTGCAAATCAGATCATTAATCCTATTTTAAAGTAAAAATCTGATTTAAAAAACTGTGTTCTTTTACACGATCGGATGTGCATGATGGGATGTGCTCCTGATATAAATAATTAATGCTTGCAGGAAGGCTTGCAAAATTTATTTTGAACTAATACATTGTTATTGCTAAATTAGAATCAGTAAGCCAACATTTTACAACCAAAGATTGGAAATCAACCCCCGAATTTGTCATTAGTGCAGTTCCAAAAATACACAAGCAAGATGCAGCTCATTCCATAGCCATATTTAAATAAACAATTAAAAAGGTTAATTACGTTTCCACTGCAGAGTCCAGACGCTCCAGTTATCAGAAGACGGAGCAGTGTTTGCAGGCTGAATGATTCTCCCAGGATAGAAGGCCTCTAATGGACTTCTAATGGTTGGCTGGCTGAAAGGAGCATTAATTGAAAGAAATGGGCCAGATCCCGAGAAAGGCATTCTTAAATAGCAGGGATCAGTCGGGAGAGTGAGCTGAGGTTGCCCCGCAATAAGAGTTTTCTATCGATCTGTGGAGTCTTTCTTCCCCTCTCCTTTACTTCCTCCAGACTCTGGATAAAGAGTAAGAACCCTCCGGCAGCAAAAAGAGAAGATACCTCAGATCCAGAAATTGCTTCATCAGTGCCGCTCACTGAGAGTCAGCCGTGAATTTGCTGTACGGCACAAACAAACCTTTATAACCAGTAGTCTAGTTTGTTCACTTATCTTTTTTTAATGAGTAGATGTGCTGTAGTGAATATGTTGATGTCTAGAAACTGGATATGCCATAGAGACTGAGCTGGCTTGAAAAATAGGAAGTCCTTCAAATTTTTTAAACTATATATTAAAACACATATTTAGTGAATTTTAATACCTGTTCTGATGACACTTGTCAGATTAAAATCACTTTTTAAAGACAATCTTTAAGCAGGTATTAAACATTTGTTTCAATAGGCCAACATTTCTGTAGGCTATTCATTTTTGTATTGGTCTGATGTGTCTTTCTATTTTAATGTCTGATTTTCAAGAATTTGAATATCTTATATATATATATAAAATATAAACGCAACATTTTTGTTTTTGCTCCCATTTTTTTTAGATGTCAAAAATCTGAAACATTTTCAACATACACAAAATAACCATTTCTCTCAAATATTTTTTCACAAATCTGTCTAAATTTTTGATAGTGAGCACTTCTCCTTTGCTGAGATAATCCATCCCACCTTACAGGTGTGCATTATCAAGATGCTGATTAGACAGCATAATTATTGCACAGGTGTGTCTTAGACTGGCTACAATTAAATACCACTCTGAAATGTGGCCTCTAAATGGCTGTAAAGGTTGGTATTTTTCCATTTGTTTACTCAGACTGCTACCTCAGATTCACTGCAGCCCAAGTCTCTTCAATAGAAACCTTCACAGATGCTTTCCATATCTAAACAAAATACTAATATGAAATACACACATGCACAAAATAAATGGAAACTCAAGTCTGTTTTATCTATAGATATCACAGTGAAGAAATTGAATGAAAAGTTCCTAATAGAATGAAAGCATTTAAACACATCAATCTCCATATACTTTTGTACATAAATGTCATTTAAACTTACTGTATGGTCCATGTCTTGCATGTTCTTTGTTTGCATATGTACCAATGTTAACAGCCATTTAGTGTGTTTGCTCAATGAAAGCATGAGAATATAGGAGCTGAGGGCCTGCACAAAAACGTCCAAAAAAATGATATTTAAAAAACATATTTATTATTATTATTATTATTATTATTATTATTATTATTATTATTTAAAAACGGTTTTATAACTATTGGTTGCAGCAATTAACATGATTGAGATTCGTGATTTTATGAGGGAAATCCTTTGCTAATGTAATTTGTTAATGTACTTGAATTAAAGGTTGGATAAAATGTTTCCATTGTGGAGTGCCATTACTCAAGCAAAAGCATCAAAGTTTACCAGAGCTGTCAAAAACTGAAGCATGCTTTAGCTGTTTTAGATTCCCCTGAAAGCTCAGACTTAGGGGTACTAATAGTAAAATAAAGGAACAATGAGCACAGTTTAGGACTGGTTGATGTATTTCAGTATTGACTTAATATGATAGCGGAGCTGTGCTAAATTTCCATGCATTCGCTTGGTGAGTTTAATCTGTGCAGCCTGGACCAGTTGTCAAGCCACAGAAATGTTTTCTCTTCAAAGCCCCAATTCCATTTTTCGACTCAAATGTAACAAATGTGTTGTGAAGTGTATAATTTAGTTGCCTTACAGTCCACTGCGTAAAACATCCTGTTCAGTTTCACACTTCATCAAAGCTCCATCACGACGACACACTGCATCAACAGTTCAAAGCTGTAATCCATCATCACAGACTCTGGGCTTTGTTTTCTTCTTTTAACTGTGAGATTGTGTCTTTGTTCTGCTCTAATGACAACTTTTAAAACTGAGGGCGAATTCAAAGACAAGTGGCGTTTGAGTGGAAGGAAGATCAACTATCCTGCTGTTGTTCACTGCAAGAAGACGGCAGCAATACTAGTTAAAAACTTTATGCATTGTTGTAAATTTATACAATGATCAAATAATTTTGAACAGCAACATGGTTAACATTATAAATAAGAATTAATTTCTGACAACATACAATACAGCATGTAGATCACACAGGCAGAGAGATGGTTTTACACGAATGTTCTTCCATCCTTTTCACACTGACCAGTAAATTTTTCTTAAAGTTCTCGATACATATAACTGTTAATAAAAGTTGTTCTAGCCTTGTGCCATGCCTGCTGTAAGACAATTTACGATTCATTTCTGAACCTCTGAGGCGTAGTTGAGTCGATCTGTCTTGTTAGGGACCGGGGCTTACCAAATTATTTACACAACCAGTTTTGTTTTTTTCATGTTTGCCACATTATAGCCACATCTTTTAGTGTATCTTATTTTATTTTATGTGATAAACAATGGAAAGAAGCTCGAGATCAATCAGATTGAACGGCCATCCATGTACAGCAATTATTAAATATTGCAGAACATTCTTAATTAAACTCAGGTGAGTTATTTGGCCAAACAGTTCTAATTCTTAAATATGCTTTATGATTTACATTCCCTTGTATATCTGTTTATATTTTAGTTGATACTTCTTCGTTGGCAAGTTTGTACTGACATGCGCACGTATCGATTGAGACATTTTCATTTCAGACTTCTCCGTTACCTTGTGAAAACAATTTACTGCCAGAAAAACAGGTGGCGTAATGTTTTTCTGGGGTGGCCCTGACAATGATGCAGTCATGTCTCTGGTCAACATCAGTGTATTTACTAGGGATGTTCCGATCAATATTTTGGGGCTCCGATCTAGATCCAATCTTTTAACCTCAAATCCAATCCGATTTCGAGTCCCAATCCGATATTTTGCCTTTAGTATTAAAATTGATCAAACTTAAATGAGAATAATTTGTTCAATAAGCATTACAGATTAATATTTCAGACAAAAATAAAACGCAACACACTCATACTTGATACAGCCCACATTGATTGAAGTTTGTAAGTTGCAGTATTATTGTGTTCACTATAAGCTGAAATATCATATGCTCCTGAACTCAGCATAATTATCCAACACTATTTGAACGCAGCACAGGTGGTGTTCATCGTCTGCCTTTATTTGCTCCTCCTTTCTGCTGGAGCTAAGAGGAGTTTTTCTCTGTGTATTTTGGTTTATTGTCGTGTGTAAATCCCAGAAGTTACATTTCTATGCCTTTATTATATAGTTTAAAGTACTGTTAAGCACATTTGTTGAAGTTTACCTATATTAGAACTGTGTTTAATCTGCTATGCTCATTTGTGGTGTTACGTCGGTATGTGTTCACCTATCAACATGTTTCGGCTCCACCTACAGTACTATAACTTTTGAAGCTCAAAGTCCCACCTTTGAACACCCTCTGACGGACTTCCCACTCGGAAAGTCTGAGTTGTTTTTTGCTCCGACTTTGAGTTTCAATATGACTGCTGCTCACATCAACAGTAGTAGCTTTGGTGGAAAAATGACTATTTCACAAGACAACCTAGTAAGAATGCATCTAAAATCAATCTTACATGTTAAGCCTGCAACTCTAATCTTAAAATAAAATGAGTGTTTGTATATGGAAAGTAAGCTTAAAACGATGTTTGTAAGAGGTTGTAAAACTACAACCACCTGGGTGATGCCATATTGGAATCCCAACTTATCCGACCTCTACAGATATTTGAATTATTGCGCAATCGCTGTCAAACATAACTAGGAAGTACTTTAGTAAAAATCGGCACGACCGGCACGGCCGATCTCAGATCACTGAAACATTTGAAACTATCAGCCCGATCCGATCTTGCATCCATACATCCCTAGTATTTACTTTTTTTATTTTCAAACCAAAACTCTTCGCTTGAACTTCAGCCTCGTTATTGTTTTTGTAATGGATGCTGAACACTCTTATATTGTCTAATGCAAGACAATTTTTGATCTGCTCAATCTCCTTCTGCTCTCTCCTCTGTCTGATGTGTTCTTGGGTCTTAATGATGGACTAAAAAAATGGACTCATTGGATTTACACAATTTAAATGATGGCAGTTTTCCCATCCCATACATATATACATCTTTAACCAATTTCAATTAAATTACATTTTCCAGATGTATAAGTGTATGAGTGGAAAAATACCATAATCTGAGTGTGTATGCTCAATAGTGTTTTTTTCCCCTCTGATACTGTACCTTAGGGATCTTCAGCAGAATAGATGGGAACGATTTGGTGATTACAACTGAAGGCAACAGTTTTTAAATAAAAGTTAAAAGGGCTGAAGATAAATGTGAGCCACACTTTTTCAGACCTTTGTTGGGAAATTGGAAAGTTACATTTTCCTCACCTTCCACTTCACCGTTATGTAAAACTTTGGCTTTGTCTCTCACATAAAATCTTAAATAAATACACTGAAGTTTGTCTTTGAGGGAATGTAAGAATGTTAAAAGGGTATTATTAATTTTCCAAGGGATTCATATGGGTAACATTTTATCTGCAGCACCATTAAAGTATGTGGACATCCAGTAATACCAAACAACTGAGAGTCTCTTTCTCCTTGGGGCTGTTTTCTTCCTAAGCCTGCAAATGCACAGCCTAGTAGTTATTTTCTTATTTCTCTGGCCGCAAAGATGGTTGATAAATGGAGACTAACCCAAACAATCTGAGCCAATTCCACTCTTCGTGAGAAAGAGTGGAAGTGGATCTGTTTGCCTTCCAACAGAACACCCACCATCTCTTGACGAGACAGCTGCTCAATCTACTCCTCTACGTTATCCCTCTGCTCAAAGAAACCTTCAGAAGAGAGAGAGATATCTCTTTAAGTAACTCCAGATATGGTGCAGTATGCAGGGATGACTCAGCTGATAATAGCACCCACCTGGCCTGTCTCTCAGCTTTGGCGACAAACACTGAAATATGTGTGTTACTATGCCCAGCCATCATTCAGCCAAGCCTGTTTACATAGCTATTGTTGCTATGAATTTAGGAAGAAAACTCCTGGCAACAGAGAACAGTTGAAGGTTAAATATGGAACATTTTCATAAAAAGATATTGTCAACAAAAAAAAATACATCCACGGAGCTTTTAGAGGGGTGCAGACTGAAATTACATTTCCTTAAAAAATTATATTTGAATAAAAATATAAAATACAAATTTTAAGGGACACACCAATGGCGTTATGTTTACATCTACCAGCCAGTAATGGCTGCCATTGCTGGTTGACAGATACGGTCTCTATGTTCTAACTACTGTATATCGTTTGCACATCTCAGCTCGCACCAGGAAAAAAGGCGGAGTGGGCAAGTCAAGTAGCTGCTTCAGATCCCTGGAGATATTGTGATACGTCTCAGGAGAGGACTGACCGTAGAAGAACAGAAACTAAAGTAGTTTTAAATGAAGCCTAAACTAGATGGACCCATATAAAACATCCCCAATGCATCAAAACACACACAGAAATGGCAACTTTCCTCCTAGATCAGTAAACTAACTCACTAGCTAACTTGGCTAATATTAGCTGTCAGTTAAACTCCTCTAGCATACATTCCTCACTGAACATGGTTCAGGTTGGTCATCGGACGTATCGGCAACAAACCCAGCAACCCAACGGTTGGAATTATTTCTTTAATGTAACTACAACCTAGGCAAACTCGATGTCGCTATAGTTTTTATGTTCCATATCCAATTATTAATATTGGGAATTATCTGCTCTATCTAGATTCCTAAAAAATCATAAGCCGTATTAAAGAAGAAGTTAATGCCTATATTTCAAGTTTTATTAGCAGAATCCCATTTAGTGGAAGAACCATGGGTTTCTTACACTGGTGTGGCTGAAAGAAATGTTGTAATGGTCAACTAACAAGATGAGCAGGATCGGTACAGTACATAAAAATTGATGGCAAATGCAAGTATCTCAACAGTAAATGAAGCAAAGACAGTCCTGATTTTCCAAGGTTAAAGGCTAATATAAAGAACATCAGCTACCATAAATTTCTCCTCATGTAGAAATTGGGAAATTTCATTTAAAATACTGGTTGGATTTGAAGTTTATATGAACATTGAAAGAGGCAACAACCATTTGGAACTACATTTTCCTTGAACTCAAGCAACAGAGTTTGGAAATCCTATTTGTCAGAGTAAGCTTAAAATGAAATCCAGGATGCAAAGTTTCTCAAAAGAACATTTCCCAACCATCACACTGCCTCCACCAGGAGGACTCAGACAGTAAATTCTTGTGCCAAGAGTCCCTCAGATAAGCAACACACACAAACCCAGCCATTCATTTATTTCAAAAGATTCGTTAAACCAGGCCAACTTATTTTCCATTGCCCTACCTCTGATGCTTACATTCCCATGGTGTTTTGGGGGCTGGACAAAGGTTATAAAGGGCACTTTGACTGGTCTGTGGCTATGCAAATCAGCTACACATTAACCACAAAGGAAAACCGCCACTCACTAAAAAAACATAAAAGAACATGATCCTGTTGCCAATTCATTGCTGTTCCTTTCTTGGACCATATCTGATAGATGCTATCCACGGAGAGCAATTGGCACCCTTCAAAGGCTGTGGTTTTTGAGATGTTCTGACCTAGTCACCAAGCTATCACTGTTTGGTCTTCGTCAAAGTCCTATCTTTAAGCCTGCTCATTTTTCCACCGTGGTACATATCAATATTATGGACTAAATGTTTGTCCTATGTATCCCACACTGACAGGTGCTGAAATCAACAGATAATTATTATTGCTAGTATTACTCTCATCTGTGGTATGTCATGAAGTCCTTCACTGTTGATGTCAGTTCGAGATTTGTATACAGTGTCTTAGATGTTTCTACAGTGCAGTTCCCAGCCTTTTCCACTAGATGGCTATATTGCCACACTCTATCCACACAATTTAGGGCAGGTATTCCAAAAATGGCCCCGCAAATTGATGGTTTATATAACAATCATGCATTTAGCAACTAAAGGGGATAGATTGCAAATTCAATTTAATTGAACACAATGGCATATTGAGGCACTAAAAAGGTAGCAGCCACAGAAAAATTACTTAGTTTGCAGGTGACTCAACAAGACAGTGTTGTTTTTCCCCCCCATTAGGGTCTCTTGGGGTATGAACCTGTAACAACCAAAGTCCCAACTGGTTCTGGAGCACGGCTCAGGTTCTGGGAATGGGAACTGAAGGAGGAAAGACAACATATATGTCATGGCCATAAAGAAAACAAGACAGCTGTGATCATGTTCATTCTGATTTCAGGTGCAAATAAGCAGTATTTTATATTCTAATGTCATGGGTGTGAAAAGTAAAACTATTATAAATGTTATTATTAGAAATTGATGTAGATCTAAGGTAGATAGATAGATAGATAGATAGATAGATAGATAGATAGATAGATAGATAGATAGATAGATATGATCATGACCATGTAAGTCATCATGTTTAATCATCTGCTACAGAGGCAACTCACTCGTACACACATACCATGTCCACACACACACACACACACCCACACACACACACACACACACACGCACACACACACACACACACACACACACACATGTTGGGTTTCTATGTCTTGTGGGGACTTCTCATTGACATAATGTTTTCCGTAGCGCCTTACCCTAACCTTAACCATCAAAAATTAATGCCTAACCCTGACCCTTACCCCAACCTAACCATAACCTAAGTGTAACCCTGACACTAAAACCAAATTTTGAGCCTCAAAAATTGCTTCAAACTTGTGGGGACCGGGATTTTGGTCCCCACAAGGGAGGTCGGTCCCCACTTGGATTGTAAACTTCCAATTTTTGGTCCCCACAAAGATAGTAATACCAGGTCCACACACACACACACACACACACACACACACAAGCACGCACACACTTCCTGTTTTAAATCAGCCCAGCTGGGGCCAGTGCGGGTTACACGTCTCCATATATTATGGATATGTTACATTGTGCAGCCGCAGCAGAGGAGTCACAGGGATTGGATGCCTCTGCCAGAAAGCAGCGGTCTCGTCCACCATCTTGGGTTTTTCCAAAAATACGTGTTGCCAGGGAGACGAGGGAGCCGCAGGGAGAGCAGGGAAAGCTGAATGACACTGTTGGTTTCCAGTTTTGTGAGCTGATTACTGCTGACTTTTTTTCCCCTACTGCCCAAATCCTCTAACGGGAGAGTCGAACCAAATGAGCCTCCGAAACTTCAACTAAGTGACTGATAGAAAAGCCGTTTCAAAGCTTGCCAAGCATTTTGTCCCATCAATAACAAATGTAATGGATGATAATTCATATAGCAATCTTAAAATTAACTTTTTTTCTATTTACATTTTTCTTCCACTTTGGATCCGTTTTGCAAAAAAAGGATAAATATGCTATTAAAAAAGTCAGGATGATCAACTAGGTAAGGGGAAGGTCTGGAAATTCTAAAAGTTATTTGCTATCATGGTGGAGGTCTGCGCTCTCCAAGTGCTTTTCTACTTTAAGGACTGAATGAGCGTCTGAAATCTGTCCTGAAGGCAAATTTGGGATTTTTGTCTTATTTTAGAATTTTTCAATATTTATTTTTAATATTTAGTTCATTCCTTAAATTTTTTGCAGTGTATTTTATATGTAGCATATCTTTAATCTGCAATGAGTGGCCATTGTAAGTTATATTTTCTTTATCATAGATCCTGCAAATGGCAAGATAGCAAACTGAGCTAACTTATCCAGTAATTTCAGCTTTTTGGTGTTACTCTTTAAAGTGCGCAAAAAGTGTTAATAATATTCCAAAATCAGTTGTTTAATAACTTGCTGTGAATTTAGAATTTTTTATGTTGAAAAATCTCTGATGAATGTGAACAGATATGGTAAAAGTAATAAATAATAAATTCTCAAAAACTAGGATTGCACATCATAGATTAATTTCAATGTAACACTTTCATAAGCGCTCCTATTTTGTTGTTGTGAAAAACCCAAGCTTCAGCTGTAACATGTTGTTATAAACTGACTCAGAATCTCATAAACCCTTTTGAGGCCGTTCATTTGCTGCTCTTTGATGTGTCTCTTATGGTTTTGGCAACACATTAAACCAGACAGATTTACCAACACTCTTACACACCAACATGCGCAAGTCGATATCAGGTGTTTCTCCTATTATATTAGGAAACAACAAAATCTACGGTAAAACACAAAATAAACTGAGAGAAAACAAGTTTTGTGTTCTCTGCAACATCAAACAGTTTCTCATGCATCATCTCTCTCTATCTCGTTTACCCTAAAGACAAAAGCTTTAAATATAGCCAACACCCTATCAGAGAGAGAAGCTTTACCTCCAGGCCCGTGTTGCGTTTCAACATTGGTGGCTCATCGTTCACCGGCCTGATAGAAACTGAGATGGTGACAGGGTGACTCTGGCGACCAAGCTCATAAGCTGAGGCAACGACTGTAAAGCTGTCTTCTGTGGTCTCGCTGCTGTCGTGCATGTAGACGACCTGTCCAAGTTTTACCTGCAGGAGACAAAAACGCATCCAGCTGTCACTTCATTCTGAAACGAGTGTTTGAGACTCTTTAAAACATAGATTCATTCCAGCGTTGAGGCTGACCCAGGTTGTCCATGGTGGAAGAAAAGGAAATTAATCTACAATGATTTAAAAGTGTTGATACGAAAGAGAGACTATTTAATGTACACCATTATTTCTCTGGCTATATTAAAAACTGTTGAGTTTGACTTTACTTGGAATTTTAGAATTAGACCAAATCTACAGATATTCTAAATTTTAACCTGCAGCACTGTTAAATAAATTTGGGCCTCATAAGCATCCTGATTATTTGTTTCCCCCCTAATTTCCTAAAGAAAAACAGTTTTTAAAATTGGATATATTCATAAAAGTTGATGTATTCTCCCCAAGGAAAATACGTTTTGTGGTTATTTATTACAACTTCTTTAATTTGTTCTTTTATTTCATTTTTTGAAGGAGCTGGTGGGAAGATATATCTTTTAAGATGAAAAAGGTCCAATTTATGCCATCCTCTGGCATACGTTTATTCTTCTCAGTATTAGTGAATCTACACTATGTTGTCTGGACAGTCCCAGGGAGAGCAAAAGCAAAGCCTCTCCTTCTGTACTATTTTATATTATATCCCTCAGTCTTCCATAATCTACTTGTCTAGTCAGTGTTTCTTTTATTTTTTTCTGTATCAATGTCATTTCCCTCATAGGGAGAAAAATTACAGTCACTTCAGTCAGTTCACTAATCATTTGGATTATTAGCCTGACTATGAAAGCGTTTATTACGCTGAACATGAGAAAGTACTGTCTTTGGTTGCTGTTAAGGATGTGTTCACTGGAGATTGGATATTTATTGCAGAATTCTGTATTGTAAGCTGATTTTTACCAGACTGGTGGAAATAAATACCAGAGGTGGGTCCAAGTCATTGCTTTGCAAGTCTCAAGTACTGTAAGTCTCAAGTCATTACCGTCAAGTCTGAATCAAGTCTCAAGGCAGGCAAGTTTCAAGTCAAGACCAAAGTCTTAAATGTTGAATTTCAAGTCATTTCAAGTATTTTTTTAAAACAACATTGCAACTTAATAGCATAAACCCTTTGTTTCTTTTAAAAAACTTTATTCATTCGAATACTTGATGAAACGAATGCAACTACACTTAGAAAATTTAGAAAAAGTTTTTACTGAACTTGATCCTCGATGTTGTACAGTTTAATCTAATTTAGCTAAAAAGAACAGTCTTCCTTTATATTATAATTTCAAAGATTCACTGCTAAGGATTAAAGAGATTTTACGAAAGAATATGGGTGATGGCATTTTCAAGAGGATATTTAGGTTCTTAAGAGTCATAGGTATTTACGTAAAGAGCAATTCACCCCCTTCTAGAGTCTTACTCAATCTATATTTCTGGAGGCATTGCCCGGTGTTGAAGAGCAGACAACGAGTTAGGATGGCTTCCTTTTTTACCACCGCAGGCTCAGTGAAATGACATAAAGGTGCACAACTTTGAAATAATAGTGTTTAAAAAAATATAATTCTTTGGTAAAATATCAAGTTTTTTTCAAATTTTTCGTTCGAGTCAGAGTAAAGTCTCAAGTCATAGGTGTGGAAGACCAAGTCAAGTCAAAGTCTTTAAAAAATATTCAGGTTAAGTCTCAAGTCACAAAATCAGTGACTCAAGTCTGACTCAAGTGCAAGTCATGAGACTTGAGTCCACACCTCCAATAAATACACATGTGATTTTGGAGCCAGATTTATAATTGATTTAAATCAGGATCTTTGAAACCCATCCTAAATCAACAGTATGCTGTAGATTGTTACATCCATCCAAAAATCCCATTTAACAAAATAGCTGTTAATAAGAAAACCTATGGTGGCACAATTGCTGTCACTGTAAATACTTCAGTCAATCTTACTTTAATGGAACAGGACTTAGTTTTGTCCTCATACAACCCAAAAGAATTCCGTTTTACATGTCTTGTGAAGCGTTTTTGTGTAGACTTTAACCCGTCTTGGGTTAATATCCAGCTTAAACGGCAGAGTGACGACCCTTTTTCAGTTTGATGTCAGATGACACCAATTAATGGTTAAAATAATTTGATATTTAAGAGTTTTTAATGCGTTGTGCTAGGGCTGCGCGGGGTAACCTAAAATCAATACCTCGGCATATTGGACAATTCACCACGGTAACGGTAAATGGATGATAATATCGAGAAACCCTCTCCCCCGTCCCTATCTGTATTCAAGGTCCGGTAGTGGCCTAATGAGCTAGAAAATGTGATGGGTTCTTGCTATTGCCCGGCTTCAAACAGCCTTTTAATTCAGTGTTTGATTCCCACTCTTTTAGAGTCCAGTTTAGATTTAGAAAAGTGATCACACAGATCAGAAAGCGACGGGGGCTGTGACTGAAATCTGTGACTCGTAGGGTAGGACCAATGCGGGCAGAGCTGCTGGGCTGGTAGCGCTTTGGGTCGACTGCATCTCAGTGAAAGCAGTAATGTGCTCCACGTAAGTCTCAAAGCATCCAATAACACCATGTCACTGCATTTGTCGGTAGTCACTTTTTATTTCAAAGAGTCGCAAGAGGAGTCTAAACACTCACTATATGTAGCGACAAAGCTGCTAAGTTGGTAGCACTGTTTTCTGTTGGATACAGCGCTGTCTCTGCTCAATGGTGCTGGCTGGATATGATGAAGTCACATGACTAAACGTAGTCACTTGACTTAAGCAGAGTGCTCTTTCTTAAAGAGACAGGACCATCGCTAAACTAAAACACATCTTTTCTTCTTCTTTTTCAAATACCAAATTTACCGACATGGACAAAATTACGTCGGTAACAGTCATGAATTTCAGTATCGGTAAAGTTTCAGCCAGCCCTACATTGTGCACAATAATGGTGTCAGAATTCGAGCTGAGTATGACCAAGACCAGCAGTGTGGTGTGCGGGTTTGACCCAAGCGCGGAGAGAAGGAGCACATGGGAATGAGCAGCACGCTGTTTGCTTTAGCAAAACTAGGGAGGTGGAAGATAGAGCTATTGGGAAAAACGGGGTTACAAGGGCCGGACGGATCAGGAAACGGAATTGCAGGCCCAGGGAACCCACCACACTGTAAGGCTAAGGACGTCTGAAAGACAGGACGAATGTTAAATTATGTCAACGCACCAGACAGCTGAGGGGGGCCTCCTTAAATAGAAAATTATTAGGGTCATGTGACCATGCTCTTACAAATGGTTTTCCTTTTAAATAAAAAAGACCCACAAGATTATACATCATACACTAACAGTACCTTTCAACATATTTCTTCTTTATGTTAAGTCGAACCCAACCGGAGTGCTTGATGTTGAAAAGCTCAATCTTTAATCTCATTTGACAGAAACAACAGGTACTGTCCCACTTTTCATGTTTACATTTGTTATGGTAGAACAAAGAAGACTCTTCCCAAGGATTCTATCCAAATTTAGATAGCCATTTTTTTTGTGACCCCAAGTTTTGCCCATGCCTTACTATCCTAATCACCAAATATACTTGGAATCTTAAGTGGAATCAGTAGCTAAAATAAATCTGCCTTTTTGTCATGTCAGTTTCATGCTCTGGGGAAACAGGAAGTTGAGGGTTTCTAATTAGGTGTTCTGGAAACACTGATCAACAGAACAAAGTAGTGTATAATTTGAAAGGTTTGGTTTTTGTTACCTTTATTTAAAGAAATCAATGTAACATTGATTGATAAAAATATTTTTTTCAACATTGTATTATTACTTCTACAGAAATGTTTATATTGAATTTAAAACTGGATTTCTAAAACAATGTCTGTGTGAGATTACTCTATTGTTGGATGAAATGGTGACAAAAAATACGCACAAAGTTGTAGCTCAAGCTTTGTTAAGCTTTACCTGGAAGGAAAACATCATCTGTTTCCATTGCTAGGCAAACTCAGCTGATTCTTCACACAGAAAAGCCACGCGTCTGCAATTTTAAGGCCATTTCACAGTCTGATCTGCATCAAATAAATGCATGCATATTAGTATCCTCTGGAGATTTTCTGACAGCTCCGAGAACACTTGGAACTTTGTCTGAACAGTAGGCTGCTGAGAAAGAGGGGGTATCCTTACAGGGCAGGAAGTGCCAAATGGATCCCATATGACTGGCATCTGGACTAACAACCTCCACCACATATTTCTGATGTTGGAAAAGTCATCTGAACAATGAGTGTGTTTGCTGGGAAAATAAACACATGATGGGAATGCTAAACGCATGCCAAAGAAAGACTTAAATGTGTTAATGTTTATCACAAGCTGCAGGATTTTTTTTGTTTGTTTCATTGATGTATTTAGAAACAAAGGTAATCCTAGAAGCCAAGGCTTTTTTACTGTTTTCCAACAAAACCAATACGTTGGAAAATGTTATTTATTGGTGCAGTGGAAATGGTTTTCCTTTTAGATCACAAAAAGCTTAAAGGGACAGTTCATTGTATTTTAAGTAAGGTTCTACTAAAGGTTCCATTCTTACTAGCAGTAGATAACCTCTGTGAGCTCTTCAATTGGAATAACTAGCGAAGAACTGTAAACTGTGTAAGACTAGCTGTTACCTTCAGCCCTCTGGGACCAAACACAGTGAACCCACAGTAATCACAGGAGTTAATGACCACAGCTTTGAATAGCTAGCATTAATGACCACAGCTTTGAATAGCTAGCATTAACGAATACTTGAGACCCCCCCTAATATGCCTCCAACTGCCTATTTTAATAGTACAAGAACCAAACATATGGAAGAAATATAGTCCCATTTGTATCTGACTTTACTAGACTAGACATTGAATTTACAACAGATTTATTATCCTGCACAGGTATGTATATCTGTTTGTTTTTACTTTAAATTTGCCTGTAAAGTTTCAGCTTAAAAATTTCCTTTTTAAAATGTCGTCTGCAAACATTTGCCTGAAAAAAAAAACTTGCCCTCAAAAATTGCACAAATTCTCCTACAAATGTGGTGACCTAAACCAAAGCAACAAGCATTAGATTGAGACCAGTGTCCATGACAACGATTAGATGGTTGGCGCAGCTAAATGTTAAGCTGCTGTACTTAGTCTACAAAACAAGCTAGCTTATAATATTTTTTCATGTCATTTAACAATGTTTTAACACAGCATAGCGGTAAATATTTTGTGGAGTTTCAAAAGAAAAATGGAAAAAATAACGAAGTGGTTCTGCCGAATTTGTCCAAAAACCTCAATCAATAACAAGGCTTGGTCTAAAACAAAGAATTGGACCATCTGGTTGTCTGACTAACCGGACAAGCGCACTTCCGCATTTACCTGGCTCCTCCACTCATTACACGATGCCGCATTTTGCAACAGAACACCACCGGTGAGAGAGGTTCACCACTCAATAAAGTCAGCGAAGGAGAAACAGCCGGCTGCTACCACTTCAAGTTTAGGACAAACAACCAGTCATGAAGGGTAAAACGCCCCTTCATGGAAGTCATGGAAAACAGAAGACTGAAGAGCGAACTGCGACTGGTGTTTTGTACTCTCTCATCTTTTGTCGCAATGGGCATTCTCAAATCAGCAGGGCTTGGCCTAACTGATCTGATGGGAGAGGTTAGTAATGTGTTATTTTTTTGTGTTCTAAGCTAGCTTGTTTTGCAGATTCGGTATAGCAGCTTTAAGAGATGCACCAGCTAATGATGCTCCTGGGTGAAACGTTTGGAGAATAAAACCAATGGCCGCTGGCTGCTCTGCTTTTTGACCGCATACCATGGAGGCCGCCATTGCTCCTCCCTTGCTGTAGTACCTCCATTTGGCCCCACTAGGCCCCTATTGAAAAGCATTGGACTTTAGACACGTTAAAACAACTTTAATGCCTGGTGCCCATTTTTTTTTTAACTTTCTATGGCTACATATTCTTCCTGAGATAACGCTGGGCTCATAAAAAACCTGGGCACCAGGCTGGTTTTTGTAAGATAATTTTTTGAAATCTTGCATAATTAATCAGGGGGCCGAGCCAAGTTTAGCATCAGAGCTAACGGCGCGGTAGCAGAATGGGAGTGATTACGACCGAACTACACGCCCATACACGCCCCGCGAGGGCAGGGTCTACAGTGAAGATCCCGCCCCGATGTCTTTTTTAAGAACATGCTTTGTCGGAGCTGGGGAGGAGGAGTCTGTGAATCCGCCATGAATTCCCCCATGAAAGTGTGTTCTTCTGGTAAACGGGGAGGAGTGAGGAGGCGCTGTCTATTCTTTTTTACAGTCTATGAATAAAACATATTTTATGTCAGAACAACTGGCTAATACAAAAGTAAGGTCAATAGTTTTCACTTTTCACTGTTTCACTTTTAGATCAGATAGTTGCCCTGGTTGGAAGCGGTTTACTACTATGTATTTCACAAACAATGATCATTTACTGGTACCTCTTATCTACATTTTCCAATCCCATCTACATTTACAATAAAAATAATCATTGGAAGCTGTATTAACAACCACCTAATGGAAACATAATACTGTATATATGAAACAGCTTTCCTATGATTACCATTTTTGAGATGGTTGATATTTTAAGACTGTAGAAGTTCACATTGTTCTTAGTCTCGCTTGGGCCAACCATAACTTTCGGTCAGAGCACCAAGTCATTTTGATTTACACTACATGGAGACACAATAAGTCTTTAGAAATCCCCAAAATATTGATTATAAGCATCTTGAGACCCAATAGAGAGCTTGTATTGGTTGGGCAATGGCGTTGTATGTTTCTGCATGCGTGAATGACTTTATTGCTTGGGGCAGAGCCTAGTGATATATGACATATTTGGTCTTTAGACGACACATTTAACCCAGATGTGTCTTGACATTCTTCTGGCTGAAGTTCATTTAAACCTATTAAAGTAACTGTCCTTGCATGTTTCCATCTGTTACTTGTGTAACTCTAGGCTATATTAACTTCAGCAGGACTTGCTGATTTAAGACTATCATTTATAACCTTCCCTGCTAGAAGATAAATATTTCAGAATGAATCCTCCACTATTTTTACCCTTGTTTTTCATTTCAAACAGGATAATTCCCAGTAAATACCAGACAAATACATTATTCAAGGTTAAAATTATTTGGAAAAAAGATATGAGTTAGCTTGGTGGGAGGATGTTTTGTACGCCCCTACTGATTATTACAGGAATACACCAGGTCAGTTTATTTTGGCTTCGAGCATTCCAAAGGCACTGTCAGTTTTTTCCATCACGCCTTTACAAAGCAGGAACATAGAGAAAGAGAGAGAACCAAGGCTAGCTGTCGGAACTATAGGATCTGTGACTAACTACGTCTGCTAAACCATGTTCTCCATTCACAATGCATGATGTTTTTTCCACTTGCAAGACCTCATCCATTTTTCATATAATCGTGAAGCTGGGGCGGCTCAACCACATGGAGGGAGACTAGATAGATGAGCTGCAGCAGCTCCTTCATTTTTCCCCACACTACTCCGCCTGCTACAGCACAACAAACCACAAAACAGAGCTAACTGCTAATAACTAGGGAACAACTTCACTGTGATGCCTTGCTGTGGCATAATAGCCATGATGTAGCTTTGGGAGTAAGATGTTGTTCTCCCTGGAGTCATTAGGATTGGATAAAAACATTAATTCTTTCTTTTGCTTTTCAAAAAGAGGCAAATGTGGATAGTTTTTTCGACCCTCAAATAAAAAACATTATGGGCATTTCTTTTCATTTGAACTAATCGGAAATACAGTTCTGTAATCTGTGACATGTACTGATTTATAAAATGAATGAATTCACATTCGCCAATGAAAAAAAAGCTGTATGCCTGGTACAGATACACTTGTATCTTGACATTGTTTTCCAATTCTTATACCATTAGATGAGGTCAAAGGGAAAATAAATGAAAAAGACATGTCAACTTGTCATGCTTTTGTAAGCATGCCTCATTTGATAAGCATACGAGGAAAATAGGTATTGAAGACATCAACATTTTTTTTTCAAAATCTGTGTATTTTTAATCAAGCTACAGTGGGGCAAAAAGGTGTTTAGTCAGCCACCAACTGTGTAAGTACTCCCACTTAAAAGGATGAGAGAGGCCTGTAATTGTCATCATAGGTAAACCTATGAGAGACAAAATGAGAAAAAAGAAACTCAGAAATAAACATGGTCTGAAATTTAAAGATTTTTTTTCTTGCAAATTATGGTGGAAAATAAGTATTTGGTCAACTACAAAAAAAACAACAGCAAGATTGTCTGTAAGCGACTACACTGTCCTCCACTCGTTACCTGTATTTGTCGTGTTTAGAGGAGAAAGAATGCTGAGTTGTGTCCAAAGAACACCATTTACTGTGAAGCACTGGGATGGAAACATCATGTTTTGAGTCCGTTTTCCTGCAAAAGGACCAAGAAAACTGATCCATGTAATGGAAAGAATCAATGGGGCCATGTATGGTGAGATTTTCAGTGAAAACCTCTTTTACATCAGATGAAATGTGGCTGGGTATTGGCATGAATGGGTGAATTACTAAATGTAGTGTTAAGCGCTTTGGGGGTCCATAGGGACTTAGTAAAGTGCTATACAAATATAGGCCAATTTTTAACATAAAAATGATTCTAAACACACCGCCTGGGTACTAAAAGACTAGCTTCGTAAGAAGCATTTCAAGCTCCTGGAGTGGCCTAGCTAGTCTCCGGATCTCAACCCTGTAGAAAACCTTTGGAGGGAGTTGAAAGTCTGTGTTGCCAGTCGACAGCCCCAAAACATCACTGTTCTTGAGGAGATCTGCATGGATGAATGGACCAAAATACCAGCAACATTAGCTACGTCAACATGGACACAAGTAATCAGATTAAAAGCCTGATCTGTATAAAAATGCTTCATGTAAACATGCCATTCAGATTATTCTGACCCGATCAAACTCATTCAGATCAAAATTTCATTCCGATTGAGAGAGATGGTTTATTGCGATAGTTAATCCGATCGTGGTGCATGTAAACTTCTATTCTGAATGTAGGTCATTCCTGCACATCTCTGTTAAGTTGTGTGTAGACGTCTAATGTGTCGTCTTAACTAAATAAAGGGATTTGGTTTGTAATTCGATTGTGTACACAAGAATGAAGGCTTGAGGATGTAAAACCGTGACCAGAAAAAATAAATAAAAGAACGCTCTGAACACATTGTAGACCTCTATTTCAAGTGGACGCAGCCTTTTTTGTTTAGAACATGTCTGTTTCTTCTTCTATGGGTGTTTCCTGTGTTTTAGATAGTTCTGCGCATCTGAAAAGGATTTATGCTGTTCAGATATGTAGCGCATGTAATCGGATAAATGTGAAACTCTAATACGATCTATGATTTATATTTTGCACATATAAACATAGCTAGTGTGTGAAAACCTTATGAAGACTTACAGAACATTTAATCTCTGTCATTGCTAACAAGGGGCATATAACAAAGTATTGAGATGAACTTTCGTTATTGACCAAATACTTGTTTACAACCATAATTTGCAAATACATTTTTTAAAAATCAGACCATGTGATTTAATGGATTTATTTTCTAATTTAGTCTCTGATATTGAGGTATACCTATGAACCTAAGGGTAAGAGAGTTTGGGAACCAATAACCTAGTCCATCACCTGACTTGAATCCAAATACAAAAATCAATTGCCCAAAGTAAATTGAAGAGTGGATACAGTAGAAGAGTCTCAGAACCTTCAGGAGCTGATACACTGGTTTGCACTTGTTAAAACTTGTGCAAACCTCACAGTGGTTAAAAAAGCATGCAGCATATAATTTACTAAACAGTCCCAGGGAGGACTGCGACTGTTAAACCTGTAAAAAGGTGCGTACAATCCATTTAGTGCTTTTGCCCTTGATGAATATGCAATGTGGACATTTCAGTCAAAAGACACAAGTATTGGGAGGAGAACATGCAATAAAATGCAGTGTGATTTATCACACATGAAAATTTTTGGACCAGCTGTTTTTTGCCTATTTTTACACCCTCCTAAAGGCATGTCTAACTTTGCGCCACCATGATTCAACATAAGTTTATTACTGACAAATGAAAAGCATAATTCATACAAATTCTAACCTAATAGTAATTTACATTTCAATGGCCATTAACCTGACAGTTACATTGACTTTTCCGTTTTTTTTCAGAGTGGGTACTAATCTTTCTGGGGTCTAATTATTACAATGTAATTAAGTGCAAAATACCATAATGACAATTACATATGCCATTTTACAAAAAAAAAACATTCATAGATTTCAATTTACATATAAACGTCACATGAAATTAACTTGTAAATTTCCAAACTTAACAAAATACCTAAAAAATTCTGGTAGATCCAAAGCTAAACTTAGATTTTAATACTTTTAAATAAAGGACACATGCCCTTTAGTTGATCATTTATTGTATTTCTGAGATGCTCTTTAGACGGCAGATATTTGCTGGAGGTTTGTTTTAGCTATTTTTACCAGTAATTTAGTATCACAAGCATATCTAGTACAGTGGGTCTGTATCTGTTCAGAGAAAAGGAACTTTGTAAAATGATTCTGGTTGACCTGTTAGAGTACATTTCTTTACTGAATATGGTAGGTTGCACTGCAACTTGACAGAGAGGCAATGGCAAAGTGCATTACATTTGAACATTATAGATAATAGACATTTTAGGATTAAGCTGGCAATGAAACAATGCACGTGTATAAAGGCTCGCACACCCAGCAGTGGATGCGATGGGATAACCCCCTGATCTTTGCACCTGTCATGGTTCTAAGTAGATCGCCCGCCAATCAGGAACACACCCTATGCAGATTTTATTTCCTGTTTCGCATGCAATATTGTGCTTATTATTTGGAATATTGATATATCTGGCCCCTAGATGCAACAATAGACCAAAAACCATAACTGATCATTAAAAAACTATTCTCTGCAGAAAAGAGTCATCTGTGAGCTACCATAGCAGTTAAGATATCTATATATATTCTATAGAACTTTCTATTCTATTGGTCATTGCATTTTTCTTACACAGAACCTTTTTTATTGGAAATTCTGTTTTATATTTGTATAATTACTGGTGTGGATTTAATGTCCCATTAGGGATATATTTCGAGAGAACAATCTTGCTATTTTAATACTCATTATTCTCAGTATTGGTGCATAAAATGTATCTATATGTGTGCTTACATCATCCCATGTAAAGTAAGACAGCTCATCTCCTTCGAGGCTGCGGATTTCACCGTGCTGTGGAGGCTCCACCAGAGTAAAATCAATGTTTCCAGAGCGATAGAAGGAATCTGAGATGTTCACAATCTCCTCATTAATAACTCCACTCAGGCCTTCCTTGATGATGAAGTTAGTCGCCTGGATGGGTATAAATCGGGGCACGATTTCCAGCTCGATTGTCAAGTTCTCCAGTGTGCTGAAACCATCACTTACATCCAGCATGAAACTGTCACTTCCCTGAAAGAGACAGATGTTGACATGATTTACAGAAATAAGTAATCAGAAACACAATTTGGTTAGATTTTTTTTTTCTGTTTCAACAAGATAGAGAACAGGGTTTCACATTTGAAAGTAGAAATTAAACAAATGCCCATTTACCTGAATAGGCGCAGACACGTATAAGACACGGGATTGATCAATGTCTTCCTGAGAAAAAGTTTGGATGTAGTCGAGTACCGGGGAGCCCGAGTCCTCTGAATTGTTTTTCAGCATAACCAAATG
This sequence comes from Apricaphanius iberus, assembly GCA_028564705.1. Taxonomy (NCBI): domain Eukaryota; kingdom Metazoa; phylum Chordata; class Actinopteri; order Cyprinodontiformes; family Aphaniidae; genus Apricaphanius; species Apricaphanius iberus. Next base: position 230,667 of record JAPXFQ010001616.1, read on the forward strand.
ACCGTGGTTAGGTATTCTTGTCAATGTGAAAATAATTTCTGCAGGAAGGATATCTGTTTGCTCCACCTGAAAGACAAAGGTAGACATCATCATTATTTTATATATTAGATCTTTGATTAAAAGGTGGGTTATTCTCAAACTACAATGATGAAATTGAAGGGTGACATTCCGATGATTGTTGAAAGTTCATTTTTTATTGACTAATTTATTCGACGGCATTTCTTTCCTACACATATCTGCACCCACATACAGAAACACACAGATCCTGTCCAAGGCTTGTGCGAACTGAGCAACTGTTAGGTCCCATCCACCAACAGGTGGCCAGAAAGGTTAAACAGTCGAAGGAGTCCAATACTTGTTATCAACTCAGACAGGGAAGCATTCAGGTCAATTGTTATAATAATGTTAATGAAAGTAATCTATACATTTCTTGTTTTTAAAGGTCTCGTTCACCTTTGTTTTGAAATATGATTGGCCACTGAGTTGGGTATGCATGCTACCCTCAGAACTTTTCTCCAACCCCAAATTGCCTGCATTAGCGAAAGAAAGTAAATAGACAGCAAAATCAAGTAAGTCAAAAAAAGCCTGTCTCTTCTACATCACAGAAAAAATTAATTATTCATGGTGTCACACACCATGACCCACGGGAAGGTTGCATTGATTTTGTTTCCAGGACAGAACAGAGCGTATCTGTGCTAGTAGATGCTAACCATTAGCAACTCTACAACATGGCAGAACACGTTCAGGCTTGTGTTATTTGGTGGAGATAACACATCAGTGTTGCATGTTTTTCTACCAAAACGAAGGGCTGAGGAAGAAATGGTTATGTCTTTGGAACACCACAAGTAAATTATAGCGCTAAGATAGCTATTTGTTCAAATGCAGCCCAATAGTCAATTTGCTGTCAGCCATTCAAAGGCAAGACATTTGTATATTAAGTAAGACTCGTAATCCTGTAGTGTTTCTGCCCACCCACTCAACTGATAAACTTCAACACCCTGAAGTGGGAGCGTGGGTGCCTTTTTTCACCAAAAAAAAAATAAATAAAAAATGACTGACCTGGTAAATAGTCAGACTCGAGACCACAGCAAATATAATGAAAAAATGAGATCTTTAACCACACAAATATTCCAACATGGAAGATAAAATGTAGATATTATTTGAGCTGAAGTGACTGATGGTAGTTGGGATGTTTAACAACAGTCGAAAGGTTTTTACTGAAGCTGTTAATCATATCAATGTAATTTCTTTGGCCAGGGCGCTATCTCCAGCACTGTAACGTAGAAGGAATTTATTTTTCTTATTTTTGATAAGGTAAGCAATGCAGCACAGCGGCACAGCTAAGGAAAGTTAGGTAACAGTTTTAACCCTATAAAGGCTCAACTATGAAAACTACATTTATGAAATTAAATTTTTTGAGATAGTACTTTGAATATATGCTTTTTAACTTGTATTGTTTTAGATACATCAGGTATTATTGCAACATTTTTACTGATAATTAATAGAATACCCATAAAAAGTATTTACATCCTTCTAAAAACTGCATCATCTTCAAAGCATTGTCAACACTATTTTTTGCCACTAGGAAATACACACCGAAAATATGTATTTTGTTTCTTTTTTAATTTTTCAGGTTTTAGCAGAAAATCAGATACAAGACTACGACTCCCAGGGTAGCAAGGGTTGTCAGGGCTAGTTATCAGTCATTATGACACAGAAGAATAAATATATAACAATACAACAAAGGTTGGGAAATTTTAGACTATCCATTCATTGTCTGTACCCACTTATCCATGGAGCGTCATGGGTGGGCTGGTGTCTATCTTCAGCATCCATTGGAAGAGAGCAACATAGAGATACACAGGACAAACAACCGTGCACACACGTACTCAATCGTTAGGATAATTAAGAGTCTTGTCTTATGACTGTAAAAGGAAGCTAGAGTACCTGGGGAGAAGCCAAGTGTGTTTTGATCTTTTGTTAGGAAGATTACTGATCTCTGGTGGTTATTGTGTGGACTGCATGTGTCTGACTGTATTCATCAGGGGAAAAAAGTAATTGTAAAAAAATAGAGTTATCAGAAACTTGTGTATCAAATATGATAAGTTTAAGATTATAGGTCAATCAAACGGTTTGGTAGTTCTTATGTTGTTTTTTTAATGAATTTAGTTTCTGGCAGCCATTCAGTGAAATAATAGCTGATGTTGAGCCTGTTCTGTCATTTGTGGTGTTTGTTTTGCCAAGGATTCTGCTTTGATAATGAGTATTAATAGCCAGCATCATCAAAGTTCCTTTTACAAAGCTGTCAGTGTTTAGAACGGGTGTGCTTGGTTCAAGCAATAATTGGAACAAACAATAATGTAAAGCTTGAACACTCCACACCAGGGGCCTGATTTATCAAATGTTTGCACTTCTTAAAATGGGCACAAACCTCTCAGTGGCAAAAACCAGTAGCAGGCAATTTGCTAGCCACACGCAGTTAAGACTGCGCCGGTTAAATCTGCAATAAGACATGAGTCATTCTTGTAATGCTTTTGCCCTTGATGAATACGCAATATCTGCGTTTCTATCAGAAGATGCAAAATATTGGAAAGATAACATCTAAATAAGTAGAAGATCCAGGCACAGTGCGAATTATCAAACAACAAACTTTTTGTGCTGGCTGTTTTAACACTTATTTTTACCGCCTCTGAAAGGCATGTCTTCAAGGATCAAGGAATCTTTATTGTCACCATGGGGCAGTTTTTTGTTCAGCCAGCAGAATAAAAAAACCCTCACTTATCCAACAATTAAACATCATACACTCTGACATATAAATATAGACGTATAAAAAACAAATAAGTAAATAAGCTTATGACACATCTTGACAATCCCCTGCATTGTATTAGTGTTTTTAATTGAAAGGGAGCCAAACCAACAGATAAACAAGAACTTTAAAATAGATTCAATGAAACAAGAATAAAACATCTTCATAAAAGGTATTTCAATATTAAAACCACGATGCTTCCTATAAAAATACATGCTCTGATGGAATATAAATTTATCAGCTTATCAACCAAATGGGTGTCGAGGTATTTATAGCTGCTGACAGACTCCACTGAGTTCTCAATCGCGACAGGAAGATGATTTGGGGGATTTTTTTCTGAAACCAATAATCATTTCTTTAGTTTTTTTTTAACGTTAATGTTCAAGTAGGATCTACACCAGGCAGTGAAATATTCAAAATGTCCTAGGTGATCCAGTGGAAGAGATGAGAGTGTCAGACACTCCCAAAGCTTATGCGTTGTGGTCTCTCAGTTAAAAAATCAGTCACCACAGATATAAGACTCTGATCAATGTTGTGATGGTCCCTCAGTCTTTCTGCTAAAAAATTCAGCTGAATAAAGTTAAAAGTAGATGAAAAATCAACAAATGAAAGAAAAGCAAACCACCTGGCTCTTTCAAGGGTGCCTACTGCATATTCAACACCTCTGCCCGACCTATAAGCAAACTCCAAAGGGTCCAGATAATTTTGGACACTGGCCAGAAGTGAGTTCTTGATAATTTTTTTCAAATGACTTCATAACTAAAGATGTCAATGCTATAGGTCTGAGGCCATTAACTTTGTGCCACCACATTTTATTGCCGACAGATCTTTGGAGGAAGTGTATGTTAGCAATACATTTAATAGAATCCGTGATAAATTCCGCTGCATTTCAACAATACTAGTAGAATATGGACATCTCAGGACTGCGAGTAGTCTGACTCTAGAATAGGCTTGCATGGAGCAGGAGCAGTGTATGTACATTCCACGCATTAAGTTTAGTCATGACCAATGAAAATTTTAATTCACAGACTTTCTAGCCTAATAATAGCCATAGACTTGACGCCCCCACAACCACCTTTTTTTTTTTTGTTTTTTGCTAAAGATGCATCATGAACCCACTGCCCCAATTCCATGTCCAATAAAGTAGTCTCAACCAGTTTGGAAAGCAAGTGAAGCAGGTTTTATCTGAATTCAATGGCAATGTGCCTATGTGAATTGTTATTCACATAGGCACATTTAAAGGCCCTTCCCTTTATGAAATATTTTAATATGTTCTCTGGAGTCTGAGGCCTTGGCCTCTCTAACAAGGCTACTTTTCATTTCATAGCAAGGAGAAAAAGACTCCCAAATACCACATACCAGCTTTACGACGGGCTATTCTGTCAGGGCTTTGTTTGATGAATTCAAACAAAGCCCACAGTTCTATATTTCACAGAACACGGATATGAAAGTTCACCAGATGTAATCTTAAACATACATTTTACTTTCAGAAAGGTTTCACATTGTTTCGACACTCAAAACATACAAAGAGGCACTCGGGGTGTGTTATGACTGGAATTTAAACTTCATTAATTGCTTACAGGATGAAGTGCATGCAGGCTCAAATTAGGAATAACACTAGGCTTCAGGAAGCTCCTGAGGGGATACTTAGTGCTCTGTTTTCCACACTTAATAGACTGCAATTTAGTGCATAAACCAAATTAAAAGCTAATTAAAATGCAAAGCATCGATACAGTCACATCAGTCCCTTGCTTTTTTGTGATAAGTTAGAAGTACGGTTACGAAAACAATGACGTTTTCTTGAGGATTCAAATGAACGTCTCATTTACAAATTAGAACAAAGTTGAAGGAAGCTTCAACAAACAAAAGAAATATTATATTTGCCTCACTGCTAAGTGTATCAAACATTTTGTTTGATAGGGTTGCAAAGTGGCGCTGTTGGTAGCACTGTTGCCATGCACCAAAAGGTCCTGGGTTGGAATCTGGAGTCTTTCTGCATGGAGTTTGCATGTTCACCCTGTGCATGTGTGGGTTCCTTCCAGGTACTCTGGCTTCCTCTCCCAAAGTCTAAAAACATGACTGTCAGGTTACTTTGTCTTGTCAAACTATCCTTAGATATTAATGTGTGCATGCATGGTTTTTTATTATGTATATTGTTCTCTGTGTTTCCCTGCGATGGACTGCGAACTGTCCAGGGTGTACCTCACACACTCCCCATCCCCCCCGCAACCCTTCAAAGGAAAAGAGCTAATTGATGGATGGTCTTTAATTGGAAAATCATCATAGTTATAAATGAAAATTTTAGTTTTAATATATAAAGCAGTAGACTACAACAGTAAACAAAAGCTAATTTTTCAACAAGCTGTAAATATAGAATACATTAACATTACCTTAAGATGATCCTGGCTGATTATGGTGTGCTCTCCCTCATAGGAAATGATGACCTCATTGGTTATGACCTCTAGCTCTGGAAGATGACCTTGCTTAAGTATTTTTATCTTAAATGTGCCTTGGTCAGTAAATCCTTTTGCTTCGACGATAAAATCAAAGGAATCCATAGTCCTCTGGCTTTCATAATTATGCTCGTATGACACGACTCCTTTTTTCAAGTCCTCCTGGGTGAATTCTGAAGACTCAGTCCCACTTACAATAATCCTCCCATCGCTCGGTGGGTTCATAACTTGGAACTTAATCTCACTGTCATCTCTGATGTCCATGTTGGAGTCAGCACCCAAAATGTTGGTATTGAGGGTTTTTGTTCTTTCTTCGTCAATAACAATCATTGTGTTGTTGACCACTTTCAGGTAGGGATCTCCAGCTTGGATCTGAAGCTTCGTGCTGATCTTATGGAAACCGTCTGAAACCTGCAAGCGAAACTGTTCCTGATCGGCTCCATGGTGAACAAAAAGAATATTCTTGTCTCTTAGGTCAGCTTGGGTAAAACGGAAGACAGGCTGCGATGGATTGGCGGCTGACATTATATTGCCTGAAAGAATTCCTTCTCGTGCATAGACAATTTGAGAGTCATTGAAATGTGAGTCATCATCTTTAAATTGAATGATGTCAGTTGTGAGCAAGCGCTGACCACCACGGACCACATTGAAGACTTTATTCACTATCCTCACTGGGGCATGCTCATTCTTCAATTGGATCTGTATTGTGAAGATGGCTGACGTCGTTGCTGCGTTTTCTACATGTTGTTGAGATGCCGTGAAAATGAACGAATCTCTGTCAGTCATGGAGCCATCATGCTTGTAAATAAGCCTGTTATATTCAAGATCCTCATTACTAAAATATTTAATTGCCCCCTCAAATCTTGGATATCCGCGTGGGGTATCCCTTATGATGCGTCCATGCTGTGGCTCTTGAATGACTGTATACAAAAAGGACTGGGAACTTGGAGACCGTAGCCAGAGGTATTTTTTGTTCAAAGTAATCTCACCTCCTTGTAGAACCACCGGTTCCTCTTGTGTCAAAACATATTCATTAGAGTCATTGATTATCCTTACTTGGAAGCTGTATAAAGGAGAATATTGGCCCTCGAAAAAGACTCTAAATTGAAACTGGTCAAAGGGAAGAACTGTCATCTGTGCTGTGTAACTCAAAGCACTATCCAAAATATCCTTCTGTGTGAACATGTCACCCGTGATCAACTCTGTGTCTGATATCTGAAGACTGCCATGTTGAGGAGGCTCAACAATGATGTATTTAATTGCTTGTGGATTTGCGGTTTTCTCCTGCACCTCAGCTATAAGCTTTGTGATTGTTCGCTTCTCTCCAGCTTTGGTTTCCAAAGGTTCTAGGTATGAAACTTTTACTTTGGGAGGCTGGATCTCAACATGGAAGAAGTTATTTAAAAGATAAAACTCTCCCAAAAGAACATCAAAGTTAAAGTTATCCACAATAGATGCTTCATGGTCACTTGCATCTGTGCTAAAATATCTAATTAGCCCTCGATCCAGATGAAACTGATGAAAACTTGTAACTTGCTTGTATGTGCCATCATCTGCCCTAATTCGCAATTCTCCAAATAATGGAGGTTTTGTGATTATGTATATAACATCCCCATTTTGAGGATGAGGGATTACAGCCAGATTCTGAATCCCTATGGATGCATTGCTCCCTTGGACTACACTAATACCAGTGTTGGTAACAATGACAGCGTTTGGTTCCGTTGCCGACAGTATAAAAGTGTTTGACTGAGCTACTGACCCAGACTTTTCTAATGTAATTTCACTGGTAGCGCCTGCTTTGTGTACAAAAGAGATATTACCATCTTTCAGTTCTCTGCATGTAAACTCTGAGATTCTTCTTCCTGGTTGTTGAGCATTTTCCAGGTAACCAAAATCAAAAGAAGGACCTGATGTCACAGTTATTATTGTCTGAGCACAATCAGCATCTGACTGACCTATTTGAAGAAGACTGGGACTCAAATGGGACCTTCCCTTTTCTGTGATAGCAATTTGTTCTACAGTAACCTCTGGTAAGGCCCTGGCTGGAACAATTACAACTGGTAGCAAATAACTTTGGGCAGTTTTTAGGCACTCTGGAAGGTAGTTATTACTTTGAGCACTTACTTCTAATATAACTTCATCCTGAGTTCCTCCATTTCCATCATGCATATACTTAACTTTCTTGTTAACCACATCCAGCAGGGTGAATTTTTCAGAGTTTCTCTTGATGTTAATATCAACCAGGCCATAAAAGGGTTCCTTCAGGACTGTAAAGATAATTTGAGACTTTTGCAACCCTGCAACACTAAGGTCAAATGTGGGCTTCAGGTTGTTGACATCAAGATAGGTTTCTCCAGCATCAAGTACTTGCAAAGGGGTGATATTGAGAAACTTTGTTACATTTCTGAAAACCACGGGTTCATCGTCTGTTGGATAACAATCTTCAGGATCGGCAAATCGAATGATGGGTGGGGAAGTGGTTGTTATGTCATCATAACTTGAGTAGTCATAGTCATCCCCTTCACATTTTATATGAATGTCTTTGGTCACAAAAGCATCCTGCATGGTTCTGTCTCTCTGATTTACTTTGATTTCCCCAACGCATCCAATAAAAGATTCAGATGTTATGTAGTCCTCCATACGAACCAAGGAACCACTGTCACGAAAGACTTCCTTCATCTTCGATTGGATGCCTCCAAAATACAGGTTTCCTACCAAATCCAGGCTTTGTGAGGAATCAAGTGGAATTGAGGATGACTCGCTGTCTACATTAAGAACAAAAGAGTCCGGGCTAACCTGCACCCTAACCCTGTGCCATTGATCATCATCCAACTGCACAAATGTATTATCGAGGAACTTCAAACCATCTCCAAGGTCCAAAACACCTTTGAGATACCCTTTTACAATACCAATAGCAATTAAGTCGGACATTTGGCCGTGATGGAAAACAAGCAGTGAATCCTCTATGGTGGTTTTCATTAGAAACTCAATTGTCATTGGAGCACGACTGGATTTGCTCCATGTAGAGAAGGAGACAAAGGAATCTGGAGTGCTGAAACTGATGGCCTCCCCGTCCCCATGCTCAAACTCACTGCTGCAAGATTCCTTGGTGTCTTGGCACTGCTTAAATGCTGAGCCGAGAATGTTAAATCTGTGGGATTCAAAACTGAGTACGCTCATGCAACCACGGAAAGGGGGGATGGCACTGCTGAGGTAGGGAGTGTCCAGGTCACCAGTTCCTCCAAACCAAATACCGAGGTCAATATTTAGCATTTCCCCATCAGCATCCACAGGAACATATGTTGAAAACAGACTATCTATTGTCATCGCGAGCTTGTTGTCTTTCAGTGTCAGTAAAACCAGGTGGTCCTTCAAGTTGTTCAACTGCACTCCTTCAGAGGAAGACAACGTGACTTCTTCAGTCTTCAGTTTCATTCGTGCCTATCAGAAGAAAACAAATAGTCACAATGTAGCTTCAAATCTACATTATTTCTACATAACAACTAGTTATTATGTACTTTTAAGAATCCATTTATGAAATATTAATTTATAATCATTATTAATAATAAAACATACAGTGTATATAAAAAGAATACAGACTTCCATCTTTTACCTGTTTTCTGTGATGTGAAAAAATAGGGTCAGTATAAATCCTCTTTTGTCTTTATACCTTTAAAGTGATTCGTTACTTGTACAATTAAATTAATCACAGCGCTTAACCTTTTTTGATAGGCATTAATTGGTATGCCATTTTTTGGAGTTGACTACATCTGTCCGTACACTTTTCATAAAAAAAAGATTCAGATTCAAGTATATCTACGACGTTCTCTCTGTTCTGGTGAAGCCAATCATTTTGTTAATTTTAATGTATGCTTTGCACCGGTAATGTACTGAAAGATGAAGCTTCTATTGATATTCTGAATACTAGCAAAGGTCTGAGGGTTTGATGCCAATTTTGATTGTATTTGGAGCTGTTCCTATTTCAATTTTCCCTAACAGATCTTTTTTGTGAAGTGTAGTATTTTGTTGTTTCTGCTTTAAAAACCTTTCAACAGATTTTCTCGAAAGCTTTTGAAGGTCTTCAAATGCGTCTTTGCAGTATTTAAATGTATTTAAATGTTTTTTTATATTCTTAACAAGAGGCTTTTGCCATGCCAAACTTCTCCACAGTTGACACATATCAAAAATATTGGACATTGTTGTTAAATATACTACACAGCCAGTACTGGGAAGTTCCTGCTGCTCCTTTAATGTTCCTCTAAGCCTCTTGACAGTTTCTCCGACTATCCCCCACCATTTTTTATCAGTTTCAGACGGACAAGAAGTTCTTGATAATGTCACTGTCATGAAATATTTTCTCCACTTGATGATTTCTACCCTCACTGTGTTTCATGGTATATCTAATGCCATTAAAATCCTTTTGTAACCTTTACCTGACTTATAACTTTTGGCAACGAGATCCCGCTAATGATTTGGAAGCTCTCTATGTGAGGAAAAACCAACAAGAGCAGCTGGACTTTATTTGGGCTCAATCAGAGGCAATTTAAATGATGGAAGAAGAGCAAAAAGTTTATTTTACAATGATTTTGAATGAGATGGTTAATTCACTGCCACAGTTAGAAGAAGATGTTCACCTCAATGGCACCACATTAGTTTATTATTTTCATTTATTGTTTATTATTATTTATTAAATTGATTTGAATAGGTAAGATATATAAAAAGGTGTAAAAAGTTTAGAAATAATTTTTCATATTCTTCAGCAAAACAACATATAATAACACATTATGGTCCTTTCCTTTTACCTAAAAGGATAGAACTTTGATTTGGGAATTCGGTAACTAAGTAGCATTTTCAAGACCAAATTCTGGTCTTCAGTGTTTGTGTATAGCGCTTACATGTTCTCCCACTGCATGTGCATATTTCTTTAGGGTTTCCACATATTCCACAAATTATGTGTGTTAGTTTAAATTGCTTCTTCAAAGCCCAGTCCCCACTGGAATTTATTTTCCCAAAATGGGACAATTTTTAACAATAAATAATTTACACACGCACGGAAGCACCATTGGGGATGCCAAATGTAAAAATAAAGGCAACTTATGACCTGACCCATAACGCTAATCACTGGAAAAAGGCTACTCTAGAAACAAGTAAAAAAAGAAAACTAATAATGCAAAATATTTTGGTTTTTAATAAGGTACACAAACTGCTAATGGAACAAGTGAAAACCTTGCAAATGTGTCTTGAAATAAAAAAAAGATATTCAAAAAAGTAAGAAAAAGATTTTCTTAAAAAAATGTTTTTGGAGTGTATGCATCATCTGTTATGGCAAAAATGGTAGATGACATCTTTGTCTTGCAGTTTTATAAGTTTAATAATCCAACGCAAAGAAGAAAATCAAGTTTGTCGCCATTTCAAATAAAAGACTCCAGTTTTTTGCCATTTATGTTTCTAGTTGTGTTTACCAAGGATGGAATGATGATTAGACATTATTGTGAGAACCTTTCTTTTGACAAAAACTACATTAAATGGGGTATCCTATTTTTTAAGATGTTTGCCTTGAACATACCAAATACCACCATGTTTCAGGTAATCCTCACCTGCAGTTTCCCATTTATTAGCTCAAGGAACAGATAGTCCTCCATTCCAGCAGCCAGCAGTAGAAGTCCACTTCGGCGACTCGTTTTGAAAGTCAGTGAGAGCTCGAAGGTGGAGACATCTTGGATGGCTTGCACACTACAGAAGCTGTCCCCAAAGAAGGATTCTGTGAAAAGTCAAAACATAAAAAGAAACAATAAATTAGATTAACTAAGAAGTCAAAAAAATATTTTTTTGGGACTTTCAACAATGTTTGTTTTTTGTCCTATGAAGCTGAAAAATCAGGATTAAAGAGCCTAAGCTGACCAGCAGTAAACCACAGCATGAAATAAAAGGACCCCTGCAGATGATGCCGTATTAATTCACCTGACAACTCCTGACAGACAGCTCTCTAATTACAAAAAGCAGAAAGTTAGAGAACCCAATTAGACAAAACCTTTTTTGGGATCTCACATTTGACGTGACCTGATTTCTATTTAATCACATGGCCTCCAGCTACTCTCCACCTGAACAGGATCTCACCTGGCCTCAAAGGCATTTAGTGACTAAGACATCAGACTCTACCCCTGTGGAGGTTTTCCGGGGATATAGAATTCAATGAAGCAGGATTTTCCAGGCTTGAGTTGCTTCATTTTCAAGGATATGCTAATTCAGCCACCTGCCTTGGATCCAACTCTTTGGAGCACTTGACAAAATGTAAACCAGGGAGGAAGTCAATTAACTACCAGTGCACATGCTCTGAAAATGAAAATGGACAGCTTCCAAGACCCAGTTTCCTCAGCTAAGGCTTTCCACTCTCTTAGAAGGAGATGTAAAAGGGGGCTTTAGATTAGCCACCTGCTTGCACTCACAAAGGTGATAGTTCGAGAAACAGAAACTCAATGTGATGCATAGGGAAGACTTTTCATAAACCTTAACTCCTGTGTTTTAGATTATTTGGAACAGTAAAGTGAAGCAAGACAGTGATCTATGGAAGTTGGAACATTCCTGTGAGATTGTGGTGGCCAAAATGTTCACATCCTGGCAGGATGCGGGACTCAACGTTATAAAACAAAAACTACTCCCAACTATCTCAAGAAAAAAAACGGCAGCACAGATTGAACACAGATCATATAACTTTCACATCCATATCTGTAAATAAAAAAAGACATTCTGCCATGTCTCAAGCCAGTGTTCGCTAAACCATGTTTGTCTTGCATATAAATTGTCATTCTGCCAGCTTTAAACCACTTAAGGATAAGTTTGTCTGCTGTTTCTCACTCTGTAAATTAAGCCTTCCACCCATAATATATATGCCAAATATAATCTAACAGAAGCCTTTTGATATCAGGAAGGAGGACAGCAACTCTCTCATGCTGCACATTCCTTTGCTATTACAATAAGATGAATTTTAATTTGTTTCCAATGCTTCTCTGTAATAAACAATGTCAGTGAAGAAGCATCAGACTCATATTCAGAGATTTCACTCTTGATGTTCCACTTCATTCAGTCAAACGAAAAATGCAACACGTTTTGCTTTATTTCCACAAACTAAATTATCAATGTTCCGCATCATTCATTTTCAAAATATCAAATCTGGGTGGCTATGTCTCATTAGCTGGCTCTGACTATGCAGGAGGCTATGTTTGAACAGGTCAGAGGGTTTCTGCTGAGGCAAAGGTATGCTAAGTGAAAGGCGAGCACTAATTACACAATAGCTCCAAGCTGAAACTGAAAAATGAGGGAGCAGAGTTCTTTATATGCAAGTACATTAACAAAGAAATTCACACTGTGCTTCTAGATTTTCAAAAGCCGAACCGAGCTTTTGTCGGATTCGTTCCCTTGGAAATAAAAGATAGAAGTGATCCAAGGTGTTTCTCCCTTTTTCTTCTTTTCTTGTTCGTAATGTTTCTGTCCCCTTCAGGAAAATGCTTGGATTTTCTAAACACACACACAAAGGTATGAACCAAGGATTTATGTCTACTCCAACTGTTTGGAACTCTGTGTGCAATAACTTTATGAAAGAATAACTAATTTTGATATGTTACCTGCATGAAAACCTCTACGGCCAGATTATTTTCAGTTATGTTTTCTGATACTTTTTAAACATAATCCATTGTTGTGCGTTAAAGATAAAAAAAGAAAAAAAAAGAAACACATCAGGGCCATTGGATAAACATTTCTAGATACAGATGGGTGTACCAACTTCACTTCCTCGAAGACTCCAAACCTTCGCGGCATTCCAGACTGCATACTCTAACATTTTAAGGCTCCTACGAGTTTTAAAAATTCTGTAACTTTCCAAACTGAAGGGTTCCTGATGGTTTCTTAACACCAAATTTCAGAGCATAAATACAAAAGTTAACTATGAATTTTGATATTTTTACAGTGGCAGACTAGGAGGAAGATAGATAGATGGATGGATGGATGGTTTGATAAAAAAATAGGAAACTAGTTATTCAAGAAGACACTTTGGGTAACGGCAGTTTTCCAATCAAAGACATTTCCAGAAGTTTTCAGCAAAATCCATCAATAACATTTTGAGTTTCATTTGCAAACTAACAGACAGACAAAAACATAACCCACACTGCAGAGTTAACAAAAGGCTAAACAGACTTTTCCAAGGGTTTTTATTTTTATTTTCCATCCCTTCCCAGATTTAGATAGTACCGATATATTCAGAATTCCAAATCCAAACGTTTCCAGACTGTATCAGAATCCTGTATTATAAATTCTCGTGGAAGAACTTGATCAACCGCACCCCATGAAATGCTTCAAAACTCTTTAACCATTTACCTCTCTTTATCATACAGGTATGAATTTTGGAACACTACCTAAAAGTCTGCTTCACCCAGACAGGCCATCTTGGATTGGGCCTGCAATTTTGACAAACATTGACCCCATTTTGGACCCCATTTCCCTCGGTTTTATTGTTGTTTCTTTAAGATCCATATTTGACTCCCTTTGCCTAATGAACATCTAGCTTTAGTCGGTGACTGAAAACAAGTTGGTGATACTTTACTGAGCGTTTTCGAAAGATGGTGCACCATGGCCATATCTTTGGCTCTATTTTCCGCATGTTATCTGATCTGCACAAAATTAAAGATGATGGACATTAGTCGAACCCCTAACAGATATTTTAGCAACCAATCTGTGGAGGTGACTTAATTGCTCTACAGTACCCCCTAAAATCATTAAAATAATCAACCACAAGCCACGCTTTCACCTTAAAGTATGACATTTGGTACACATATGGAACTTCCATGGACTGTACCAGTGTTTTTCAGATAAACTGTTTTTTATTGTGTGTAGGCATAAAGAAATAATACAATTTTAAAATCCATCAAACCCACTATAAACAACAATGAAAACTCCAAATAAAGTCCTCATATATTAAAAAAAAAGGAAAAAAAAGTTAAAACTGCCGTCACTCTATTTCTTTTGCCTATTGGCATATCCAAAAATGGATCTTAATTAGGTCTAAGCATAAACAAATGAAGACCATTTGAAGATTTATTTATTTTAGGTATTTTGTACAGTACATGGTTTTGGGGATGGAGAGCGAAATTGTATACTAAGACAGAGTAATTTTGGATTGCTGTGACATTTCTTTCACACCTTTCTGTTTTCCATTCTTAATTACTGACTAACCATCGTAGACTGGAAGTTTAAACCAGTCTGAAGGCCCCAACATGACTGAGTAATCATCAGCTGAATTCATCAGGAATTTGTGAATGTGAAGGAATCTTCTTTAGCACTAGCAAAGCGTCTGCATGTTGTTGCATGAGAATAGAGAAAGCCAAGGGACTTAATTTTGGGGCAGAATCTCATTTCCTCACCAACACATTGATCCTGTTGAGCTAAATAGAGACTAATACGAATGCTGGCAATAAACTCCCAGAAAATCAGAAAAACAATCTTATTTTCTCCAGATGTCTGTTGTGTTTTGGGAAATGTGCTTCACTTATCCCCAGCATCCATCATTTTTTTGCTAGCTTACTTTTATGAACAGAAATTCAACAGATGCACGTTTTTTTTCTCTCTCTCTGTCTAAAGGTAGGCTTATACTTTTTCACTCTTTTTTAAATCATTTAGCTCTGGGGTCTCATTTATAAAACTTTGGGCAGAATCCTCATTGAAACTGTACTTGAGCTGAGCAACTTTTCTTCAACTCACACCTAGTAGGTTTCTGATTTATCAAACTTGGAGTACGCACAGCTGGACACAATCTCTGCTCTATAAATCAGACTCTGTAAAAATGTGCTCAGTTGTTTCTGGGTCATATCCTCCCTCCTACACACCCACTTTTTGCCATAAACGGTCAATGCAAAGTGTCAAGTCAATATTCTGCATTGACTTAAGATGGTTAAAATGGGGCGTTTCACTGGTAAACATGGCAACCGAGAGGCGGAGAAAGACACCGCTGCAGGCAAGCAGAGGCAGAGAAGACTGTTTTATGTCAATGAAGGACAAAAATATAGTTACAAAAAATGTGTTAGAAGACAAGAAAAAAAAAACAACTTAAAAATAAAAAAATGAAAGCAGCAGCACGAGACGAAACAATTAAGAACTTTAGATATAAAGTTTAAATTATAGGCTATGGTTATCTCATATAGCGACAGTAAGACAGACTGGAATTAAAGCAAAACAAATAAAACAAAATCACAATAGAACATAATAAATATAAACACTCCGAGATATTTAAAGTGTGGCGAAAAGTTGCTTTTCAAAACTACTTTTAAAACGTATCATCCATGCAAAATATTGATTTTGGGTGATTAAAATAAATGGAAGGGGTGCAGGTGACACGTCGTTGATGCAGCAGCGTCCCTGACATAAAAAAAGAATCTTCAATGAGTGCCAACACATCCATTTTGCAGAATTATGTTGCAGCTTCTTTGTTCTTCACACACGCACCAATACATGAAATCGCTATATAATCTGAAGACATACATATTAACACTATTATTAAATGTGACATATTTTTTATCAGATTCTCATTTTTATCCTCAGTTCCTATAGACAGGCTGGGGGAGAAGTTTGTGTGTTGGTTGTGTTTGTGTGTGCAATGCTCTACAAGTCTGAAAATGAAGTTGAAATTAAAAATTTTGGTATCCGTCCTGCTCTACTGTCAGTGCCTCTGTGTCCAAAAAGAGCCTAAGCCTGATGTGCTAATTGCGGACATTTTTCCGCCACGCTTTTTCCTATAAATCTCAAACTTTGCGTATAAAGTTGCCCACGTAGTTTGCAGACCCTGTTTTGTGCGTAAGTAAGCTTTATGAATGAGACCCCTGGTCCTTAATCTGATGTCATCAAGGAAAAGAGATTTGGAAACTGGAATGGTTGTAGCTCCTGCTCCTGTTCTCCCTTTGCTTCTGGAAGGAGCTGTAAACCACGCCTCATGCTGAGAACGTACAGTGAAAGCAGAGTCAACAGAGCGAGCATCACCACATTGACCTACTTTTTACAATGGAGGTTTCCGAGTTAAGGATGTTTTTTTTAAAATCAAAACTTTAACTATGTACTGTTTACTGCTAAACTGACTAAGATACGTCAACCCCGTAGTGCACCCTGGGGCCTGGGGCACATTATCTTTGTTTGTTATTGTGGAGACACAAATCTATTGGTCAACGCTCTAGGCATGTGTACATGATTCGTTATGCTGTAGAGGCTAGGGGAGGGCCATAGGGGAAGTAAGAATTCTGAAAGATTATCTACACTGTCAGAAACAGGGGTAGAGAAAGGGTACATTACTCTGCCCTGAGGTACAAAACAGAAATTAACACAGTCTAAGGAGAAATATTGGACCTCAGGTTAACTATCTGTTTCTCTTTCATTCTCTGAACAGTACATGCTGTTCATGTTCCTGGGTATTAAAAAGTACATTTTTGTAACATTTCTTGGAGAGGGTACAATTTCTGGTGATTATATTTTTAACTAAAAATTACATTTATTAGCAAAGCTAAATTTATGTAAATGGACTACATAGTTTTATTGTTAACACATTTTCAAATTAGATCTTTTTTCATTTTTTTTAAATCAAACAAATAAACAAATGGATGACTATTGGCTACTTTGTGGTCAGGTGATGTGTCAATCATGTCAAGTCAAAAATGAATGGATGTCAAGGTAGCACGGATAAAAAGTACAAACTACAGGGGTACAAATAGGTACTTACAGTTAAGGGTATAAATGGTACCTTAGGGGGTACCTCCCCACTGACAAGACAATGTACCCCTAAAAGTACAATTCTGTATTTTAATTTCTGATTGTGCACTTTACATCATAGAACAGAGTCAGACAGCAGAATTTCAGAGGAAACTTAGCTTTACATCAGAAACTGCAAAGGAAACTGAGTCTTACTCTCTTTAACTCTCTCTCTTTTTGTCTCCATCTCCTTTTCCTTTGGTTTCCATGTAATAACACAAATGCAGAAAAAACGTTGTAGAAGAGAGCTGGCTTACATTGTGATTTAAAACATAAACCAGATTTCAGGCTGTTTTGCTGATGAACCACTCACCTACTATTGTTTAGCGTTGAAGATGTGAAGGACAAGATCTGATCACTCAGACTGTTGATTGTTGCCAGAATGATTGATGGAGATGAATGCAAATCCTATAATTACTGTAGATCAGTTTCAATATTTCTATTGTTTACCAAGTTGTAAATCTTATAATCTTATTTAGTTTGAAATACTTTATGATTAGCTTTTTTTACATGTTTTTTCTACTCAAGATAAATTTAGCAGAAAAAGAGGGATTCTCTGATGTGTTTTCTTCCCCCATATATGCTTCCTTACGAAACCCATGTTTAAACCCCAGTTATATTCACTATAAATAGAGGTTGCTTTGGTGGATTTCTTGTCTTTTTGTTAGGGCTGTGCCTACTTCAGCACGATACAAAATACTCAGCATATAATTATTTAACGATAGGGTGTTGTTAACCATGGACTGAATTGCAGAGTAGCTCTCTTTGTAACAGCATTAACCATAAGACAACATGGTGATTAACATTTTGAGTAATTGCATCTCCTAACAGTGTCAACATCACTTGTGCTTGGAATAAACATTTGTTTCTCCATTAGCTCTAGAAACAGTAGGTACAGACTATAAAAGGATTAAATATCTGAACATCACAAATCTTCCAGAGAATTAGTCGGCAAAGACATGCAACAGGATGAAGAATCATTGCTCATGTCAAGTTTGTTATTGAGAGTTTTTGCATGTTACAGCGCAATGGGAAAGGTTTCACACTCAATGACAGGTTTACATGTTCCAACCATCGAACCTAATGTTTTTTTCTTGCAGTGTATTTGTATTCAACCACCTAAGTCACTATTTTGTTGACCCATCTTTCACTGCATTTATAGCAATTTTATTGAGGTGTGTCTCTCCAAGCATTGCACATTTAAAAACTACAATCGGATTTAGGTCATGATTTTGACGAGGCCATTCGTATATGCTTTCACCAAAAGGATTCCAATGTAGCTTTGACTGTAGATTTTGAAATACTGGTGAGTTCTCCATCCATCTATCCATACATCCATCCTATACATGGTTGTGTGTATGGGGTGTGGGGGGTGGTGCCTATTTCCAGCAATCATCGGGCTAGAGGCGGGGTATACCCTGGACAAGTAGCCAGTCCATCGCAGGATGTTGATGGGTTTTGTTGAGGTTTTAAATACAAAAAACTCCCACAAACACTATAAAACATCCAAGAATGACTCTGTAAAACCTTACAATAATTACTCACTGCTGAAGGTTTTTTGCTGTGCTATGACAATATAACAATATAAACACCATATTTCAACAAACCACAGCCTTCTAACTGCTCTTAATCATGTTGGCAACATGTTTACATGCCTGACTCTGAATACAGCAGCCTGTCTGTATAAGAATATACAGCCAGCTCCAGTGCTGTTAAACAGCATAGAGCTGGACCACAACTCTACACACCTTGACAGTGCTGCTTTATTAGGCCTCCTGCATCCCCCACAGACTTCTCAGAAGTCACAGGGGACACACATTTACAGGCTTTATGGAGCCATTTCTCAGACCTGCATAACTCAGTGTGTAAGCGAGCTGCACATTTTAGCCCTCCTTTCAAATCCCCATTTGCTTCTGCATCTTTTTGAAACACTGTAGTTTCAAGCTAGAATGAGAAGGGACGACACTCAAAAAAAACAAAACATGAACTAAGGGGGCCTATAGAGCCCCAGCAGGAGGTTTCCTCCAATAACTTTTCAAGCTCTTTCGCTGTGAAACTCACATTTACACAACACACAAAGGGATGGTTGCAGAAAAGAAAAAAAAATATGACCTTTCTTTGTGAAAGGAGAATGGCAATTCAGTGTAATTTTACCTCAGGAGGATAGACCAGTAGGAAAGAAGGAAGGAAAATGGCATCAAAAAGAGGATCTGAAAGACTCACTGTTTTCTGAGTTCTGTGATTTAGTTTTTTGCAAGATTGATGCTTGAAAGACCTGGTTTCTTGGCAAAAACAGATGTGTTTTGCTGAAGAAATTGTATTGTGTTGAGGTCCCATTAACAACGAGAGAAATGCGTTTGGATCTTTGTTTCTGAAGCTATATCCTTCGTTCATCAGCTGGCTGAGACGACATCAGGAAAAATAAATCTGCAGGGATCAGAGGTTAGAAAGTAAAGCTTATCTCCCAATCAGGGCAGGAAAAAGACAAAATTGTCCCATTTCACACTTTAAGAAGTTGCTTCAAACTCTTGTTCGTGGGCTCAACGTTTTCTTGAACAGCGGCCAGTGAAGAAATTATTATCAAATGTTGGATTTCATTTGGGCTTCATGCTTGTTTGGGATGCCTCAAGTCTCAGGCAATACCGAACAAAGGAACACTGTGAGTGTGAAAGTACGCAACAAGCTCTATAACAGGATAGAAACAGATGTGCCACCAGGAACTGGTTCAGAATTAGAAATTGTATTTGCACCTGGCAAAATAAGTCATATCAACTTCCAACTTTACAGGAAGAAAGTTTGATTTAATATTTTGGGTTCTTTTCAGCACACAGTTGTTTTTAATTATTAATCTGCAAACTTTGAATCTATATACTCCCCTTATTCAATTCTTTTCAGAAACAACAGCATCTGTGAGTCTTTTGGAGTATGATCTAATCTCAGTCTTTGTTTGGAGTAGTTACTCTGCTGGAATATGAACCTAATATCCATTCTCAAGCATTTCGCAGCCTATAAAGTTTTATTGTGTTTGTGCTCGGCCATTTATCTACCCATCAACTCTGACCAGTTTCCACATCCCTTCTCAAAAAAGACATCCGTACTTTGATGCTGTCGCCACTACACTACTCCTCTGCCACACATTGAGCTTTTCATGTTAGTTAAAAACTATAATTTTGGTCTCATCCACCCAGAGCACCTTCCTTCACATGTTTTTAGTGTCTCTCATGGCTTTTTTTTCAAACTGCAAATGAAGTCTTTGGGAGGCTCTCTTCTAAATACAATTCTTTTCTCTATTTATTCCTTCTGCAATACTTTCTTCTTGGGTCCAAAACATATAGTTTCTCACACAGCAGATTCGCACAGCAGAGATATTGAAATCTGCAGCTCCTCGAGAGTTCCCACATAAAAATTTGTCTATTTAACATTTATTCCCGATCTTTCTGTTGTGTTACAATAATTTTATGATGCTAAATGAGAAATAATGTTCACTAACAAAACACTGAGGCCTTCACGGAAAAGCTGTTGCAATTAATCTACTCGGTTTCCCACTTCTGTGACTTCTGAAGGCGGTTAGTTGCTTTGGATTTAATTTGAGGATAGTACAGTTTAAGGGACTTTCAGTTGCAATTATGCACTAGATTGCATTGGTCTACTGCAAGAAATCTGAATAACATAAAGGAAAATAAAGCTTCTTACAGAAAAAAAAGTCAGAAAGAAAAATATGTACAATAGGTGTGAGTATTTTTGCAAAGTACTGTTCATCTAAACACTCTGATTCTAGAGTTTAATGGACACATTGTGTGAAGGCTCATCAAACTCTCATGTCGGTAATAGCCAGTTTGGAGTCGTGATCTCACTTGAAACACTGCAACCCAAACATAGCCGTGAACAGAAGTCCTGGAGTCACTCAGGGCTCTGGTGCGTTTATGACTGACTAATACAAAGCATGTCTGTGTCAGCTCTGCCAAGCTACGGAAGCTATCCAACCGCCAAGGTCCCAGATGGTTGGTCCTGTAAAAATAATCTTCCCGTGACATCAGCAGAGTCACCATTCACACAAAATTGTTCCTACTTTACACCAAATGGCCTTTTCTACGGCTATGAGGTACGAGTCCTCTGAAGATGATGCCCTACAAGAAATATTTTTCAACCTCTGAATCTTACTTCTCATCCTGCTAAATTGAAAGTTTGCTCATCCTCACGGACCTTCTTATCTTACTCTTTAAATGTGAGACTGTAGGAAGCTTAATGAAGGAAAGAAGTCAAAAAAAAAGAAAAAAAAAGCTTTAAGGCTGAGAGATAACCCAGATAGCACAGCATGTATGGCATGAAAGGTTTTGTCAGCTTGGCGGTGCTCCGCAGCTTTAATAACCTAGAGAGCAACAGCAGCAGGAAATTAGCCCGCAGTTAACTACAGCCACTTAGGCATGTAACATTTACAATGTCAACACAAAATGAGAGTTCAGAACAGTTGTTTGTCCTGCTGCTGCATCCAGTTTAGAATGGATAATTAAAATAATTTAACTTAATGCCGGTTATTTTAGGGCTCATCATCATACCTGTGTTAAACAGTGGATAAATGAATTTCACTCCCCCCCCCGCCTCCTTTTCCTTTAATGTGGATTGCTTTGGATTTAGATTTAAAGTCCTGCAACTAGAGTTGTGCACAAACTCATTTAATCATAGCACCTCCGTATGTGGCCCTACTATTTTCAGCAAACTAGGAACTTCATGCGGTTTCTTTTAGCTGAGGAACTTGAACTGACTGCTGAGATGTCAAACAATATTGAGTCTGTTTTGTTTTTTACTAATACAAATCTGAAAAAAATTTGCAATGCGCTTGTATTCATCCCCCCAAATGAAACGCAACCAATTGTCTTCACAAGTAATCTAATTTAATAGAGTCCTTCTAAGTGTAAATATAGTTGGAGTTAAGTTGCAAACCAATATCAAAAAATCCCTTAAACATCTCACAGAGAGCTGTTCAATCTATTATCCAAAAATGGAAAGACTATGGCTTGTCTGCAAACTTGCCGAGACATGGCTGTCGAACTAAACTTGTTTGCCACAGGTCACATAGATGACAGGGTCATAGCAGCCATGCGGAAGAAGGTACTCTGGTCAAGCGAAGCTAAAAATGATAGCACATCACCCTGAAACACCTGCTTCACAACCCCATTTCAGATCATAGTTCAGATCACAATAAATACACGACCAAGAACCCCCCCACCCATTATAGACCGTTTTGTCATTTCAAATCATGAAGTCAGTCTATCGAGATCACGGGTCCTGTGTGCTTACACGGCACTCTCTGGGGCTTGGTTTACTCCTTACAACAGTCAACTGTTTTGGTGCTTCTATGTGCTGTCTGTCTGTCTAGAGGTAGACTCTAAAGAAAGGAGTCCTAAGGAATAATTTAAAAACTGCTTATTTGAGAGGCCTCATAAAAATGTACAAACCTACAGCTCAATTATGTAAAATCGACTCAGAATATTCAAATTTGAAAGAACTGAACATTGAGGTAGCCCTTATGGTTGGTGATATTGCACAGCATTATGATTTTTTTTTAAATCAACAAACTGGTACTCTATGTTTTGCAGAAATGAAAGAGAGAATGCCAAATGGTGCATCCAGATGTAGAAAAAAACACAAACATTACGCTCATCAATGTGAATCAACACCTCTGTAAGTCTTTTATTTGACCATCTGTGCAACACATAACCCTTAAAGTGTCTGCTGTGTTTTACTACCTATTATATTAACATACCATAGGTTTTAAGTGCAGCACACATTAGTTTAGTTTCTAGAAAAACTAAGGTATCGGAAACAGATTGAACAAAAACTGCATTAAAATTAATATTTCGGTGTTACAAGTCAATTTCTCTCTTCGGCAAATGTATTCAATAAGTTAGAATTTAAGACCTTGAACAGAATTGAGTGGTATCATCTCAGCGAGACAGATTTTCTACTTAAGCAGTCAGAAAAGTGCTTTATATATTGCTTCTTGAGTCTTCCTAAGTGAGCTCTGGTGACCATAATATTTCCGATCCATCTTGACTCCTATTTACTCCTCCCAGGGTATCCTGTCTCATGACAACCCTGTTTTGTTGTGCGTATCATTGTGACGGCTTCACATATTATTTAAGCCCTTCCAACACATTTTTCAGAGTGCGTGAGAAAACTACTGGAGCCGCGCTAATTAAACTCCTAATGAGCAGAGACTCGGCAGAACTATTGTTCGGCCCTCATAGTTTCCACAGGCTTTAGCTTTTATGCTAATTGAAATTGCATTTCAGCATGTTTGCACCCATCCCAATTCTGTCTGCCTCATTCGTCATTAACAGTCATTTCTGACATGATATCAATAGCGCCATTCATACCTCATTAAAAGTGCCCTTGTGACTGCAGTAAGCGTGTGCATTAGTCACTCTGCTGCTAATTTCCAGCATGACACTGGGCTTTTTAGTGGGCTGGAACAGTCTCTGCTGAGCAGCAGTTCACTGTCTTAAATTGAGCTGCTGAAATGTTGGCAACAATGATGGGGATTTAGGTGTGGGGTAAAGATGGAGCGACATTGGTATAGATGCTGCTGACTAAGGCTTTGTTAATATTCACTGCAGATAGTATACAACAACTTCCTGTAGAAAGTGGCATAGGACCAAGAGCAGGCTTTTCATCGATCATAATGGACATATCCCCGATTCCAACAGCTCTCTGTCCGGCTTTCTAACCGCACAGCTGGACAGACATTTAAAGAGGAGTGGCAAAAGCAAACGAGGTAGATTAGCAGAGCTTGAGAATAATTGACAGTGCAGTCCAGGACGTGCTGCTGAAGAATATTTTCTCTGCTGCCAAGAAGTTTAGCTGTTAGCATCACATGACAGTCATGAAACTGTCACACAGCTGCAGTCTTCCACCTCTTCAGATTCCTTGCAAGAGTGAATGAAACAATTTTTTGTGTGACAACAACTCTTGGAAGATACTTCCATTAACACGAGTTACAGTAAATAACCCCCTTTGGGAGAAGTAAAATAACTTTTTGATTTTGAAGTGAATTGGATATTGTCATATTCCACTGACAAACTTAAAGGTGTTTTATCAGAATTTTCCGTGACAGACATCGGGCTTACTGTGATATCGAAGGAATTTTTACATAGTTTTCAGCTGCAAGCCTCTCTGTACCTGCTGTAGAAAGAAAATACCGCCACCATGACGCTACCACCATGTTTTACAGTGTGAGATGATGTGCTAAGGGGGGTTAGGGGTTTGTTCTCGGTGACACACAGTAGGTAGCCAAATAGGCTAATTCTAGTCTCATCTAGCCGGACCACCTTCCTCTATCTGTCTGCTGTGCCCCCACAGGGCGACTGTGGCTCAAGGGGTTCAGCGGTTGCCTTGCAATCGGAGGGTTGCTGATTTGACCCCCAGAGCCCCCAGATCCATCTGTCTCAGTCGTTGTGTCTTTGGGCAAGACACTTCACCTACCGCCTACTGGTGTTGGCCAGAGGGGCCGATGGCGCGATATGGCTGCCTCGCTTCTGCCAGCCTGCCCCAGGGCAGCTGTGGCTACAGTTGTAGCTTGCTTCCACCAGTGTGTGAATGTGAGAGTGAATGAATAACGGGATTTGTAAAGCGTCTTTGAGCGTCCAAAAAAAGCGCTATATAAGTTTAATGGTTATTATTGTTTTGACAAATTGAAAATGGGACTTCTGAAGCTTTATATCAGGAATGGCTTTCCCCTTCCATTATCGTAGTCGTATCGTAGTCGGTAGTCGTTTTCAAACTGCCCCATGTGAGAATGCTTTAGAGAAAACGGCTTCAGTTGAAATGCAAAGTATTTTATTTCAAAGTACATGATGTATCACAAAAAACAGACCTTGACCAAGTCAACAACCTTTTGATCTTCAGAAAGTGAATATAGGCTACCATGCTTGGTGTTCATCAAGCTCTAACTTTCAGCACAGTTGTTTTCCACATGCACACTTTCTGTGTCTTAGCTCAAGCCCTCGACCATCTCCAAATGCTTTTTGGATGCAGAGTAAGGCTTCATCTTAGAATTATGCCCCAAGCACAACCAGACGCCTCTGTGCTATCGGACTCTACACCACACTTCTACAAACCCGTGGAGCGTATGAGTAATGATTGCCCTGTCGATAGATGCTCCCACTTGAGCTGTGTGTGATGGATTGAACAGATGATGTTTGAGTCATCATCCAGATGTTCAAACCTTGATATTATTTTACAATGTAACCCCTCAATAAACTCTGCAACATTACCCCAGACCTATCTGCTGTTCTGTGGTGTTCTTGATGCTGTTTGTTCACTAATATTCTCTAATAAACCTCTGACATCTTCAAGCATCAGCTGGATTTATACTGAGAAAAATAAATTACAAAAATCTGGACTCAAATTAGGTGACTTGTGACGGTAATTTGAATTTAATTAACAGCATCACCATAAAGGGGACTAACCAGAATAGCATGGCAAATTTTTTAGGCATTTATTTGTTAGAAAAAAATCAGAAACATCTTGTGCTTCTTCTCCTTCCACTTTGTGTCGGTCTACTGCATAAAATTCCTTAAATAATAGTCCCATAAATATGACCTCCAAAATCAATATTAATGAGTGGTAATTCAGTACTGTCATGTCTCTAAAGCTGCGTGTCTCTTTTTTTTTCTCTCTCTTCGTACCGACAGAAAATCAATAACAACCTTCGCCATTCATAGCCGCACACTTTTCCATGACTAAATCAGATAGCAAGGGCTTTTGCATAAATGACCTCTGTCTCACAGGGATCCAAGGAGGGAAACTGTGATACAGAAGCAGCCGTGAAAGGGGCCTCTCTTAAAACCCATATCCGGCTTCAACCTGGGCCTGCAAAGTCAGAGTGTTTTTGAGATCAGAGCCTCACATTAGCGCCACATAATGAGAACCAGCTGGAGGGCGCACACAGTCAGACTGACCTTTTTCCATCTCAGACTGCCCCCCCCCCAAAAAAAAAACCAAACCAAAAACCTTCTCTCTGCCATCTCACCACCTCACCATCAGGTAAATGGTTTCCCCATATGCTTTCTCCCAAACACCAATATTATCCAGCGTTACTCTAAACACTCCGCCGCACACACGCCCAGATATGGAAGCACCGGGTGTTTACCCACACACACACACACACACATCCCACAAAGATAGTAATACCAGGTCCACACATACACACACACACACACACACACATTCTCTCCCCTCTCACCACTACTATGAGTTAACTGTCTCTCAGTTAGCCATTGTGTGCCCAGTGGCTGACTCAGCCCACCATCTCCCGCCAATCCGAAGGTTTTTCCACCAGACTACTGTTGAGGAGCCGCGCCCTTCTCCACCGAGCACATTAAGCTCTCGTTCAGAAAAGTAACACCCCCCCCCCATCCCTCACTCCCGTTCCCACTTTCCCATCCCTCAACATCACTCTCACTTTGCTGCTAACCGCCAGTCCCCCCCTCCCAAAATAAACAGCATGTACCAAGAAAAGCCCGGGAACACTACGTAACAAGCCAAACAGGACACCAGTGTTCAAGCTCCAAACTTTTATATAGGTTTTTCCACAATACGGAGTGGTTAAATGTCAGTGAATGTCAGATTGGATGGCAGAAACTGTTAAGGTTGGAACAAAACAGAGGTGAATTGTCTTTTTGTTTTTTTTCAACTCTCGAAGTTGTGGGCTTCTTACTTTAAAAAAAATAAATAGAAGAATTACTAAGGAGTTCCCCTCTAATTTTATCATTCTGTGTCGCAGATTACAAGACAAAATCTCAGCTCAGATGTCAGTTTCCTCTTCTTAGTTCAGGAAGGATTTGCAGCCTCTGTGCAGTTAAGGGTTTGCCTTCCTTCACAATGCACACAAGGCTTCCATAATGAACACACATCAAAGATGAACGCTGATTTGGTTGGGTTTAAATGCTGATACCACATCTGTGGTAACGGTCTAAACATGTGGTGGCATAATGAGCTTCAGTGGGCCAAATCATTCAGTGAAGGCGAGCTCGCCGAGCACAGCAGCAAGCTGGAGGGGACGTTGTGGCAACATGCAACTTCTAACACTGGACGCTGTTTATTGAACATAACTCACGCCCTGTGGCAGTTTTGTTGTGTGCTCACGGAACTGCAGTCAAGGTTTGGCATTATTATGTGCAAGGGTGGGTAGGGGACCACAGACCTACTTGTGTTTTATTGGGATTTTATGTGAAAGGCCAATAAAAAGTGGTACATTGTGAAGTGAAAATATAGTCCAAACTCTTTGTTTCAAGTAAAATTTGTGTCAATTTTTATGCAGCCATTTTTATTCTGACACCACTAAATAAAATCCATCAACTGCCTTTGCTTGCTTCTCCTTAACAAAGTCATGGGAGCTCTCTTTAGCTGGGAGGTGGGGTACACTTTGAACAGGTTGCCGATCGATCACAGGAAGCCCCGATATTCAGAAAAAAACACTTGTATGTACAGCGAAAACTGTAAAAATGTACACTCCAGGCAGCAATAATTTCATCATGGTGGAGCCCCTAATATAAAAAATATATTCCAACCTAGTTAATTTAGAACTCAACTGTGTGATTTATTTGTACTATGTGAGGTGTGGTAGAGAACATTAGGGGTCAAACAGATTAGTTTATATTATATGTATTCTAAGTATTGAAATTTTAAAGCAGTTTAGAACATTTAGGCTGCTTTTGGAGCTGTTTTTCTTCAGGTGGACCTCCTTCAGAGTTGTTGGGAAGATGGATAAAACTGAATTCAGGCTAATCCTCATAGAAAATCTTGTAGATACTGCAAATGAGTTGAGACTGGAATGGAGGTTCAACTTCGATCCGGGTGATTCCGGGTGGATCATCTACACTATTGGTGCTCTTAATTGTCAATCCTCCTTAAAGTCAGCATGCGCATGCACACTTACGTTTATTTGTAGCGTTACACCATTAATCATTCATTCTACCTCACGGTTCTTACTTGGTTGTCTTAAAATAGCTGTGAGTTGTAAGGGGAAAAGAATCTTTGAGGTTTATGTGAATAAGAAAAAGGGATCAGAATATAGAAACAAAACCAGAGTGTTTTTAGGAGATTAGCAGTGCACACAATTTCAGATTAACTTTCAGGTAACTGTTACGGGAAGATTCGTGCTGTGACGGCGCTTCCCCCCCACCCCCCATAAAAGTGGAGAGGGTGGTACTTTTCTGAAATTCGGAAAAATCCTCTGCTGTACCTTTAAAGTCCAGACCTAGTTGTCCGTTCAGTTGGAGTGAGTTTGAACCATTTCAGAGAAAATTTTGTCTTTTTTTAGATTTGCAAATTTGGTATTGACAGCTGTAATTGCACAGATAGATGATTCTAGAACCTTTGAAAAAGCAGGTCTCAAAAGAAATGTATACCACCCTTCTTATCGGTAAAAAAC
Organism: Apricaphanius iberus; assembly: GCA_028564705.1. Classification (NCBI taxonomy): domain Eukaryota; kingdom Metazoa; phylum Chordata; class Actinopteri; order Cyprinodontiformes; family Aphaniidae; genus Apricaphanius; species Apricaphanius iberus. Next base: position 259,141 of record JAPXFQ010001616.1, read on the forward strand.
CTCTCTCCACCCAGTGCACACATAACAATAAAAAAAGAAATGAACCTCTTTGTTTGTAACTCAATAAAATATGATGCAGTTCAGGAACAATTAATGCTTTTGCAAAGCAAGGTAAATCTATTTAGACCCCCCCCCATAAATGTAAGATGTTGCTTTTGGCAAAAGTAATGTCACATTATTCCCAGCCACTGGACAAACAAGCAGACATGTGATTTTGCTTGTAAAGTGCAGCTTTATTTGTGAAACTTTGAGCTTATGACAAAGATGAGTCAGAACTGTTTCAGGCTATTACGCTAAACTTGAGACAATAAAAGAAGGTCAAAGAAGTTTAGCACCATATAATGACCAAATTGGTTTGATAGAAAAAAACAGATCTAGAACTAGACACAAAAATTAGTAATGAAACATTAACAGGTATATCAGTGATCCCAAACCCTTATGCATGTTGTTTTGCAAAATTATCAAAAAACGTCAGCTGATCAACAGAGGTTCCAACTTCTTACAATTTGCATTTAAACGATAACAACAGCAGGGAGTTTGAACAGGGCTGATGTTCCAACAACTTCTCCGTGGATCCAACAAATGCAATTACGACTAATGCACCTCATTGCCTCTGATTGATCACTTTGTTATTTCTGCATTTAATTTGAGAGAACCGGCTCGTAATCCCTCTTTCTGTTATCTCCGACCGGCATGGATGAATGGGCTAAATGCTTGTAACTTTGAAATAGTCAAATGTACCGCAGTAATCTGAGTAGGCTGTCATGGCTGCCTTCTCCTCTGCTAGGATGGCAATGGATCAGGGCAGCTGAAGTTTGAGTTAACTGCATCTCAGCTTCAGAGTTGTGTGCTGAGAAAGTAAAGCCCATTGCAAAACAAATACCTCACTAATTTCCTAAATCACAGCATGCAAAACCATTTAGTCTTACACTGAAGATTCCAGGATATTCATAAGCTATGATGAATACATTCATAGGGTTGTGAGGAAGAACAACTGATCTGCTGCATGTTTTTTAGCAAAAATAAGATTTGAATGTGTTGCAAATGTCACCCAATGAGATATTAAAATCAAGAAATTTAATATTTCAATAAAATAAACTATTTTGCTTTTACAGTTAACAGAAAGGTCAGACTTTTAATGGTAGACATAAAATGATACTGCTCAAAATAATAGCTTTGATAAATCATGAAACCACAACCTGAAATTATTTTTTTTAAAGGAGAAAGACCAGGAGAGATGGTTTTAAGAAGTGGGAACAGTACCTTGGGATTACTGTCCTTTATGATGTGACTCAGCCAAATGGTAACACATTCTTTAAGATTGATTAAGGTTATGATCAATGACAAAGAATACATTCACCCCATCCCACCATTCCTCCAAAAACAACAACTGGGCAACAGATCCAGGTGTGAAAACAAGCCACCTCTTTCTCCAAGCAACACTCACCAGCTCACTCTGGGAGGTCCAAGGTGTTCCCTGCGTAGAGGGTTAATATGGTAGCTTGAGCATGTTCTGGATCTGTCCCAGGGGCCTTCCTCTAGTGGGAGGTTATTGGAAAACATCCAAATAGAGACAACCAGGAGGGACCCCGACGAGTTCTAAAGTGTATACAGCTCCTTTAGGAGACTTACAGTAGGTCATCCATGATGTTTTATAGCCAGACTCCTGCAGGTGGTCTCTGTAAAGCTATCTTCAATTTATATTAACACAATTTTTATCTAAATATAAGGGATTTTAGTGCCAGCTCTAAATGTCTTCAAGGGGGAAGTACCATTTTTTGTCACCCTGACCTTATTTTTTAGCATGAGTTACATTCATTTACTCATCCAGACAAGTGTGGAGCCACTTGGATTCCTTCGGGAGAAGTTTATATGTATTTGCCATCAGCATATATCCATAGAATGGGACTTAATGGGGGAACAAATGTGCGGCTGTTCATTCATAACAAAACATGGTGAAATTATGGTGAGAGAAGTTTTGTGGCAGTTAATGCCTTATTTAGAGTCTGCACTTTGATTGCCCCATCAACTCCCATTCTATGGACATATGCTGATCGTCAATGGATACAAACTTCCCCAGAAGGACTCCAAGTGGCTCCACACTTGTCTGGGTGAGTAAATGAATGTAATGCATGCTAAAATAAGATCCTGGTAAAAAAACGACAAAAAACGATATGTCCCCTTTAAAGAGTAACTGAACCCCATGAAAAAGCAATTTCCCTCCCCCAGGCCCCATTTGAAAAATGGAGGGGGGATGGCTAAATGTGGTGCATGAGCGGGGAGGCGGTAGGAGTTGGGGCGCGGGGGGGTGTCGCAGTCATGGCTGAATTAACTCGAACAGATGCGGCGTTTGGCAGCTGAGCTCCATAAAGCCTCGCTTTACAGGAAAAAATCACGATGTCTCCTCTCCATCGTCTACCAGAGGTAATGCGAGGCTTTATGGAGCTGAGCGGCCAAATGCCGTATCGGGTTGAGCCGTTGGCTCGCACTACCTGAAGCCAGAGCTACTGCAGAGGGATACAGGATCGGTCCAGCCTCTGAGTGGTAACGCTAAAGGAGGCTAAAATTCAAGACACCCCACATACGACTCCCGCCATAAGCTGCTGTGAATCCAGTCTGTTTGCTCTAACTACTTCCACGTTTTTCGGTTTAAACCACCTCGCCGCTGTGGTTTTGATGGAGGGCGTCTCTTTGAGACTATGGCTGTGACGTAGATAATGGAAAAGCTGTACCGCTGTCAGCCTATCACAAAATTCAAATGTAGTACCACACAGTGACCATGAGTGGGAGCACTAAGACGTTTTTAGACCAAAAAATTTAAAATTTTACAATTTTACACGAAATTGTCAAAAAATGCCCTGAAACTGAAAGATTGTATTGGTAAAGAGCAATTTATGCAGTTTATAAGCAAAAAAAAAGTTGTTTTGGGGTTTAGTTACTCTTTAAGCTGGTGTAGGGACATGACTATGTTCCATCTAAAGCCAGATGTGTTGGTAAGTGTCTTCTATTCTCATCTGAATGCACATGAAACACTATCAAATGTCTCCCCGTGTCTGTGTACAGGTGTAGTGTACATGCAGTGCTGATGGACTACATCTTTCATGAGTTTTTCTTGAAGAGATGATGTAAAGGTGGAGTGCTAACTTCAAACAATAACATATCCCCTGTAGTTTCTGTCCAGGTCTTGGTTCCTTCTGAGCCATCAAAGTGTCTCCTAACATCGAAGGAACTGCTGATCTTTCAGTGAAGTGTCAGAGCTGGCTGACAAGTGATTGCGCAGTTTTCAATAAAATGAAAACAAACCAACATGTAGCTTAGCAAATCTCTGGAATTTGTTTACTGTCTCTTGAGACAGGGCAGTAAAGTTATTCTTTCAACTGGTTTGATGCTCAAGGACCTTTTTGCCCCCCCCCCCCAGTTATAATTGCAGAAGCAGCACTTCGGGTCAGTAGCAGAGTAGTGAGATTAACAATTTCTTGCCAAAAACAATCTTTACATAAAAGAAATCGAGTACTAAGACCTTTAAGTACTAAGACCTATATTTAACCAGGTATGGTGATTGTTGAAGCTGGCAGCAGTTTTTAGATTACAACCTAGTTATGAAATTGTTTACAAATACATACAAAGGAATTTTAAATTAAAGTGGATATTAATATTGCAGTCAGTAAAATGCTTGTGGTGTAAATCAAAGCCATATGAAAAAGGAAGAAAAGCCCATGTTCCGACCAAACCATGATGAAACTGCCTAGAATAGAAACCACAAATAGCTATTTACTTCTATGTCTTAGTAACTAGAACCAATAAAGGAGACTTGATGTTAGTGGCAACAGGAAAATTAAGTTGTTGTTGACTTGGTGAAGTCAGACATTTTTTGAGTATGAATGTGATTAGAAGGTTTAAAGGAAAGACAAAGAAACTACAAATAAAAATACAGTTATGGTACCGATATGTTTTCTTCCAAATGGCATCCATTTACTTTTCTAAGAGGTTTTTGAAGAATCAAATAAAAACAGCCACTGGTGGAGGATAAAACGCATCAGCTGAAGGCTGAGATGTGTGATTGAAAACTTTAAACTCAAATATGTATGTTTGGTAATCTCCTTAAATAGCAGAGGGGAGGATATCTCACTATAAAATAGGGCTTTCAAGAGATAATATTAGTAAGATATTATCTAATTATGATCTGTAATTAATTAATCTCTTTTTCAATCTCACTCAATTATTGTTGAAAAATGCACTCATATTGAGTTGAGTAATCATTTGAATTGATTGAATTGACGTGGTGGAACCAAACATTGAAATATTTATAGTGGGGAGAACAAGTATTTGATACACTGCTGATTTTTTTTACATTTTCCCACTTAAAAAGCATGTAATTGTGGTCTGTAATTGTAATCAAAGCTACTCTTAAACTGTGAGGGATAGAATCTAAAACATAACATGCAGAAAATCACAGTGGATTATTTTTAAATTTAATACATTCATTTCATTTCCTTTTTATTGCATGACATAAATATTTGATCACCTATCAACCATTAAGAATCCTGGCACCCACAGACCTGTTAGTTCTTCTTTAAGAAGCCCTCCTGTTCTCCACTTATTTCCTGTATTAACTGCACCTGTTTGAACTTGTACCTGTATAAAAAACACCTGTCCACACACTCAAAAAAACTCCAACTTCTCCGCAATGACCAAGACCAGAGAGCTGTGCAAGGACATGAGGGATAAAATTGTAGACCTGACCAAGGCTAGGATGAGCTATAAGACAATAGGCAAGCAGCTTGGTGAGCAGGTAACAACTGTTGGTGCCATTATTAAAAAATGGAAGAAGTTCAACATGACGGTCAATCTCCCATGGTCTGGAGCACCATGCAAGATCTCTCCTCATCACTGATCATGAGTACAGTGAGGGATGAGCCCAAAACTACACGGCAGGACCTGGCCAATGACCTGAATAAAGCTGAGACCACATTCATCTAAGAAAACGATCAGTAACACACTCATGGATTAAAATCCTGCAGTGCACACAAGGTCCCCCTGCTCTAGCCAGATGATCTAGAGGACAAATGGGAGAAGGTCATGTGGTATGATGAGAAAAAAATTTTGTTTTATGGTCTAAACTCCACTTGTTGTGTTTGGAGAAAGAAGAAGGATGAGTACAACCCCAAGAACACCATCAAAACTGTAAAGCATGGAAGTGGAAAAATCATTCTTTCTGCAGAGGGGATGGGACGACTGCACCGTATTGAGGGGAGGAGTGATGGGGCCATGTATCGTGAGATCTTTGCCAACAATCTCCTTCCCTCAGTAAGAGCATTGGAGATGGGTCGTGGCTGGGTCTTCCAGCATGACAACGACCTGAAACACACAGCAAGGGCATCTAAGGAGTGGCTCCATAGGAAGCATCTCAAGGTCCTGGGGTGGCCTAGCCAGTCTCCAGACCTGCATCAAATAGAAAACTTTGGAGCGAACTCAAAGTCCGTTTTGCCCAGCGACAGCTCTGAAACCTGTGATTTTCTGCATTTTTGTTTTAGATTCTGTCCCTCACAGTTGAAGACTACCTTTAATACAAGTCACAGACCTCTACATGGTTTGTAAGTAGGGAAACTTCAACAATCCACAGTGTATCAAATACTTGTTCTCCCCACTGTATACAAAACAAAGAAGTGGCTTCAGGAAGTAATATCTTGTTTTTTACAGACTAGAACAGATGCAGTCTCAGCCATTTACCTTCTGCCGTTTTTGAGACTGGTCCCAAGTGCTGTGTGCAACTTTTGATTTCAAGAATATAAGATTCATTAGCATTCATGACTAGGTGTGGTAAATATCAGCTCTAAACTGCGGTGCACACAAGGTCCCGCTGCTCAAGCCAGCGCATGGAGCTGCAGCGCACGGTCTGCCCACCTGCTCTGAGCGCTCTGGGATGGGAGAGGAGCCCACAGAAGCACCGCTTCTCAGTGAGAGCAGTAACAAGTAACAAGGATATGTGACTTAACCAAAAGCGTCCAATAACATCAAGTGGTTATATAATAGAGCACAAAGTCACTTAGTATGCAACAGTGTCTGCAACTCGCCACTCCTCCTCACCTTGCCCTCCCCACTACACCGAAACTCAGACAGCTAATGATAAGCAAGCCTGCAATTACAACCATTCAATGTTCACTTCAGGATGCCGTTAACCATTAGCAAGTCCTGCACAAGAAGCCCAAAGCATAGAAGCAGATTTTTATTCAAAGGTAGCTCGCATGCAGAAACAGTAAAGTTAAAGCTCAAAAATTAGATTAACATGATAATTCAACACCCTTACTTAAAAGCCCACGATTTCTCATCCAAGGCAAATCCTAGTTGCAAAGCACAATTCAGTTGATTATCAGTATATAACTTTGTCTGGTGAAATAAAATAAGGTATCCTTATGTCATGACAAAATCATGACTGGCTAACTTAGAAGGGAAAATTAATATTTTCTTTTGGAGCTTACTATTGTTGTTGGTAACCTATTCTATACCCTATTTCTGTTAAGTCAAGCCTGGACAGAAATATTCAACACATTAGAGATTCTTTCAACAAAACATGATTTGTGAAACCTTTACTCCTTGTTTTACCAGAACTATTGTTTATTTAGCCAATTTCTTGTATCATATTGCCTCAATCTCTTGAACAGAATGTATTCTTGAATCTGAATCTTTCTATTTAGTTAAATTGGATTCCCCTGTGGTTTTTCTTCCATCAAGACAAAGACCGATCACGTTAGCCATGCCAGAGGCTAATCACAAATACTAACAAAAGTGACCCTTTTGGATGGCTAATTTAGGATATGCGTAGATGGCTGGAACAGATTCTGTCCATATTAAACACAAAGTTTTACAGACAAAGCTGTCAACTCTCAGGTTATACTTGAAGTCATGGATACATTTTTTTTCACCTTATGGGTATTTTATTTTTGCTTATTTGGGTGGTGAATATTGACAAGGCTGTAAAACTTCTAAATCCAAAGGGTTTGAAGAACACTTCATCTGAGTGTTTGAGATCGAGAGTCACAGAGAGCTTTGAGTGCAAGCGAGATCATCAACAGGACCATGTGAGCTCAACAAAGGCAAAAAAGAAAGTGAGCAATGTGTGTTTTTTATTCTCTGCTTCAGGCAAAAGACAGTCCGCTGAGACACTCACTGTTTTGACTGAAGACTCAAACAAAGCCTATAACTAAAATCGATACTCGACTTCATAAAACCCTGTTTCTCGGAACAGAATAGAATGGGATCGTGGCTACAGTCCCATTGTAAACTTTGATGCTGTGAAAAAATAAATAAACAGAACCCCCCTGGGGCTTTTAAAGATCTATCTAGAGAGCTGGGGATTCTAAATATCGATTGTATGAAAGGTTTATCTTGCTTATCTTGATTCTGTAATTCCAGCCTATCCAGTGTTGCATCCTGAGACAGTTATTAATACTGCCTCTGTCTGAGCAGCAGCCCAATTTCACACATTTGTACACATTTATAACTCAATTTTAATTAAATGTTGAGGTTTATGGAATATAAAGAGCAAAAGGACAGTTTTGCATAACTGAAAGAATTTTGCACATTTTGTTAATTACAAATTAAATAAATAATTAAACACAGGATGGTTTCATGACAATATGATTGGCTTCCAAGCGTTGTGCAAACCATCTTTGATTTGATTGTGTTGCTGCAGATGACAGCACCCTATTAGCTCTATTCTCAGCCATTCAACTCCCTCCCTCTATCTTTGTTCTAATGCTCTCTGAACATATGTGTGCAACATGCTGACATCGTAAAGACATATGTTCCCTGCAGTCTTACATGTTTAATGTTCCAACGCATCAGTCATGTAAGGAATACATGCATACTAAGACATATTTAGTGCTGAGGAACATACCTTCTCTTTCCAATAAAAAGAGTTTACTTTACAGTAAAACATTTTCTGTCTGTGAATCTGGAGCCATGGATGGCTTTTTAAAATGTTATTTCTGAGGACGAACTTTTTTTTGTCAAGATGTTAAAGCCCTCATCCTAACTGATGTGAGGATCAAAACGTAACAACCAATCCATTCTAATTTTAAATATATGAAAAACTGTATATTTTTCTTGACCAGAGGTTATCAGTAAATAAAGCTTTTTTTCTTTTTGAAGATATGGTGTGATCAAACAACACGGTCATTCTCTGAATTCAGTGTTTTTTAGGGTCTCTGATTACTGAAAATGCCACCAACATCACATTTTTCTGAATATTGCATCTGATGAAGGATTATTTGTACCTCCAAGAAACTATGTTTCACCATAAAATGTAAAACTTTTATGAGAATATTTTGGTTGCTACTTCGGTTGTTTTAAAGCAGTTTTTTGTTGCGGGGTTGAATGTTACAGGGTAGAAGATTTTAGCAAAAAGTAGCCATTAAGTCCACATCAGCTAGTGTTGGGAACAGTATATAGCATGAGAAAAACAATAACTATATATATTTTTTTCAAGACAATAATATTTCTTTTTTTTTTCAAAGAACAGTGATTAATGTCTTTTTTAGAATGTACCAGTGTTGATAGGTTGAGCCTGATGATGTCATTTTGATTTCAAAAGCAATAACATATAGGTCAGAAAGTATACTAACACGTATCTCTCTTTACTGTATTGAGATTGAAAAAAACTTGAGTGATGTCATTTCCTGGGTGTTGCAAGAGTGTAACTGAATTTGTATGCCTTTACAGGGTTGAACAAGAAGGAGGGTCATGATCTATTTTATACAAAATTATTATTTTTATATGTATTTTTAATTTTAGGCTAAAGAAGACAGGCAACTAATTATATAACCAGAAAAAAATTCTGGTTACTGTCTATTCACATTTATTGTTAAATAACTGAAACAGCAACTTTGGTAAGTGGGGACATGCTTATTTGGCTGACCTTTACTCATTAGAAACCCATAAAAACTAAAAAAAAATATTAAAAAAAACAAGTTTGTGTCTGATAAAACAAAGGAACATCTTTCCATTTCTTGTTTTAAAATGGATTTTGTGATTTACTTTAAATTAAAGTCGTTCTGGTAAACCTGTGGGCACAGAATTCAGAGAAACACTCAGCAACTGGAAAACCAGCATCTGCCTCACCTCTTGATGCCCAAGTAATCAGTTTAATCCTTAGTGAGAAATGTTTTTTTTAATTACTTGTGTTCTGACTCTGTAGGACCCATAGGCTGATGGGTGGAAATATCCCCCACTGCTTTCATTATACCTAAATAGGTTTGTTGATCCCACCCCCCACCCCCCCCCCCAGTCTTTGAAGTTATCACATAAAATTGTTATATATCTCACCACAAGCCCTTGTAATACCACTCCACCACAAATTGGTGGAGTGGTATAACACTGCAATACAATGCCCTTATGGACATTTACAAAGTAGTTCAGAATTTTACTTAAATGACCAATGTGTGTACTTACAGCAGATTCGAAGGCTCAAACAACACATGGAAAGGGGATACGGAAGTAGCATGAGGATTTGGGTTCAACATACCTTTCATACCTGGAGCTTAGAATCTTAGCTACCAGCACGTCCAACTAGTTACAGATTTGCTCGTATGATATGGGACTAAGTATCTTTTGTGACATCAATGTTTATGTTTTCTCGCAATGCATCATGGTAGTGGGTGGTAGGAAACAGCGTATTTTGGCTACAATTAGATTTTTTTGCATGTTCGGAGGAGGATTTAGCAGAGCAGATGATTCACTCCTGCCAAGTGGTCGACTGTACACCCCGCAGGGGTGACAAAAAGTTTTTTTCAAAAAACGAAAGAGATTGCAGGCGATCGGGAGATTAAACCTGGATGCTCAAAAGAAATGCTGGATTCCCGCAGCAACTGACAAGAGTTTTTGAGGCTAATTGTATTCATGGTAAGTCTTTGTGATCATGTATTTGTTATTTAAATAATGTTTATGTAAAAAATGTGAGGTTTGCATATTTTGGAATCCTCTGCTTTATATTGTTTTTGCATTCTGATTCAGATGTCCTAAACTGCAATCAGCACCCTGACTATGCCCGCTGCTATGCCATGCAGGAGCTGTAAATCCTATTCTGAGAGCTGCTTCTAATTTATTTAATCATTAAAACTGCAACACGATTGCATGTTTCTCCAAGACTTGATAAAAACAAAACAAAAAAACTGTAGGTGCTGATATTCAGTCTTTCGACGTATACCAGATGCCACTATATTACTCAAGCCATAGGACAACATAACTTGTGCAACAGGGATTACTTTTCAATAGATAAATAAATACACAAATAAGGACGATGATCAATGAGGACTTACCCAGCTTTGCAGTCACAATAAGGATTTTGCCATTCAACAATAACCCACGCTGTGTTTCTTTTTGTCTGACCTCCACTTTTAGGACAAACACGGCTCTCTGTTTCACAGAGATCAGCTTAACTCTCATTGAAACAACATAATGTTAGGCCTCCAGACTTTTGGAAGCTGTAAACTTTTCCATGAGTTAAAACTGTCAGTCATCGTGTTCCTTATGTCACCAAAGGTTATCACTGTCAAATGTATTGAAGTGTTTTTGCAGGGGTATGGTAGTACACCTCTTTGTATTCAAATTTCTCAATATGACCCTTCAGTCCGGTACACACTCGTACCAATTTTCCACACAAAAGCATAACTGCCTTGTACTTTAGCCAGCAACAGATGCACCTCCATAAAAAACAGTGCAGCCCAGCCTGAAGACACACCCTAATTTGGGGACACATCAGCTTCCTGGTGTTACAGAGCAACACATAACTGGTTATCCACTTCCGGTAGTATCCGTGGCTGCTGTTAGCTTGTTTTATCGAGAGCCAGTTTGTACACTACTTTTGGATTACGTTTAGTTTTCTAAAAAAAGTCCAAAGGTTTCCAAAAAAAAAACCCAGAATAAAACCAGCACTATCTTCCATGCATAAGTGCATTTTGTGCAGTTGACAAAACTTTACTTCTACTTCTAATATGAAAAATGCGGGCATTAGTGGCCTCACTTCAGACCCGAGGAATACCATCCCCAAGATGTGATTGAGTAAAACACGGGATACAGGAGCAAAGATCAGGTTCATATAGCTTCATTGGACTGCTGTCAGCATAACATATAACTAACATCTGCTAATTAACAGTAAAGCTAGCTTGCAACATCCAGCTAACAATAGCTTAGCTATATTTTTGCCATTAATTCTCCCCCCGGATTTTGTCTGCTCTCTTGGTTAACGAACTGAGACTTTTGGTGTCCCTTTACACCCCTAGTTTTGAATTTTTCACTTAAACCAACTCTATGTAGTTTTTCAACTTTCATAATATATTTCCAATACCCTTGTGATGGTACATCGACTTAAAATAGGTTGAATGACACGCATGCAATAGCCTGACGGGGTCTGTATCGCTTTCATGTAACTTCAGGTGCGGGTAGCTACCTGTGCACAAAAAGAACTACAAAACTCAACAGCAGCTTTACGGCATACTTCACTTCCCGCACCCCACTTACGTGAGCCCAACAAGCATTTGTTTGCCGGCTGCTACCGCGCGTGAGTGAGAAAGTTGTAATGGCCGAAGCAGCAACCAAACCGAAGAAGGCGAAATCAGAGGAGACTCTAAAAAGAAAAAGAGAGAGTGACAAACTAAAGGGCCGGACGAGAATCAATATTGGTCGAGCGTTTACTCGCTGGCGTGAGCTAAAGAAGGATGAGGGGTCACTTGGCCATCATTCTCTTGGACTAGTAAGTATATTGCTTGCAAACTATCCCTAGTTTTTTTGAAAAAGTTGTCTGGCGACTATGTTATGGAAGTTATCGGCCAAAGATGTGAAAATCTGCAACGTTCGAGGGTATCGCTTGTCAATGCACGTGAATCCTCTGGTGTAACCATAACAGATTTTTCGACAGTAGTAGTAGACAATACCTTTTTCCCAACTGTAGGAGGACCCCGAGAGCAAGAGTTACATAGTAGTGCTTCAATGCAACACAGTTGAAATTTCTTACAGCAATGAGATTACGTCTTTGCGTCCCAGAATCAAGATAATAATTTAAAAAAATGACCCCCTTCAAATCCTCCTTATAATTGCTGAGTGGCTTGCTGTATTCTTCCATTGGTATTTTGATGATGACCTCCAGGTCTTTATGGTTGAAAAGCCTCCTCCCCATCGTTATCCCCTAAACTTTAACTACCTCCACATACTTTCTGTCAGATTCAAGATGAAAGTTCAAAATATCCACCTTACTTTCAGTCATAAGGACCATAAGAATAAATAGTTTTGGGCTTAACTGTAAATAGCATGAAGTCAAACCATCCTCAGAATTTTCTTGGGTCAATTTTTAATCACAAGGGTCAACTTTCATTTCCAGGTGCAAAAAAAAGGGGGAAAAAAAAGGATCTAAAAAAATTAAATAAGCCAAATGTTGGTGCAGCTGAAATGTCGACTCTTCTTTTATAAGATCAGTATTCTTTGGGCTAATCAGGCTTTCAAGGAGGTTTTTTTCAGGCTTATGCTTGTTCTTTCCTCCTTCCCTGTCCTGTTGCTCACCCAGTATTTGAGATATTCACAGCTTGTGCTGGAAACTCATCTCGTCTTTCATAGAAAGTAAATAAACATATACCTATTTATTTATGTAGTAGTTTTGCAAGAATGTCAACTTTCCATCTCTAATCTAAAAGTAATAAAACCATCACAGTTTAACCCTGTAAAACACTGACAAGAGAAGACAGGAGGCCTTCAAAAAACAAACTTTTCTTCTAAACCAGCAGTCTCAAACTGCAGTCCTCAAGGGGCGGTGTCATGTCTCAGTTTCAACACACCTGAATCAAATAGTTAGATCATCAGCAGGACCCTGTAGAACATACAGAGGAGGCAATTTAACCATTTGATCCAGAACTGTTGGACCAGGAACTCATCAAAATGTTGCAGGGTATCGGTCCTGGAGAACCAGGGTTTGACAGCCCTGTTCTAAACCACTGGCAGATGTTCCTCTTCTTAGTTGCTGACAAATATCTGATATCCAGTGTGGGACATGGATCTTAACATGCACTTTACATCTAAATGGCAACTCAGACTCCCTGCCAGCAGATTTGAGAGAAATCTGAGGATTATCTATTGGAGTTTGTCACAGAACCGGATGAGCCTTCAAGCTGGCGGTGTTGTGTCATGTCATAGCTCTCGCAATGTTCTGTCTAAAATGTCACACATACAAATAATTTAGGTTTTCCTGTCATTTCCATGATTTCTCTTTCTTTGCTGTGTAAAACAGATAAAACAACTCTAAAAACAGTTTGAAACAGATGCAGAAATGTCTTATCTCCAAAAGAGAAAGACCTTCCACTGACTTGAAGCTGAGTCTGAGGTAAACAAAATCAAAAACAGCCTCTTCTGTCCTCGTGTAATGGAGACAGGATTACAGTGTTTAGCTCACTCTCAGCGCCTGTGATGTTGTTGTCTTCTTGCTTTCCCGTGTTTGAGTTTGCAGATTAAAGGAGTGCAGCTTTTACAAAACTGTAATTTACCATTCAAGCCTCAAGAGCCAGCCCGGTTAAAAGCTATCTGAGAGTAATTAAAATTCTTCAGGATTTAAATACGTGGAGCGCGCACGCAAACGGTCCTTTTGGGAGCTTGTTGGACTAATCTGAGCGACTGAGAAGTGAGTTTGCGCTGCTAATGGGAGTACACATAATTTCACAGCTCCCAATGCGATTATGCTCTTATTAGGGTCAGACATTCATAAAGGCTCATTAGCACTTTTTCCTCATCATGTGTGTGGGTGATATCATTTTTATCTCATCTGTTGTTTGCTGCACTCACTGCTCAGATTTCAGGGACCAGATCCTCCTTTGAACTAATTTGTAAGCCAGCAAATGTTTATCCCCAATCTCAACTCAGGCTCAAGAGTAAAAGACTTGGTAGGTTTTCAAGTGACTTTGAGGTATAAGGAGATGCACTCAAAAAAAAACAAAAAACTTCCTGGGTGAGTATAATAAAATTATGTAAATCTTTTCCACCCAACTGATTTGCGTCAATATAGCAATGAAGAATTTTGTGAACTAAATGTAAAAATGTTGGGTTAACTCAATACAGTTAGGTTGCTATAAGACTCAAAAATAAAAAAGAAGGGGATGGGACTTGAACTCAGAAAAGGGCCTCTGGTTTCTAAGAACCTGCACTAACCACTTTGCTACACAATAACTCAAAATGCTTGTATACAATTACATATATGACTTCATTTCCAGTGTTACTTAAACATGATTATAATGTTATAAAGATCTGCCACTTCCCTTTTTTTCATGAAAAAAAGTGACAGATTGTATTACTGAAACATTATACTCATGCTTAGTTCACATTACATTACATTTAGCTCACTCCACAAAATTCTTTATTGCTAAATAGACCTAAATCAGTTGGGTTTAAAGGATTTACATAGTTTAATCATGTTCACCCAGCAAGTTTTTTTTTAGTGTAGTTGGTTTACAAGATGTAGAAGAAGACAGCAGATTTGGGCAGCTTGTATATTCGGCAAAAACTATATTCATCCTTCTTTCACAGTATTATTTGCCCACCTTGTGTTTCAAAGGTGTAGGAAGACCCACTGCTTCAGGTCAAGAGAATATCCGCATCTTCTTACATTTCACACTGTGGCATGCATAATTTGGATTACCAGATAAAGTCTGGAGCATAATCTCAAAACTTTCCAATGCATCTAAAAAGCACCCCTGTTACAGCAACAACTACTTTTTAAATTTACAGTATTGAGTCTTTAATAACTACTCAATGTCATTGACAACTTTACAACAGAATGCTAAATGCTCAGTCTAATTAAAAAAATAAAAGGCATTAACATACTTTCTGATTAATTCAGATCTTAATTTTTTGGCCATCTGTGGCCACTCAGAGCACAATTGAATAGTAAAATAGCCCGTTCAGATGCAGCAGAACACTGTGAATTCATCAACCACGATCTAGATTTTTGGTACTACTGGCTTTTATTTGCAGGGCTTAGAAAGGGAATTGGCATAGAGAGAAATAGAGAAGACATGCCGTAAAGTCCCATCGTCTGGAATCAAACCCTGAACTCCTGCGTTGCGGTCCAACAGCTTCTGTATATAGGGTGCCCCATACTACATTTAAACTAAACACATGTACAGTCCAAACCACAAGTACATCAAAACGGACACGCATACTAAAAAAAATATAAAGGGACTAGATTTTTTTCAAAATCTTTTTTTTACATTTAGATCACATGTTTAACTGATGAAGATGACAGAATAAGTGGAAATTGTTAAAAAGAAGATAGTTTATAAATGCTGTTACTTGTTGGTTTTGGTTATTAAATGTTGGTTTGTTTTAACTATTGTAATGCAGTAAAAAAGATGACATATATAGTGAAGCAGAAGGTCACATTCAGGCTCACCATACTCTCTTTTTCCCCCTCTTATTTTTACATGCTCTTTAGTACACTGGCATGATGGTAAACAGTGTGACAGCAGGCTTTTCATTGTTAGCTCACAACCCTGACGCTAAAAACATGTGCTCCACTGAGAGATTAGTACAACAGTGACAGCAACACTAATAACGACATATCCTCTCTGTTTCAGTGAGCCTGCTGCAGGACATTCACTGAACTTTTGTACCCCCTTTCAACTAAAACTGCTAAAATACAGAAGAAGATGCCTATAAATGTTGGCAGCCCACCTGCAGAGATCCTTTACAATTGAGTTAATTGAATAATGTGCCAGTACTTTGCAATGGCAGCCTAAGTATTGGCTAACAAGGGATTGATTCATAGATGGCAGTGCATGCGGCTCTCTCCGACAATGTGACTCCGCTCTTTGGGAATTTTAAACACAGTTCTGAAAAGCAACATGACATTTTGTTTCCTTTCATTGAGTCACTAGAAGGGTTTGGTCCTGGATTTCTTTTTCACTGATGCATCCACAGGTTCTATATTTGGAAAAGCAACTTGAACTGAAAATATTCTTTCAGAACTTTTTATGTTCATTGTACATGCTCATCTAAGTTAATTTGTTTATGAAACTTTATTGATTTTCACCTTTGGCAACAATAAATATAAGTTGGGAAACTAAAGAATAAATTAAGTCTTTCAGGATTTTACATCCAATCGAGCGTTTGGCAGTAATTGGACTAACTTAGCCAGAGTGAGAGAAGTGTCCCAGTTTACATGTCGAAGAGAAAAAACAAATATTGAATGAAGGACTCCAACGCTAGGTCGCGAAATGTAGTTGCGAGTTAGTCTTCTTTTAGTTAGCCTCGAGCGGCACTCTGACAGTTAACAGTTCCTGGTGGGAATGAAGCAGATAGATTAAAAACGGGATATTCACAATCACAATGCACCATCTCTTCGTCAGTCAAAAAATGAAAAGATCGGTGTTTGTCATAGCTACCATAGTCTTCTTCTTCTACTACTGTGTTGTTGTTTATTCACACTAATCAAGGGTCCTTATCAAGAATCTTGATAAATCAGGCATATTGTGCTCCTAGATAACTGAACCAGGTGTTACAAGATAAAAAGAAAATAGAGCATTAACCTCCTATTAAGTGGTGACATTTGGTTAAATCACATGTAACATGACCTTTCCAAATCAGAATTATTGCCGTTATTCAATTCAATTTAATTCAGGCACTTTACAAGACAAGTCATTTCAATACAATTTAACAAACATTCCAATGAGTTAAAAAGTTTTCTATGTAATGAATCCCAGCAGATTGTATTGAGTAGTTGACGTGAGGATGTGTCCAGAACCCTTTGGAGTATAAAAACATGTTTGGGTATTTTGTAAAGGTAACAACCTCAAGTTTCACACATAGCAGTTAGAATCCCTGTAGGTATGACTGAGAAATGTTTGTTGCTTTAGAAGTCAGAAAAAAAAATCATTTCTTTGTCCATTCCAACATTTTTATATAGCAACAGTAGGTAGTTGTGGACTGAAAAAAAACTATTTGCCTACAAAATAATTTGTTGACTACTCACATCTAACGCCCCCCGCGCTGCTAGATCTAAATCTGAAGGAAGATACTACAAAATCAATATTTTCTGAACAAGAAAAATCCAATAACTTTTCATAGTACGTTTTTGATGTACACAAATTTAGTTACTGGCTATATTAAAGTTTCTCGTGTGGAACACAATCACTGATGGAAACACGCAACTACTGAACAAAATTTATTAGCAGCAATAAAAAGAAAGAGGTTAAAATGTGTGGGTTATCCATCCATTTTTGTGCATAAAATTGGAGCAAATATGACATCCTACACATAAATGCACAAGAATCCCTTACTCAGATTGCTTTCATTGAGCCACAGACCTGCTCAAATCAGTCCACTCAGATACAAACTCAAACCCATCGATACAGACGAGGATCCAAAGTAAATACACGAGCTCGTGGCGGGAAATTACTAAAGATGTCTTTTTAACCTTTAAGGATATTAATTTAAATCCTTGGCCAGTGTTAGGGTTACATGCATTTCTTCTTCCTACTAAGGTTCCAATGAAGGGTCTTTGAGCAAAATGAAATTATGTGAATCTGAGTTTGTCTAAGTGTTGAAAAAAGTCTTCTGTTTACAGAAATTTCCCCAGTACACAACTGTTGTGCAGAGAATATTCATGGTTTATCCATGAACAAACATCTAGACCTCAAGTTTACACAACTTTTCACAATTCTCAACAAAAGCTGGATGCTGGGAGTGTCTGCACAGCTTCACACACGTGAGTAAATAGTACCTCCAAAAAAAAAAATTTTAATCTAAGATGCACTTATGCAAAGACAGATGTCATGTATAAAAAAATATACTGTATATAAAAAAACAGAGTAACACAACTGAAACAGCTTAGTGTAGCTGATGACATGGAATGTTTTTGCTTCTCTTTACCGCATTCAGTCTTTAACTCCGCCTGGCTTTGACAAGGTTTAGGGAATGAGCAAAAGAGGGCTCCTTTTTAAATCATTTATAAGGTGGGCTAGCAGTAGGAGGGAGAGGCGGTCCATATCCAGGCTGCGGAAGAAACTGCTTCCCCCAAAAAGCAAACCAAACAAATGGCACAAAAACGTATTTTTCAAATGGCAACAGTAAAAGGGGCCTTTGTGTCCTCAAAAAAACTGTTCCAACCAACTAATCGCAGCAAAGGAAAGGGCAAATGGAAAGAAATAGTCAAAACAGGGAGTACGCAGTGTACTGTACCCACTGGGAGGAGGGGATTTTCTAACGGCAAAAGATGTATTTTGAGGCAAAGATCTCCTTCTGGAGGCTTCTGATATGGTTTCACCAGAAGGCCTTGGCGTATCATCAGACTTTAGGGCTTTCAAAAGAATCACTCCCTGCATCGTGGAAGATTCTTAAGACCTGAACAGCTATATCAGTTATTTTCTGTGGAGCTGCTGCACCAGTTATGATCAGTTTCTCCTTTCGCTTGACAAATAACTTAGTGGGAAAATTGGCTGAAGTGTTTACTCAAGAGGAAGAAACCCAAGCACACCAATTGCTTCATGTTCTGGTGCTGATGAACAATCTCCAATTGTCATCACTCAGGCCAGTGGTTATAACATTGTGAAGAAAAAAGACATTCACTCTTTCTAGCCATTTATGACAAAATTACATATGTGGAACCTCCAGCTTTTGGTGTTCTGAGCACTTATCGGTACTCCGTAGATTCAAAGCTGTCAGGGACATGTAATAATACATCTTTATCTTGGAGAGGAAGAGTAACAGATTGCTGCTGGTAATAGCTGTGCTGAATAGACGTTGGCTAATTCCATCAATGCATCAGTTTCAACCTCCGCTTGTAAAAATGTTCCCATTGTGCTTGTCTGGATTAAATGTAAAAAATAATAAATAAAATATCATACTGCTTGGTGACCCTGTTGTTAGCGCTGCTGCCATGCAGGAAGACGATCACTGGCTTAATTCCTGGGGTTGGGTCCTCCTGTAAGAAGTTTGCATTTTCCCAGAGCTTAAGTAGCTTATTTCCAGGTACTCTGGCTTCCTTTAATGTATAGGAAGACACCTTAGTGGAAACACGTTTGTCTGGTTAATTGTTCTTTCTAAATTCTTCTAAGGAGTGATCGGGAGTATCTATGGTTTTCAAGTGCAACTCTGTCTTGCCTTTTATTAGACTGGTGATCTATTCAGTGTATACCCTACTTCTGCAGATAGTTAGCAACCCCCCCGACAACCCTACTAAGATGAGTATGGTAATTAGGGATGATACAACGCTATTTTTTTCCAAACCGATATGATGCTGATACTTGGATCTGAGTACTTGCCAATCCTGAGTACCAAAGCCAATACTTTTATCATACAAAAAATGCAATGAATTAGAACAGACAGAAATAGACAGATTTTATTTTCTTCCCTACTTGTTGCTATTAATAAAATAGTATATTTTATATAAATAAATAAATCAAATATGTTAATACATTAATAATATAAATAAAAATGATCACAAAAAAAAAAAATATGTTAAAAATAAACATTTTCTGTGAAATTATTGCTGAGTTTCCACATTTTAAGGATCGGTTGATGTGATTGGTCAACTAACCAATACTGATACAAGTACATTAGAATGGTATCGCCCCCAATACCCCATACCAGTATCAGTGCTTCCCTAATGATAATTGTTTAAAAGTTCATAAAATTGTGTTTTCATAAAAACTCTTAGAACTTTTTGAGACAGTTTTATCCAGTGGCACCAACTAACCTCGACTTAAACTCAGTGAAGAAAAAAACAAAGTTAACTACCCTCTCACTGAATCTCACTGCATGAACGGTCATTCATTATTTTGAATACAATTTAAAACAGGCAAGTGACAGACCATATCTAAGCTTTTCAGGATGCTGAACACTAGTCCTGTGTTTTTTATATTAATGATGTCTGGCCTTTAGTTAATAATATATTTATAGTTGTTTATTAAAATCTAAAAGAGGCTGAGCAATTTAAGCCCACAGGCAAACTGAGGCACCTCGTATTATCCTGATTGCTAAGAAATGCCTCAACGAGTCGCAATTATCCTGCCAAAGTGGTCAGACATCATTGGCATTCAAATACCTTAGAAATGTACATTGTACAGAGAATATATCTACCTCCAAAGCACTTAAATGCGTAACACAAAAAAGATATATCGTATTTTTTGTCAAAAATATACAACACTGAATGTTTGCTGAAGGAATATATGAAATAATCTAATGAAGGCTTTGGTTGAAATGATGGAATGATATTCAGCTGAATTAACTCCAGTGTTGATTGTTAGAAGCTTCAGCTGCTACTTCAGATCTGCACACACTTCTGGAAAAAAAAGTGATGAGAGCGGAATCTAACTAAATGAGGCCGCAAACCACAGACTGAAGTAAGCTGAACTGGAGAGGAGTGAAGTCTCCCTTTTTCTGCCCATCTCAAAGGAAGCACTGCAATCAGAGGTGTTGATTATATAAACGTACCAAATGTTTTCCTACTCTGTACGTATGCATTCGGTCTTTGGCTCAGAAGAGGTGAGATGGAAAAATTCCACTGATAAGGAACATCTTCGACTACGTTTCCACGTCATACAAGGAGTATTTCACAGCCAACCACAAGAATGGTTCCACGTGTCCTCATTTCTCTCAAGATCTCGTGAGGGTTTTATTGGTAGACCATCATTTATCCATGTTTCACTCAACAATACACGGCAGCCCCTCTCTATCTAAACAATATATTTTTTGTGCTGTGCACAGGCAGGCACAGAAGGGAAGTGTATCTTGCCTGCAATACATGAAGCCTGCTCATGGTTAAAGCCCTATTCATAAATCCAGAGTTGCAGCCAGATGGAGTCCACATTACCCATCACCACCCCCTCCTACTTATTCTCCCCACAGACGGGCTGTTTCAGGCCTGCTTAGATTGTTTCCAAATGACCTCAGTTTAGAGTCAGCAGTCAGCACCGAGTTCAAATGTAGACCACCATCAATAGTTTATGAATTCATTTGATAGAGACTAGAAGAGATCTGCTCAAGTCAAGGTAAGACCATTGACTACTAATGAGTGAAATGTTTGATAGAAACAGTAAACACAAGGATTCAGAAATCAAGAAAACAGCATGTTTTGAATGAAACCCAACAGATAATCCACAGTGTGCTAGATCAGTAAGACGTCCACACACTTCATAAAAGAGAGTAACAAAAAAACAACCACTATCAGTAAAAATAAATTCTAAACTATTTTCCTAGATTTAATGTGAACTGAAACATAAACTTGAGCATACCTGACATGTGAAAACCTTAGTTTTTCTTTTTAAGGAAAACGTTTCTATTTTTTGGTAGGGGTCTCTGCAGAGCTTAGATCCCAATGATAACAGCTTTGTTCGTATTGGAGCATGTTCCAAAAAGGATTGTGATCCCAAAGGTATGATGTCACAGTGGGTTTGACATAAAGGGCATGAGTCTTGAGATTAGGCAAACACCTGGTTAGCCTTCCAATTTCTTCCCTTTGCTACAAACTCCCTGTGATATACAATGTTTTTCTATAACAGGCGAGTGATCTTTTTCTGATTATGCCTGAAGACAGCACCACTCTTCAAAAGGTCATAATGCTTATATTTAAGACAAGCACCTTTTCTGGTTGCAAATTTGTCTCACAGACCCTGAGTTCCATACAAACCATACAGCTGTTTTGCATTTTTCCAATCTAGGTGCCTGCATCAGTGTCTAAGCTGTCTCCACCCTCACTGTGAGGCTCGGGAATGTTGACCTGAACACCGAAAGACAGATGTCAAATAATATCTCAAAATTTCATGACAAGAAATTAGTATATCAGATATCCAGAAATGTGTTTTTGTTCGTGGACTGGATTCACCTCATCGTTAGCATCTTTTTGAATCGCATATATCTTACGGCAATATTGTCTGATATTTAAAGAGATTTCTTTATAAATGAGATCGTACATAACTTACACCCTTTGTGGTACAAACGTATTACATTTACAACTTTTACTCACTGTCATTATACTAGAAATAGAGAGCTACTGCAAGGGAAATATCGCAGATTGAAATGCACATGTTTCAGCGTGGCATGTAGGGGTCCACAGATCTGGAATAACATTGAAAACTGTTTATAATCACAAAAAACCTTTAAATTATTCAAGAGGTATCTCAAAGACAATTTACTGCAGAATTACGCGTAACTTATATTTGGAATACTGACAGTTCTACAAGACGCAGACTTAACCTAGATTCTCCTTTTCACTTTATCACAAGTAGTTAACGGGTATGAATGTATGGAATGGATGTGGTGACAGGGTTGTACTTTTTTTTTCTTTTTTGTTTTTCTTTTGTTTCTTTCTTTTTTTCATTGTGGTTAGAGGGCCCCTTTTTACAAGCCTGCTGGCTTCTAGGGAACTCTGTTTCACAGATTGTCTATATGTTTATATACATATTCATGTATAATCATGCTGAGATATTTATGAGAAAAAACTTTTAAATAAAATAAATAAATTATGTCAAAAACAGTTTAGCTTTGCTAAAATACATGCATATTGAAGGTTTTCACATTTTGTTTTATGATAACAAAAAATAAATCAGCATTTTTGTTGTCATAGACCAACACAAAATGCTGCATAATCTGGAAGAAAAAGGTAACCAGCATATGTTTTTCAAAATGTACCGAAGAAGCTAAATAAGTGCTTTGTGTATCTATTGTCCCTAAACATTAGTTTTAAGTCAAGTACATTCTCAACTGGATTTAGGTCAGAACATTAATTGGAACACTCTAACACACACATCAGTTTTGTCTGGGTTGTAGCCTGCTCAAAAAAAACATTGTGCATAATTTTGATCAATAGTCTCCGAAACTGGTCTTCAAGGTCTACTGTCATGGTACTCCCGTACCATGTGAAAGCGCCCTTAGATGCATCCCTGCTCCAACACAGCGGAATCAAACCACTGAATTACCTCTTAAGCGTGCCATTAACTTTAGCAGAAATCTGTTATTATCCATTCATTTGAGTTAAATCTTTTGGGGCAGGAATGCATTGAAAACCTGGAGGACAGTGGATCTCGAGGACTAGGTTGAAGATCATTCGTAAAAATGTGAAATATAGAAATCTGGTGGTATGTTAGGTGTTATTGTTCTCTTGAAAGCTCCCCCTCCATCTAAGTCTTATGTCCTTCTTATAACTTTGCTGTAAGGGTTAAATACATTTAGCTCTGTCCCTGATGAAGAAACCCATTGTTTTTCTTTGGTGTTGCACTCTAACTTTACAGAGACCGATTTACGATAATTACTTCTGCCAAAGAACTAATGTTTTTGCCAGGGTTTGTTTATTGGATTGTTAGTTAGCAACATAACTCAAAAAGTTACACAAGGATTTTGAGGAAAATTTCAGCAGATATCTGCAGTGGGACCAGGAACAAGTGATTCGATTTTGGAGGCAATCCAGTTCACTGTCTGAGGGAAAAGGGGAAAATATTTATGAAAAGAAAAATGGGAGGGAAGAGAATTGCTTAAGAAATGTCTCAAAAATCAGTGTTTGCTTTATGACATTCGGTTAACAGCAAGTAGGAGTATTTATTGCTTTCTTTTGTCAATTGTTTTCTCCTGTGTAAAGACCAGATTTGCTGAGTGGACAGCTAGTAGCTGTTCTTATATCAGATTCTATATGCTGTTTCTCCAAAGATACCTTGAGCCTGTTCATTGGTTTCCTGGTTAATGCTAGCCTTAGCCCAGTAACAGCCTTGTCTTGGTAGGTTCGCAGCTGTATCACCCCCTTTCCGTTTTGGGATAATAGCGTAAACCGTGCTCTGTGACATGTTCAGAGCTAAGGGTGTTATTTGCATGTACTTTGTCCCTGATATTGTCGGGAGAGTACATCTGTCTCATGATGCTCTTTGTTCATTAACGATCTCTAACCAACCTATGAGGCCTTCACAGAACAGCTTTATTCGTACTGAGACAAAATTACACTCAGCTGAACTCTATTCATAACTAAGATTACATTTAAAGGGGTTGTACTCAATTTTATATGTAGTTATGAGGGTGAGGGGTTTAAAATATAAATGTACGAAAACTGCACAATTTACAAGTACACTGTACTTCGTCTCATTTTATCTGTAAAAACACTACTCTAAACCTCTGAACAAATAGAAAGTTGGCTGCTTTAATCTAAAACCAGGAAAGAACAGGAATATAACTTGTAATGTAGCTAGATCTATGATAATTCTGGTCGTGGAGTTCTAATATGAATGAGTTTCTGTTACAGCCTGCAGCCATTTATAAGGGATGTTCTTGCAGTTCTTTGACACAACTGCAGTTCATCAAGCAACGTAGTTCCACATCCATGTAACAGATCAGTTATAGACTTTACCGTATGGTCTGTGCATTTTGTCACCTAAATCCAACTGGGAAGCAGAAATACGCTGTGGAGAAACTGGCAGAAACTTTACCAGGATTCACAAAAACATTTCTCAACATTTTATTGGCAAAGCCATGAGCCTAAAACATTCCATCATCAGTGGCCAGGAAAATATTTCTCCAAATATGCTGATCTCGTACACCATACAGCGGCAACAGCTGTGGAGTAACTTAGGCTGAGGGCTTCCCATTGCAAAAGGCAGCGTCAAGAAAATGTTTTTGCGCCACTGGAGTGTTTTGTGTTGATAGTCACCATGACGAACCCCCTTTGTGTCCCATTGCTCCTCTGCACCAATCTGCTCCCTAACAAACTGATTTGCTGTTGGGTTTGAAAACATCAGCTCAGCGAGCGGGGAACATGCATTGTGTAAAGCTGGAACGCTAGCAGCTAGCTATTTTTGTCTTAAAGTTCACAGCAGACATTTTGTTGAGAAATGACCAACTTAGTTCCTGTTTCTAATCCATTTTTAAATGTTTCTGATGAAATGTGCCTTCCTCTCAGATCTGCTTCTATCTATGGTATGAGAGTTGTCTGCAACTGTAACTTAATAAGTAAGTCAGCCTGGCAGATGATAACTTTCACCTACTGATGAGAACAGAGCAGCTGGTCATCATGTTAGGAATAAAGTTGCACCTGCAATGGCATTGAGTCTCTTATTAAGAGATTAAGGAGCTAACTCTCTCTCTCTTCTTTAGCACAGAAATGTTTTCTAAGTTTAAATTTTTTAAACTATAATAGTTTTCTATGTTTTTCTAAAACAGGTAAACAAACAGCCACAGATCATCATTAATCTAATAAATGAAACTGCCCAGGAGAGTTAGGAAACCAGAAGAGCAGTGTCAGTATTTCAATCTCAGACTTCCCTGAAGGAAACTGCCATCCAACCGTTATTAGTACACTCATGTGGAGCAAACTGTTCTCTCTCGCTACAATTTTACCGCCTTAGGAGCCTTCTGTAGATTATTTGAATGGCTCATGTGTGGCAGCATTTTTCAACAAAAGTAAGATTTTCTTCTCAATATGGAGCAACAGAAATGTTTTAGAAACACCCGACTCCACGTTCCGCCTCACATGATTATAAACAACAAAAGGATTGGGAGAGCAACGCAAATACGTTCACCAAATCTGAACAGAAGCAAACAAATATCAAAGCATTCTCCTGTGGTCCCTTCTACAATGAGAAAGGAACCCCTACAATGCATTTTTGGCTGTACAGGACACTCCGGGGTCACACATGGTCAGCTACTCATCTCTGGATCCATGCATTCCCCCAGGGACCTACTTCTGTGGCCCTGACTGACACAATGTGGTACATCTGATCACAAATTTGGCTGTGGAGGACTGGTTGTTTTCATGCAAAACTATTATCCCTCCTATCATCTAGCACTTTTTTTTTGATGGTTTGGCCGAACGCTTGTTTCAGCGTACTCTGCCGCAGCCGTCAGAAACAAAAAGATCCACATTGTTTTCTCACAACTCTCATTCCTTCCATCAACAAGTGGAAAGAAAGGATTAGGTATTTACTTTATTTATTTGCTTCAAAGCAAAGAAATCAAGCATATAATTGTTTTTGAGCTCGGTCTTCTGAATTCCCTATGAAATGTGAGGAATATCTGAAGCTGCAAATTGCTTGGTGCCAAACCATGATTTGCTCTTTATTTGCAAAGAAAAATGAGGTTTGTCAACTGAACATAAGCAACAATGTTCTTGGGTGATAACCTTTCTGGCTAGTTACATCAAACAGAGGTTTCAGTGACTAAAATGTTGATTAGAATTTAGAATAACACAATAAACAAACATAATGTGATCAGTATGCAGTGATTTCAGCCTCTTTGCCAATTTCTACGATTTTTTTCGTTTTCGCACTGTAATGTGTAACCCCGAGGACCCATAAATCATTTAACATGCAATATTTTCAACACTCCCTTCTTTATTTTAATACCCCTTAAGCTACCCAGTCTGTACCCATACACTTTAGCACTGCTTATTGCATATTAGTTTATTTTCTTGGTCATTGTGAATTTTCACCTAAGGGTGGAGAAAAGTAATCAGAGAAATGCTTTATGTTTAAAGAAAGCCCGTACTTCATCTTAAATGTTGCTTTCTCTAACTTTCTCGAAACAGTTTTTCAAGGAAGCTACCACTCACTTTTAGAAACTTACCAGGTGCTTTCCCCTGAGAATTTTATGACATTTACAAGGTACAGTAAATAAATTTCATGAACTGGGAAGTACTAAGAGTGTATTTGAATGAAGTACATTCCAAATAGTACTTGGTGAGTCCTAAAAAGTTGCAGAGGAAGTACCTGTTAGGTTCAGGTGAAAGACTTTTTGCGTTCTGTGACCAAGGACATTTTGGCTAAACATACCTGGTTTATTATGTTGCCAAGATATTTCAGGGACAAGCAGTAACATGAGAGTTTATTCCCAATACAGGTTATGATTAATTGCCAAATTCCTCAGAGCAGACCATCAGTGATTCATAGTAAATCACTTTTCAATATTTATTGTTAAAGCAGGTTTGGAATGTCTGTCAAGTTTTCAAATAACTAATGCATTGTTGGAAAGAAAGGTTCGAGTTTTTTACAAAGAACATAATTCTGTATAAATTCTGCATAAAAATCCTGAGTAAAAGTGACCCAAAAAAGCATTACGTATGCAAATATTTAAATACTGTTGCTATTATACATGTTTACCTCCACCAAGGTTATCTTTTTGCCAGCATTTGTTTGGGCCTCTGTACCAGAAAACTCCATAAAAAACAGTTGACTGGTGAATAACACCCAATAAAATAATTTAGAGTACCAAAATATTTAACATGAAGACTGATTTTTTTTTCACTTGGTCTAATAATTAGAATTAGCAAACAGGAAATGCTAATGACAGAGTTGAACAAGCAGGAAGCTGCTTTAAATTCACTATTCAAAAACGTGTTGGTAGGTTAAAATGTTTAACTAATTAATTTTAATTAATAACAAGTAAATAAATTAATATATTTAATCAATGGAATGTATAACCAGTATATAGAATTTTTGTAAAATATAACTAATATATTACATTAAATACAAATGTAAAAAATGTGTTTGAATTTAACAACTTTTCAAGAGTTTTTTTCTTTTTTTTCTCTTTTTCTGTGAAACTTGGTTGGTTAAAATTTACTCAAACTGAGTGCAAACTGTTACACCAATTCTATTCGTTACATTCTACAGTTTCTTTTTACCGTTTCCGAGAAAACATTTTCTTTTGAATCGACTTTTGAAACAAACAAAAGAATAAGCTAATGTGACATTTATACTATTTAAACATATGTGGGCTAACTTTCTGACTGAATTCCACTTTATGATGAAGAAAATCTTCTGTAAACTGTTCCTCCCTTCTTCATCATGGCAACAGCATTGTTATTGTTTACTTTTGTTTAATCTTATAACTACAACATTAAGATAATTTCCCTTTTTTCATCTCTATGAAATCATGCTCTCTCCACTTATGTCATCCCTACTTTAAACTATTGAGAAACTAAATAAGGTATGCACATTTCCACCGATTCTAGAACACAATGTTATTCTTTTCAGTATCATTCCAGCATGTGGAATCCCACCTGTATTCCCAGTTTAGTTTTTCAGATTTAGCTATTTGTGGGTTTTTCTGAGGAATTTTCACAGAGCATAGCTAAAATATGCTAAAGAAAGTCCAAATTTGGAGGCTAAAATACCAATGCTACCTGACCAGTTATTGGCTGGTGTTTGCAAAGCAGCTAATCCTGGAGGGCCATTCATTTTTGTTGGTTATCCCGCAATAGTAAAGATATTAAATACTGTAGGTATTTGCTTCTGTGGAAGTGCTAAGTCAATTTGAACAGAGCATTTTAAAGTACAATTGGTGTTTGAATATTAAACCAAGTAGTTGTAAGTTTTGGAGGGGACTCAGAAGTATGTACAGATTATAGCTTTGCATGGACGGTTATGGTCCCTATCCCCTACAAAAGCCAGGGGCAGATTTTTTTTTCTTCTCTTTTTCTGTAAGATGTTGAAAGTTTCAGCATCTGATTTGAAAGACTCCCCACTCCTCAAGGAGCTTGGCTGTGGGACTGAGTAGATCACAGATGTGTGTTTAAGGCCCGCTGTGCAGCACGTTCTGCTGCTGCAGAGGGCCGAACGGTGAGTCAAACACAACTTCGTGGGACGCATTATTTCCTCTGGTTATTTTAAGCTTTCATAGCTAGCCGGATGACGACATTTGCTCTGGCTGCCTAACACTGGATTCTGTGTGAACCACAGTGCATAAAAAATCCACGCCCTCACACGCAAGCCTAGGGTAGACATAGCCATGAGTTACACACACATGCACACACAGAATGCCCTCCCTGGATCGCCTTTCCTCCTTTTCCCTTTTTTCGTCAGCCTCATGCGTCTGCCGCTATATTTATCATCCGCATGCTACTTCAGTCTGTCATCTGCCAGATGCTGGGTCTGGTTCTAGTCCCCCCCCAACCCTGCATCCAGCCCTGTCGCCCTGTGAATTTTGTCTGAAGTTATTGGGTAATGATGCCGTCTGGCCTGAAATTACTCAGAACACTTCTCGATCCCATGGTAGTGCTGATGAAGATCTTCAATAAGACAGGAGCTGGCGCTGATCTGCATTTATGTCACCACGCAGCAAAAACTGTGAATTTCAGAGCAGGAGACTGGCTGTTCCCATGAAGGCAGCGTACAATATTTTTCGAAATCACTAAAAAAAAAAAAAAAACAAATTAGGATGCTTAACTTGCAGAAATCCACCAGGTATCAAGTGTTTGCAGGAAGCTGGTTGGCTCCTGACCAAGTTAGCTTCAACATTCAAAAATGTAGAATTCTCTTTTAAAGCATACTTAAAAACAGTGCCTTTCCAAAGTATTCTTTTGTTATTTAATTTTTTTTACACTATCCCCACCCACATTTTGTGTTGTTACAAACAAAAACTTCAAGGCTTTTTTTTACTATTATTTTCTGTTGCCAAACATTAGAAATGGTTTGATTAGGCAGCAGCCAAGGGCTTCATATTTTAGGGGTACCAAAGAATTTTCTTAAAAAAAAAGAATAAATACAAATACTCAAGTATTTACAAAATAATTAAGTATAGTAGATCTTTTTTGGCAACTACATGGAGCTATGTGGCAGTGGAGATAATAGACATACCACTGATAAATTTGTAGTAATTTTATGTAATTTACATTTGTAAAATAATTTTTCTTTGGTGCATCTTTGTAAATTGAGCCCTTGTGAACAATTTTGTTCACAAGAATCTGAAAGATGTGTTACAACGATGTACTAAGCCCCTTACAACCAAATGCCCCTAAATTAAACTCAATAATTATAACTACTTTTCACTGAAATTTCACCTTTGCACAACTAGGGATTGAACATTTTCATCATTCTCTGTAACCCAATTGTAAAGTTTGTGCCAAGTCATATAAGGGCAAAAGCAAATGTGGAAGAATGTGCTCCAGTCAGATTTGACAAACATTCAGTGTTTAGGGCTGCATGCAGAAGGTTATCCAACAACATTACCCTGCACACATGATCCCTGCGGTGGTAGCATCGTGATGTGGGGATGCTTTTCTGAACAGATTCTGGACTCCATCCAACGTTTCCCTACTGTGAGTAAAGTTATAATTCATGCTGGAACCAATGACATCCGTAAACAGCAGTCTGAGCTTTTAAAGCAGGATTTTATTCATCTTTTTAATCTTTTAAAAGACAAGCCCCTATCTGTTTTTATTTCTGGCCCCACTCCAACCATCAGCAGAGGAATAAATAGATTCAGCAGGTTACTTTCTCTCAACACTTGGCTTTCCTCTGTTACCGTGATGCACAACATTGGTTTTATAGACAATTTTAACATTTTCTGGGGTAGGAGTCAATTATTGGGGGCAGATGGACTACATTTAAACAGACAAGGTACCCGCATGCTGGCATTAAGCCTGGCATACCCTCGCCCACCCCTGTCCCCTGCACCGGCTCCAGCTGCTCCTGTCCTCTCTGCCCCATCCACAACATCCTGATGTGCAGCTGGTCCTTGTTCCTATGAACTCAATCCTGATTTTAACAGTAACTCACATATCGGACTTGGACCTTACCCTACTTCATTCATACCTGTTATTGTCAGCAGAGAGCGAAGAAATAATCATAAACTAAGAAAATGAAACCCAAATAATCATAAACAGTTACTAAAAATCCCACCTAGAGTAAGTCATACAGTCACTCCATCACCAACCACTATTAATATGGCTCTTTTAAATGTTCGCTCTCTGCTGAATAAAACTTTTATAATAAATGACTTCATTTTAGATAATAACCTTCAGTGTTTATTTTTAACGGAGACATGGCTGAGTGCAGATGCCCCTGCTGTTCTTACAGAGGCCTCTCCACCTAATTATAACTTTTCTTATTCAACACGGAGTAGCCAGAGGGGAGGCGGAACTGCTTTTATTAGTTCATCAACTCTTTCCGCCAAACCTGTTTTATTTAATAATTTTACCACGTTTGAATACACTGCCTCTGTTTTTAGCACTCCTCAGATTTTATGTGTCACAGTTTATAGGCCTCCGAAAAGGAATGCACTTTTTATTCCAGAATTTTCAGAGTTTTTATCAATTTTACACAACTCTTATGAGAAGATAATTTTAGCTGGTGATTTTAATCTACATATAGATAACATTTTAGATCCTTTATCAACAGATTTTTTAAATATTTTAAATTATATGGATTTTAGCCAACATGTCATGCAGCCGACTCACAACAGAGGACACAACCTGGACCTGGTCATCACGTATGGCCTGTCCACCAGTGTGTCCTCTGTTGTTGACTTGGCTGTCTCTGACCACTACTGTGTGTTTTTTAATATCACCAGTTTTATCAAATCAGGGACCTCTGTGAGAACTGTCAGGAAGCGTCATCTAACCCCTGAAGTGGCTGCAGGTTTTCTTGAAGTTTTTAAAAAATTTCCTCCTATACCTTTACCTGCCCCCTGTGATTTAATCCTTAATGATTTTAACAGTAGGCTTAAATCTGCTCTCAACCTGCTGGCTCCAATTAAAGTTATAAACCCTCATTCAAAACGTACAGTACCGTGGAGAAATGCAGCTATTAGAAAATTAAAGAGGAGCTGCAGGGTGGCAGAAAGGAAATGGAGGAAAAATAAAATCACAATAAATCATCAGAGATACATAGAACATCTCAGATTATATAATAACGCTTTAAGAAATTCCAGAAATACATACTTTTCCAGAATCATCTCAGAACATAAAAATAATCCCAAAATTCTGTTTTCCACCATTGACAACATTTTACATCATAATTCTAATACTTTTCAGAAAACCCCCTCAAACACTCTCTGTGAGGAGTATGCAGACCGCTTCAGAGGGAAGGTAGACACCATCAGATGTAATATTTTATCCTCTCAAACAAACATGGTTTTAGACAAATCAGAGTGTCTGCCTTCACCAGAGGAAACACTGGACAGTTTTGTCCTGGTAGAAGCTGGGACCCTTGATAAAGTTTTCTCCTCAGTGAGGCCCACCACAAGCGCTTTGGACCCGATTCCCACCAGTTTTTTAAGCAATTTTATGGTTCTTTTAAAGATGAGATTTTAAACTTTATGAATTGCTCCCTTCAGACGGGGTTTTTTCCTGCTGCCTTTAAAGCGGCGGTAGTGAGGCCCCTGCTGAAGAAGAGCAATTTAGATTTTAATGATTTAAACAACTACCGACCAGTATCTAACTTACCATTTTTAAGCAAAGTTTTAGAAAAACTTGTTTTTATTCAACTTAATGATTTTATTAACGCTCATAATGTCCTAGAGAAATTTCAGTCTGGTTTTAGGATGAACCCCAGCACAGAGACGGCGCTTTTAAAGATTTTAAATGATTTTAGATTAAACTATGATGCTAAAAAGGTGACAGTGTTGGTTCTTCTGGATCTAAGCGCTGCCTTTGATACAGTAGACCACACTATTCTTTTAACTCGTTTAAAACAGATCGGCCTCTCCGGTGCTGTTCACAACTGGTTCACATCCTACCTCACAGACAGGACTTTTACGGTAAGTTTAGATACCTTTTCCTCTAAGGTCCATAAGATCACTTGTGGTGTTCCCCAGGGTTCAGTTTTAGGCCCAGTGCTTTTTAACCTGTATATGCTCCCTCTTGGCAGTGTTATCAGGAGACATGGAGTTAACTTTCACAGTTATGCTGATGATACACAGTTGTACATCTCCATGTCCTTTGATGACACACGGCCAATGGATGCACTTTTTAACTGCATTTTAGGCATTAAATCCTGGATGGCAGAAAACTTTCTCCAGCTCAACCAGGACAAAACTGAGGTTTTAGTTATCGGCCCTGAGGCTCAGAGAGAAAAACTTTTACCAAAACTACAATCATTGTCTTTTAATTCTTCTTTACAAGTGAAGAACCTGGGTGTGATTTTTGACTCTGAGCTGACTTTTATCCCTCACATTAAAAACATCACCAAAATAGGTTTTTATCACCTAAAGAACATTGCCAGAGTCCGCCCCATTCTCTCTCGGGCCAATACGGAGACGCTAATGCATGCTTTTATCACCAGTAGAATTGATTATTGTAATGCCCTGCTTTCTGGTCTTCCCAAAAAGACAACCTCAGGTTTACAGCTTTTACAGAATTCAGCAGCTCGTGTCCTGATGAAGATCAGGAGGCGGGAGCACATTACACCGGTCTTAGAATCACTGCATTGGCTCCCCGTATGTTTTAGGATCGATTTTAAGGTTCTTTTAATGGTTTTTAAGTGTCTTAATGGTCTTGGGCCTTCGTATCTGTCAGAAATGCTTTTACCGTATGAACCCTCGCGGTTTCTGCACTCCTCTAGCAGCCGTCTCCTTGTCATCCCCAAAGTCAGGACACAGACTCATGGTGAGGCGTCTTTCCATTATTATGCCCCTCACCTCCGGAACAGGCTACCAGAGGATCTCAGGGCCGCAGAGAACGTTAATGTTTTTAAGAGCAGACTCAAGACTCACCTTTTTAGCTTAGCCTTTAACTAATTATTATTTATTAATATATTTTTAATCGCTCAGCATGTTTTACCTGATTTAATTTTTAGTTCAGCTTTTAACTGTTTATTTATTAATCTGCTTTGGATTTTTATTATTTGTTTTACACTTATTGTTTTATACTTTATATACTTTATATTTTATTAACTTTATATTTTAATGTATTTTAATCTTTCTTGCCAGTGTTTCCTCTCTGGGGGCCCCCTGCATCGGGGGTGGTGGTCGGCTGTGGCTGCCTGGGTGCCCCCCAGGTAGCGCTTGGGTGGAGGTGGGGGTACCAGCCCTCCCTCCTCTGGGCGCCCTGGGTCGGAGCCTTGGCTGCTGCTGTTGATCGGCTGCTGCTGATGCAGATGGCTCCCATGATGGCATTTCCTGGCTCATCTGTACTCAGCCCGCTTTTTGTAGCTTCTATGTGTGTGTGTGTGAGTGAGTATGGCTGATGGGTTGGGTTGGGAGGGGGTTGTACTTGCACTGATGATTTTATTTTTGAAGGGGGGGGTTGTGGGGTTATTTTAAATCTGTAAAGCACTTTGAGTAACTTTCTTTGTTTGAAAAGCGCTTTATAAATAAAGTTTGATTTGATTTTTGATTTTCTTTAACAGGAACAGGAAGCTGGTCAGAGTTGATGGGAAATGTAAGGAGCTAATTACAGATTCCTTAATAACTCAATATGGTAGTTATGAAACAAAACCTGTTAAAAGGAGACTGTGGCAGAATTTGACATTCTAGCTGGACAATAGTCCTAAAAAGATATGCAAGGGTGCAATGGAAGAGTTTATGCCAAAATACATCCTATATTAGAGTGACCCATTTAAAGTTCAGACCTGAACCCAGTTGAGATGTGACAGTGTGGAGGTCCTGTCACTATGGCTCCGATTGATCATGTGCCCTGGCTTCTTGGCCACAGGGATATCCCTTTGACTGAATGGTTTGCACGCATGACTCTCACCTGGGAGTTGTGGGATAGATTCCCACCCGGGCCCTCGTTGTGTGCGTTGCCACAGAGACATAGTGGTAAAGACTAACAATAAAATTAATAAGGTAGAGGCATACACAAAGAATATGGGGTAACCATTAATGCAGTTAGTAAGGTGAAAAACTGAAAAAGTCTGAATACTTTTGCAGCAGACTAAACATCAACATATTAACTGTGGGTTGAAGATCGATTCCATAATCTTGAAGGCAAGGCAAACAGAATCACAAAGTCAAAAGCTTAATCACAAGAGAAACAACAATTAGTCCTGAGTGCAATATCTCATGATTAGCCACTGCGGCCTTGTGCTTATGAGTCACCTCCCCTCAGGAATCGGGGGGAGTCCCAAGACTGACAACAGATTTATCTTTTCTTAAAATAATGTGTCATGAGTTAACACCACCACTGTAAAATAGCAGACTCAAGTCTCCAAGGGATAGTGTGAACCAGACAGTCCTGAAACAGAAAACAGCCCCACCCAAATAAAATTCAAAACCAGTGGCATAGCCAGGAATTTTCAGTTAGCCAGCATTTTCAGTTGGGGTTAACAAAAAAGTGGGTGGGCCAAATAAATATTCTTAGAATTAAGTTTATTTGAAGTTCCACTGTTGCTTCAATAGATGTCTGTTTACATCAGAAACCAACAGTTTAGAACAAAGAATAAAGTACACTATATTCGGACTACACCATGCAAACATAACAAGAGGGCAACTGGCAAGTATCAGGTGCTTTAAATTAATATTTGATATCCTGAAGGTTCAGTATTAAGGCAGCTTACCCTGTAGACAATAAAATGTTTAGGAGGCTGTTAATCATGTTGCCTTATTGCATCTTTTTTGCTAACCAGAGGTAAAACCAGAAATTAAAAGGGGCGAGATCATCTAGGTTCTTTAAACTCAGCGTTTTCCAGCTATGGGAAACTTAGTAGCAATGTGTTTCAAAGAAAACTTCTCATGGCTAGCCCTAGCTTATCTGGAGAGTTTGCACATTATTTAAAACATCCCCAAATTTATTACTTCATTTTGTGATGACATTAAGTGACATCCCTTAAAAGTATAATGTGATTATATATATATATTGTTCTAATCTGTTTTGAGAAAGCCATTTATTTGGGTGGGCTCTTGTTGGAAGGGCATAGGCCCAAGACCTCCCATGCCCACCTGTAGTCACACCCCTGTTTAACACATGACTTATGAGCTTGTGTGCGGTGTGTAAAACTAGAGCCACCTACACAGAGGCTAGAAATTTGCTGACAGAACATAATCAGGTCTGAAAACGGAGTAGTCTGTTTCAACAAGACTTCTTTAAACTTTGCTGACGCTGGCAGACATTCATTCACCACCTTTCATTTTTTACGTCTATTTTAGGAAAGAAAAAGCAAGAAGGAACAATATGATTAAGGCCTTTTAGATGTGGCTGGCTCCAGTTCCAGATGTTGGAGGAGAAACCTTGAGCTTTTCCCAAAACTGTTTAGACCAATCAGGAAACGGTTCCCATGATATGATTCACGCTGGTTTTCCAGAGGCTCGACATGCCTTTTCCATGACAGAACTAATGTAAGACTACTAATAAAAGTTGTAATAAATATACCCTTTGAATTGTTTCACATTTTTTAACATTACAGCCACAAACAAATGTATTCTTCTGGGATTTTATGTGAAAGACCATCACTAAAAAAGGAAAATTACACATGGTTTTGAAACTCTGGTGAAGAATATGGCTTATCTAATGACCTTCAGTGATTACAGTGATAACAGCTGCTAGCTGTTCTGGCTAAATCTCAACTTAGAATTTCTCATATAGAGACTTAAAGTGTTACCGTTATTCTTTTTAAGATCTATTTAGTCAGATATCCTGTAAACATCACCTTTTATGTTTTGTCAAATATTTCTAATGTGAATAAGGTCTTGTTTCAGATTCTTGTAATAAAAACATTCTATTGGTGGTGCTGCTGAGAAGGTTCTACAAAAGACTTTGCTAAGATGTTGATTTCCGCCATTCTTGTTTCTTTACGTTAGCGTCGCATGGAGGCTTTATGCGCATACCCCCTAATCCATCTTTAGTGCCACTTACAGGTCAAGGGGAGTCAAAGCAGCATTTTGAACAGTTCATTGTTTTTCCATATGGATGAAAACATTTCTGAAAATGATCCAGGATAGACACGGGTGTTTTTAACAAAGATAACCCGTTTCAGGAAAACAATCTTTCCTGTGTGGATGGAGGCTAAGAGAAATTGTTATGGCTTTCCTTTTTTCGAGCAATAGCTTTCTTTTTGCCACTCTTCCATACAGTTTGTTTGCTGCAGCTCCTCCAGAGTTACCATGATCCTTTCAGGCTATTGTCTAATTAAAGTGCTACTAGCCTGTCAGTTAAGTTTATCCACCCTGTCCCTATTGTTTTACAGCAACATATTTTACTTTTCTTATATATTCCTGTTGTTGAAGCAATATAATGATAATGGCTCTTTTGAAATGATGATACTCACAGTAAACAAGTAGGAAAGATCTTCATGGTTAATCCTTGGGGAACAAACAGAATGATTAATTTCACAAAAGCTCTTCTGTTTCTTGTTTTTTTTTTCTTTCCTTTTTATCCAATGGATAAATGAAACAATGGCAGGCAGAAAAAGAATGCATTCATCTTCAGTCAAACGATTAAACAGACAGTCCTCTCTAAAAGGAAAGAGAGAATATCAGAAAAGAAAAGCCCGTGGAGGCTGCTCGTATCGAGGCATCTGGTCATGCATAATTCCTTCTTATTGAAAGCTTGGCAGTCCTTCGATGATGAGAATTTGCTCTGGAGTTTTCATTTTGGGCACTAAACCCCCCAAAAGCTCTTATCAAAAGTAAACATGCAATTCTGCTGCTCCTTTTGCAGAGGCAAAACAGGGAGCAGTGTTTTCTTGTTTAGCTTTTTTCTTGTCAAGGGTCAAAGCACACTTGGAACAGTTCTGGTCAGAGTGGCTCAGCACAGAAGGTACCCTAAAAAGATGCTTCAGTATATACCTTAAATAGACTTTACTGGATTGCTGTATGCAAAAAATATCCAAATAATTATAAGATGGACTAGATAGACAAACTCTGAAAAGCGCATATATGATTTTATGGCTTTAGATCAGGAAGATTGGCTTATAGTGATAATAATAAAATAGTTGTAAATTTAAATTAACTTTCCACTTTGAAAGCAGAACAAATAAAATATTTTTTTGCTCAACAATAGTTTCCCAGAAGTTGTCCAGTTAAAATAATCTAAACCAAGTGTTTCTACAGGGTTTCAAGGTTTCCAATCTGAAATTTTCTGTTCTTTCAGACTTAGTTTTCTAGATGTTTTTGCATCTGTTTTGATGACTTGAGAGACAGAGTACAAAACAGTAGTTTAATAAGTATCTATTTTTTTCTGTCTGTTTTGCCCAATGAAAACTTATATAATACAACTCTGAAGCTATTTTGGTGTAAAAAAAAAAAGAATTGCAATGCTTTGTTGACCACTGGGGATAGGTACCAGTGCCCCCCGCGATCCTTCGAGGATGGATGGATGGATGGAAAGGTGGGCTTGGCCGTCTCTAACAAAAAGTCTTCTGACACTGTGTTTCATCAGACCAATGAGGGTTGACTTTTTTCTTCTGCTCATAATCGTTCCCAGTGTTTTTCAGTTCCTAGGCTTTCAGGCGTTCAGCATGACCCTTTGATTAGGAGTTTAATTGTCCCTGTCAATCTGTTATCACAGTGCAGTTACGAAAATGTGGACTACATTCAGACGTGGAGAGTCCCAGATGCAAGGATGGAACTTGTGTCACTAAGGCTTCACAGTCGAGCAAATTCACCAGTAAAATAACATGAATACCTAAATAGCTAGAAAGGGATTTTTTTCTTTTCAGTGAAAGTGAAGAATAAATGGTGTGTATTTTATAATGTTTTGCATTAGGTGTGCTGACGATATGGCCCTAATGGCCCGCATAGACAGCATGGAGGCTCTTACCCAGCACCAATTAGTTGTGGACGACTCAGTAAAATCTTTCACCTTAAATCATTAGAATTAAATATTTTAAAAGTAAAGGAATTATGTTGTGTTGGCAGAGAAAGGGCAGAACCATATCTTTACTTTCCAAACCTGCTCATTCAGGGAGAGGAGGCTGAACAGATGGAGAGCTTCAAATACTTAGGGACACAGATGGACAGTTTGTCCTTTCAGATACATGCAGACACAATTAACCGTACAGTACTTCAGCGCTTCCCTCTCCTTAGGGAACTAAGGTACTTCAGTGTGAAGGAAAATATTCTATCTATGGTCTGTCAGTGGTGGAATCTATTCTCCCCTTCAACATCATTTCCTGGAACAACGATCTTACTTGCAAAAAGAGAAATAAGCTATTAAGGATAGTGAAGCAGGCGGGGAAGATCATCACAAACTCCACTGTACGCCTGTATGAGTGCTTTGTGATCAGGAAAGTCGCCCGGATCACAGAGGAACTTTATCATACTTTTCATAATTGTTCCATCCTCCTTCAATCAGACAGGAGATACAAAGTTCCTCTGGCCAAGAAGGAAATTTTATATATAAAAAAAGTAATTCATTCCTACTGTCATAAACAAAAACTACTAAGGGAATCACTTAATCTCGTCTTACCTGTTTTCTAAAGGAAAATTGCATTTTAAGCAGATGGGGGTGAAGGTTCCCTCATTTTTATTTATTTTTCAAATTTATTTTAGCTGTTTTTATTCTCAGGCCTGTTTTTACTTTATGCGTGTACATGTGTGTAAGGATGAAGTTGAGCCATGTCGAAGATACATTTCTAAAAGTTCATCTATTTATTCTCTATCATTGGTATGAGTAGGTTATTCTTACATTTAAAACATTAGTATCCTTTTTTATCATCTTTTTTTCTTCATTCTTTTTTCTTTGAAGAGTGTGATCTCAAAAGCCCTGGACCAATTGTTGGGAACTACTACTTTAGAGTGATTACGCTGCTGTGCAAAACTGGTGAGGATTTGAATGTTCAGGAGTCAGACACTCATGTTATTTTACAAACTATAATTACCAATTCCAAGGTTTGATTGTCGTCAAAAAAATATTTTTGTCCAGATTCTTTAAAGCATTTTTATTTTTTTGAAAATTCATACATGAATACAATTCACCACTGTCTTTCTCCTCATCTGTTGATGTCCTCCTTCGGTTGTCTTGTCCAAAAACGAAAAGTTGATCATTTTCCTCTTTGAGTCATGCAGTTCTAACCTCATGTTTCTGCTGCTGTATGTAACACTGTGCCCTATGAGTTGCATAAAATAACAAGGCTACAAGGTAATCACAACAATCTGAAATCCCAAATTGTCACTTACAGACCTTGAATCTGGGTGTAGCCAATCAGTCACTAAACTGCTGCAGAAGCTTTCTCCTAAACTATTTCATCTTGCTAATGTGAAAGAAGAGGTTATAACAACAAAAGAGTACTGTTGCAAGATGGCCTTTGACCTTCCACCTTGGCCCAGAATTTCAGGGTGTGTTTATATAGGAAACTATTTTGTGTACACGAGCAGGCTAAATGAGGTCTGTGTGTGGGCTGCGTTCTAAGCAGATTATAGCCCTAAAACATAATCCGAGCAGCTTTCCTTTGACAGCCAGCCACCTCAAAGGGAGCAGAGTGGGGAAAGATCATCTGCCAAGGGAAGATAGAGTCCTCAAGGCAAAGGATGTGTTTTTTTTTTTAGGCTCCCGCATTACAATGAGAATCAACTGAGCTTTTCTGCTTTTGAACTCCCTGAGAACTCAGTGCATTCAATAGGAATAGGAAAGCAGAATTTACCACTTTGTTTGAAAGAAAGCTTCATCTGGCACATCTGTGAAGTCTGTGAAGGACAACCAGATGGCCTCAGCTTCTGTTCCCCTTGTACTGAAGAGTGATTCTATCCAGTCCTACATGAGTCACACTTTATGTTTGCAGATACAGTCATACTTCACCATAGAAATACATTTTCTAATGTGGCATACCTCCTCAATTCTGTAGGTTATTATAAACTCAATTATGAATTGTTCAAGACATTTCATTTATTGAAATAAGTAAGGAAAAAGGCAGTGAATGGCCCTGTTATGTTGACAACGTTGGCTAATAAAGACTTCTCATCAGGCTGAGAAATGACACGTACATTTCTGAAAAAAAGAAGCATTAAGTAAAACTGAAAATATGAATCATTTCTAAGCAGTGTGAGGATACTTTTTGATAGCTGTTTTCTGCTAAAAATGCTGAAGTTGCTAAGCCTGTCAGTTCAATTTGCTGTAATTACCGTTTAAAAGCTAAACTTGGCATTATCAAATTTGAACTGGATTATTCACACAAAAAATGAGATTCTGCAAAAAACTGTTTGAAAACTTTAAAACAGAGTAGCAAAAAGTATTTTTTATATAATTTATTGGTATCAGAACTGTTCAAATAGAAAATCTAGATTAGTCAAACCTAAACTGGATTATTTTACACTGATTAAAGGTTTGTTTGTAACATAGTTCAGCATTTGTAAAATCTCTATCTTTAAAATACTTGTAGCCCCCCCAGAATTCAAAACCGTACAGGATCTTCATGTTCTCATGACCCTAATATCCTAAATCGTTTATTCTTATGCGATCATAAAACAACTATTCAACAAGGTCATTTCTTTATAGGTTCTTTAACAGTTCAAGAATAGAAGCTGAACTTCTATAACTCCTTTTGAGCTGTTTAACACTTTTTCATGTCAAATGTTCAAATTAATGTAACAAAAGTAACATTCACTTTTATTGTCAAGAACCAGAAGAGCTTTACTAGCGAACAGAATGTGGTTTCAGAGAGAAGCTAAGTTTATATAAAAAAATCTAAATACATTTAATATAGAGTTCTGTTAAAGAGAGATCCATTAGGCACTAATGAAGATGCAACTAAAATGAAAAGATTGTTTAAAAACCAATAATCATCCGCAAGTAGGGGAATGTCCCAGGCTGGTAAATCAAACACAACATTGCACTGACAAAATTCACATTACTCACAGAGCTGCTAGCTATCTAACTTCACAGCCTTCTGACAACTCACTGTTAACTAAAGAGCATGTGAGGTCATCCGCGTTACAGAATGTGAGTTGAAACTGGTCCTCAGACTTTAAAGGTCAAATCCAAGTCAAATCCTTAGTCTTTATAATGAGAGTCTATGTCAAGCCTAAAGTTTCAAATCCGGACCAAATTAAATCTTACATTTTGAAACTTTGTCTATTAAATAACAATTTTTATTTTTTTGCCTGTTATTAAAGTTTAAAACAGATTGGTTAGCTTATTAAATTTAGCATTCTGTTAGTAGTAAATTTGCAAGGTAATAAAAGGAAATGTAAGTATTAGAGTCAAAATGACCACTTGTGGCTTTGGTTAAAATAAAGTGGCCGTTTTGCTGTAAAAGCTGAGTCTTAAGTTTGTAGAGCAGCAATCTGGAGTATGAAGTTGTGAAGTTATTTGCAGGATTTAATGGCAACTAAACTTAAAGAGTCAAATTGGACTTCTTACCTCTGGTAAGTGCCTCTTGGATGATTTATGGGACTATCAGCAAGGAAAATAAGATAGCAGTGGATCAAATTTATTTTAAAGACATGTCTACAGTATATTTAATACAAATAAAGGATGGAAGTACATGTATGACAGTAAGTAGAATATCAACGAAGTCAGTATGAGCAGAATTATTCATGTTTTTTTTTAATTAGCACACTGAATACTGTATGTTGGATTCCCAGATGACCTGTAGCTGTGAGGTTATTTTTTCAGGGTATTTGTGAGCGACACAGCCTGGGGTTGCTGCTTCATCTGGCCTTGCTCCAAGGTTCGCCAATTTTACTTGGGAGTCTTAACTGAAAAAATGAAATATTTTCCAAATGATCCATACTTCGATTTACAGGTTTTAACCTACCACACACATTAATCTCATGTTTTAAGCTTTTTAATGTTCAGTTTGGTCCTTTGATGGACTGGCGACCTGTCCAGGGTGTACCCGCTTCTCGTCCGTTGACAGCTGGAGATGGGCACCAGCCCCCCCCGCGACCCCTTGAGGAATAAGCGGTTTAGAAAATGGATGGATGGATGTTCAGTTTGACTTCAGTTATTAAGATGTTTAAACAAGCTGGCTGAACGTATCACCTCTTCCATGTGATGTATAATTGTTTCAAGGTTAGTTCAGTTTCACAAATAATAGAAAAAAGCAGCTCCAATTAAGTGAAATGAATGATAAAATACATAAAGTGCCCTTTTGTTCAAGTACTCTTTGCCTCTTTGCATTTCTTGGTTGTAGCTAAAAGGTTTATCTGACCAAAGCAGCACTATTGAGTGACTAGCAGAGGGGGCATGTCTTGCTCAAGGACACCTTGGCAGAAGCAAGAGCATTGCAATTACAGGAATAAGGTCTTTAGTAAATCTTAGGGCTCAGCGCAGCAATTACAGGGCTGCTTACTCTGTGGCTGCAGGTTGGAAAATTCATCCTGTAGAGGAGAAATGAGGTCAGAGAGAAGGAAGGAGCAGGGTGAGGCTGGCTGCTCATGCAGACAACTTTAACTTCTCAGCTTCAAGGATGTATGCCTCGGGCCAGAATGCCCCAAAATAGTTAATAAACCATGACTCCCTGAAACTTTCTGTCTGAAAGTTGCAGCCAGAAATGTCAGGCCAGCAGCGAGGGAATTATATTATCAGAAATATTATCAACGCTGATTGATTCAGCGATGTTAGAGCAATATTACTTTTATGAAGCCAAAAGGACAAACTTGTCAGTGAGCAGTATATCTTCAGAAACAAAATTAGTTGCACTTAAAGGAAATGCTGTTGATGTAAAGTATAAAAAACCTCTAAAGTTTATAAAAACGCTGACGTTTAGACAGGCTTGTTGATGTTTAAAACATTCATTACTATACTACAGTTGAGTTGAAGTGAACAGCAGAATAATTATGGAGGGAACATGGACTTCGTTCACTCTAGAACAGATGCAGCATAAAATAGTCTAGCGCTCCTCTTTGGATTAAATTTAACATCTGCCAATCTTTTCTATGTTAACATCTAGAGGTGTACCAATCATCTACCCCATTTTTAAGAGAGATGTTCCACCATGTATTGGTCACATACATGTTATGTTGGAGACACACAACTCCGCAATTTTTTTTTTTTTTTTACCAAAGTTCGGTTGGCATCACTAACTTAAACTTTAACACTACTTTTACTTTAACACTAACAACAAAACAATACGACCAATGCCCCTCCAGGCCTAGCTCTTTGTTGTTTTACTTTTAGCTCTTTAATTTTTAGATATATTGATAGCGAAACTAGTTGATATCCACATAAATAACTTCTGCACCAAACCGTGCTGTTGTTAGCATGACCTATTAGCTCTTAGGTATGGTAAGCTCACTACTAAGGATTATATTTTGATATTGTTGATCAATCAGTCCCAGTTCAGGCATGAAAATGTTCATATTTAATGTTTTCTCTTCAGACACCACATTGTATCAATTTAAGAGGTGGGGAGGTCAGTAGTAACATCTGTATGAGCTAGAAAGTTTCTCTAATGCCCAAAACGTTTGTCTCTTGCAACTCTTAAAGAATATATGGGGATATGAAAATCCACAAAGCAAAGGCAAAATCCCATTTTGTTTATTTTTTTTTACCATAGAGACATGATAACCAAGGGGAATCATGTCCAATCTTGTAAGTGTTTCCTTTCAGCTCTACAACTCAGAATGAACGAAGACACGCAGTGGAAGAACTTATATGTGTTTTAAAGGTTATTGTAGCTATTTGGTATGATTATAATTTATTTGAGAAAAATGGATCAATAGACTATCTCTTTCATTTATTATATAGTGGGTAGGGAGAATACCATCTTCACATTTAAATGGGTTTACTCATATACTCATACTCACTCATAGTTTGTTCATCTGTCGTTTCATGTTTGTTGTGAGAAGCCAACATGCACTAAATAGATTTTTAGACATTTAGGATGCCGTGGAGTGGTTGTTGATGGGGCAAGGATTGGTAACACACTTGGCCCATAAAGACATACCACTTTAAAATGTACTCTTAACAGCATCAGACTTCCTGTTTTTATCAACATAGTGACAAT
The DNA here is from genome assembly GCA_028564705.1 of Apricaphanius iberus. Classification (NCBI taxonomy): domain Eukaryota; kingdom Metazoa; phylum Chordata; class Actinopteri; order Cyprinodontiformes; family Aphaniidae; genus Apricaphanius; species Apricaphanius iberus. The sequence continues at coordinate 303,687 of JAPXFQ010001616.1, forward strand.
GGTCACCATAACAACCAAACATGTACTGCTTCAAGCATGGTGTGGACTGGAAGTATCTGGCTGGACAATTTGTTCCTAAATGTGTTGAGGAGGAAGGACGACGTAAGATAACCTAAATTTGTTGCTGAGGAGACACCAGGCTGTTGAATGTTTTAGGGTAAAACTTGAAACAGAAATATGTCATGTCCAATTTCAGATAACGCTGTGATAAAGTGAGCATCCTCTGATGTGGAAAAGTGCTCTCACATGGCTGCTCAATACAACCCAGCACAGCCTGTCTGTTTCCGAGTCAAAAATGTCACTTTCCACATGGAATCATCTCACATTCTCAAAAGTTTGCTGAGTAGTTAGTATCCATTAAAGGAGGAATATCAGCTTTTACAGCCATTACATTGGAAACAACCAGATGTTTCTCAGTAAGACATCCCCATTAAACGGAATTTTGGATGATGTTAAATATTATTCATTTCGTTTATTTAAAGTACAAAGAAGCATTTCAGTTTTCAGTGGTTTTCACTGGGCAGCTGAGGTTAAACCCAAACGCCTAATGTGACGTCATACTAGTATGATAAGTACCAGTATGTTTTTGCTGCAAGCAGTGATGTTTTCCTGTCTCCCAATCAACAGACTGTGTTGTATTACCTCCACCCTAATTGTATTGTACCTCTGTCCTAAGGATCTACAACTGAAGGGGCCGAAGGAATGTTGCAGTACAGGCCGGTAGTAAGGGCAACTTTTACAAGGTAGCAGACAAAACAGCGTAGCAAACTGCAATTACTTGTGCCATACTGCTTAGTTGAAAGAAACTATAAGAGGCAGTCATCACTGAATACATATATAACCACAGTGTTAATCCCAAAGTCAATTTTCCTAGCAAGGAGCACGCTTTAACCTCAAAGCAGAATAGGGGGTGGCTACTTGGGCTTGAGCCTCGGATGTTTTCTGGGAAGCCCAAAATCTGAGCACCCTGAAGAAGAAGCCTCGGCAGCTTCAGCAGTCGGTTTGCTGGAATGGGATTGAGAGTGAGGAGTCACGTGCCTATTTGGGCGGGGTCTGAGTTGGTCGGTCATGATGGAAGGAGACTCTATCGGTTGCCAGGGCAACGCCTTCAGAACTTAACAGTATTGACGTGACTAGCATTCCGGAGCTCTTTAATTTTTTCGCGTTTATTATTTCGTAGAGCAACAGAGAAAGTCCAACCGCAAAACAGCATATTTGGAGAAGCTTTCAGACATTAAACATACGGACCCATACGAGCTCCCCTGCAGCGGAATGGCACAGACACCTGAACCATTTGCCTCCGTGCACATATATAGATATGGTAAATTACCTTGTTTTTGGTGTGAGTTATTACAAGAGGCAGGAGTTTAAAAGCCACAAATCTTTGGGAAGCTACGAGGCTTTCTGCTGTGGCTGAGTGCAGGGCTTGGCCATCTACAAGCCTCCAGGTGGCGAAAACAGCATAGTACTGACAAAGGTAGGTTTTCTTAACATTCGTTTTAGTGTGTCGTAATTACATTGCATTTAGCAGACACTTCTTGACCAAAATGCAACTGCAGAAAATTACTTTGTCTCGATACTTTGCAGGATCGAGGTGAGGGGCTCTGTACCGTGACGTCAATTCCTCACTCTCAATAAGAGGGTGTGTGCAGCATAAACTCCTGCAGGAGAAGAATGTTGCTACATTAAGTACCTTGTACCAACTGAACTTTCTCTTCTTGTCTTGAAAATATTTCGTATCTTATCCAAGAGGCTTCCTCCAATCCAGTCTTTCAGAACTGAAGAAGCCTCTTTTGAATGAGAGATGAAACATTTTCAAGACTAGAAGAACAAGTCCAGTTCCCTTCATTTAAACTCTCAAGACTACCATGTCCTGGATGACTGAGAATCTACATCAATGTAGCCAATTTCAACCTCTGTTCCTGTACAAGATCAGTTCATAGGACCAAACTGTTTCAGACAGATATCTTAGCAACAAATGGAAGACAGTGAAATGTGACAAAAACTATTAGAATAAGACAATAGTCCAACCCTCTAACACTTATTGATGATTTGCATAAGAGCTTTTTAGCAGCTTGTGTTAGGCATTTTCTGGAGCGAGTAGTGGCCCCAGAATCTAATCAGGAACTTGGTACATCTGGTCAACATTAGCATTTAGCTCTCCAGGGTCAGTGGGTGAGCTCTGTCAAACTGAAAGGCAGGAATTTTGCCAGCACATATAATTAGATGAGGAGAAACACATCCCTTGTGGAGTTTTTCCCAGCTCATCCTGCCATCATTTTGATTAGAAAAGCATTTGGCCCTACAAATACATAGCAATGGCAATTTCCCATTTTCAAAGATCATCACGGTAAAACCTCAAATTTCAGTGTGTTTCATTAAAATGTTATGTGTATGCTAGACCAACACAGTTGTTCAAAATCTGAAGTAGAAAGACAATTGTGCATGTTTAGCTTTTCTTTTCTTTCTTCTTAGGTGTGTGACATTTCCATATATTCTACTCCATCTTCACCATCATACCTTTTCAGTGAGTACTTTGCATTGACTGAATGTGTCAATTTATCTCAGAGAACTCGATTAACATAGTATCCTTTTTTTGGCAAAATAACTCAAGCTTATTCAGTGGATTAAAAAGCATGTCTGAACAAACAGTTTTCATATATTTCAACAAATTAAAATTTTTGACTAGACTCCAAATTTCCTGGACTACAAATAATTGTGCTTTGTTCCAAACCATTCCATCGTAGCTCTGGAGGACAACAGCAAGTTTTAAACAAAAAGCTTAGACAAAAGTACACTACAAAAGAATATGGCAACTGTCATATACCCGATGCTTTAGATAACTATTTGATTCCCTGCAGGGTCCAACGCAAATTACCCTGTAGACAGTACGTTTAAGAAGCTGTTAATCATGCCTCATCGCATCATGTTTGCTAACCAGAGGTAGCACCGGAAGTTAAATAGGGCAGGATTCTCTAGACTCAGTGATTTGTCATCTTTTTCCGAGGGGCTATGGCAAATGTAGTAGCAATGTGTTTCAAAGAAAACTCCCTAACAGTTATTTTAATCAATGTATTGTCGCATTTAATTGTTTTTAATGTATGGAAAGGTACTTAATTGGATTATTCTGGAATGTGTTCCTTTGAAAACTATCTTAGGCTTGCTTACACAAATTTACACAATCCTACAGCTAGCCTTAGTTTGTCTGGAGAGTTCACAAGGCATGTTATTTAAAACAGCCATTCTTGCAAAGTTGTACATTTCAGTTCCAAATATATTATTTTATTTTATGACTTTAAGTGATATCCTTCAAAAATAAACCTATATTGCCAATACCTTGGATATGGTTTCCCCTGTCACTCTTCTGTTCATGTCAACTTTGCAACTTTGCAAAGTGACAAAACAATTGCTCTGCTGATAGTCTCAAATCAAATCCATTCAAGTTTGTGAAAAAAACTGTGGAAAAGTCTAAAGCCTCTTAATACTATTTGCAAGTCACCACAGACTGGATCTATTGCATCATCTACCCAGACAACACTAACTCTAAAATAATCTTTGCACCATACTTTAGTCTGTTGTGAAAACTGTCCCTCGCCAATTACCCCAAAAATACAATTTGACCACACTGACAAGCCACCATCGGGTCAATGTGCTCCTAATTCCATTAGCAGAGGTGTCACCACCATCAAACTAGTCAGCGGGGCTTATCTGTAAATGAGAAAACTTGAGAGGCAGATGACTCTTTTTATGCCTGTGATGAACTGATCGCAGTGCAGGGGAAACCCAGTCCAACTTCCCAGCTGAGCTTTGGTTCTGTGCCACCAAAACAAAGCAGTATTCCTGTGTTCTGATCAAAGTCACTTTTTTGTCTACACTTTAGCTGCCAACAAACCTCTCCTGGAGAGGTTTGGCGGGGATTTAATTGAAGTGGAATGAGCGCTGGCAATTTAGAGATCTGAACGCAGAGACGAGGGGAAAAAAATGGCTTCAACAGCTGTGCAGGCCAAAGACTTCAGCAAACGACTTGACGTTTGTACAGTTTTCCTACTAAGGTGGTATGATGCTGGATAGAGTTGGTACTCTTAAATCCTACTGCCTTTGTGTTTTCTGTCTTGTCAAAGAGAGAAAGTATACCTGTGGCACTTCATGCTCTCTCTATGAAACCATTGTATAGGCCTTGGCCAGAAAGCAGCCACCTCCCTCACACATGATGCTTTTGTCACACATTTATAACCCTGCTTTCCCTCTCTTACTTTCATCTCTTCTCTCCGGCTGAATAAGGAGCAGCTCTGCCTGCCGCCGTGCACATCCCTTTGAAAGAGCCATTCATTGCCTCTGACACAGGGCACCTATAAGCTCACAGTGCTTCTCTACCTCCTGCCTTTTGGCAACGTGTTTTCAAAGAAAACATTCTCAAGAAAAATACAACCCGGCTATAGGCTGAGAAGAAAAAAACTAACATAAAAGTATTAGAGGAGAACAGATGTCAACACAGACCTTGGACAAGGGTTAGAACATGGCACATCTTTCTTGAAATGTATAACATTTCATCAGAGAAAAAAAAAGAAGGCTTCAACACAATGAAAAACATCTGCACTGAAAATGTGAAAGCGGTAAAGAATGGAAGGTACTTAAAGAAAAAACAGCATTAAAGTTGAAGTCTGTTCAGTTGAATTTTGAGTCATTAACTCTCCAGTCTATCATGCTTTTCTTTATGCAACCGTGAAGTTTCAAGTCAGGAACAGGGATCTGATGTTCACTCATACATCTCTGACCTGATAGAGGGGAGCAGGAGCAAACAGGACACTACCAGAATGCTTACCTCCATGCATGGGGCTGGGGAGAAGAAGCAGTAGGGTCAGGAAGGCACCAACCAGGACGGGATGCAGGGCTCTCATGGTTTGGCTGCTAAATGTTAAGTCCTACAATCACACGTTAAAGACGCTCCATTCAAATGGTACTGAATGATTTTCCAGTTTAGAGGGGGATTTGCTACAGGACTCTTCTCTATGTGAAAGGGGCAGGGTTGGGGTGGGACGACAAGAGGGACGCCCTCCCCTCCTCCTCTCCAACTCCTCATTTCCAACTCAGACACACACACACACAAGTTTACATCTCTGTGGGGCTGGAAAATCATATGCCAGTTCTTTCTGCCGACGCAGCACTCAGACACTCCCAGATGAACAGCCTGTTGATTTAAACTCATGTCTAAAAGAAGAAGTGAGTCTTATTAATACAAACACACACTATGTTGAAAGACGTTGGCTGACAGGTCTCTCACACCAATCCTGACTCCTTGCATAGTTCTCAATATTTCACTTAGAGATTTCTAGAACTCCTTGTTGAAATCTGATCAGACCTCAGCTACTGGCAAGAAGTAGCCTTTTACTTTTAATTTATGACAAATCATGTTCTCTAGCTCTTCCTGATACTAAATCTCCCAGGCATCCCCTAGATCAATGTCTTGCTTTTCTGAGTTTTCATTCATCAAACTTGCGGCCCTAGCTAATTAAGCTCAAAGTTGAGGATCGAACAGAGGTGGGTCACTTGAGAGCCACTTTCAGTCCTACTTCTTTTTCTTCATCAATAGACGAAGGACAATTCAACAGCTTTGGGTGAGTGGAAGATCCAAGCTTCCTTGCAGACAGGCTTTGATTGAGGTGTATACTGATCCTGATTGTTCTCAACTTGTCTTTTTTCTTTTGCTAATGAACACGCGGATGCACTCCGTGAAATGATTATCTGCCTGGATATTAAATTTATAGCTCGAGTTCACAGTTGGATCCTGAAGATTCAATTTCACCAATCGCTCAGTTGGTCAGCTTGCAAATCATTTCTCATTCGTTCACACGGTTGAAGTGAGTGAAAAATTAGAACTCTCTGAAACTTTTTAACTGAAGTCCAGGAAGCTTAATTAGGCTTTCCCTTAGCTGTACACATGATGCTTTAACAATGATGCCCCAAATAATGGGATATGAAGAAAAAAAAAACGGCAAACTGTTTCTATACAGTTCTATACATATATTTCAATATTCTATAGGGGGCACGGTGGCGCAGCTGGTAGCGCAGCTCTCCTCACAGCTAGAAGGTCCTGGGTTTGATTCCTGCCAGGGATGTTGTGGGTGATGAGGGTGTGTTTATTCCTCTATCATCAGCAACCACACCCTGGGTGGGGTTGGCGAAAGGTAATGTGAACTACTACCACAAAAACATGCACCAGTTCTGGGCTGTATACTGCCTCCTCCTGGCTGACTGGGGCGCCTGAGGGGTTGGGGAAGATCTGGCTGGAATAACGTGATCCTTCAACACGCTATTTCCAGCTGGGGAAATCCTGCCCCCTCAGGTGAAAGGATTGGGCTTCAGTGCGGGACCCTGACAGAGGTAGAGCAATGCCTAGGAATGGAATTAGGTAGGAACACTGGGTAAATTAAACACTAATAAATAAAAACTGAGGGATAAAAATATAAAAACAAACAAAAAAATGTTTCTATACATGGTGAATTTTTCTGGAGTTTTTTTTTTTTTTTTGCTGTTCGAATTTGAATCTAGCTGTTCATAATAAATCTTAGAACTTCCATTATAAATTGTTTTTTCAAATCTGTACAAAATTACAAGGTATGCTCTTCAGTAGCTGGGGGGGCTATGACTATGATGGCTAAATATTAGGGCTGTCAAACGATTACACATTTTAATCTAATTAATCACACAGTAGCTGTGAATTAATCATGACAAATTGACATTCCTAAATGTGACACACAAAAAAACCCTACAATTTTCACTGTAAATAAAGGACAATTCCAGATGCTATTGATTTTTAAAAATGAAATAAAGGAGAGCTTAATATAATTTTTATTTTGAACTCCACAATCACATTCACATGTGGTACTTTAAACTATTAATCTTTTAGCCAGTTGCTAAGGCAAACACACTGGGCAACATTTTCTGTATGCAAAGCTGACCGCTTCTCATTAAGGTTGGACAACCTTGAGCATCCTTTTAATGGGACAACAGAGTGTTTTCAGTCAGAGGCTTCAACAGTTTTGCTGCAACACAGACTGCTACTGGAGTGGAGGAAACACTGTCTATTGAGGTATTGATTCAGGGTGGGATCACCGTTCACACTGGGAGTACCTGCAGGAGCTTCACTTAAGGCCATTCAAAGTTTGAGAAGATATGGGTCGGAGAAAAGACGGTCATATTTCTTCTGTTCTTTATTATTTCCACAAAAATGGTGATACAGGTTTGGATGATGATCATGTGAGGAGGAAGATGAATGTATGTGTAGTCTCACATGAAAAATAACAACAAATACGACTAAGGTAAAACTAACTAAAATATATGAATAAACTTAATATTTGGATATCAGTAGTCTGTGTTAAACATTACATCAATCAAAATGAATCTAGAATTAGTAATGAAATGTCATACAGCAGATAAAACTCTCTGGTTCATCAATGTTAACATTAAGAATAATGGGGCCTATAGTGATTTAGCTGTATGTACACAGCTACTTCCGCTAATGAATTAGCACAAATTTAAGTCTGAAAACATCACTTTAACTGAATAATGCACATTTTAAAGCTGCGGTATCTCACTATGAAATATACTGAAGCTATAAACTGAGCCAGCATGCATAAATCAACAGTAATATGGCACTTTTATACTCTCGTTTTACTGCATATCGATTTTGATATTTGGCTAATCAGGTCCATGCTCTTTTACCTCTAAAACCAGTTTTTTTTTTCTCAAACGGTATTGTTGTGATTGATATGACTGAATTATTCATTTTCTCTTTCTACATTTTGCGTCTCTTTTTGTACGTCTTTAACTCCCCCGGTTTGACCTTACGATCAGCCACACTGTATGACAGACGTCCAAGACATTGGCTTGATGTCAGCCCCATGGTGGGAGGAGGGCTATATATTATTGGGATGTTATGTCATAGATTATCACAGGCTTTCACATACTTGTTGTACATTCATTGTCTACATCCACTTATCCTTGCTGGGTTGCAGAGAAGGGCTGGACTTTAGTCCCTGGACAGGTCAACAGTTCATCAGATGGCAACAGTGAAGTCTATAACTTTTATTAATTAACCCAATTGTCATACTTGTGGACTGTGGGAGGAAGAAAGGGTACCCAGAGATAACCCACACATGCACTCAGAAAACTGTGGAGAAAGAACTCCAGACCAGGTTTCAAGCTCAAGTTTGTGTGTTCACACCCTTTTGTACTGATACTGTTTAATATGCTGTAAGTCAATTAACTAAGAATTAAGGTTCACCGGTGAGGTGAAGTGTAGTGGGAAAATTATTTGAAGATTATTTTTTAGTGATTAGTAATTAACAGTAAAAGCAGTCAGGGGATGTTCCACAATGCTGATGACTCAGTTGACCTTTTGCATAGACTGATGCAGCTGACTCCTCTGTGCTTTTGTTTTGGCTAGCAAGCATTGATATAACACATGCACAGCCAGAGTCAGGGAGCAAGATGCTGTTTTAAAAGGAGAAACGTTGGTTCTGTACCGTCAAAAATATGTTAAAACTCCAACAGAGACTGAATCATCCTTATCTTTATCTATATCTATATGGAATTCTCCCATATCAGTAGTTATCTGTTCTGTGGCAACCTCTGAGGTTTGCTAGACCAAGTCCAGCAAGAACAAGCCACACAGCACACATAAAACTGTTACATTTTTTTAAAAGTGGGGTTACATGATGAAACAAACCCAAACTTTTAGCTTTGTTCAATCTGTTCCCAAAAAATTGACAACAAGTTTGGCAACACCTAACCTAGCAAGGTACAGGCCGTGGAAGAAACGCATTTACCAGAGAAGAAACCAAGAGACAAACAATAACTTTGATTCAGATTTCAAATGATTCAAGCAGTTCATTACATCATTAGTTTTTATTTACGTTTTAACAAAAACATTAGCATGTCATAAAAAAAATCTTTTATCGACCCTAATCATCAGTGAAACTTTTCAATATTAAATGATTCATACACTTCTTAATAACTGCTGACCAGCTATTTTGCCTTTTTCCTCTTGCAATTTGCAGATGTAACTTTGGTGATGAGCTTTAGATCATTGAGGTTTGAAGGCCTTATCATCCCCATCTAACCTTTAGCTCACTTCACAGATTATGTATCCGATTGAAGTCTGTACTCAGAGTGGGCCCTCCTAAATCTCAATCTTACCTCAAGTCTGATTAAATGTGTTGGGAAAATTCAAAGATTAATTCAAACCTAAAACTGACGAGGACATGAATAATTTGGATCTTAACTAAAACATTGTCTGCAACTATTGTAGAATGCACTCTTCTTACTGTTTATAGTAACCATGATCACATATCACCCAAAATAATATCGTGAAATTGTTAATTTTTATAGGTTTGTCACATAAAATCTAACTAAAATACATGGAAGTCTGTGGATTTCTTTTGGAAAAAGTGTTAAAAATACTTAGAGCTGTAAATCATCTCTCTATCCTCAGGTGATATTTTCTTTTTTAGTAAACAAACACATAAAAACACTGAAATTGGAGCAAGCCTTTCAAATCTTTGTGTTCCAAGAAAAAATTAGCTGCAGTGTCTGCAAGTAGAGCTGTAAAATAACACATGGCTCGTGTAACAGGACACTGTTTATTGCAAGCAACCTTTCCTGACACCGCAGCCTACTTGATTATTTCAGCATGACACAAGCTACAATATAAAAAAAAGGCTTCCTTTGAGTCACAGCCAATGGTTTGTGCAGATGACATGCTTCCTCGCCTCCCCGAGGAAGCATGACTTTCCCTAGAGGGATGTCACCCACTGAAATGAGTGGGCTCTTGCAGGATGTGAGATCCCGGGCAAGGCTTATGCAAGCCACAAACATCAGTGACCCCCTTAGCAGGAGCACAACAGATGATGCAAGTGAAGGTGCAAGAAGCTGCCTTTATTAGTGGAAGTTGGTTCTATTCATGAGAAGTCTTTGGTTTTAATAATGCATAGGCGTGCTTTGATTAAAGGTGTCCTGTGGAGGCTTGTAAACAAACAGAGTTCTGTTTACGTTCAGCCATGCATACCAAAAAACATTATATGTATCCTCTAGCCTGAGAAACATTTTTAATGTGTTTCCAACCTTAGAAAACATCTGCTCAGAATTTTTCTAAAATCTGTTATGTTTGCATCAGGGAGCTTGATTTATTTTCCATTGCCATTTTTTTATGGCTGCATTGCTTCATTTGATTTTTTTATTTATTCCCCTTGAACCAAATTCTCAGGTCAAATGCTTGAGGTAATAGAAAACAAGTTGAAAAGTAACTTAAAGAGTAACTCCCACCCTTTCAGAATCTACCACCAGCTAAATTACCAGTTTGAAAAAATCCAACATCAACTAGCGGACCGAGGGACGAGTGGGGAAGCTGGTTGACGTCAACACTTTGTTGCAAATCCAACTCCGCAGAGGTATGGCTTGTTTTATACTCTGCAGTGGCAGGATGGCTGTCATCAACAATAAAGCTTTAGGCAGTAGCGGTGGCCGATCAAATTCAAGTGCAGTGTAAAGTTTAAACTGAAGAGGGCGCTTCACTGACGGTTTTTGGTAGAAGATTTATATTTTAAGTAAGAGGTACTAAAACACCAAGAATAATGAACCGATATGTAAACAGTATGATTAGACACCCATTCATACAGTTTATCAGATGTTTCCGTCAGCCAATGTGCCGGGTCTATTTGGCTGACAGGTCACACATGTTTCAGGCATGGCAGGTTTTGGAAATGTTGGGTGGTACCTGTTGCATGGTTCAGTGGGGTACAGATCCTGCGTCTCCGCTTCATTGATCACCTGTGCTGCACGCTTAGCAACGCTAGACTAAAACACATCTTTTCCTTTTTTCATACATACCGAATTTACCGTCACAGGCAAAATGATGTCGGTAACAGTCAGACATTTCAGTATCGTACATTTTCGGTATACCGCCCAGCCCTAGCCTGAACCATCCCTAGCCTGAACCATCGATTGGAATCAGGTTAACACACATGCACACATGTATTCTTTTCATTGTCTTACTTTGTCATTGAATTCACTTTAAATAGGAAGTGATATAACAGTTTATAATGATCTTCATTTAAAATTAACCAATTTTTAGGAATGATCAAGCCTTTTTTTTAAAACAGGGATTGTCTTAATATGACTACTGTTAAATTAGCTAAAGCTGTCATGAAGTGTAGTACAGCAGCAGAGCCAATGGGCAGGTGTGGCATACTGGAGATTTTATTGAAGATAAACAAAATCTTAAACTGGTGTTTTCCCACTCTGATTCTCAAGGCACATTGCTCTGCAAGTTTGAGATATTTCCTTGCTTCAGCATAAAAGGTCCCCTTTTATAGAACAGATTCTAGGCTTCAGTTATGGAGAGTCCTGTCATTATGAAGAGAAGCACTGTTGATTGTATAAGTTGTTTTAGTAGAAAACAATAGATTTGTTTATTTAGGTACACCACTAATGTGTGTTAGGATCACTTTCTTCTTGAATTACATAAATATTATAAGTACATATACAGTACATTTGAATACATAAATGCAATAATTTACAGATAATTATCATAAAGCAAAAATATTTTGGACCTCACATGTCAGATGTGCATCAAAAAAATTAATTAAACCTGGAGGATCAAAGAGAGGTTGCAGAAGTTATGCACTTTTTCATCACAAAAATAAATGACCCACTGAATTCAAATGTAAGATGGCTACAATTACACACAACCGGAAACCCAAGCCGTAAAGAAGAGAATGGCCTCTTTTTACTGATTTACTGATTTCCTTGACTATGTACGTTAACTAGAGTCTGCACAAAATGTTGATTTTATTTGACCTGTTAGTTTCATAATTATTTTTCCATTAATGCATAAAAAGACGAGTAGTAACATTAGCACTGGTTTAGAGCTGCTTGTTTATCATTTACAGGAATGTAGCTCTACACGTAAAAATGCACAGGGCTCTTTACAATTCACATTACTTCACTTAAAGACAGGATCCAAACACAAGGTGTTTTCCATCATGCTTAGGCTTCCTGTCACCCTCTGCAGTTAGGAGTTAGACATTATCCACCTTTCTGTCAACGTTGCTGATGTTCCAAAACCTTACATGTACATAGAGTGCACATGAAAAGAGGAGGCTTGTGATGGAGATCAGAGTGATGAAACACAGATCCCTGTTCTGTTTTCAATAAAGTGAAAAGGCTGAATCTCCATATATGACATTTCATGCGCTTAATTTCTAACCTATCAGCTAAAAAAGGGGCATTTGTTTAATAATTCATGCAATTAAATGTAAGTTAATATGTTAACTTAGGTTCGTGAGCTGGACCACGCCCCATATTCAGTATCCTCTCAGTAATCAACTCGGATTCGACTCACCTGGCATCTCACACCTGAATTTCATCCCTAATTACTCCATGATCTATTTAAACCCTGAGCACCTGGCCATCAGCGTCGCTCAGACTCTGATCTCGTAAACCCCACCCTCCCTCCCCCTGATCCTTTACTTTGTCTCGGTATTACATCCCCATTTTCCCATTCTTTCATCCCTTCATTTCCTCATTCCTTACATCCCCTCATCCCCTTCCTCATCCCCTTCATTTCCTCCCTCATCCCCTTCTTCATCCCTTCGTTTCCTCCCTCATCCCCTTCTTCATCCCTTCGTTTCCTCCCTCATCCCCTCCCTCATCCCCTTCCTCATCCCTTCATCCCCTCCCTCATCCCTTCATCCCCTCCCTCATCCCTCATCCCTTCATCCCCTCCCTCATCCCTTCATCCATCCCTTCATCCCCTCCCTCATCCCTTCATCCATCCCTTCATCCCCTCCCTCATCCCATCATCCCCTCCCTCATCCCTTCATCCCCTCATCCCTTGATACCCTCTCTCATCCCTTCATCCCCTTATCTGCTTTTCAAAGTTCCAGCACTAATATCCGTTTCTTTCAGGTTCTTCGTCTGGGGGGGTCCTGAGCAGGCTCGAAAAGAAGACCGACTTCCGAAGACTGCACCCCCAAACAGAGTCAACAAGCCTCCATCGGGGCATCCTTCCAGACACACCATCTATCTAACCTTTGTCAATAAATGAACTAATCAAAACAAATCTAATCTCTAATGAAATAATAATAAAAAATAATAAAAAAAGGTAGAGAGAGAATGTCTTATTCATCTATATGCTGCCATGGTCGACATGAGAAAAATGCCATCCCTATACCATAAATAGTTTCTAAGTTTAACATAAATAGAGCGCCCTTCCAAAAATATTAGCAAACATGGTAAAAATGTGCCAAAAAATAAAGAGAATCCAGTATATAATTGATATTGCTGTAGCTGAGACTGCACTTTTTTTCTGAGATAAAAAACAAAAACAAAACACATTGATAAAAATAAATAAATAGGGATGCAATAATACCACTTTTTTCAAAACCGATATCATACCGATACTAGGATCAGAGTACTTACTCATACCGAGTACCAACGCAGATACTTCTACCACACAAAAAAGTGCTATCAATTGGGAGTCAGGTTTTATTTCTTCCCTGATTGTTACAACAAATGATGATGAAATATTTAAAATAATAAAGTATTAATAAAAATGACCTCCGAACTTAAATTTAAAAGTTAGAAACTAAAATTTTCTGTAAAATTATCGCTGCGCTTCCACACCTTAAGTATTGCTCTTGGTATTGGTTAACATTAGCATATACCAATATGAGTATATTAGGCGGTATCGGGGCCGATACCCAATGCAAGTATCGGTATTGATGCATCCATATAAATAAATAATGCCACCAAAGTCTGTTATGATCTTTAGGTTATAGTCTTTGCCATATTCTGTTTATTTCTATGTTTATACTTGCTTAAAGGTGTTGCCACATTGGTTTCTTCCTTTGTGTTTATTCTTGTTTTCTATTTGGATTTAGTCCTCTCAGATCAGTGTTCGTATTTGACCCCTTGGTTTTAGTTTTTTGTGTTTGGCTCGCTTAGTGTTTATCTTTCAATTTCCATCAGTTTGCCAGTTTGGTCTTCTCCACAGCTGTTCCTAATCCCCAAATTAACTCACTTGCATTCAATGGGTGTTTCTCAATGTCAAGGCGCCTTGCTTACGAGGACACTGTCCTTCCTTGGTCAAAAAAAACGGTTTGGAACAGACCTGCCTTACGTGACCGCGGCTGCCGGCTTTAGTGCTCTGTTTACGTCCCGCCCATCGTAGTAGCATTGTAGCGTAGTAATATTACTTCAACCATGGAACTGGAAATGTATAACGAGTGTTTTACTGTTCTTTTTATATATGTCAGTTAAATCTAATGTAAATCAAAACGAATTAGTACCTGGTAGCCACCGAAACTGCAACTACTAAGCAACTAACCAACCATATTTAACTGCTTTTGATCTAATAAATAATCATTAAAAAGATAAAACAAACATTTTAGATAAAAGCCCGATGGTTAAAATTTGTTGACTTACATTTAAAATAGAAATTTACCCCCGAAGTAGCTGCTGCTGGCTCCTACCGCGCTGTATTCTGGAAATTTTTTGACTGACAGAAGGCATGAAGGCACATCTGATGTATCCTTGGTTAGTTAGCTAAACGGCTAACAAACGGAGGACAGATTCCTCGGTAGAACATGAACATTGGAACACGCCTTGGCGGTTCCTGATGACGTATCTCCTAGGCAACCGTGGCGGGACCAAGGCATCAAGGGGAGGTTCCAGGGCATGTCTTTCTCCACTGTCACTTCAGTATATAGCCTCACTGGTTTTAATTGTTCTTTGCTGGTCCACCTCTCTGCCTTAAAACATGCCACCATAAATATCAGTCATTGAGCGCCCCTAACAATCCCTACTCATACTGTAAGTATAACCAAAGCATTTTTGGGTTTCATGATTTGCTTTTTTTAAGATCAGCGGTGTGTCCATGAACATTGGAGGCATAGTGGACCTCCTGTTTACCTAGGGTGTAAATATGACACACATGAACACATACATTGCAGTAAAACAGTGTGCAGTATTTTCCAATTTATACACTTTTTCTGTTCTTGTTCTATTTCCTTGTTTGTAGATGATCAAAAATTGGTAATATCATGCAAGGTACATTTAACTGATTACTCACCTGAGCTTGTTAGTCCCCAGAGTATTTTTCCAAAAGTTCTGGGGAAGATCAAGATAATGTTTGAGTAATATGAAACAAGGCTTTGGGTAATTTTTATATTCTCTCTTCAAAATAAGAAAGACGGGAGAACATATATACCTAATTAAAGTAAAAGAGATTTGTGCCCCTCTCTATCAGAAAAAGGGTTATAAGGCAGTAGATATGTATAAACATTTGCCCAGTTGATGTAAAAATATTCAAACAATAATAAAATTAGAACAAGTAAGGCTGGATAAACACCAACATTTATCTAGCAACCTCAAAAAACCAGAAGTAACTCATGATTTGAGAGCCTCGATCTCGGGGTCACCAAGTCACCATAAAACTACTTATTTAAAGATTTTTAGTGATCTTTACCAGGTTTGCTAATCACTGCAGAGAGCACTGATGTGTTTACATCTACATAACTTTAACATTAAACTTCACTAACTTTTGCATTTCAGGGGTGTTTTTATTGGATCAGACTTTTCTCATGATTAATCAGATCTTCCCCCCCTAAGTTGTCTTTGGCAGAAAGAAGAAAAGACAATGACCACAGATTCTAAAACAAAATCTATGTGTGTTTGTTGAGCCGTTTGGCCAGAGCACCACTAAACTCCAGACTTGATTGAACAGCTCACAGCGAGCACGTCAGTGTTATTTGAAACCCCCTCATTTTCCACTCTCAGGATGGAAAGTTTAACTAAATGCCTGAAAATGATAGTGACCTATTTGCGGATTTAATATTTTGTGCTTTTAAAACACTATAATATTCAAGTTAAACAATTAATTTCATTGTCACAGACAATGGCAAATGCTTTGTCATTAATCTACATTAAGAAATCTCTCCATTACTTTCCACAGAATCATCCTGTTCCTTTGGTACAGTAAAAAAAGATCACATTTTAGGTCAGTTGATGACTAATGTTCATTTGACTAAAACTGCCTTTCCTGTAGTTTCAGAACCATTTACAGAAGACGTTCACAGGTAAGAAATCTAAAAAGAAGGCTCTCAATAGTTATGAACTTAAACCTTTGATTTTTAGAAAAACCTTCATTGCAGTGCTGTTAAAATAGGGTTCTTCAATGGCTCTGACACTAAGAAGAAAAGCAATGCATTTAGAGATCACAATGAAAATATATATTAATTTAGATTACCTTTATGACTTTATTCCACTTTATACCATATAAATCAGTGACAAAACTATTTAGATGTCTAATATTTACCAACACTGTTGCTGATTTTCTGCAAATGTGATCATCAAAAAAGACATTAGACTATGATTAATAGGATAGGATAATTAATATCATTAATTTTATCGGTTGAGTCGTTTCAGTAAAGTGAGCTGACATTAACACTTGATGAACCCCTCTTGCAATATTCTTCTGCTTGCTGAAAATCGGGTCACTGTTATATCAGGTTCAGGAAGAAAAGGCAAACATCCCCCTCCACTTGGACACTCTTCAGCTCTCTCTGAGGGATTCCCAGGCCAGAAGGAAAATTTAATCCCTCCAGCATGTTCTAGGTATTACCCAGGGTCTCCTCACAGTGGGTCATGCCTGGAAACCATCCAACTCAGACCCCTGAAAACCGACACCTTACAATGCAGATGCTGTGCTCCAAGCCCCACCCCTCACACATCTCCTCAGCTTATCTCTTGGCATGGGGGAAGCTCATTTCAGCTATTTGTATCTGCAGTCCTGTTCTTTTGGTCATGATACATATCCAACAACTAAACAACATTGACAGACTGGAAAATCCAGAGCTTTTCTTTTCGGATCATCTTCTTCACTATGACGGGCTGCAGCAATACTAACATTATTGCTCACCAGTGTTGGGTAAGCTACTTGAAATTAGTAACATTACGAGCCATTTCTTTTGAGTGTAAGTCAGTTACTTTAAGTCACATGTTACTTTCAAGTAAATAGTTACTAGGGAAAGTAACTTTGTTTTTACTCAGAATTATCTCACTAATGTGTTGCTTCCCTAACTGTAGTCAGCAAGGCTGAATGTACATACATTACAAATGATGTCTGTTTTACATTTCACTTTTTTCTATGTCTGTTTTAATCTATTTCTATTGTTTCAAACCTCCACAAATGCAAACATCATTTTGGGGATCTTGGGGCACAGTGCTAAAATTGAATAATTTTACCTAGTATCATTACGAAGAAGCATTGGATCACAAAACTTGACATACAGTATGTTAAAAAAATTGTGTAGGTACATTTATTTCTCAACCACAGAAATGGTCAGAAAACATACTTTTGGCATTGCAAATATTAATATGTGCCTGAGACCATTTAGGAGCTGTAGGGATCAGTAATAGTGCAACAATTATTTTTGGCCTCACAAAGAGAAACTAAATAAATCATAAAAAATATTTTCAGTCTCACAAAGAGAAATTAATAAATAATAAAAAGTATTCTCAGGGTGTACCCTGCCTCTTGCCCGTTGACAGCTGGAGATACGCACCCGCCCCCCCGCGACCCATTGAGGAATAAGCGGTTCAGAAAATGGATGGATGGATGGAAGTATTCTCAGTCTCATAAACAGTTAGTGTTAAACCAAAATAATATTGCCAAAAGCCAACGTCACTATTGACGTAGTGTACGTCACTGAAAGCTGACAGATGGACAGGGCCAAGATGGCGACAAGGAAATATAGACAAGTGCTAGCTATGTTAATACTTGTGTCTCTAGACTGTGGTAAGATGAAGAAGAGGAAGAAAAGACTAATCTGAAAACACTTATAGCTGGGAAAAAGGCGAATGTTTGTGATGCCTGTTCTTCAAAACGAGCTTGCAGTTTGCAGCTTTGTTTAGCATTAGCCTTGCAGAGTCGTAGAATTTCTGACTCTGGTTGAAGACTGCTGAGGGGCGGTTTTGGTCAAGTGCAATTAATAACCTGTTAAGCAGCACATCACAACACACAGCCAAAGACCGGTGAAACACTCGCACACTCACCGTTTTTCATCACGACTCTTAACAACGAAAGCAAAGGTCTAGGATGGCCGTAAATGAACAGTATGATCCCGGCTTTAGGCACACAAAGTAATGAATAACGATCCTATTTAAATCATAGCAACGATAAACGCATTCCTGATTTTGAAAGACTAACTAGTTACCATGCTTGTCACCACAATAATAACATAGTTACTGTAACGCATAACTTTATAGCGTTAGTCCCAACACTGAAGCTGATGGTGTCCCAATCCTTCTATCAACACCCTGTTCCATTCTACCATCACTCCTGAACAATAAAACCAAGATACGTACACTCCTCTGCTTGCGGAAGACACTGAAATCCAATCCAAGCATACCTTGGGATAGCCATTACTCTAAGAAGGCTTCCATTTAGTTCTAGTCAAGTAAACATCCTGTCATTAAGGATGAGTCATTGTACATGCCAAGAACACAGGGAAGAAAAAAAGAAGTCTGGAGGAATTCACAGAATCTATTCCATTTAGTAAGTGAGGCATATTCTTTAGGCTTAGATTGTGAATTTTCTGTTTTTTATGATTAAAAACGATAGATAGAAAAGAACCACATGAAGACTGGTAAGGTACTTTGTTTATAAGGATTGCCTTATAATACAACGCTGGACTGAATTGTGCCTCTATATAGCAGATTTATATAGCGCATTTGTGTTGCTCTATTCCTGGGAATTCAACTCTGCTAAATTTTATGATTATTCTGTAAACATAAACCAGGGGGTATTTTATAGAATATACACTGAAGAAAAAATATAAACAAAACAGTTGTCTTCATGAGGTGAACTCAAAGATCTGACACATTTTCTACATACACAAAAGTATCTCTTTGCCAAGATAATCCATTCAAATTTACAGGTGTTGCATATCAAGGTGCTGATTGGAAAGCAATAATACAATACAAGGACACAGTTTTTTTCTTAATATGTCTTGTCTGGCAGTGGGGCAACAAAAGAACCAAAGTTTTCATATATATATATATATATATATTGGCTGTAGGTTTTTTTCTTTTCCGATATTGTGGACACATAGAAGAAAAATAAAAGGGTAAAAAAGACAGAAGATCAAGAGAGGTATGAAAAATCTAAGAGGAACAGGGTGAATTGAAAAATACAAGAAAACATCCTACACCTGCAGGATGGCAGAGAGAGGGGTAAAAAACAATGAGAAAGCAAAACAAACCAAGGAACTGATAACTACACAACCACAACCCACAAATAGATATATAAGTACAACAACAGTGTCAGTGAAAAGCTTATAGTACCTATTATAACAAGATGTATTTGTGGTGACCTCAGACCAGGAGTGCCTCTGTAAACACTAGAATCCACACACTTGTATGTATCTGTGTGTGTGTGAGGGTGTATGAACATACTGCTACATGTAAGTTTTCTCCAAACGATGCATGGAATCTGCAGTTTTGCTGGGGGGAGTCTGAAAGGGACAGAAAACCATATCTGGAGTGACCACCATATCCCTCACGAAGTATAACACATCTCCATCGCATAGAATGATCAGGTTGTTTATTGTGGCCTGTGGAATGTCGGTCCACTCCTCTTAAATGCAAAGCTGCTGAATATTGGGAGGAACTGGAACACGCTGTTGTGTACACCGATCCAAAGAATCCCAAATATGCTCAATAGGTGACATGTCCGATGAGTATGTTAGCATGCAAAAATTAGGTTGTTTTCAGCTTCCAGGAATTGGGTAAAAATCCTTCTAACATGAGACTTTGCATTATTATCCTGCAACATGAAGTGATGGTCGTGGATAAAACGCACAACAAGGGGCCTCAGTATCTTTGTAAAATTCAAAATTCCATCAACAAAATGCACTTGTGTTGTCCATAACATACACCTTCCCATACCATAACTCCACCACCACCCTGGGCCACTCGATCCAGAGTGACGACATCAACAAACTGCTGACACACACTTCATATGGACCACTTTAGGTCAGTGGTACATTTGTCTGCATATGACCAGGAAATTGTGTGTCAATTCCTGCTTCCGCCTGATACATACCGTTGTGTCCTTGGGCAAAACATTTTCCTACTTTGCCTACTGATGGTGGTCAGAGGGAAGGGTGATGTTCATCCATAAAGCTACACTTTTAAAGAGCTGTTAAACTCGAGGAAAGCTCTTTTCGCGAGGAAAAGAGGACGGTTGGTCATCTTAGCCTATAAACCAATGGGGAGGTGGGACTGGGCGAGTTTGGACGCATATATTGCAGGGGTGAGCAGGACTGAAAGAGAGGAACCGCTGGAATGAGTGTTGATAGTCATAAAGTCAGTTGGAGTGGGATTTAAAAAAATTATAACAGCACTCTAGTATCAGGGCACACACAAAGTGGAAAGAAAAATAACTTCTTTCTTCAGTTATCATGTTATGAATTGAACTTGGCCAACCAAAATCTTAAGTAGGATGTATATATTTTTCTTATTTTGTCTTTCTTCTATTAAAAAATTGGTGCTATGAGCACTTTTAAAAACTATTATGGCAAAAATTAACTCAGGGTTCTAAAAATAAGGTGAGACAGAATCCTTGAAAGCATTTTAGAGTATTTATTACAAAAAATATGTTCCGGCTAGAATCATTGAGGAAACAGACCTATCCCATACATTTCCTAAATCACCCACCCTAAGTTACACCATAAATACATAAACACTATCACAGTCTTAATCTTTCCGTAGCCAATCTCTTTGCCCCAAATCAGGTCTCCCAACGAGGCCACCATCTTCCCTCACCCATCTGAGGAAGTGGCTCTGTAAAGGCTGACCAGTCATTCTTGACTCTCCTGGGGGCACTACATCATGTTTCTTCAGTGAATTTGTTAAATGGAGGTGTACAACATATACTAAAATATTCCAATTAAATAACTAATATTGTGCACTTGGCAGTAGTCATTGTTTCACAATGCAGGATTATTTCATTTAGCTGCATATAATGTGTTCTGTAATCTTATTTGAAATACTCTTACATGTTACTAATATGTTTGTGAAATAGTTTTTTTGATTGTTTTTAATATGTGATGGTCTTTGTCCTACAGTTTCTGGTTGACAAAATTAAAGTTATTTTGACAAAATATAGTACAATATGTGCTTCCATGTCCACAGAATCATAATTTAAAAGTTCACCTCATGCTCAGAACCCTCCGGAACAAACTTACCCAGAACATAACCTGGTCCGGAGCAGGTTATGTTCAGAGATTAAGTTGCTATGGTTACTAACATACCTTGAAAGATACCTCCGTTTTTGGAACCGCAAGTTGAGATCATCCACAAAGTTACCCTCAAATCTACCGGTTATGTCACATAACCTGTTTTCTGGAACAGACCCCTGGTGTTTAATCTGAACTCTTATTTGGAGCGGACAGAAAATTGACAGACAGAGGGACAATTCTTTAGTTGTGGTGGCTGGCAGTGGGCAGCAAGACTGGGCCAATAGATAGAACAGGTAAAAAACAAACAAATATTTTAATCCAGTAGCTATTTCTTCGAGATAATGTGAACATTAGCCAGATGAATCCGGGTAGCAGTGTTTTCAAAAACAGGGTCGACGTTTCTGACATAAGTACAAATTTTCTGCCCAAAAATTTAAAAATGGCTGACATGTTGACTGACTTGCTCCTCTACTGATCTTCCAAATATACTGACATGATCCTTTTTTTTAATACTGGTGTTGCATCCATCTTCGTCTCCCCATTACAGTTCCTTATAGCCCTGGAGCAAAAAAAAAAATGCACATCCTCATTGCAAGTTTTCTCACAGCCCGAAACGGGTGTCTTGCTTTTAGCAGCACTAAAACTTTCTGCACAAAGCTCTACTGCTTTGCAATCTGCTTAGGTGTTTGCACCACGGTGAAACACTGACACAGAGCAGCTTCATGAACTTCAGCTAAGGCGCGATTTTTGAGCAGCAGAACAAACAAATGTGGGGAAAAGAAAACTCTAAGAAAAAAACACTTTTCTAAGTGGATGAATAATGTGTTTAACCTTAAAGTAAGTTTAATTTAATGGTTCATATTCAGAATGATTATAGGTAGTAATGCTTGAACGATAATGTTTATAAAAGCTTAAAAGACCTGATCAAGACTGTTTAGCAGGGGAGTATCTAGAAATGTTTAAATATTGCCAAGTGATGTTCTTGGGTTGTCACACCAAGTTAAAAGCAGGGCTGTAACACAATGTGGGTGGGCCTTAGACTGAGTGACAGAGATCCAAGTTCCTACATGGGGGTCAAAGATTGACATAAACACATGAAATCCATTAATAATTCTAACTAATTAAAGCTTTTTCTCTTTCTTATCATCCACTAATATTTTAGCTACACAAGAAGTGATACTTCAGATATTTTCATAAATGCACAACAGGAGAAACTGTATCAGAAAGCAGGACAAGGTTAAAATCACTGACTAATCAATGACTGATTTAAAAATTTCACAGATGATTGTGTGGGAGGAGAAAAATCACAGTATACCACTAGAATAAACTAGACTACACCACTGATTAAATCAGCAGTTTTTACTTTTACTCAGATAGCAAAGACTGCTGTCTTCACTGAGAATCAATTGCCTTGGCAGAGGTCTGTGTACTGCCAGTGCTTTTCTCGTTAGAAACTGTTAAATTGAACCAATTTCCCTAAATAAATGACTTGAATGCTAATCGTGTTGCAACGATCAGTTCCCTTTTATGATTGCCTTTTTATTATTGAATCTATCATGATAAAATAAATCTGATGTTCTACTTTGTTTACAGATGACCTGGACAGGAAAGCGAATGAAGAAAAGAGTGCCAGACACAGAGGTCCATGTAACCTGACACAGACTAAATTTGATGCTTGTTAGGGACATACACATGTGAAGTTATTTTTAACTATTAACTACATTTATCATCCTGTCTTCATACCAATGCCGATTTTAGCTATTTTGTTTACACTGTCACGTTCAAGTTTGAAAATAAATTCATTTTGAAGTACACATTGCAGTATTTAGCTTTAAACAAGGTCCCACAAAGCTCAGGAAAGCTCTAATAAAAAAACTTTTTTGCTAAGTTTCAGCAGCCCTCAATGTTCCAAGGTCCAGGGAATGCCCCTGTCAATGGGTCTTTGTGTATATAGAAAATTAGATAGTGTGATCATTATGATGATATTATGATCATAATATCAGTAATGTAAAACTTTACTCTTCCATCAGTTCTTTTTAAAAATATTTTTATCCCAAGTTTTTTTATCACCCAGTGTTCATATCTAAGTCCAGTCCTGGGCATTGCTCTCCCTCTGCCAATCCCGAGAGGGTCCTGCACTGAACTCAAGCCTCCTTCATGCTTTAAAGAACGAGCAGGCCCTTCTTTTCACCCAAAGGGATGGGGTTTCCCCAGCTGGACATACCACGTGGAAGGATCATGTTACACCAGCCAGATCCTCCCCAACTCCTTAGGCGCCCCAGTCAACCTGGAGCAGGCAGTATACAGCCAAGGACTGGTGCATGTTTTTGTGGGAGTAGCTCACATTAGCTACTCAAGGGAACACAGGGAGAACATGCAAACTCCACACAGCATCCCCACTGGGAATCAAACCCAGGACCTTCTAGCTGTGAGGTAAGCTACACTACAAGCTGTGCCACCGTGCTCCATCTTCCATCAGTTCTGTGACCTGGGTGGTGCAGCTGTGTGACTACAGTCGGGAACAACTGTGATTAATTGAGTTTGATACTATATACAGTGTAGGGATGAAACAATACCACTTTTTTCAAACAGAGACGATACTGATACTTGGATCAGAGTACTTAACGATACTGAGTACCAATGCCGATACTTCAACCACACACAAAAAAATGCAATGAATTGGAAGACAGGTTTTGTTTTCTTCTCTGCTTGTTGCAAAAAATAATGGTGAATTAGATTAAAAATACAATATTAATAAAAATGACCACAAAACTAAAAATGAAAAGTTGAAAATTAACATTTTCTACAAAATTATTGCAGAGTGTTCACATTTTAAGTATCCGATACAGGTACTAGACGGTACCTGGGTGCATCCCTAATACAGTATATACTGCTTATGTTTGCTTGACTATATCAGTTATCCTGATACCATTGTTATAACTCCCGGATACAACTAAACCTCGATGGAATCTGTAAGTTATATAAGTCAGACACATGTTCCTCCTACAGGCTCATTAATCAGCCTTCAAATGGTTCTGATTTTATGCTGAAACCTCAAAAAGCTGTGCGGCTGAGTTCTTTTAATATAATTTACCAACTTTACTTTTCATTTTCATGTGGACTGATTTAATAATGCATTTTGTGCACATTGTGTGTTTGATCTAAGAAGTTTGACTTTTCCATAACACCAAGATTTACCACATTATATCAAGATGTTGAATTATAAAATAAGTGAAAATGCTAGCTTTATCCTTGCACCTTTAAGTAAATACTCTCCATGAAGAATTTTTGGACATGTTAAGTTTATTGACATGTTATTGTTTTTCTGATTTTCTTTTTTTGTTGTAGAAATGGAAATTACAAGTTTTATTGTTTTTGGTTTTTCAAAATTTGCCATAACGCTTGGAAGTCTAGTGTAACCAAAATGTGTCCCTCTGCATCTTAAGATTTGTTATGATTGTCTCATACATTTTCAGTGGCTTGCTGCTTAACTTACTTAGCTAACAACAGCAGGAAGATACTGATTCAACCTATTTTAAGACTGAAGTCTGCAACTTGTGTATTAAAAAATTTTACTAAAAGTCTGTGAATTATTTAACACATTTTAATCAATAACTGACTGGGCTGCATAAACTCCAACCACAGTGATTTTCTTTTTTTTACGCTGACTGGCTACTGATAAAGTCAGTTCACCCAACGGACACATTTTCATCTTTCCCAGTGACCATGAGACAACATTTTCACTCATAAAAAAAGCATGGCCAACATCGTTTTTCAGGCTTCTATTTTGTGCAACAGAATCAAACACCAGTTCTCAGAGTTACTTTCCTCCCACTGTAAGCCTATTACGCACATTCTTTTGATAGACTGTGAGCGGTGTCAACCTAATTTCCCTCTCTCCATGCTAATCCATGAAAATAGGTAAATAGTTGACTCGTATAATATTGCATCTCAGGTTTATTAATGATGCTCGGATGATGCTCCTAATTCTTTCTTTACTCAGGCTAAATAATTACGTGTTATGATGTCTCTACTTCAAAAGCAGGAAGGATTAGGCCGGCCAAAACCATTGCTACACAGCCAATAAAGCAATGCACCATGTAAACTTAATTTAAAGTTTTAATCTGTGTTTGCATAAAGTTTACTTTGACCCAGGTCACTAAATAAACAATCCCTGTGTTCATCTCACTCCTGACAGCTTTTTCACTTTTAAATTGTAATGCAACACTCTGGGTAGGATTGTCTGAGATGCCCAAACTTAACAAAGGCTTCTGGGAAAAGTAACAAAAAATGCATTAGACAGCAAAGAAAATATAAGGTAAAGAATTATTAAGGAAACATTAAACATTTCATGCCTGAAGATCGGTTCACATTTAATTACCTACAGTAATTAATAAAGTTTTTCATGATACAAAAAAAACCTCTAATTGCTGCTATATATGTAACACTACAATGATCACAGAAAAACAGATTCACCCTCCATCACCTCACACAGGCAGATCATTATTGTGACAAAAATCTTTCCTACATTCAGCCATGTGCCAGAATCAACATTTCATGCAGTTTTGTTTGATGGGGAGGGAACAATGTTGGTGATTCAGCTGCTTTCATGTTTTTAAAATGAAGACACAGAAAGGAGTTTCAGACACACTAATTTGCCCAGCTATGGAAGGAGGAGGAATTTAATTTATATTACATTAACCTTTTGTTATTAAATTAAGAAAACTTCAATTGGGATTTTTTTATCCTCCCTTAGGGTGATAAGGAAAAAAATTCCATTATATATGTATATATTCAACCCGAACTTATCAAAGACTTTTTTTCCTCAGGATCCAATGTCTGATTTGCAGCTTTTTTTTTTGTCAAGGGGCTCCTGTCATGTTTTTCAGCTTTTTCAACCTCTCCATTATCAATTTAAAAAAAAAGTTTTTATTTGCTCAACCTTTCCTTCCTTAGAAATTCAAAAGCTCTGTCACAAGCTAAACGTAAAGGTATTCACCTAAATGCTTTACCAAATCCTGCTTTTTAGTCACTAGAACTCTCTCTAAATAATCAGCCGCCCCGAACCCAGAATTTATTAGTTGAGCAAATTTGCAAATCAGGTTTAGTCTGAGGCACACCCATTGCCACCAGTCATAGTCTTCATTAGTTGCATTAGGTGTGCTTAAGGTTGGTAATGTGTAAGTAATGTGGAGTCAAAAGAATTTTTAAAGAAGACATCCTTGCCTTAGAAAGGAATAAAAAGATAGCAAAAGCTCTACAGTTCCTAGACATACTGTTCTAAATGTACTTAGCATATTTAAAGTGAGAGGAAGAGTGCTACACAACCTGAATGTAATAG
This sequence comes from Apricaphanius iberus, assembly GCA_028564705.1. NCBI lineage: Eukaryota > Metazoa > Chordata > Actinopteri > Cyprinodontiformes > Aphaniidae > Apricaphanius > Apricaphanius iberus. The sequence goes on from JAPXFQ010001616.1 coordinate 330,330, forward strand.
AGGAAACTAGAGATGGTCATAAACTCTTGACTGACTACAAAAAGACCTGCAGTGAGATTTTTGGCAAGAGTCAGAAGATTAAATTTCCACAATGAAGCACATACTAAATGCTGATGGCCCCATTCCTTTAACTCCAAGTTGTGCACTATTATAACCCAAAAGCACAAGAAAGGTCAGCTAAAGTTTTCTCATGATTGTACAAGCCAAGGTCAGCTGCATGTCTCAAGGGAGAGGAATAAAGTGTATGCTAAAAAGAAAGCTCTGCCCATGGCAGGGCTGGACTTAAGCGTAATTTATTCTACTCTGTTTTGTCGTAGACGTATTGAGCAGCGCCATTATCAGTCAATGCAAGGGCTCTCCGTCACCTACGCAAGGATGGACGGAGTCGAGCCTCGTTTTCTAACTATCGATCTCCCTCAACAGAGATTGTATGCCTGTGATTGGTTTATTCAACAGAACAGGCTCTATAGTCGCATTAATTTGTAGTTAATGCAGCGTGTTGGCACAACATGCTTTATATTGAAAGGATAATGGATCTAATCTGGTCTTTTTGCGACTTAGCACAAGGAAGTATAGAGAAACAAGAAAACAGTGTATTCTAGGAGCTGCACGTCTAGTAAACAGCGTTACAGCTTAATCACAACTTATTTTATGTTGTCAATTGTTCCTTGAGGAAGAAATGCGTTCACAAGCTGAAGAAAACAGATGCACTCCAAAGTCTCCGAAACTCTGTTGTGAACTCTCAGATAGCGAAATGCATTGAGTACGGCATCCATGTGTGAGATGATTCTTAGATGCTCTCATGGCAATATTTTATTTATGTTGCTACCTGAGAGGCCTGTAATTTTCATCATAGGTAACTCAGAAATTGAGAAAAAAAATCCAGAAAATGTATACGCAAATAATGATGCAAAATAAGTATTTGGTCAGCTATAAACAAGCCAGATTTCTAGTTCTAACAGACTTGTAACTTCTTCTATAAGAGGCTCCTCTTTCCTCAAGTTGTTACCTGTAAGAATGGCATCTGTTTGAACTCGTTATCAGTATAAAAGACACCTATATAAGACACAAGTCCACAACCTCAAACAGTCACACTCCAAAATCCACTATAACCAAGACCAAAGAGCTGTCAAAGGACACCAGAAACAAAACTGTAGACCTGCATCAGACTGGAAAGCCTGAATCTGCAATGGCTTGGTGTGAAGAAATCAACTGTGGGAACAATTATTAGAAATTGGAAGTGATCCAAGATCACTGATCTCTCTTGAGCTGGGACTTCGTGCAAGATCTCACCCCATGGGGTCAAAATGATCACAACAACTGTGAGCAATAATCCCATAACCTCACGGGGGATCTAGTGAATTACCTGCAGAGACATGGGACCAAAGTAACAAAGGCTACCATCAATAACACACTACACCGCTAATGACTCACATCCTGCAGTGCCAGACATGTTCCGCTGCTTGAGCCGGTAAATGTCCAGGCCCGTCTGAAGTTTGCTAGAGAGCATTTGGCTGATCCAGAAAAGGACTGGGAGGATATCATATGGTGAGATAAAACTCAAATAAAACTTTTTAGTAAAAACTCTCTCTATATATATATAACTCTATAACTCTTTGTTTGGAGGAGAAAGAATGCTGAGTTGCATTTAAAGAGCACCATACCTACTGTGAAGCATGGAGGCGGAAACATCATGCTTTGGGGCTGTTTTTAAAGGAACCAGGATGACTGATTCATGTAAAAAAAAATGAATGGGGCCATGTTTCATTCTCTTTTGAATGAAAACCTCTTTCCGTCAGCAAGGGCAATGAAGATGTAACATGGCTGGGTTCTTTACACTGGCCAGGTAACGAAGGATTGGCTTCGTAAGAAGCATTTCCAGGTCTTAAAGTGGTCTCGCCAGATCCTAAATGCATAGAAAATCTTTGAAAGAAGGCATATTTGGCATAGCTGTCCAATTTAGTGTCCACAAGGCCTTCAACAGTTGATATAGGCCATGAAACAGACAACATAACTGCAAGAGGCGATCAGAAAGATACTTCAGGTCGTAATGGGTGCAACTAAAAAAAGTTCAGGTTGGTCGCCTGAGACTAAAGACTTTTAAGTGAAAGAAAACCTCCTTTGATCTCTCACCTGAGATCAATAAGTAATGCACTGCAGCATATTACTAAAACATATTACCCTGCTGGAAGTGCTGGATCAAATTCTTTGTTTCTGTAAAGCTGGATTTCTCAATCAGCAGCATATTAAAACTTGTTCTCTAAATCACCTCAATGTTCGCTCTAACAAGTGGACTTTCATTGATTGGGCAAGGATAATAACCTCTGTTACATATCTAACATTTCTTAGTTATCAGTAATAGAGCTGTATGAGATTAAATGGCAAAATGAATGTTAAGATTAGCATTAGCCGCTGGTAGGATTAAGGTAAATTATTCAACAAGTTGTGGGTAACATGAAGATTCCTTTTTTTATTAGACCATTTTTTCTTGGAGCCACAACAGTGCAAGATATCTGACTGCTGCAAAATTTAAATCCATCCTGGAGAGGGTCAGGGCAAAGCTAACAATATTACAGCTCACACATAATAAGAAGGTACCTGTTCGACTTATTTTCTCTATCAGTGTTAGGAAGGCAATGAGAAAGTAAAAAAAAAATGTTTTAAAACAGAATTTTAGAGAGGTTTTCTCAAACTGTGAGATAATAGGAGAGAAAGAAAACATGGCAACAGGTAAATTTCAATAAAACAATATATATTTTAAGAGTTTATAATTTAAGCTATTTTTTTAATGTAGTAACATTTTGTTTATAGATTAATTGTGTGTTGAGTGATATACATCTTCTATTTCTATACATTTTAAAGATTATGGCTGACCGCTAATGAAAACCCAAAGCGCCTGATTTATCAATATTCCAAATGAAGAGAACAAAATTGCGTGCACTGCTAAAATTTTGCATGAAGGGTGTGTTCCTGATTTGCAGGTGGTCTACTAAGATTGTGGGCATAAATGATAACAGATGCAAGGATCTGTATACAAATGAGATCTTTTCTTCCGCTGCTGTGTGTGCTGGCCTTCCTGCCTCCTGCGCTGCGCCACAGCCAGACAGGGAAAGAATTGGCACAGGAATTCATGATGCATCTCTGGCAAAAAAAAAGTTTGTGTGTCGGTGGGGCGGCACAATATACCTGTCAGACTATGGCTGTTAATTACTATTAAGCTAGAATGTCCAGAGTCAGATTTGCTAAAGCTGCATCATGTTCAGAACTTGGTCGCTAAGATGTCCAAATCCATCCATCCATCCATCCATCAAAGGGATAGGGCTAAGGGTAGGGCTGCTGCCTATCTCCAGCATTCAGCGGGCAAGAGGCGGGGTTCACCCTGGAGAGGTTGCCAATCTATCACAAGGCAACATAGAGACACACTGGACTAACAACCATGCAGGCACACACTCATACCTAAGGGCAATTAATGCCTTGTCCACACTTAGTGGGGTATCTCACAAAATGGAGGTATTCTTCTTGGGTTTGACCTGTCATCCACACAGAAAAGATTCTTAAGACTCTGGCCAAGGTAAAGCTCTGTGTTTTCCGTGTTTAAAGTGTTTGCGTGTGGACAGATGTAACTGGAGTTTTAGGTGTACCGATGTCACTGTCCAGGACAAACAATTTTTCTAACTTCCCTTGTGCAACCTGTGTTTACACTCAGAAACAGCATTTATAACCTCAGAACTGTGTTGGCTTTGCTGATCATCCAAGCAATTTTGGCTCACTTATTTTTACAAGCTCTATTACGGCTGTATGCAGAATTGAGAGTAGAAAGTTATTCTGAATATGATTTGGGTGAGCTACTGCCCCCTACAGGTTTGGGATGTCTATTAATGTGCTAAAAAGACACTTATCTGGGTAGGTGTGTATGTTTTTTTATTTTTTTAAACGAGGCGGGGAGAATATTTGTAAAAAAAAAAAAAAAAACTGTTACGTGAAAGTTGAGTGGGAAAAGAAGTGTGATACAAAAAGAAGCACAAGCAAGGTTTATTTGCAGCACTGACAGGACTGTGCAGTAATTTCAAGAGTTTGGTGAAATTCATAGGTGTGGATTGTAGCTGAAGTCAGTGCTTCCATAGCATCCATTCATTTTCTAAACTGCTTAATCCTAAAGGGGTCACATGGGGGCTGGTGCCTATCTCCAGCTGTCAACGGGCAGTTACACCCTGGACAGGTCTCCAGTCCATCACAGGACTTCCATAGCAACCATACGTAAACTTATCCGGCACATGGGCTACAGTTGTTGCAATCTGTCATTATATTTCTCATAAGCCAGAGAAAAAATCAGAAGTGTCTTGCCAGAGCAGAGGACAAAAAAAAACTGCAGTGCTGCTCAGAGGTCTGAAGGTCTTCTTCTACAACAATTCCTTAAAGAATTAATTAGTTTGAGCTACAACACTAAATTTCCCTCAGGGATCGATAAAGTATTTTTGAATTAAATTGAAATGGAAATGAAAGCTATTTTCCGGGGAAACTAAATCTTGCATTTATTTGGAAACTAAGCAGAGGTGGGTAGAGATCTCAAAAATTGAAGTCGAGTAAGAAAGCAAGGGAAGTTAATTTGTATGGCAAACTTTGAACAACACTGCAATTCAGGAAATTCAGTGCTTTGGGTTATTAGGGGATAAAGCAAAAGATGAAATAAAACAACAGTAAAAGCATAAAATGTATTAGAGACACAAAACAAATAACATTCCAGATATTGTTAGTCACTTACTCAAAGACAGTTTCAAACAGATTGGGTTTTTAGCGCTGATTTGGAGGAACCAAGTGTTTCAGCAGCTTTGAACAGCAACACTTTTTTTTTATTATTAAAGTAAAAAGTCACCATTCCACTAGAATAATCATAAGAGTAAAAAGGTAATGGTAACAGAATGCAAATCAAGTACTAAGAGACTGATTACATCATCAAATTTATATTTAAAAATCATGTAATCAAACCAACAAAACACCGGACAGGATCATACTGCTTCCATAGTTCACAGGTTTCCACATTGGCTGCTAGCGTAAGCAGCTATTATCAAAATGGTGCATCATCGTCAGTTGGACACAGATCGGAGGAAGACCGTTTTTTCACTGACCGCAATGCTAAATCCATCAAATAAGGATGTTTAGAAATGTTTTAAATAGATAAATATGATTTATTTGTCATTTTGTGCTTTATTTACACAGAAAGGAATATTGAAGAATTTTAAATTCTTTACTTTTCTTTTCTATTGGTATTTGTTTTTTGACTAAATTATAACATTTAGCCCTCGGCCCTCTGATAGTTTAATTTTGGCCCTCTAAGGGAAAAAGTTTGGGCACCCTTGAACTAATACTTACAGTAGACAATGCATATACTGTATGTGAGTACAGGGTAAGTACACTGCAAAAAGGCACAACAGGTACCACAGATAAATTCTAGCATTAAAATAACAAAGCCTGTACATTGAAAAGAGGTCTGACTTTAATTTAAACTGTAGTTGTTCTTGTATTTCAGGCTTAAAAAGTTTTTTTCTTCATTATGTGAAGTTACTCACAGCGGGTAGATGATCCAGAAATGTTACTCAAGAAAGAGTAGCGATACTTAATAAAAATATTCAAGCCTTCTAGTAAGAGTATAGTGTAGTAATATAACTCTTAAAATTACATTTACCTAAAAAAGTTACACAAGTAAATGTAAATACGTACTACCCAACACACAAAATAAGGGCTAACAGTCTGCACGAAGACAGACAAAGAATACAGGTTTAATTTACTAAAGTTTTCACTGAGAGACATTTTATCTGCTAGCATCAGTCTGTTGTGCTTTGTTTTTTCTAACAGTTTTTATCAAGTCCATAGTCAGTGCTGTCATCTACCTGGAAACCTCACTTCAGCACTTCCAACCTTACCGAATGATACACCTATTTAGAAGTTTGGTGTATCCTGACCATTTCAACCTGAAACCATCCAACTACATTGCAGCTGTGAACGAGCCGTGATCCAACCAACAACCTGAAAGAATCTGAAACTTTCTAAACTCACTGAATTCCAAACTTGTTGATTTTTTTTCTTTTTGCTTCTAACACTTCATCTTCAAGGTCAGAAAGTTCACTTGCTGTGTGAGAAATCCCACTCGCCATCAGGTGCTGCTGTAGCCAGAAAATCAATGTTTGTCACCTCAGCTGTCAGGGGTCATAACGTCATGGCTGATCAGGGCATGCTCGTGTCTTGCTGTGCATAGTGAGGTCGGCTAAGTTTATATCTTGGCGCAAACTGAAAGACAAAAGGCCGTTAACAAAAGCATAATCTAAAAGACTCATGGCACATCAAGACTTCTTCCATTCGTACAGCCATTCAACCATCCTCTACTGTTGAAGGTTGTTGAAGAGCCTCAGCATTCTTTAGGCTAGACTTGGGTTACATAAGTCATGCAGCTACTTTACTTTTCAGACTGTAACATCTCCTACACTCTCCCCTGACTACCACAACATCCAACTTGGCTCTCACTATTAGTTGTTGCATCTGGAGTGTAACACATGCTTTTCATCATAAATTTAAGGCTTCTGGTCTCCTCAACAAACCTTGTGACCTGACAAAAATCAAACAATGTATTTTTAAATCTGCATAGAAATCAGGACGCCTGCTTTTCATGGGCACCTTTTTTCCAGACAGGTCAGCAATACAGATGTGAAGAGATTTAAAGCAGGGTTTAAATCCATGTGTCCAGATGTGTAGAGATTTAAAGCAGGGTTTAGTTATAAAACAATATCTTAAACTTGTTGAAGAGCGCTGTTTAAACTATAATGGGAGAATGGAGAGAGTAAGGCCCAACTGCAAACCTACCTACGCTTAACATTCTGATTAAACTGAAATTGATCAGAGAGGCAGTCAAGGGGCCCATGGTCACTCTGGATGAGCAGCCATGGTGCACAGCCTCCATGGAAGAAGTAGGGAATGCGCTTAACATGTGTAAGAAAGTCTTCTGGTCAGATCAGAACAAACCTTTGTCGGAAAAGAAACATGCAAAACGCTGTGTGTGAAACACTGCACCGCTGACCACCATACAGTGTTGTGTATGAACAGATACATAGGCGGAGCTCTGTCTGTTTTTTCAAAAACTTTAAACTGAACAATTCTGTTCTTACATGAAAAACTCTTGACTTGGTTTAACAGCTCAATAGGAAGGAATGAAAGAGCACAGTTTTTGTTTTTTTTCAAAAAAAGAATCGCAACAATTTCCTTCGCACTAAACATAAAGCTATGAACTGAAGGCTCATGCAGTTGAAATCAAAACTAAAAAAAGTGAATTGGTTTATGTTTATTGTTGCTGCTTTTTGAGCTCTAGCTTTATTGTTTCTGTGCAGGAGATAGAAGAGATGAGTAGAGAGGGCTGAAACTGAAGCTGTACCTATGCTGTCACTTGATCCTGGTTCAAGTGTGGGGCTAAAATAACAGCAGAAATGTTGCTCTTGATAACCAGGACTGAAGATTTTTCATCTAATGTGCTTGAGCTGCTTTATTAAGGATTTTATCTAAATGGTCCACCAACCTTTCAGGACTTGAAAGGTGACAAATCTTAGTTTAATTGGACCGAGAACAGGAGAATATTAACAGATGTCTGTAAAATTTCAATTTCTGCACAGTGACATACCTGAAGTGAATTAAAAATAAACATTAAAAATTGGAAAAAGAACGACTAGTTATTGAATTCTAAAGTATTGAGGTATGCAGAAGAATTCAGTCTTTTTAATTAGGCTGAACTGAATTTAGATAAACTAGCAGTAGACCCTCTCCATTACTTACATGTTCTACAGGCCCTGGAAAGCCGGTCAGAGTTGATGGGAAGATGGATGGAATCCGGAGGGTTTTGAAGAACGCATATTAATCCATGTACGAATCCGTTGAAAGGGTTGTAAACTGATGTTCCCGAAGGGTCTTTAACCAATTTAACTGATTTGTATTGCAAAATGGATGAAAGTGCCTTGCACTTTGCTGCAGATAATGTGCATCCTTTAATACATTTGACCCATTTTCTGATTATGAAACGTTGAAGTGGCAGATCTTTACCTTAAATTAAATTTTGGCTTCTACTGGGAACTCCTTTAAAATGACTACTTTGCAATGTGGGGACAAAGCTTTAACACACAAAGGAGACCTGTTGTGAGCTTAAAAACATATTTCATATATATTTTGCCTTTTTGCACCTCACTTGTTTAGATACAAGATACTTTGATATACAAGTGGAAACAAAGTTATTAATACAATATCCTCATTTTAGATTTCTCAATTGCTTTTTGGGAGGTTGATAGGGAACCAAAGCAGAATCTGTCTCTGCATTGTAGCAAATAAAGGCCCAAAAATGTACACCATCCACTGCAGCAAACTGTTTCTAACATTTCAGATGATTGTGCATGTGAAAATGAAGCTGCAAGCTGCAGTATTTAGATAACAAAGAACTCCTGTCAGTACTGTCAAGGAAATTTCTGAGGTCAAGAGACCACTTAACACTGCCCTCTGGTGGTGGATCAAATGAGGTCTTATGACCACTCCGATGATGCGTCTCTGATTGCACCACACTTGCAACGAACAAACACATTCTTGCAAAGGGCAACGAGGTTTCCCAGTGAAAGGGTTTGATGAATGAACCTCTTCCATGGGAAAGCTCTCATATTAAGTGCTTCCGCTCTGGGTTCTAGCATTCAGTGCACAGCCAGGCTGAATACTCGTGGAAAAAAATAAATCATCATTGTTTAAACAAACACTAAAGATGGACAGACAGACATTTCATGCTCTTTCTCACAAATAAAGAAACAACTTCTGAGTTCCTGGGAAAAATGGAGGAAATACAAGCTTGTGGAAATATTTCCTTGTCACAGGTTGGGTTACATGAGAAAATAATGAAAATAAGCTCACTTTACTTATGTACATTTTGAGGTATTTTAAGTATTTATGAGATTGTAGTCTTGTTTGTAGTATCATACCTGAGGATTGCAAAAGTATTTCCATCCCTATTTTGCCACTTTACACCCTCATACCTCTGTGTACAGTATTGTATTGCTATTTACACCATAGACCAACACAAACGTCAACATTTATGAATAGAAACAAAAATGGCATAAGGATTTTTAAATGTGTAGCTGGCATCTGTATTTTTCCCTCTGTAATCTGATACTCCAGAATAAAGTTTAGACATCATATAATTAATAAGGAGCCCAGCTGCTATGTAAAAGCCTCAGAGGTTTGTTTGTGAATATTTGTAAATAAACTGTATCATGAGCACCATGAAACACAGCAGACAGGTCATGTACGGAATCAAATCTGTACCATATTTCCAAAATAATTTGCTTTTAAATAAAGAAAGCAAAAATGTTTTTTGATTTTCACAACACAATTGCCAATTTGTCTGATTAATAAATTTAATAAGAAATCATCCAAACTGCTATTTTATTTTCTTCAACAGTGCTCATTCTGTGACTGATAAAGAAGAGGACAATTAAGATTTAGTTTTCAAATAATACTACAGCAAAACATTAGATTTTCAATGACAAATTTAAAAACTCAAATGTTTTAAAAGAAATGCTTTATTTACACAGAAATTTTCATTTTGAGAAATCAGCAGCATTTTACTCATAAATAAATTGAATAAGAAATCATCAAAACTGCTTTATTATTTTATTCTTCAAAAATGCCTATTCTGTAAGATTGCTTTGCAAAGTACATTGCTTTTCATTTCCATGCCCTTTCATGTCCCTGCAAAAAGTGTTCCATAATTCAACTGGAGTTGGTGAACAAGTGGCGCAGAAGAAGTGACGTCAGTGCCCACTCTTCTTTTTGATTGATTTCTAGACCGGCTTGCTAATCAGCAGCTTCATTTGGCCTTTTATACAATTTTATATCTGGGCTATCTATAAATAAAATACTTGATATCAGATACTGTGGTGTGTTCCTTGCGTCAATATTAATCGCTTACTCAAAGGCAGCTCTAAACGGATGAGTTTTTAGCTTTGATTTAAAGGAACTCAGTGTTTCAGTAACTTTCCAGTTGTTTAGAAGTTTTTTTACAGAGCAGAGGAGTGTGAACGGAAAACTTTTTCTCCATGTTTGGTTCTGATTCTATGGATGATTAGTAGACTAGAATTGGAGGACCTGAGTGGTCTGGGAGGTTGGAATAGTGACAAGAAGTATTCATTATATTTTTCTACAAAGCCATTGAATGATTTATAAACTAGTAAAATTATTTTGAAGTCTATTCTCTGAGGTACAGGGAGCCAGTCTAAGGACTATTGGGTACTAAATGAGATTTTAGAATTGGAATCTCATTTAACATTTTTAATAGTAAAGGTTTTCTTTCTGGGGTGATGTGCTCTACTTTCCTGATTCTGATGAGGATACCAGCAGCAGCGTTCTGGATCAGCTGCAGCTGTCTGACTTTTCAGGCAGACCTGTGAGGACACTGTTGCAGTAATCAATCTGACTATTTATAAGCGCATGGATGAGTTTTTCGATTAGTCCTTTAATCCTGGAAATGTTCTTTAAGTGATATAAAGCTCACCTTATTATTGCCTTTATGTTATTCTGGGGGTTCAGGTCGGATTCCATTACTACACCTAGATTTCAGACCTGAACAATAATTTCTGATTAACTGAAGCTGTGTGCTGACTCTTGAGCATTCCTCCTTAGGTCCAAATATTATTACTTTCGTTTTGTTTCTATTCAGCTGGAGAAAATGATGGCTCATCCATCCAATGATTTGCTCAATACATTCACTTAGGGCTCACTTTTGATGGTTTCATAGTCACTTGGTGACATTGTAAAATAAACCTGAGTATCATTGTAGTAGTTATGATAACTAACCACATTGGTCATTATATTCTTGGCCTGTGGGAGCATGTAGATATTAATTATAAGGGGCCCCAGGATAGAGCCAATGGGGTCCCCACATGTGATTTTTGTCTGTTCAGATGTGCCTGTTGACCCAAAAAAATTGCTGTTCTTGAGGTAAGACTCAAACCAGCCAAGTACTGTAACAGAGTCCAACCCAACTCTCCAGTTGTTTCACTAGTATTCAACAATGTCAAATGTGTTACTGAGGTTGAAAAGTACCAGCGCTGTGGCTCAAGGGCAGTTTCGGTGCTGTAATAAGCACAAAAACCAGATTAAATATTAAAAGGGTCATTGTTAACACGCTGCTTAGTTGTTGAAACACAGCTTTTTTTAACAATCTTGTTGATGAATGGTATTTCAGAGATTGGCCTGTAGTTCTGTATTAATGTGTTGTCCAGGTTGTTCTTCTTTAGTAATGGTTTGATAACTGGCTTTTTAAGTTAATTACTTGAATCAGATCAGACCCAATGACAGGGAAAACTTGTTTAAGAAAGAGTTGGAAGAGTTGCCATGTGTTCTTATATTCCTAATTGAGACATAAAAAACAGCCTCACAATACATGCAGCAGGCCCATGCAGCATTCCCAATAAACAGCATTAACCAGTTTTTAAATTGACACTACTCTTCTGTATTTCTGAAAATGCTAAAAATTAATGACTGTTTTAACATCTGTACCAGTGAAACACACATTGTTATTGACTGCTCAAAGAGAATTCTGTGATGTATTTCAGTGAGCAGTTTGTTATTTTAGGAGGATGGGGTGTAGCATTAGGATGGCAGCAGACGCGAGAGGTCCCCACAGCAGCACTGCTTTTATGAGAAGAAAAGGAAATGTACTTCACATCAGTCTCTGACTTGTCTTTAATAAAACAAAAAAGTTGCCAGATTTGTCCCAAGTCAAAAAAAAAACAACCAACTAAATTATCTTGTTGCTAACAGCAACACCTATAGTATAAACAGAAAAAACATGGCAGCCAACCCAGAACAAGAGCGAGCACTGACGTTACTTTTCTGTGCCGCTTGGGATTGCCTACTCCATTTGAATTATATAACTCTTTCTTCTTCAGGGAAGGCATGAAAATGTTTGATACAGCATATATGTAAGAAGGTATTCCTGATCATGTCAAGTTCAGTGGTATGGACTCAGGCACAGAGAAAAGTTTGGATTTATTATTTCACATAATTTATTAAGGAATCCAAAGATCTGGCAGGATGAGAACGCAGAAGGGAAAAGATTGATGAGGAACTGACAGAGGACAGCAGAAACACTGGGGTATTTAAAGGGAAGGGCAACAATGGGGACAATAACGAGGAATACAGGAGCCAGCTAGTGATTAATTAAAAGACAAACACAGGGAGACGGGGAGTGACCCAAAACTGTAAATACAATGGACTCACCCTGGGAGATGTCACCCATAGGTTTCTGAAGAACAGAAAATGAAGCAAACCGGGCGGCTCCCAACCGCCGCCATCTTGTCCACGTCACTCGCCTCGTCACTCTCAGAAAATCCCAAAATGGGCAAAGAGGTGGAGCTGAGAGTGGCACTGTGAGGCTGGGGGCGGAGAGGTGACGCTCCGAGCAGACAAAGCTACAAGCTAGTCGGAAGCTAAATGAAGCTAACATAGGCTGCCGCCGGTTTCAGCAAGAAGACTGCGGGTGAGAGACTTTAGCCCCGTTTTTCCACAAGGTTCGCTTTAGACCCAGGAACATCTTGAGGGGGGAACACATATTGACATAACAAAACGAAATAGATCGGGTCACTACGGCCTAAAATGGTTGTATTTCAATTAACATGAATAGAAGGTGAGGACATGGGAGTGCTTAGCTTAAAAACATCCAGCAAAAAGAAGTCACAAAGTCATCATGACAACACAGATCCTCTCAAAATTTAAAAGACTTTTGACTCACCTCACATCTCAAACATCCATTAGTTCATGCCTCCAGCTATGTTCCTCATGCCAGTACTGATCTAACCAGCGATATTCCAGTCTGTCTAGAGTCTGACTCTGTAGTCTTCCAGCCTAATCTAGCTGACTCCCGCTCTCTGATGCCACGGCTTCTCAGTCCTGCCGACTTTGCTGCTCTGCTCCAGTCACCTGCTCCAACCCGTGTGTAGAAAGAGATAACAGCTCAGATCGGAGCACCATTCCTCTTGGCGACCTGACAGAATTCCTTCTACACACTGACTTATTTGCAGATCTAGCCCTTGCTTAAGCCTAGGTTATACTTCTTCCTCTTCGTCATAACAAGCTGACGCAGCACCATTATCCGTCGACGCAAGGGCTCTCCCTTAGCTACACAAGGACGGAAGGAGTAGAGCCCCATTTTCTAATGATCTGTCTACCTTAAACAGAAAGCGTATAATTGTGATAGGTAAGCTCAACATCACCCAGAGATCGTTTCACCAGAACAGTGCTCTGTAGTTGCTGTAATCAGTAGTCAATGCAGCGTTTGGGCATTACACAATGTATAATGAAAGACCAGTTTATCTAATATGGTCTTTTGGCAAAATTTAGCGCAAGGAAGTGTAGAGAACTAAAAAAACAGAACGTTCTGTTGGTTTACATGCATTTTTAGAGTATTCTATGAGCTGCACTTCTAGTAAAAAGCTTTACAGCTTAAACAAAACTTACTGTCGTCCATTGCACCTTGAGGGGGGACTGTGTTCACAAGCTGAAGAAAATAAACTCTAGTTTACCAGATACGTCACTGTAACGGTAGGTAGACCTGCCATGGAAAGTTAGCACCCCCTGCTGTCCTGGTCTGGAATTGCTTTGCAAAACACAAAAATCAACGGACAACTGTAAACGTAAAATGTCTCTGTCAATACGTCTGTGCGCAAAGTTGCTGTTGGAGAGGTATAAACTAGGCTTTAGGTTTTTCTTTACTATAGAATACATCTTTAACTCATAATAAAAAGGCTAAACAATGCTAACAGTGCAAAATATCACAAGTTTTACTAAACTATTTAAAGCCGGAAGATTAACGAAAAATAAATATTTTAAAACTAATACCCCAACTGAATCAGAGGTTTTGTTAGAAGATAGACATATGTGCATGTTTGTTTCCAAACCAAGTTACACCAGCCAGTAAACCCCATTTCTCTGGTAACACATGGTAGTGGCAGCATCAGGCCATGGGGAAGGGGATTTCTTCAGCATGGACCAGGAAACTGCTAAGCGTTGACAGTAGAACAGTGTCAAAGTACATAAATGTATTAGAATAGCTCTCTTAATACTCCAAATTTAGAAGAGAGTACCTAGCAACTGAAAAATAAATGTTCCCCAAACCTCTCCATCCAATTACTGTGAGCAGTCTCTTGATTTGCAAAGCTAGTTATGACACATCCCAAAAGATTTAGAGCTATTATTGGAGTAAAAGAATTTAGTTTATAATAGATTTAGAAAACCATTAAATCTTCCACTTAATCATAAACAGCTTTCCTTGCATAAAAGTCCAATATTATTCCAATATTATTCACTTGCGTCTTTCCAATATTATGGCCCTCACCTCTGGAACAGGCTGCCAGAGGATCTCAGGGCCGCAGAGAACCTTAATGTTTTTAAGAGCAGGCTCAAGACTCACCTTTTTAGCTTAGCCTTTAACTAATTATTATTTATTAATACATTTTTAATCGCTCAGCATGTTTTACCTGATTTAATTTTTAGTTCAGCTTTTAACTGTTTATTTATTAATCTGCTTTGCATTTTTATTATTTGTTTTACACTTATTGTTTTATACTTTATATACTTTATATTTTATTAACTTTATATTTTAATGTATTTTAATCTTTCTTGCCAGTGTTTCCTCTCTGGGGGGGCCCCCTGCATCGGGGGCGGTGGTCGGCTGTGGCTGCCTGGGTGCCCCCCAGGTAGCGCTTGGGTGGAGGTGGGGGTACCAGCCCTCCCTCCTCTGGGCGCCCTGGGTCGGAGCCTTGGCTGCTGCTGTTGATCTGCTGCTGCTGATGCAGATGGCTCCCATGATGGCATTTCCTGGCTCATCTGTACTCAGCCCGCTTTTTGTAGCTTCTAAGTGTGTGTGTGAGTGAGTATGGCTGATGGGTTGGGTTGGGAGGGGGTTGTATTTGCATTGATGATTTTATTTTTGAAGGGGGGGGTTGTGGGGTTATTTTAAATCTGTAAAGCACTTTGAGTAACTTTCTTTGTTTGAAAAGCGCTTTATAAATAAAGTTTGATTTGATTTGATTTGATTTAATTTTTGGATCGTAAAGTGGAAAAATGGTGTGGCAGAAAATTTTCTATTAAAAATAATCTGTTTTGTGTATTCAACTGTAACTAATAGCCACAGTGTGTTGAGTCTTTATTTTTGTTGATTAGTCTCATTGAATGACGCTGTAGAGTTAAGTCATGGTCAAATGGATTTATAGTAAAATCCCTACTGTGTGCGTTGCTGTGGAGATGACCCTCTCAGAGTGAGTGAGCTGACATCCTACAAGATTGTGGCTTCCCAATCAAGCAGAAGGCGCTTCCGATTCTCCAAGAGTTACTCTGAAGAAGTGTCTATCTATGTGAAGCTGATAATTGTAAGGTTAAAGTGGACTTGGGATGAAATTAGCATTTTTTGAGGTTTTTTATCATATCTTTTAGTTCCCCCAGCCTGCCCATGGGGTTAAAATGACTAATTAGTCTTTCCTTTGCTCCGGGGTATGTCTGCCTTCATAGTGAAATTAGCACTCAGAAACGGGCTGTTTGGCAGTTCGGCATATGACGACACGTTTCGGCATATTACGTGTTGAGTTCCAGCCAATTACCCCCTTCCCCGAACTACACCCTGCAAGTCCCTCCCTCCGCGGCGCGGAGAGCTATGGTAACAGGCAAACAACAAACCAACAGCAAGGAGTCCAGACCGCATCCAAACTGCACTGTACCTGGATGTACAAAAGAGAACATCAATCTTTTTGTCCTCCCCACTTCTGAGCCACTGAAAAGCTTGTGGATAGATTTTATGTTTGCAGGGCATGTGTCTGACCGACTGCCCAAGCGTGTAGTAGTTTGTGGCAAACATTTCTAGGACGACTGTTTTTCCAACTTTCGACAATACAGCAGTGGATTGGCAGATCGTCTTAAACTTCTACCAGGATTAATACTAACTCTCCGTGAACCAGCAAATATCCCCGTACAAGTAAGCATATTTCCTCAATAAGGTCCTTCAGCTGTTAGTAGACATTGTGGCTTTGTATGAGTTGTTCACTTTTCAATTAGCTTCATAACAAACATTCAGAATTGGCTTCACAGCTAATACCCCAGTTTATTTATGTAGCATTGGTTCTAGAATGCTGTTATTTGGGGAAAACAAAGATGATATATTATAGTTGAACATTCGAAATATCGTTAGAGACTCATTGACCACAGAAGTGCATAGCCTAGGCCCGGCCCTCCAAAACCCACTCGTTCTGTGCACCTCGTCACACCTGCAATTCTACAACAAGGCTGAATTATGGCAAGCGATCCTTTGATATAGTATTAAGGTATTTAGAGTGTGGCTAAAAAGGGCCCAAACGTTTGCGGGGAATTTCATGCCAGTTCTACTTTAACTAAATTAATAAAAGGCTATGTTAGTTAGACAGAGACAGGTCAGTATTTTACATCTTTCAATGTAAATGTCTGTCCTCCTTGGCTTGATCAACCTGAGTCTCATTCCTCCAAAGTTTAACGGAATCTTCTCTCATCATTTTATTTAAGAGTTTCTGTAACAAGGAAAAAACTTTAAGAAGTACGAATATTCTATCTAGACCTTCTCATTTTCAAAAAGCTGCAACCCTTCCTCTTTCTCTAAACAAAACCATTTAGCAGTCCATTCACATTTCAACAGCACAACCGCCTACAGTAATAAAGGAAGAACTGTAGCAGGATTCTGCACACTGCAGAGTGAAGGGGTCCTAAATCATTGCTGAAAAATGAATAAGATGGCTATCTGGGGTCTCCTGCCGACCCCCAATTGCTTGGATAATTTCTACTGATCACTCCAAACGTTGGTTTTGTTCCCAGTGTTAGTAACTTCATATATACAACTGTATTAGCCTGATACATACTTTTTGGACATGTCTGTATGTGTGTAGGCTTAATGCAAAATTACCACCCACCCATGTGTTCTGCCAGCACTTTGACTCTGAATGCACCAATTCAGAGCCATTTTTTGTGTATGAGTTATAGTGTGTTTTCCCTCCCAGCAGACTTTGGCTGTCAATTTCTCCTTTTTCTGTTTTGAGGCATCTTTCTGTCATGTCTTACTGCACCCTTGTGTCGCTTCCTCTCACCCCCACTCTCTGTAGCGCTTCTTGTCTTCTTCCATGGTACGCCAGGGCCATTGGAAAACACTGGCCTGAGTCCCAGGCCCTCAGGAGGCTCAGCGGCTCAGGGTTGACTGATCGCTGGATTTCACCACAGGCTCCCAGAACGGTGGATTGTTCAAGAAGCTTTTCCTTCCCACTGAGACCCCTGTGGATTACGGATTCCTGGCTTCTGTTGCAGTAATAAGGCCTCACACACGGCCAGAAGAAAACACAGCACTAAAGCTCAGCACTGCTTCAACTGTACATTCTGTATTCTCTGCCACTTCTTGGCCTTTTTATATCCTTGAATAAACAAGTAAACTCTGGTATTTTTTTACTTCATTTTTATGACATTGCCAAGTAGTGATGTGTATTGGCAAGAATCTGACATATCACAATATGGATGAGCAATACTATATATTGTGATACTATGAGTAAGACTATAAATTGTAATTTTTAAAACTGAACTTACAGTAACAGCAAAGAAACTGTCACAACAGTCTAAAAACTCCAACCAGTTAAATTTTTTTGCTGCCTTGGCAGAGGTCTGCGCTCTTCCAGTGCCTTTCTAGTTTATATTGTTGCCTTAGAGGAAGTACACTCAAACAGAAGTGTAGGAATTATTCCTCCCTGTTCAAATAGAGCTGTTAGTAGAAAAATTGACTTGAGAACTAGAAAAGCATTCAGAGAACACAGAACTCAGCGAAGGCAGCTCTGTAGCCCTTAGGACGGAGACGCAGATTACCCTCAAAATCAAATCACTTGCTCCTGGTCCCACTGCTGAAATTTCCTGAAAATTTCATCAAAATTTGTCAATAACTTTTGAATTATGTTGCTTACTAACAGACAAATGAACAAACCCTTCCAAAAGCAAGATCTCCTTGACGGAGGTACCTAGAATGAGAGAACGCATTTCAGCCCCCCATCCATAAATGTTGTGATCTAATTCTGATTTATTTGGATTACTTGACCATAAAAACATACCTTTAGCAGCTGGATTCACACTGCTATCATTATTAGTTCAGTAGTTATTTATAAAACGGAGGTTTCTTCTTGATGTAACTCCATAGATTTTGAAGGTTCATAATATTTGTTAGTGCACTTCAGATTTCACAAAGTATTGTCTATATTATGGTGTTTGTTGAATATTTATACCTTAATTTGTTCCAGAGATAGAGAGCCCACATTGCACCAGGGGGCAGGGGCGTCAGTCAGCGGAAGGGAGTGACGGGTGGGAAGTAGGCCCCCACTAGATGTGGGGCCTAAAAAGTGGCACGCGAGAGGCTATCTGAAGACCCAACCCGACAAGTAGACAAAGACCCACTGATCAATCATACATCCGATACCTCTTACACACACACATTCTCACAAACACACCAGACAACGGAAAAAAAGACGCTGTACACTCACTAATACGCCCCATACATACTCTATACTCCCAGGTCCAGGCACCGATGTTCCAGCAGAGTAACCATTCCCTGTACCCGGGAGGCGAACCCCCTGCCCACCAGGATAGAGACAAGCAGAAAGCCCGAAAGCCCCATAATAACAAGAGCAGCCTGCCAGCCCAGGCCCCCGACAGCCCGGTACTCCAATCCCCGATGGCCAATAGCGAACAGGGGTATAGGAAGACCCCTAGCCTCCCTCCCCCCGCTCGAATTTGGTGTTGTTCAAATGTGCACTTAAAACAGAGGGGTGAGACATCAGAATATTACCAGACACTCACATGCCCCACCCCAGGCCCTCAGTGTCTAAATGCAGTTTAACGGTAGGCACCGGCACCAGAGGCTCGGCTCAGTGAAGGGCTCCGCCCCTGGGCCCATGTAGTGCACCCGCCACAATTTTATAAGTGTGGGTGTCTAAATTGTACAGTAAAATTGGGACTGGACAGGGAAAACAGAAGCCGTTATATCAGTTTGTGTGTAATGACATCTAATATACAAATGGAATTAAAGAAATAAATCAACTTTTTTACGATACACTGACCAGCATGTGTGTATGTGTTAGTGTGTACGTGTGTTTATGTATACATAAACACACACACATACATTATATATATATATATATATATATATATATATATATATAATTATATATATATATATATATATATATATATATATATATATATATACATATATATAAACTGCTCACAAAAATTAACACTTGAGCACCTGTGATAGACGTGAAAGAGTCTCGAGAAGACAAGGAGAACGTTATGCGGCCTGCAACGTCGTTCAGCATGACACGTTTGGTGGTTGGTCAGTGATGGTCTAGGCAGGCATATTCATGGAGGGACGCAAAGACCTCTACTGCCTAGGAAATGGTGCTCCGACTGCCATAAGGTATTGAGATGAAATCCTTGAATCCATTGTCAGACCCTGTGCTGGTACAGTAGGTCCTGGTTTCCTCCTAATGCCCGGCCTCATGTGGCAAGAGTATGAAGGCAGTACCTGGAGGATGAATGAATTGAAACAATTGAATGGCCTTCACGATCCCCTGACTTAAACCCAATAGAACATCTGTGGGACATTATGTTTCGGTCCATTAGGCCCACCAGGTTGCTCCTCAGACTGTACAACAGCTCAGGGATGCCCTCACACAGATCTGGGAGGAAATGCCGCAAGACACCATCCGTCGTCTCATTGGGCGAATGCCCCGATGCTGTCAAGCATGCGTACAAGCTCATGAGGGCCACACAAGATACTGAGCATTTTGAGTTGAAGAAATTAAGTTATTGAAAGAATGGACTAGCCTGCCACATCTTCATTTCACTCTGATTTTAGGGTGTCTACACAATTGAGCCCTCTGTAAGCTGAAAACTTTTATTTCCATTAAAAGACTGTAGTTATTTGTATAGATATCCAACTTCATATTGAGATCTGATGTATCTAATGTGTTTCTTTAAAGCGTTCCTTTAATTTTTGTGAGCAGTATATATATACCAACTTTGTGGACATACAGTTTTCATTTTCAAACAGGACTTGGCACTTGCACACACTGCCAGCGCTACCAGCACCTGGTTTAAGGACCATGGTATCCCTTTTTTTTGATTAGCCAGCCAGTCTTTATTAATATTCAAATTTTCTGACATACTGAATCTGGGATTTCATTATTCAATTATAATCATTAAAATTAAAAGAAATAATCATTGTTAATATATTAACCTGTTTGTAATGAATTGATCTAATAAGCACGTTTCACTTTTTTATTGGAACTGCTGAAATAAAAAAAACTTTTTTAGGATACTCTAATTTTATGACCATCACATGTAACTTCTAAGTTGGCAGTCCACCTCATCGGATTTCCAGTGGCACAAACAGTGAATATTTAGTAGGTCAGATATAATCGGCTATAGAACACATAAAGAAGACACACACACACACACACACACACACACACAGAAATACCTTACCTTTTCAGACAATTTATTTGAACAAGGTTTAGTAAAGGACGTGGAATGATTCTGACTCCATAAAACGATTAAAATCTGATAAATACTAATGAACCCCTTCCCAACTTCCAGCCTTAGCCCATATCACCACACTCTTGAAAAAATCAGCAGTATAAAAAAAACAGCTTCCGGAAAAAGAAAAAAAAGACCCTTCATAACTTTAAAAGCACCTGGGACATGCAGGAGTATCAAGTTAGAATGTTTGCTAGTGCAGTCAATCTTTTTACTCTGTGGATTTTGTAAAAGGATCTCGGGAAGCACCAAGTATATTGCAGAAAACATCTCCTATACAAACAAACACACAACATGAGAATGCATGGCACCATAATGCAGAGGAAGCAGAGCTGAAATTGAAAAGATTGAAGTGAAAATTGAATTGCTAAACCTCATTTGTCAGCCAAAGATTCAATGTGAAAATAAAAAACATGGACTGTGCCAGACGGAGAAACAGTGAGATCTTTCTCCTTCCCGTAATGTTTTAAGGGTTGTCTTTCTTCTTTCTGCTTCATACTACTGCAAGGATATAACCATTTTCTTGGCTTCCTCATTTTTAAAATATCTAGATATTTTTTTAGCTGTTTACATGAATTCAATTCAATCTAATTTAGACTGCATAATGGAGTTGGTTCTTGGACAAGCACTGGTTGTTGTTCTTTCTTGGGTTTTAAGAGAGCAAATCTGAAAAAGCCGCAGTCAATTCTGACTGCCCAGAGAAGAAAACAATAAAGACCTGTGTCATTTTGTCATTCTACCTTCTGAACCACTTTTCCCAAGGGCTCTAGAGCCTTCAGTCAGCTGTGAACAGACTGCTTTATTAAAATTTTGCTCAACATGCCGGGGCAGCTGATGAACCTGGCCATGGCTGAATGCCCTGTGCAGAAACACACATTACACACTGAGAGTGTGTTTCCTTCATTTATACACAGACTCACCATAGGTAGTTGTAGCATCTCAGGCAAAGGCATTAGTTGGTAAAAAAAACAACAACTCAGTTTGATTAAAAGAAGCCAGAGAATGTGTAGCGCTTTTTGACTCGACGGGTACATTAGAGCTTGGGTATTTGGAGCGCACACAGTAATGCCGTGAGGGTCTATTGATTCAGCGGCAAACTCCTGGCATAATCAAAGCCCATCCCAGAGGCAATGCCGTCATTGCTCTGTTGCACTCCAATCATATTTGCACTTGATCACATCCCAAAGAGCTTGTCAACTCCATGTTTTGTGACATTAAAACCAAATATATACACACCCCAACCTATAAAATGGAAGTGGGCCTCTCTTCCCTCAGGTAAAGTGCAGACTCTGGTGGCTTTTGTAGTTGCATTTGTTTGTGTAGTGTTTGGTAATTTCATGGGTTCTAACTCAAACATGCCACTGGCATTTCACCCAGCATGGTGCTTTGAATCGGTATCATCAACAAGGCACAAGCTTATTAAGCAGATGGACATCCCAGCAAATAAAAAAGGCTTAACTTATTGTCTTTTAGCACACCCATGATAATTGTGTTTGGCTTCTGAAGATCATAAAAAAAACATATTTAAAATAAGGAGTCCGTTCTTTTGAAAATTTTGCATATTTTCAATTCTGGAAGTTGAAACGATCAAGGATGCCGAAAGCATATTAGGGAAGAAATCTTTGATTAAATACACAGTACATTCTTTTGGCTGAGTTAAAAAAAGTATGTGTCTATATATATACATATATATATTTGAGCAACATGTAACCTAAAATTCATCTGCTAGGTTGAAAGTTAGACAAAAGCATATGTCTGTGCCTTTTCTATCCTTCAGACATGACTTCTGGTCTGTAAGTTAGCAGCTTTGACGTTCTACTGCAAAGTGTGATATTCTTTTGGAAAACCAACATATTGCAATCTGTCTATGGTTCTCTAAAGACAGGAGGTCTTTTTATGAGCGATTTACTGAGAAATCAGCTGGTGACTGGTATCCACCAATTTTTAGCTTGATCGGTCTATCATAAACTCTGAACATTTGACAATAAATGGATGGATGGATGATATTACAATATTAAACCTGGACATGGTGTGAACAAAACTCTTTGCAGTGCATTTGATGACATTTTTTGCAAGTTTTAAGATCCTTCTAGCAGCTCGTTTTCAGAGAAACGTGTTACATTAGACTTGTGAAAAACTTACATAAATAGACATGTCATTCCTAGACCCCTGTCAAACTATTGTGTATCACTTTCCCCTTTTTTTCTGGTGTTTGTAAGAAGACAACCATGGTGGGAACATAACAGAAAACTGTATTACTGACTGCAGCACATGCATGCTTCCCTGTGGTCATCTTACAAGCACCAGAAACACTACATGCATGCACTATTTGAATACCAGGTAAGTCCGTTTTTTTTAGGGGGGGGTTTCAAAGATTTCACCATATGACTGCTCACACAAACTGTGTATCTCAAATATGTGCATTACTACTACAGAATCAATGTGACTACAACAAAAGTAATGAGCCATTAATTGCACTGTTCACATACACATGCTATGCAAAGCAGGAAGCTATACAACTTCAAAAACATCACAATAATTCATGTTCCACAAAATCTCTTCATTGTATAATATTACTTTGATGTTGAATGTGAAGTATGGAACAGGAGCTATTTTTATAGCATTTTTTCTCATTTATGACACTCCTTAATTTCACTTAGAATGTTTGCCTCATTCATCAGTTAGTAATTGAAAGATATAAAACAATGTTTTTGATACTCTTGATCAATCTGAAAAATGAATTTAAAAAATCTTCAACGAAATGCAAATACTGTAAGTGTGACTTTAGTGATTTTACTAAAAGCTATTATCTTTTAAGGTGGGATGTAATTCTCAGTGATTAAATATTTTGAATTTTAAGGGTCAGATTTTGAAATCATATGCTGTTGTAATCAAATATGCTTTTTTGTCTTTAAAAGTTGCAGGTCAGTGTGAATCCACTGCATGGATGAAAAAAACCTTAAGTCCAATCAGGGCATTCACACCGGCTGCAGTGGGTTGGCGGAGCTCAGTTAACTTTACGTGTCAAGTCTATTTCTTCTGGACGCCACATGCAGATTTTCATGGAGTTAAAGAAATGACAAAAAATCTTTTGTGGTAATAGAAAAATACCACAAAATATTAAGTTACATACTTTAACTTAATATTTTGATATATACTGTAACTTCTATACTAGAGTTAAAACAATTTGTATAGACTATTTAAAGACAAAAAAACAACATAAGACATAATTAAACATGATCAAATTAAACTATATAAAAACAGTGTACTCAACCATTGTAGAACAACCAAAGTGAATAAATCATTTTTAACAGAAGTATGAGAACGCAAGTGCGGCTTTTGTTTACAGTCTTCTCTACATGTAGTTGTTATCGTGTGAATCCAAGGGATTTGGTGATCTGTCTGGAGTGAATTTCTGTAGATGTTCCACACATAAATCACAGTTGGTGTGAATTGCAGTCTGCGCAGCAGCCTGAAACTGGACTGCACATGGACCGCACTTGGTATGAATGTGCCGTTAAAAAGTGCAGCTAGTATATGACACGATGAGCCTTGCCATGTTAGTCAGTATTGTCTCCAATGTTAAAAAAGTGGTCTTCTTTTCAGTTGCCAACACCAGCTTTCTCAGTTAACGCTGCCATCCCATTAATAATCATATCAGTTGCTGACCTTGGAATGGAAATGACATCCTGCAGGAGGGAATCAGAAGGCCCTGCACACGGAGATGAAACCAGGTGTAGGGGCAAAGATATTTAATCAAATACTTATCTTATCTACAAGGAGCCTGGGTTTTAGGACACTGTGAAAGATTAGGCTTGAATCGGTTCCCAAAGTGGAGAAATCTCAAAACGCTGGCTCAGTTCTCTATGTGTGTATGGTGTTGCAGTCCTAATAAAACCTAATAAAACCAATACTGAGCTTATTATGGATCATTATGGAGAACCAGAGACCCGATATACTTTTGAATAAAGCTTTCATTTGAAGCTAGATTTGTTGTGTTTGCTACTGGATTGACTGCACATGCTATGTTGTCTTTTCTGTGTTTCTCTGGCAGCGTCACAGCGCCAACAATGGGCCTGGTATAAGTACCAAAGCAGTTTTAGCAGCCGTGTAGAATTGATTTTTATTGCAGTGCTGGTTTTACAGACTCCATTTTTGAAAGTATATACCTGTTTTGTCTTATTGTTTGAGTAAACAAAGCCTTAATTTTAATTAATATTGCACAATGTAAAATGTCCTGATAGATGGTTGCATTGACTCTGGACTTAATAAAGCACAATGGATGACCAGCAGATGACATGGCTCCCCAAATCAACAAACACTGTGAAACCTTCACACTGGACTTCAAGCATCTTGGATTGTATGCCTCTCCATTCTTCCTCCAGACTCTGGGACCTTGGTTTCCAGATGAGATTCAAAATTTGCTTGCATCAGAAAACAGAACCAATGAGCAACAGACCAGCAGCAAACTGACAAGAGGAATGCAACATTTGAAGCCCATGTCCAGGATATGTCTGTGTGTGGAGGCTCTTGATGCACTAGCTCCAGCCTCAGTCCACTCCTTGTGAAGTCCCCCAACGCTTTTGAGTGACCTTTTCCTGACAATCCTCTCTAGGCTGTGGTCATCCCTGCTGCTTGTGCATCTTTTTCCCTTCTACATCACTTTCACATAACTTTCTAGTAGTGTGCTTTGATACAGCACTTTTACAACATCCAACCTTTTTGCAATTACTTTTGGATTCTTTCCCTCCTCATCAAATGTGTCAGTAATGGCTTTCAGCACAATGATTGTGATTCCTACTGAACCAGACTGAGAGGTCATTTAAAAGCTCAGGAAGCCTTTGAGAGTGTTTTGGAATTATTAGCTGATTAGAGTGTTACACTTAAAGCATACAATGTAGAACCTTTTTACAATATTCTAATCTTCAGAATTTTAAATGTGGTGTTTTCATAAACTGTAAGGCATAATCATCAAAATTACAACAAATAAATACTTGAAATATCGCTTTGCCTGTATCATATATTAGTTTCACCTTTTAGGTTGAATTACTTAAATAGTCCCTTTTAAACAAGAAAATGGAATAGCCTTGATTTGCTTTCACTTTTTCCATTTCCTTGATGCTGTTATTTTACAGCTAATTCGTTGCCCTGCTTTTAACATGGCCACACACAGCTCACTATTAACAATCTACAGGAGGCTGTTAGAATGAGATTTGTTGAAAGTTAGAATAAGCAGTCCGCAACATTCAGCATCACTGAGCTTCCACCTTTTGAAAATTCTCAGAGCCTAAGTAACACTTTTTTCCTGTCTTCCTAACTTACCTGGAAAGGCATTATTAAACTTCTGGTCATCTTAGTTTATGATATGCGAGGTTATGCCATTTGTGTTGCTGCCTTGTCATCAAATTTATAAGCAATGGCCAGAAAGTCTCTCTACATTTCCTGCTGTGTCTGCAATGTCAGGATTCCGAAGATGCTCTGATTTGATGCAAGCCATTCTTCGTCCTAAGGGAAATACAACTTGTTGGATCAGAAATCAACGCTACAGCTCTGTACCATGACAAAGAAATGCAGCACGTCACCTTTGGGCTTGGACGTGGAAAAGTAATTGATCTATGTGATCAGATGGTTTCACGGCAGACAAAATTCCACCAGGGAGCGACTGACAAAAAGACTTTCCCCGGTAGACTGTGTACGATTTACTTTTCTTGCCAATGCACCCCTTTCTGTCAACCTACATCTGGCTACCGGGGCGAGTGATGGATGACAGCTGTCAGTCGGCTATCCGCTCCACCTCGTCATTCCCGTCGGATACCTCTTCTGCCACTGTTAAAGTCCATCTCCTTTTGTATGGCAGCTCTGACAGAGGAGCCACGCTGGAACTAGATCTCATTCCCCACAGTCAACAATAACTTACCTGCTTTTTCCTTTGAAAGTCTCTGAGAAAGGACATTTATGTCTAGACGGTTTACAAGGATTGGCATGAGTTTTTCCCGACCAGGGCTGGTGTCTGCCTGTATTGGAAAAGGCCACATATGTAGTCATCTATAGTACACATTATAAAATGCTGTTTGACTTATAGGCTATGTAGGCTATTTAGAGACAAGACAAATTTTTATAAGACAAAGTTTCCCTGTGGTTTCACATGGTGCAGCGGTTATAAAAGGAGCTCTATGTTCACAGGCCCTAGCGCTTGAAGTGGTCATCCTGGGGTCAACTCCTGAACATTTGCAGACTGTCTCTCCCCATTTCTGCACTGTCCACTTTAAATAAAGACCACTGTGGCCACAAAAATCTTTTAAAAACAAGACGAAGTTTACAGTTGATTCTTCTGTAGAAACGGTAGCTATGATGGACCTTTAGAATAGTAGAGCAACTTGTTTTAATTCAGGTATTGTATGTACGTACATGTTCAAACAAGAAGGAACTCTGGTGCCTCCACGTTGCGCAGAACGTTGTTGCCAGACTTTTAACGTGTATTAGTACAAGGCTTCTTAACGCTGGTCCTCATGCTTTAGGTGTTTTCCTTCTGTCACAAACCTGACCTAAATAACTGGGTGACTGAAAGACTTCTGCAGTACCTGATGGCATTCATGAGCTAATGCTTATTTTAAACAGGAGCAGAGCTAGAGCACCACACCAGAGGTGTTGGAGAAGAGATGCATCTAAAACATAAATGTTGCTCTTATGTGTGTCTGCACATGGGGGTTGGGTTAGGGGGAGGGGGTATAAATGTGACCATGCTTTAAATCTGGGGAGAGGGATGATAATATTGTATATGTAGTTTTATTTTTAATCTTTAAAGCACTTTGAGTAGCAATATTTTTATGAACAGCGCTTTAAAAATTAAGTTTGATGATTAAGGACTATGGCCCCAGAGGACAAGGGTGAAGAAACACTACTATAGTACTGTGTTAAAAAAAAAAAGAAGGATCAATTCTTATAAAAATTGAACTGAATTGATTCACAATTCGAAAATCTATTTAAATGTTGAACATTGATTACCCTTTTTACAGCTAAAATTGGAAAATAAAGTCCAGACGGCCATTTTGAGGTTTGTGTCTGAAAGGGTTGATACAGTTTCTCTAAGTGAACTGTTACTCACCGATTGTTATGTCATTGATTTACAACCATATAATTCAGTTAACAGCTCCAAAATAAGTTGAAAATCGCAGTTGAATTGATTCTTGAAATTTGAATCGATATCCAGCTCTACTCTACGAGTAAAAAAAAGCACACATCTCCATAGTTTTGAGCAACACTCTATTGGTTCTTAGTTTATTTCATGATCTATTTTAAGAAAGTTTTAATGCATTTGGTTTTTTTTGTGTGTTTTCTTTTTTTGCATAATTGTGAACCTAAAATTTTCTTCCTCTAAAGGACCAATGGTAGGAGATTTCCTGGTGGAATTAACCAAAGGAAGAAAAATCAAGGTTTATATTTTTGAAGGATGATATATGTTATAATTTTTTTTATTTTGTAGTTGATGCTAAGCATCTATCAAAAATTATTAAAAAACTCCAGATATCTAGCTGTAGTTTCCCTTGGATAAATAAAAAAAAATCTCCCTGGACTTGGTTGTTATTAGCACTTATGGCTGGTTATGTATCTCTGGTGGCTTCTGTTAAAGGGGATTAAAAGCATAAAAATGGTCAGAGAATCGAATAACTGTGTGCAATGAAGGGGAGATACAGTATGCATCATCTCCATTTAGCAAATACAAAATGTCAGGAATTATAGCTGCACGTGTAACCTTCACAATGACAATAATGCTTATTAAAATCAAAATAATTATGCCTTGCCATAGGGCATTAAAATGTCTGTTTTGTGTTTGTAGCCTTGCTCCACTTACAATTATAGTGTGACAATAGCACAAGTAGAACCTTGATTACCTCATAAACCTAGTTAGCAAAATATGATAATCTGATTATTATCAAAACACACAACACAGAAGAATGCAGGCATAGATTAAACAGAAAGTTCAGGTTATATTTTGGGTTTTTTGTATATATGTTGTATTCTGTTGTATTTAGAAGGAGAATAATTATGCATGCTGTGCATGAGAAAAATAATGCAGAGCTGTGTTTGGTATTGTATGTTTTTAATTTCACTGAGAAAGGATTTCAATGTCTTACCTGATGAACCTGATTTTTTATTACACCAAGGGAGTATACACTGAAACGTTAAATTATTACTGTAAGTAGTTTTTTTCAAAAAGTTATGTTGATTTGATGACAACTGTAAATTTTGGTACAATGTAAATCGAAAACACTTGACGCAAAATAAAAAAACACTTGCTTTATTTCATGATGGTCTGAGTGTCAAAAAGTTATTGAAAAGGCCCCATTTTTATATTTTCCCATATAAAAGATATTTTCCAACTATCAAGTTCAGGTTATAATAATCTATGGGCCCCAATTTATCAATATTCCAAAAGAAGCCTGCAAAACTGTGTGCACTGGAAAAAAATTGCGCCAGAGGCATGTTCGTGATTTGCAGGTGATTTACTGAGATTGCCAAACTCATAAC
This sequence comes from Apricaphanius iberus, assembly GCA_028564705.1. Lineage (NCBI taxonomy): Eukaryota > Metazoa > Chordata > Actinopteri > Cyprinodontiformes > Aphaniidae > Apricaphanius > Apricaphanius iberus. The sequence goes on from JAPXFQ010001616.1 coordinate 359,514, forward strand.
AGGCACAAAGAACAGTATTCAAATGAGGACTTTCTGTCTGCTCTGTGTATTATGGCAAGCCGAATGAGAATTTATTCTGATATCTTGATGTCAGGCATAATTGTCATGAACATGCAAGCCATTTCTGACCACTAGTTAACTAGCGAGTCATGTTTGTGTGAACTAGTTAACTAGTGAGGGTCAAAATATATACACTAGTTGACTAGTGTCAACAAAAATGCCCAATAGTTAACTAGTGAACACATTTTGGATTCACTGGTTAACTAGTGAGAGCTGGAAATGTCCACTAGTTAACTAGTAAAGGCCAAAATGCATACCAGTAAGCTAGTTGTAGGTTTTTCTGCCTCACTAGTTAACTACTGACAGCCAAAAATGTGCACAAGTTTACTAGTGAAGGAATAAATCCTCAGTAGTTAACTAGTTGGAGTAGGTCCATGTCACTAGTCAACTAGTGAACCATAAATTGCTTACTAGCTAGCTAGGTGATGGCAGCAATCTCACTAGTTAACTAGTTGATGCATCTATTGTCCAAACTAGTTAACTAGTGATTTCATAAATTATACTAGTAAACTAGTTCAAGCCTAAATTCATGCTAGTCAGCTAGTGGCAGAGAATTCTAATTGGGAGGCGGAGAATTCCTCAAATTGAGGCTTTTTATTAGCTCCCTATGTCTAAGTAAAATATGACAACCAATCACACTGTAGAATTTCACAAAATCCCACCCAAAACATTTGCATGTGGCATACAAGTTAACATGCTGGCCAAAGGAACTTTAGCTAGTAAACTAGTGGCTTCAGTGTTACACTTACATGTAAACTAGTGAAGGCAGAACTGCTCACTAGTTAACTAGTAAAGACACAAATGCCCACTAGTTAACTAGTGAGGTGCAAAAAGTGTCACTAGTTTACTAGTGTGCCCCAAAACGCCCACTAGTGAACTAGTGATGGCAATTTCCATTTGACTAGTTAACTAGTGAGGTGCAAAAAGTGTAACTAGTTTACCTAGTGAAGGCCATTTCAGCACCACTAGTTAACTAGTGAGATGCCAAAATGGTTACTTGTTAACATCTAAAGGCAAAAATACCCCCTAGTTTAGTGTTGCGGTCCTTACTAGTTAACTAGTGGCATGCATATTTTGTTCACTAGTAAACTAGTTACACCAAAAAACACAAAGAAGTGGAGCATTTTTGTCCACTAGTTTACTAGTGGAACAATTGAAGTCTCACTAGTTTGCGTGTGTTGCAGTGAAGCAACTCACTAGTTAACTAGTGCGGAGCTATCTAGTTAACTTCTAATGCAAAAATGTGATCTAACTAGTTAACTAGTGACAAATTGGCCTTCACTAGTTAACTAGTTGACATGTTTGGCTTTACTAGTTCACTAGTAATGGAACAGGACAGACTCACTAGTTAATTAGTGAGCATATCTGCATTATAATGTCTTTCAGTAGTTTATAGAGGGCTAATTGAGTCTTACATGTTAGCTAGTGAAGACAAAACCCTGTCCATAGTGAACTAGCTGTAGAAAAATGTCCCTCTCACTAGTAAACTAGTGAAATTTGAATAAATACACAAATGGCTGGCATTTTGTGCCACTGGTTAACTAGTGGGACCGCAACACTGGCCACTGGTTTACTAGTAAGCAATGTTACACATGCATACAAACGAAGAAGGCGGAACAAGGATGTTGATTGGTCCATTTAGGACTCAAAAACCTAGAAAGCATGGCTGACTTCGTCCAGGCTGTTCTTTGAGCAATTTTATAAACTAAGTTCGTTAGAGCATAAAAATATGTTTTGATAACATTTCTAGTAACAAAGTTGTGGTGCATTGCTGTAATCTTCGTTCAGTTAATGTGTACAGTCTTTAGTTTTTCAGTTATTAGTCTGAAAAAGCCTGCAGTCTGAAACCAGCGGCAGACAGCATTTCTGTTGACGTAGAACTGCATATATTAATCAGTTGCTGACCACTAAATGTGTAGCACATGTGGTGGAGTGGCAATAATCTGTGTTCTGCATCCTGGGGCTGGTGGATTGAATCCTGTCTGGGGAGTGTGCTCGGATTGAATAAAAAAATTCTAGCTGACTGTGTCTGCGTTCTCCCGCAGCCACCAAACTCCCGAATTTCTCCTGATATCTGATGGCATTGCGTTTCATAAAGACTCTGTTTCTTATGAGAGGGACGGAGAATAAAACATGTCACACTTGCATTTTGCCAAGGAAGGTGCTATGGGGTACAGTTTCCTCATTCCGGTCATAAATAATCATCACCAGTTCGTGAAGTTCGCCGTTTTAATCCAAAATAGGTCACCTAAAAGATTTGTGTACGTGACGTATGGTGCAGCAGCCAGCCGCAAATTTTCAAAACAGTCTTTATGTGACTGACAGAAGCTGTAGTTTCAATTACTATTTACACCCTCCCGGTAATTAAGGATTAAAAAATATTTCAACCGACCTCGCATCTAGTTTCCTTTTATGTTGGCTGCACGATGGCAGTGGATATTTTTCCCACAGCTCTTTTGGCCCGAAAGCGCATCTATTGCGCTTATCTGGCAGAAAAAGAACTTACAGCTTAAAATCAACACTTAATGCTGCGCTGCGACCAAAATGAGAGAAAAAAAACAAAACAAAAAAACGTTCTCACCCTCTTCTGACACAGAGACTCCTATGAGTTTTATGAATGCATAATAAGGAATTATTTCTAAATCTTAAATGCTCCTATCCAGGAGGTTAATAAAGAGCCCAGGGTGGGTCTAGGACTGTAACAAGTTTTATTTATTTCATAATTTAAATAATGGTAGTTATGGTATAAAATTCTATTACAAATCAATTAGCTACACACACATTCATTGTGTGGATATAACAAATAAAATAAAAAAGCACAAAAAATTCACACAGATCATAAAAGAATGAAGTAAAAAAATGAAAGTTATGTTGCAATAAAAACTTGTCTATAACATTTTACTTCATAATTGCAACCGCATCAAGTTGCATGTATAGTGCATGTATCAAAACCATTGATCTGAAGATTAATGCTGATATATAAAAGCCTTTGAAATGTATGAAGTGCTTGTAATTATATTTCAGTACATCACAGAAAAAACTGAAACAAAGATCTAAAAGCAGTTTAGCAGCAAACTTTGTAAAAACTAATATTTGTGTCATTCTCAAAACTTTTGGCCACAACTGTATATATATATATCCACGCTCCCAGTGTACCAGTCGAGTATGAAATACGTGTTACGGTGCGTTCAGACTGCACGATTTGTCAGCGTCAAGCAAAGCTCACAATTCCACAAGTTTGACGCATATACACAGCAAATACATCTATAAGCTGAAGCTTACAAAGTTCGTAGGCAGGGATTTCTCTGCCGAAAGATTTAAACATGAGCAGATCATGGTTGGCTAGACAACGACGAAGTCGGGTAACATCACAACACTGAGACGTTTTGATTGGTTGCCGTGGTGCATCGTGAGCTTTAAGACCGTCAACAGTTCAACTAGTTGAACTTCTGCGTTGGTGACACTGATGATACTAATGGTGAACACACCATTAGTATCATGAACTACATTCTTATATAGCAGACATAGCAGAGACCGAATGAATGTGTCCAGACTGAAAATTTCTCATTTTCATCTCTGTACTGTAAATGGACCAATTGTTGTTGTCACCTTCCCGTCCCGCAAATTTGCGTAGATCCAGTTGAAGCAGCAGGGGCACCGGTCTGTTATTGATCCATCAACTAGAAAGCAGAGAAAACGGACTGAAATGCTGAGCATTATCAGAGCAGACTGCTTTTTTTGTTTTTGTTTTTTTGAAAGCACATTGTGCTAGGCTATGTAATATTTTCTGTTACATTGATATAGGGATTGTTTTAAAAAATAGATTTTTTTATTTTTTATTTTGCACCTTTATGAGCAAATATATCTGCAAATGCAGTAGTCCAGGTCGAGTGCAAAATGAACCTACCGCCTTCGTCATTGTGCAAATGAAGTTAACAGACGTGACAACAATTTTCATGTAGCCTGTTATACTATTGGCCTCCTGTTGTGGTCATATATAATATATTTCATTCCTTGATCAATATGCAATCTGGGTATTTCTGTAAGAAGACGCAAAATATTGGGAGGAGAACAGTAAAGAAGTAGGCGTTAAAGGTGCAGCATAAAAGTGTTAGCGACTGCAATTTATTTACCACATAAACCTGAGAATTATGTAAATATTTACCTGTTTTTCTCCCAAAGACTCATCATAACTGAATATGCGCTCATCACGTCTCCACCAGGTGTGCTGAGCAAGCATGATCCTAGTGGATCCTCATTACTTTCTCACGAAGTGGTTAGCCTTCCCGGAGTCTAATTAATAAAATGTAGCAATCATATACAATACCTCAATGATAATTATCTCCAGCTGTCAACGGGTAAGAGGCAGGGTACACCCTGGACAGGTCGCCAGTCCATCACAAGGCCACACATAGAGACATACAGGACAAACAACCATGCTCGCACACACCCACACCCTAAGGACTATTTAGAGTGATCAATTAACCTGACAGTCATGTACCCGGAAGGAACCCACGCATGCACAGGGAGTACATGCAAACTCAAAGCTCTGGGCCGGGATACGAACCCACAACCTTCTTGCTGCAAGTGCAACAGTGCTAACCAATGCGACATTGTGTTTTCTGAATCCGAGATCGCAACTGATATCTACCTGGTACTTAATTAGAATTTAATGAAAAACTTAGACTGTTCCTTATAGGGTTTTTAGTGACCACCAATCAAATTAATTAAAACAAAACAATATCAATACTGAATGGTTGGAAAGGATCAATGGCCCTTAATGAAACAACTGGATTGAGGTTTAGGTTAAGGCCATCATTAGAGGAAGGATACTTTATACCAATGAGGCGTCTGAAAAAAAAAACAGAGAATGTGTGTGTGTTTGTATGTGAATGAGAGGAGGCATATGTCAGTATTAACAAAGACTGAGGAGAGTGCAGGTTTAATTAAGGCTATCTGCCTAAATGGCAGTGAATATCAAAGGAAATATCATTTTGAGTCAGGTGTGGACTTATTATCTAGAGAGGATAGATTGAGGTAATTAACATAATTATCAGTATGCAGAGTAATTACAATGACATCATAGTATATTATGTTTGCTAAGGGATTTGCATAGTGGCCACTGCTATATTACGCTGCATTAGTAAGATATTGATCGTGTACCAATCTGTGTCTTAATGGAACTTTCAACTCTCTTGTTTCCTAACACTTTCCTTACAGACCTTGAGTATGAAAGCATCATTTACATGAACATCTTTGCCAATTGTCTGACACTGTCAGATAATGTCTACCCCAGTGCTTTTAGATTTACAACAGCGCATGAAACCCTCCCACATCACCACACTCTATCCTTTGCTCAATTGGAGATTATTATGCACCCGCTGACATATGAATAGAGCAATTTGATAAATAAATCAATACCTGGACTGTTAGAATTATACTTGTCAATGTTCATATCCCATAAACATTGAAGTCAGAATCTCCATTCCATGCTCCATCTGTTGATGCAGAGCAGGGCAAAAGGGCTGTAAGACACTCAGAGGTTCAGTGGACATTTGTTGGCCTGGTCAATCAAAGCTTTTGTATGTAACATGGCAGAACATGGAAAAGTACAAAATACATCTGCAAGGCGCCATATAAACTGCTTGAGAAATTTTTCCTAGTCTTCAGAATCTCTAGAGCTTGTTGGCATCTCCACTTAAAGTGGACCTGACATGAAATTAGCATTTTTTGATCATATCTTTTAGTTCCCCCAGCCTGCCCACGGAGTTAAAATTACTGATTAATCTTTCCTTTGTTCCGGGGTATGTCTGCCTACTTAGTGAAATTAGCACTCAGAAATGGGCTGTTTGACAGTTCGGCATATGACGACACATTTCGGCATATTTCGTGTAGAGTTCCAGCCAATTACCCCCTTCCCTGAACTACACCCTGCAAGTCCCTCCCTCCGCGGCGTGGAGAGCTACGGTAACAGGCAAACAACAAACCAACAGCATGTAGTCCAGACCGCATCCAAACTGCACTGTACCTGGATGTACAAAAGAGAACATACATTTTTTTGTCCTCCCCACTTCTGAGCCACTGAAAAGCTTGTGGATAGATTTTATGTTTGCAGGGAATGTGCCCGACAGACTGCCCAAGCCTGAGGTAGTTTGTGGCAAACATTTCTAGGATGACTGTTTTTCCAACTTGGGACAATACAGCAGTGGATTTGCAGATCGTCTTAAACTTCTACCAGAATTAATACCAACTCTCTGTGAACCAGCAAATATCCATGTACAAGTAAGCATATTTCCTCAATAATGTCCTTCACTTGTTAGTAGACATTGTGGCATTATTTGAGTTGTTCGCCCTTTCAATTAGCTTTATAGCTAACATTCAGAATTAGCTTCACAGCTAATTCACCAGTTTGTTTATGTAGCATTGGTTCTAGTATGCTTGTATTTGGGGGAAAAAAGATTATGTATTATAGTTGAACATTCAAAATATCGTTAGAGACTCATTGACCACAGTAGCGCATAGCCAAGGCCCCGCCCTCCGAAACCCGGTCGTTCTATGCTAATGCTCACAGAAGGGCCACCTTGTCACACCTGCAATTCTACAACAAGGCTGAATTACGGAAAGTGATCCTTTGATATAGTATTAAGGTACTTAGAGTGTGGCTAAAAAGGGCCCAAACATTGCGGGGAATTTCATGCCAGTTCTACTTTAAAAAACACTGAATTATAGGCCACACTGGTTCAGCAGCATACAATATGTTTTTGCACTAAGGAGGTTTTCCACTTGGATGTTGGTTGGAAAAAAAATCTATGCAGTGTCTTTCTTCTATTTAAAATATTTAAAATTTTATTTCTGACTTGCAACTGTGCCTTAAGTGCCGAACAATGTAAAGGTTTACACAGTATAAGAATAAAACAATATTCGTTAAATTCTTTAAAAAATCCCCCAAATCCTTTGGTTTTGTCTTACTTACCTCATTAACCTTATAATTCCCTATTGGAATTGATCATTCTAAAAGTAATTTGTTGATTTCTTTGATGTGATTTCATTTCAGCCAATGTTCTACAAAAACAACTTTGGCGCCACTAAATCAGCAGTTGCTTGGTTACCAAATTGTACAAATAGTGACACTTCAGATTTTTTATTTTGCTTTCTCATAATTAGAAAAGAAATATTCAAATTTAATTCACCAAGCTTTTTAAAAATACTTCTTTTGTGGGCCTTCTGTATTGATGTGAAGACCACCAGTGACTAATAGTGCCTCAGTTTTCACAAAAGATTTTATGTTAGAGCTTTTCTTCTAAAATATGTGTTGTATTGATTGAAACTATAAAGGTGCCAGTTTGAAAGAATGGAGAGAAGGACATGCTTTGTTCTCTTTCTAGTTGGGAGAGGCTGCAAGAAATGTCACTAATACAGAAGGTTTTCTTCAGAGCATGGCGCAAAGCTCAAAATCAGTATTATCCCCTTTTTAAACAGTTGTCAGCCAAAGACAAGAAATACTCTATCAAGCTGTGGGGAATTGTAATACTCCCACACAGACTGCACAGTATTGAATAACAGCCTGATTTAAGTGCCCATCACTGTCCTAATTGGTTTCCTCTGGCTCTGTGTCGGCTCTACTTTCTATGGATCTCTAACATTCTGACCAGTCTTGTTCTTTTTTCTGGGAGCTTGAATACATCTGCTCTCTCTTTCGTACAGTAATTTACTGCTTGGCCTTATCTCAGACTTTCCCTTCATTCCCAGTGACTAATACAATGTGAACCTGTTTTAACTTTGATTGATCAGACCTCACTTTTCTGAGACCACCAATTAAACAGACACATTTTATTTCAGTGCCTAGAGTTAAATCAACTCTCACTAAAGTATAAACTTTGTGATTTATATTTCCTCTATCTGTTTAGAGAAATATTCCATTTCCTTTTAAGACTCTGATGGATTCCTAAGTCTGGTGATAGGGAAAATAAATAATTACAGTTATTAATTAAATTAGGAATAGTAGCAATAGTATAATTGAGCTCTGAAATCTACCTATCCGGTTTTTGGTGTTTTTCACCAACAAAACAGCCGCCCTTAGATGAAATTAAGTTATAGATTTTTATTTTTTTTGTCACTGCCTTACTTTAATTTAAGTTATAGTTACTCTGACTGGAAACACTTTATGTTCCACCATCAGAACATGATTCAAACAAAAAGATCTAGCGAACCACCTTCAAACCCCATTCATGATCAAATAGGTTTTTGTTGCTATGCAAATTACTGTTCTATAAAAATGTCAGTACATTTTGAAAGATTATTATCATAAAATCTTACAACGTGGAAGTTGTTTTCATATTCTAAAAGCTCTCTTCGGACTTACAATACTGCCTTTATGCTCAGCAGGTAGCTTCAGCCTCCATAACCAGCTAATCTGGTTTTATACTGACTGAAGACCCCAGTAGAGTTATCTACCAAGTACTGCTGTGCTACATACTAGACTGTGGGTCTTTTAGGGACCAACTAAAAAGTACCAACACCCCAGTCATAGCAATCATGTATATGATTAGGTACAGAATGAACATAACAAGCTGCAAATAGTAGTATCCCTTTTGAATATGAAGGCTGAAAGCCCAGATCAAGGCACAGAGAAAAGCAGCCTTTAGGGGTATAAAAATTTGCAATGATGGTTGAATTTGCTCAGTGTAGCAGCTGATACCTATAAGTCTGTGAGAGCAAATATTCAGTTCCCTGACTAGGAAGTTACTAGCGTAAAGCAGATGAAATAAAGCGTATATTCACAAAATAATACATGTCAATTCTGAATGTAAAAATTATGTGATCAGAACAGAAACAAAAACACTTTTCTTTCAAGCTGACCAAACTGCAGCCTACAAGAACTAGACCTAGTATGCATTAAGTAGACATCCAAACAGCTGAAACCATAAAGGGTTGGACTTCTACAGGGTCACTCATTAACTTTGCTAGTTAATGAGTGAGCAACAGAATAAATGAAACAACCAATGAATTAGATTTATAATGGTTGACCTAAGTCCAGCCAATGTACTTGTCACATAAGACAGAACATTTTCAATCAGCAGAGGATCTCCTGTTAGGCTTCACTGCTGTAAAGTTGTGCAGGCAACATGACTCAATACATCAATACTGGCCAGAGGGAAATTGGAAGTGACATCAGAGGAGCCATACGCCAGCTCCAGATCGACGGAACAGTCACTCACCATTGCGAGATCAGACGCAAAACCCTGCAAACTCCTGGACTGACTGGAGGGAAAATTGTTTAAGAAAAGAAGCTGCATTTAAAGCTGCAGAGCAGTATATTTGCTCTGCTTTTGAGGAGAATTAGTCCCTGCAGTAAATGCTCCACTAGATTTACTACATCAATTTATTTATCTTTACAACGCGCTCAGCAAAATAGCCCTCCACTGTAATGCTCAAAATAATTCTGACTATTTTCATAGCCCTCCACTGTAATGCTCAAAATAATTCTGACTATTTTCATTGCTAAAAAAAACCTGGCACCTATAAAGCAGAAATTGGCACTACTGAGACCCACCAATTCATTTTTGCAACATGAACGGCATGTTATTAGTTTCAATGGGAAAACCTTCACTATAAAGACCAGTGTAAGGCATTTCACAGAAATCATTTCACACAACACACGTTTTGAGGGAAAAAAGATTAGATTCAAAGAAATGTATAGCGGCAGCTCATAATGTCTGCAAAACTAAGTAGTCCACCACTCTGTAGTCCTATAATCAGTGCTGCATACTAATATGGGATTGACCATGATCACATTTACTATGGGGTCAAGTGAGCTACAGTATGTACATGCTCAAGGACTGTGTGTAATGACCCCCTGCTGATCCCAAGTTCCAAGGATTCTGGTTAGAAGGTACATTAAGCACTAATATCAAGGATCTTGCGTTTGAAGGACTTTGCTTCACATATTGTAAACATATTTTTGTTACATTTCATTTAATTAGGTGTTTAAAGTTTTGGGGAGTGAAAAGCTGTTTCTGTCACAATAAAGTGCCTCCTTGGAAATTGGTCCTAAACATTATAACACGGATTGGAGATTAATATAGGGAGATGGCATGTTGTTGTTGGTACCTTAGTTGTTCTTTGGCTGGAAATCGGCTTATATTGTGAAGGACTGTGTCCTTTAGACTTAGGCTACGTCCACACTAAGCCGATAAGGTTATACGGGGAGTTAGATGCCTAATGTTATCCACTCAACACGAGCATTTACGCCCCGTTTAAGGTCCCATGATTGCGCAATCCCATACCGACCTGTACAAATACTGGGCATGCGCGAAAAGACGCACGAAACACACGTTTAATCTACGGGACGCCAGCGCCTACATAATATATACAAGAAGCTCTACAGCACAGTACATATCTGCTTGTCCTGTTAACCGAAGAGAACAATAGCTGCTCAGAAGAAGAGAGAGTTTTTGGTGTGGACAGACGACGAGATCGATTTATTACTCTTCGCTGTTGTCTTTGTCTGTAGTGTAGTATTGTTTTTGACGCAGCATTCATTGACGCCACTTCCTTTTATTATTCGGGGAAGCTGTCCACACTAGCTCGTTTAGCCGTTGAATTAAGATTTAAACGGCTTTCTTACCCGGCTAATAGTTATGCGGCCACAGACCTTAAACGACGCCGTGTTAGTGTGGACGATAGGGGGGTGTAGACTAAATAATTATATGTTTAAGGCATTATCTGGCTTAGTGTGGACATGGCCTTAAACATGGCAGATATGTTTCTCACTCTCCGTCTTTCTGCCTCTGTAAACTGTGGAAAAAAAATACAATCTGTTTCAGGGATTAGCATCAAAAACACTAATGTTAAAGAGCTGGTGGTGCCTTGTCTCCTCTTTACAGGCACACTGTCTCTAAAATGTCTGTTAGCATCTTTAAAGGGTAGAAAAGAATTATATATGCCAACCCAGGTTGGTTTTATGTAGCTAACAATGCAGAGAGTAATGAAATTTTATTTCATGGCCCGATGAATAATTGTGCAACAACTAGGGGTGCAGCAATACATCTGGCTCAGAAAAAAGTACATAATTTTAGACTGAAGAACTAAACAAGATTTTATCAAGGCCTCAGCAAACATTTTTCACTTATTGATTAAATGCTTTACAAATCACATACCATGTGTATATGTTTGTTCTTGTCTATACTACATACTGAGGACCATTTTTCATTTTTTAACCACTCCAAAGTGAGGATATTTTGGCTTGTCCTTACTGAGCTCTACTAGTCTTAGTAGATAAAAAAAATTATGACATCATATAAATAATATGACAACATAATATATGACAATCATGGGATAGTAACACAAGTTTCTTATAGTGCTTCATTGCCCATGAATGGACTCTCAAAATCGTTGAAGGATGTTTCAGAGTTTGATTTGTGTTCAGCCGACAGTAGAATACCCTATAAATCTCAAAAGGCACGGTCTGTCACTCAGTTATCTTTCTTGTCTTTTGCTGGCTGATCTAAAAGGAGGATGGCATAAACAGGATAATATTTAGTTCTTGCATAATGTAAAATCATATTGTGGGTGTGTATTTGTCCTTGGCTTGGTTTAATCACATTTTTTTCCTGAGGGTCGAACAGTATCTTGACATTCCACAATACTTTGGGCATTCTGTAGAAAAAGACACATTTTGAACTCCTCATATGTAAGTGAATCACAGTTGTTCACCCAGTGTACTTACGGTTAAATAGAAAAATAAAGTTTCTGTCATCATGCAAAATATATTAGAATTGGCCCTATCAGCTGTGTCCAACTAAAAAAAGATGTTGAAATGTTATGTTGTAGGTTATGTTTCTGATGTATAGATTTTAATTTGTTTGTGACTGATCTGTTGTGATCAAGGTTTTTTTCTTTTGTAGAGTGGTCTCCATATTTGTGCACCTGGAACTGATTTGTAAAAATCCTTAAAATAAATCCCTATTTTTGCTACAGAAACATAATCTGACTCTGTTTAATTCATAAAATGATAACATTTACTTTGTGTATTTTACTGCATTTAGGTTTAACAAAATCCTTGTTAAATGCACGTGTTAGCACCCCTCTTATACCTTTAAAACATCATTGCCCAACAAAGGATACTGTTCAGCCTTTTGTCATTCTTACCCCTGTTCTTTTAATCATACATGTATTTACACTACCTACCAACCAACCAACCAACAACTTCAATGCATGTAATATATTGTCTAAACTCTCAAATAAATATTATATTTCTCAGGATTGAAAAAATACTCTAGATTGTCCAAGATCCTCTCTCGTGAATTTTTTTCAGGAAAAGTTTCAGTTTGACAATAAATACAGCTATAAAAGCTTACTCAGCATAAAAATAATAACAAAGTATAGCTGTTTTAATTTAAATATATATTTTCTTTTGAGTAAGTAGCACTCTGGGTGCGATTTGGGTACCACAATTCAATTTTAATATGATTATTTTTGTTCCTTTCCATTTAGGGTTTTTTAATATTCTTCCTTACTTACATTCTACTTTTAAATCTATTCAGTTCACTTATTTGAATTGTCAAAACAAATGTATGCCCTGGCCTTTAGCAAGGTCAAATTTTCCATAAAACCTAAAGGAAATGTGTGTTGGGAATAGAAGTAAAATATAGGGTGATGATCATATTTTAGTTCCATAGTAGAGGACACATTGTCCAATCTTTAAACACTTCATTCATATACTGTTTAGAAGATGTTTTTATTTCAACATATTTAAGGTATTTCTATTTTATGAGGTTGAAAGATTAGAAAACCTTCAGACTTATGAGTCAACCATTACCAAAATAACTTTAAAATTCAAATTTAAATGATTAGTCTTCTTCATTAAAAAATAACCCCACAATAATTATAGATCCCTTTTATAGCTCATATAGGACAAGAATTGCACAAACATCAGAATCTTTTCATAGTTTTTGGATCAGTGTGACCAGTGGGATGACTGGTTCCTGACATACACAGAAACTAATCTGCAGCAATGAGCATGCTGCACTCTGCCACACATCAATACAGTTGCGAACAGGATAGTATGGAGCAAATTTCCTTTGCGGTTTGCCGTAAAGCTACACTAGGGCTAACGTCTGGTTAACATGACCTGCCTGTGCTGCACTGTCCTGCAGCTATGGGACGACGGCCCCAGGCAGCAAATGGGAAGTGGAACTTTAGGGGACAAAAGGAAGTTACTGCAAAAATTATGCACAACCTTATAGATGCTCCTTTTACAACAACATATTTCTTATGGTATGTAAATTTCGTGCTGCAGGCTTAAACACTAGCTTCTGCCCATCTCCAAAAAATTTCCATGCGGCATGCTGGACTTTCGTGTTTTTCTCACTTTATTATTATGAAAAATAATTGATTTTTGAACACCTTGAATCATTATCGATTTGCGACCTTTCATTTGATTAATTTTTGATGAATTGCACACCCCTACAAGTAAGGGCCCTAAAAAGTCTCATAGCAAGTCATAACATAAAACAAATAATTTCCTTGTAAAAAGACACAATATGGTTTAGTATGTTGATAGTTTCCATGTTTTCCCTTTGCATGCATGAGTTCTCCCTGGGTACTCTGGCTTCCTGCCATAGTCCCAAGATATAATAGTTTCCCATATGTGTGTGTCTCGCACATGATTGTTTGTCCAGGAATGTGTCCTTGGAGTACCCCGCCTCTCGTCCAATAACCCAATGAGATACACACCAACTCTCCCTTCAAACCTGCAGTGACAGACAACAGATGGGTGGGTTTTGTATAACAATATTGTGTTGCTTTATTAGACCTTGTCCTACCCAGAGCACACAAGCTGTAGCTGCGGTGTCTCAGGCGGTGAATGAAATTCACTGCTCACGCTGTTGAAGACCAGTCAGATCAATCTGTTCTGAAGGTTTCAGCATGAATCTCAATTGGAGGAAGCCATTAAGTGCTTTGTATATGCAAGTGCCAGAATAGTTCTGGGAGTCGTAAGGATTTCCCATCTGTGGTCCCATCAGTAATGAACTCGTGCTTATCAGTGCTCTTTGCATTAACTGGTGGTGGAAATGACTTCAGAAGACTCAATTTTTACCGTTTCACAACTGCATCCAAAACGCACATCACTTACTCCGGTTTAACTGCAGAGCCATACAGACGGCATGATGATGAGAGGGCAAAGCACACTGTCAGACGGCGATTCAGAAGTCAGATTCCATTAGTGCCTTGACATTCATGGAATCCGTCAACCGTAAAGAGCTAATAGTAGCTTGCCCCTGCCAGCAATTTGCATGGAGGAGGCTGTGGCATCAAAAACGCCACAGAGAGCCATCTGGAGCTGCAGCTCAAATGGCAGAGTTCTGGATATGCCATTAGCGAAGACTGCTACTACTGCACCTAAGCCAATCAACATCACATAAGTGGCCCACTCAGAGGAGGCAGCTGACAAGCACTCGTTCCAAGACCCAGTTGGGGTGTCTTATCCCAACTGTAATTTAATTGTTTGTTACTTTCTCCAGCACTCTAATTAGAATTGCTGTATTTTTTCTGCTGCAGACTGATTTCCTCTTTCATTTACAGAAAATACAATGAAATATTTCCCACACTTTCAGAAAAGTGAGGGTTTTTTTTCCTCACGACAATGCCTGTTGTACACACAATTATAATAACTGTGTAACGGTGTAAACAGATGTATCGTCTTCTTACAGCTAATCAAACACTTTCTGCAGATGTATATTTACATGTGACTGTGTCAACATTAGCTGTGACATGTTTGCACAGACACAGGAAGCAGAAAAAAGGAGAAGTGTGGTCAACTATCAACTTTAACCTTTTCTCTCCAGATGAGAAAGCGAACAGATATTCAGCTTGCATATCGAGTTATTTGTTAAAGTATCATTGCATTTTTTTTCTCATAACCATAATTTAAATATTTGCGAAAGGAATTGTGATAGAGTAAAGCAGAACATATCGTGAAAGGTAAAACCCAATTTTTTTGTCGTTTTTTTAATCCTACAAGAGTGGCGTACAAATATGTCTAGCCCCTTTTTACCCTTTCATCTGTAAATATACATTACTGTTATACAGGTTTTAGGCAAGGGTGAAAAAAATGTGTGCTGTAAACAGGGATTTATATTGGCAAGAATCTGGTGATACCATATGCATCACAATACAGGGGAATGATACGGTATATTGCTATATATTGCAATACTATGAGTAAAATTATGTATTGAGTTTTAAAACTGAATTTAACTGGGAAAAAATGTCACAGCATTCTAAACACTCAAACCTGTTTCATATTCAACACGCCCAGTTGTTTTACTAGATCTAGTTGATCCACTAGAAGTTGAAAACAGCAACTAACTGGTAGTCATACTTTTAATTCTATAAAGCAAATTACTATCATTTATTGGTCCAATCAAATTTCAATTTTAAAAACATAAAATAAAAATCGAAAAAAGCAATTTAGAGCTTCTGAATATTAATTGTGACAAAATATCACAGTTTCTCCGTGTATCAATATTGTTTTTGAATCCCTAGTGTTATTTTCAGCAGTCAGCAAAATGCAGCAAAAGAACAAAACAGAAATCTTAATCGAATCATTGTTTATTTTGACCACTAAACTTTGCCTTTAAACTAAACTAAACTTTTGCCTTTAAAACAGCATTAATTCTTCTAGGTACATTTGCACAAAGTTCTTGAATGAATTCGGCTGGTAGGTTGTTCCAAAAATCTTAGAGAACTAACCACAGATCTTCTGTGGATGTAGTCTCCTTCACATCCATCTGTCTCTTCATGTAATCCTAGACACAATTTTGGATGTTGAGATGAGGGCTCTACGGGGATCATACCATCACTTCCAGGACGTCTTGTTCTTCTTTATATAGAAGATAGTTCTTAATGACCTTGAGTTTGTTTGGGGTCATTTTCCTGCTGGAGAATACATTTGGGGCCAATCATATGCCTCCCTGATTGTAATGCATGATGGATTAGTATCAGTCCGCATTTCTCAGCATTGAAAACACCATTAATCCTGACCAAATCTCCAACTCCATTTACAGAAATGCTGCCCCCAAACTCGTGCACACTCTTATTAGATCTTATTAAATCTTATTAGAATTATTGACAATTAGGAGGACCATTAGTGTAAATGATCCACCTGGAAGATCTTCTACCATACCTTATAATTCATGATTTAATAAGGTGTAAAATATGCTTTCCCAAAAGGCCAGGTTGTTTTGTATAACTTATAACCAATCCATCAATCATCCATCCAGAATGGGTAAAGCTGGTAGAGGCAAAACACTGCAATGTCAAGTCCTTCAAACTATTAAATTGAGCCTAAAAACATACAGTATGCTTCCATGCTTCCAATGAACATGGATCTGTTTTTTTCTATATCACAACAAACTCTGTATTCTGTATAATAATGTATTCTGGTCACACAGCAATGTCACTGATGCTGGGGAAAAAAAAGACTATGCAAAATTCAATTTAACGTCATGATCACCCTCGGAATTCACATCAGTTTATGAAACTCACACTGCCCAGTCTGC
This sequence comes from Apricaphanius iberus, assembly GCA_028564705.1. Classification (NCBI taxonomy): domain Eukaryota; kingdom Metazoa; phylum Chordata; class Actinopteri; order Cyprinodontiformes; family Aphaniidae; genus Apricaphanius; species Apricaphanius iberus. The sequence goes on from JAPXFQ010001616.1 coordinate 376,136, forward strand.
CGTTTTTAGTCTTCAGATCATCAAGTGCATTCTCAATGGTGGAAAATGTATAATGTTTTATTTTTGTATCATAAACTTCCCCGTTTGTCCTCCCCCTCTGCATCATTCCCACATCCCACTGTCTTTATTGGCTCAGAATTTGTTTCCACTTTATTGCATTTGGCTCACTCTTGCTTTTCTTGTTCAACCTATTGGCACTCAGCAGAGAGTGCTGAGCGTGTAATAAAGTGCTCGTGAAGAGCAGCGTGTGGAACATATGCATTATGCTCCAAAAGAGTTTTGGGCGGCAGTCTTATTCATGTATGTGATATGATCCAGTCAGTAATGAGGTAATGTGCTTCGCAAGCGGTACGTGGGTGAAGATGCTTGCGACAACTTGCACAGTCTGCATCTGGGTATTATGCGTTTTGCATTTTATTAGAGTATCTTGCAAAAGGAAAAAATATATTTCTTAATCATGGAATACATCAATTATTCAATGTTTTTATAACAGTTGAGGCAATCTGCAAGGAAATTGCCTTTTTACTGACTCTGTAAGATATATTTTTCCAAATAATTATCTTTATATGTATCTAAAAGACGGTAGCTTTATCTTACTTACTTAATTTCTTTGTCATGTTAAAACAGCAAACTAATGTATTTTATTATGATTTTTTACAAAAGGTAGACTCAAAATAATCCTACGTTGGATCGACAGACGGATGTGCCTTCATAGGGTATGTCTATGCAAGCTTTGTTAGGTGTGATGGATTTCCCTACATTTGACATTTGTATACATCTTCCCATCAACTCTGACCAACTTCCAATGTCCCAGGTGTCCAAATGTCCAGAAGTATGGCATCACCACAACACGCTCCTGCCACCACTTTGCTTTACCTTGGGAATTGTGTCTTCAAGGGGATGTGCAATTCTGGAATAGACCAAAAAGTTACATTTGGTGACATCTTTAAAATCATATGCAAACAGAATTACACAAATGTGGAATGCATCACAGCGAGGGTATTGAGCTTAGTTTAAAAAAAAAACATTCTTCACCATTTAGCCTGTTGTTTTTCACATCATGATTATGTGTTATTTGGTCTTGGTTTGTCTAATGAAATATCACATTTTATTTAGAGTTTCGTGGTTGTGGTGACAAATGTAAAAAGAAAAAGTAGAAGTGGGAATGAATACTTTTGTAAGGTAACATATTATGTATTGTGCATATGTAATTATTTAACATAGAATCAACTCAAATAGTGCCATAATGGGGAGAGTAGTTAAAAGTGTATAGCATTTGAAATACCGTATACCTGCATGACAACATTTAAACATGGGAAGACTTCTAATAACTTCACACCTCTTTAATTATTATGATGATGACAGGTATTGGATCTTCTATCTTCTGGTAGAGCAACAGACGGGTGCACCCTCATCCATCCATCTATCTATCTATCTATCTATCTAGCTAGCTATCTATCTATCTATCTATCTATCTATCTATCTATCTATCTATCTATCTATCTATCTATCTATCTATCTGTCTATCTGTCTATCTATCTATCTATCTATCGTCTGTCTGTTTCATAGATGGCACTATAACTCATAAAGTTATAGTATAGGTGGATTTTGAAGACATTTTCAGGAAATTGCTGCAATGGGACCAGGAACAAGTGAGTACAAGTTGGAGGTGATCCAGATCATCTTGATCCAGGATTTTTTTTTTTATGATTCTTTAGCTTCCGGAGATAGAACTGCTTTCAGAATATGTGCACGTAGTTTCACAATAAATAGCCAGAGTCCTTAGTAAATAAATGTGGGACCTCACATAAGGTTTTACAAGATATCAAAGATTGATTGAAATAAAAATGTAGGAGACTTTTGAGTTTTAACAACTTTATGGAAACAAATTAAGGTATAAATATTCAACAAACACCATAATATAGACAATACTTTATGAAATCTGAAGTGCAGTAACAAATATTATGAACCTTCAAAATCTATGGAGTTACATCAAGAAGAAACCTCCGTTTTATAAATAACTACTGAACTACGGGTGCACTACATGGGCCCAGGGGCGGAGCCCTTCACTGAGCCGAGCCTCTGGTGCCGGTGCCCACCGTTAAACTGCATTTAGACACTGAGGGCCTGGGGTGGGGTATGTGAGTGTCTGGTAATATTCTTATGTCTCACCCCTCTGTTTTAAGTGCACATTTGAACAACACCAAATTCGAGCGGGGGGAGGGAGGCTAGGGGTCTTCCTATGCCCCTGTTCGCTATTGGCCATCGGGGATTGGAGTACCGGGCTGTCGGGGGCCTGGGCTGGCGGGCTGCTCTTGTTATTATGGGGCTTTCGGGCTTTCTGCTTGTCTCTATCCTGGTGGGCAGGGGGTTCGCCTCCCGGGTACAGGGAATGGTTACTCTGCTGGAACATCGGTGCCTGGACCTGGGAGTATAGAGTATGTATGGGGCGTATAAGTGAGTGTACAGCGTCTTTTTTTCTGTTGTCTGGTGTGTTTGTGAGAATGTGTGTGTGTAAGAGGTATCGGATGTATGATTGATCAGTGGGTCTTTGTCTACTTGTCGGGTTGGGTCTTCAGATAGCCTCTCGCGTGCCACTTTTTAGGCCCCACATCTAGTGGGGGCCTACTTCCCACCCGTCACTCCCTTCCGGTGACTGACGCCCCTGCCCCCTGGTGCAATGTGGGCTCTCTATCTCTGGGGCTGGGGACCTGGATGAGGTCCGGGTCGGCCCTGGTGCATGCCTGGTTGGTCTGGGCGGACCGGTATGTTGGCCAACCGATGCTTGGGACCAAGATCCTCCTTGGATTAGTTGGGGGTGCCAGATTTGGAATAGTAAGAGTGGTGCCATTCGGTCGACTGGCAGGGTCTGGATCTTGCGCCCAGACCCATTATCGATTCCGTGGGTCTCATGGTCGGTCCAATGAGAATCGTTTGTCTTGCCTTGTTTGGGTCCCTGGTCCCGGCGTTGCCAGTTACCGGCAGAGCCCGTGTGCTCATCCCTGCGGCCTCCCAGACACCGGCATTGCAGCTGCTTGATGTTCCTCTGGAGCCTCCATCTGTTCCTCTCTTGGGTGGTGCAGTTAGCCCTGCATTGGTCCACTTCTGGCTCCTGAACTCTCGGGCACTCTGGACATGTGTACCCTGAACCCCCTTTATGTCTGCATAAAGTTCTGTATGAAGGATGGACGGCTCCTTACACCAACTATCAAAGGAAAATTAAACCCACGGTGAAAAAAAAACAATGTTCTTATTACTATTTTCCTGCATATAGTTTCACAGTGTATTTTCCGACTTCTTCTTGTATTTCTTTCCTCGTGTTTTATAATTTAGATTTTTCTTTTGTTGGTATTAAAATGATTCTCCCCATGTTTGGGGTGAGTTGCATTCTTCTCTTCTTGTCACGTCGAAGACATATCTCCAAGTCTATTTTATGTGCAACAAGAAGTTCTGAATATCCCAGTTTGTGCCGACTAATGTGCACAGTTGTAGAGCCCATAGTCATAAAACTGCATGCACATTCAGTGGGAACTGTGAATAACGAGTTGTCATTTTTGCCTTTTTTACTGGCAGTATCTCCTCTCCTTCATGCCGTTGTTTCATAGAATAAGTGGCTCCATCGTGTTTAACGCATCATTTCCCTCCTCATGGTGAGTGTGGAGGGGAGAGGAGGGTGACGGGTGAGTGGTGGAGAAGGGGGGTGGGTGTTCCAATGTCCTTGCTTTTTATTGCCTTGTTCGTGTCCTTCCAGCATGACTGGTCAGAATGCAGCCCAGGGTATTACAAATAAGCAAATGCCCTTTTCACACTAACACTTCACTGCATGAGTCTTAACCATTCTTACTACTAAAGCACAGACACATGTTTTAAAATGGTAATATGAAGTCATGGCTCTAAGGGATAAACAGTCACTGATTCATGAGAAACAAGAATTTGCAAAATTAAGAGTGCAGGATTAGACGAGGTTACTAGAAAGCATTAGTGGAATTAAGCATAGCTTTATGCTTTTTTAGAGATAGAAGATCATGAAGCTGTCCTTCCAGGATTTCATGAGGATCACAGTGAATCACATTCACTTAGGCTGATCGAAAAACCATCCCTTGAAAACTCCAGAGAGTTGGCATTTCAACCCTCATATCTCGCTTGAACTTCTGAACCCTTCCCGTTAGCTAAGTTCTTAAGCGGTTTCTGGCCTTTAATGGGATGTGACTAACTGATTTTACATTTCACCTTAATAACAGATTGCTAATACCCCATTTCCTCAAATTTTTCATAGCTGGATAATTTTAATTTTACCTTCATAAATAGATTTATTTAAGTGTAAAGTGTTATCTTTGAAATGCACCATCATCACTTTGCGATCCCATTGTGACTACACTTTAGTCCAGACCACCAGCTTGACCTGAAAGAGATTTTTTGTAAATATGAAAAAGACCACTTTACTCTTAACAGAAATTAATAATCAAGATTGTTGAGTCTTAAGATTGATACCACATAATCATAGCAGTCTGAATTCAAACAGTGTTTTTTTTTTATATTGTGATCGCATCATTAAGTAATTGCCAACTGGCAAACCATATGGAAAGAATACAGATTAGAAAGGTGGACATTTAGAAGTATTTAAATTTGCAGTCTCCTGTTATTTAAAATTATATTTAAGGATTTTTTAAATGAAGTCCTGTAAAAAAGTTTGTATAAGCAGGTATACAACCTGCAGTAGCTATGTCTTCTGGCATCTTCATTTCGTAAAAGTACAAATTAGTTTATACTGGCTGAAGCTAATGTTCTGAAAGGCTAAAGTGGATTTCTAATGTCTTATGACAACTTTAATTAAACACCTATAGTGTTCTATGAATATTATGTTTCATAAACCTTTTGGAATAGCCAATTATTTACTCATGAGGTAAATAGCTACTTCCATGATACCTATGATATCCCTGCTTAATATTTTTGCTTAGACCAGGTGTGCGCGGAGTGTGACCCCAAGTCCTATTCAAGATTGGAACAAATTGGCTGCACAGGAAAAAGGCACATTTTTAAATCATTTTTTGAAATGTTCACTGACAGAGTCCAATATTTTTAGAAGAAAATTATGGGTAATCCATTAAGTATCAGTCATTATTAATGCTTACCCACATCATGTTCTTCTATTCTTCAGTTTTATGTTTCACATGAACAACCATTTATTGATCCATTGTTTTTAATTCTGTTTAGAAAGATCTAATTTCTTCATTTTTTTTTTAATGTTGCTACAACTGTTAGGCCACTTGTTTTCATGTTGAAAAAACAAAAAATACTGAAAAAGGCCTTACATATGTCTTCATCTAAGCTACTCATTTCATCATGGCGAGGACAGCTAAGTCACTCTGAACTCCCCACTGACTTTCCATTTCCAGTCTTCCTCTCTTTCTCTCCAAGATGATGGACAACTGTGACCTAATACATAAGGCAGCGTAATGGTGCTCAGTAAGATTAGACTGAACAACACAGACCATATGTTCTGTCAGTTTGTTTATGTACTAGTACAACGGCTGTTAAGAATAAAACAGCTTGAAAGACTTTAGAAAGGAATTAATAATTTAAATCTTGATAAAGGTTTTTAATGCCATTGATAAATAATATGGGGTTTTACACTGGCCACAACACTGTCACAATTTTAAAATGTTGCTTTAAGGAGTTCTAATGTTATGCTTGTTAACATGAATTTTATGCTTTTTGAGATGATCAGGAAGGCAATGTAGCAACACTAGTAAATGCCAGTAGTGGTTAAGCTACTCAGATTTAGTTAACAGAGCAGTAGTCACCAAATTAAATTAAGGAAGGAAGGTAAAAAAAATATATAAATAAAACTAATCTTGGGCATGTAAGCAGCTGTCCCCACATTCATTATACTTTTTTGACATTTTGTCACATAACAATCCTAAACTTCAATATTTTCAACCAAGATTTAATGATGGACCAACACAAAGAACTACACCATTAAGATGTGGTAAAGCAAATGTTTTTTGTTTTTTTCTTCCTTAGAGATAAAAAAATATAGTACAATGTAGTGTGAATTTCTCTTTACCCCTCCCACTTTACTATGATACCCCTGAACAAAGAAACCCTAAGCACGGAAGTTAAAGCAGGGAAACACCTAAAACATGCAAGGCAGTGTGCCTTGAAGACCAGGGTTGGGAAACACGAGTTTAGTATCCATACTTAATTTGTACTGCTTATCCTTGAAGGGTCATGGGGAGGGGCTGGTGCCTATCTCCAGTGGTCAGTGGTCGAGAGGCGGGGTACACCCTGGACAGGTCGCCAGTAGATTGCAGGGCAACTTAAACAAACAGGATAAACAACCATGCACGCACACACTCATACCTAAGGACAATTTAGAGGACACCACACATGCACAGGTAGAATATGCAAACTCCATGCAGAAAGACCCCAGGCCGGGATTCAAACCCAGGACCTTTTTTAATGCAAGGAAACAGTGCTTCTAACCGTGCAGCCCGTATTAGTGTGTTATTTATATATCTGAAAATCAAATGGATATTAAACAACAGTAAAAAAAAAGAAGAAAAAATATATATGGGTGGTATGGATTGCATTAATTAAAAGAAGCAGCCAAGAGGCCTTTGGTAATTCTTCACTTGAAGAAGCAAGTGAGAAAAATACCAACCCGAGAAACCCGCCTTTACTAGAACAGAGGCAAGCAGAAAAAAGCATTGGTGAACAAAAAATGTCTGTCTTTGTCAAGAATGGAATGAGAAATGTAATGCTAACTATAATTGTATAAAACGATCATACCCTGTCCTGTATGCTCTAAAAATATTGAGTTGAAGATAATTAAACTGAAAAATTAAAGGTTAATCAAAAACCTTGAAAAGATAATCATTGTGGAGGAAAAGAGCTTACAAAAGTTCAGTGGCTGTATTGACCTTGATGCAGCCTTACTTGAATTGAATTGAGAACTCGGGCTATTTTGAACAAATGTTTTCTTGTTCCATCTTTAAGACAGCAGACATGCTGATAAGGACCGGCAGTAGGAGAGACAGAGAGGCAGAGCAAAGATGTGGAGGGGCAGCCTGTCGAGGATGTAATAATTCCACACCTCGACTGAGGAAAGAGACATCAAAAGACCCTTGACTAAGATGAACTCTGACAGAGTCTGGGTACAGCCCATCAATATTCCCTGCTGCCATTAAATCATGATCCAGAAAGTGACCAAGGTGCTTGCTAGCAAAGCAGGCACACCTTGACAAAGGAAAGAGACACTAACGAGAAAGCACCTTATAGATTTGCACGTCATGAGATGGGTATCTAAGAGTTGAGAGGAATCATTAATGAAAGGCTAGACTTTTATATCCCATACTGCTCCCGCAACAGCATTCCAACAGACAGACAAGATGAATATGGTTGCCAGGGTTTCACTGATTAAAAGATTCCACAGTAAACATCTAAAGAATTTTCGCTGCTCGACGGCTCTGAAGGACATCACTGTCCTTATCGTTCACATCAAGCAGAACAAATTCAACTGTTAACATGACACAAAAATACTGGATATTTACAACATGAAAGGCATTTCACAGCGCTACTTTGATTAATTTTGGACATGCTTATCTTTAATTGGATGGTGAGATCTTATTTATCTTATTTTTTTCTATTCATAAGATTCTGACTTTTTAAGGTCTGGAGGAACAAATAGCAAGTTATAACTCTGACGCAAAATATCATTGCACTGCTACACTAGGGAAACTTAAAAAAAAGAGGAACTTCGAGTCCTGCCCTTGTGAGACGAAGAAGAGAGGAACATGGCAGAATCAGTCATACAGACAGCCTATGCAGGAACAAGTCTGTAATGCAGATCTATGAAGCTGGACAGGGTCAGTAGAGGCACTGGAGTGTGTTTTAGTGCACCATAACCCAAGACGAATGACTAAGGTACAGTGCCATGAAAAAGGAAAAAAAAAAAACTCTGCTTTGTCGGACTCTTCCTACATGAGCTCTCTAAAGTAGGACTCCAAACTTTTTTTTTGGAGAAGTTTCTTGCAGTTTTTAACTTCAGGATACAGTGATAAGGCATAAAATGAAGACCACTTTCCTTTTTGAGGTTAACCCTCTTTTTTGTGCAAAAACAGCCCTGCCAGAATTGAGCCACAGAATTTCAAAAAAAGAAAAGACTTGGCAAAGTCCTGAAAGCGTTTCAAGGCTGTGCCAACACTTTTGATTTTAACATCTTTAAAGCGTGCATTTTACATTGTGTATAGTTCAATAAACTTAGGATAGGCTTTCAGTACAAAAATGACTTAAAATCTCTGGAAATTAATTGATAATATACAAAAATCACACTTTCAAAAGAGTTACAGGTAACAATAATAGTTCACTTTTCATGCTATACTGTAGAAATATTAAACAATCTGAAATAATATTCTGAGCAATAAACTATTCTCTTTAAATGCAATAAAAGTAAAAAGCAGCAGCTTCAGGAAAACAATAAAAAGTACATGCTCAAGTATTTAGTTTTTATGTTCATCCTCTGCAGTCAATGTATAAGATGAACTCTCACTTTGCACAGCATTATCATAGTGTTTGTGTCCATGCGACCAACCGTATCTTAGCCAATTTTGTCATACACAGAAACACATATGCCAGCTTTGTTTGTCTATAAAGCCACATATTGTAAACTTCTGCAGAAACAGTTTGGCACCACAGTGTGCAATTTGGAGTGGCGCAACGTGGGGCGGCTCATTGCTACACAATACGGCCGCTGTCTGTTTCGTCTATGAACAGATCAGAACCACCCACTAGGCAGCAGCTCAGGGAGGAGGTCAGATGGGAGAAAGACTGTCATATTGCTTGCATTGCACTAGTCATTTTATATAGGTCTATGTTTATTCGTAACCTTAAAACCTATTATAAACTATTATACCAGCAACCCCACCAGAGACATACAGTTTCCAATCTATTTCTGAGGCAAAGCTGTTTTTCTACTACTGTTAAAAATCTTGTTGAGTTCTTTAGCTGCTGTGTGACTAGGGTCACTCTTTGACTGGAAGTGTCCCTGAGGGATTCCAGAAAAATCTGGATTTAAACATGGATGTCCCATGGAGTCGTACACCCTGTCCACACCTAGCCGGATATCTCTCAAAACGGATATATTTTTCTATGGTTTGGCCTGTCATCCTCACGTAAACTGAGATTTTCGGCACCAAAAACAAATCCTTTTAAAAACTCCAGCCAAAGTGGAGATTTGCGTTTTCTCCGTTTTCAGTATCTAGTAGAACACATCACCCAAGTTTTTAAGTCCTTACACTGGCTCTCCATTTAGCCTAGAGAATGGACTTTAAAATACTCCTACTAGTTTATAAATCACTGAACGGTTTAGCACCAAAGTATGTTGGAGATCAGCTGTCACTATACCAACCCAGCAGACCACTCAGGTCCTCCAACTCGAGCTTACTTAACATTCCTAAAATTAGAACTAGATAAGGAGAGGCAGCTTTCAGCTTCTATGCTCCACAAATCTGGAACAAACTTCCAGAAGAACGCAAAAATGCTGAATTGTTAGGCTCTTTTAAATCAAAGATTAAAACAATACTATTCAGAGCTGCCTTTGAGCCCTAAATTGCGCTTTCAGATCACTATTTGATTCTCGTGGTTTGGAAGAACTACTGCCCCCTACAGGTTTGCCACGTCTATGAATGTGCTGAAAAACATTTATCCGGTTACTGTATGTGTGGATGGAGATTTTTTTTAAGGAGCAAAGGAAAATCGTACTTTTTTTTTTTTAATCCGGCTACATGTGGACATGGCCTTAGAAGACAGAGATGACTCTCAGGTAGGTCGGGCTAGGGATGGGTATTGTTTAGGATTTATCGGATACTAATGCCGAACTGGTACTTTTGAAATGTGCCAGTGCCTAAATGGTGCTCGAAACGGTGCTTAAAGAATGGAAAGATACAAACTTCATCCAAATGCCCTCTTATTTTTTTGTTTTTAGTAGGCTGTCAAACAATATTTTTTTTAATTTAGTCAATCAAAGGGTAGCTTTAAATTAATCACCATTCCTAAATATGACAAAAAACTAAAGCTCTTTTTAAAAATTAAATGTAGGAGAAATCAATTACATTTTTGTTTTGAACTCCACAGTCACATTCACAATGTATGTGTGGTCCCATATGAAAAATAATTTAAAATAGAGGTAGAACTAAGCAAAATATATGAATAAACTTAACATTTGGATATCAGCAGTCTGTGTTAAATATCACATAAATCAAATGTAATATAGTTTTGGTAATCAATTGTTATTCTAAAAGTAAACATTCAGCAGATTCTCCAGTTCACCTCAACAGGAAATAAACGCTCATATTGTAAAGATGTATTCAGCTACTTCCACTAATAGTTAGTACTAATTTAAGTCTGAAAACATTACCTTAACTTAATAATTTCGTATTTGTAACGTATTTGTATCTCAATATGAAATGTACTGAAGCTATACAGTGAGCCAAAATTGCATAAATCAACATAAATAAGGAGCATTTAAACTCTGCACCGCAGACACTGGAGCTGACATCCAAAACCAATTGATAATTCACAGAGATAATTTATGACCTTATCATATCACCACAAAGCCAATACACTAATAATAATATACTCACATGTAATTTAGGATCGCAAACACATGTTGCTGCATAGCAATCCACAGTTTTGCTGGTTAGGAAGTAGAGCTGGGCAAACCGAAACAAAGCACCGAACTGTGAGCTGTTTTTCGGTCTGGTTACTAACGTTTATGTCAGAACCAGTGTCATGATTGCACTGGACAACGTTACTCATCCCTATGTGGGGCATGTCAGATTAAAATCTACTAAAATAGCAGAACATTGCCAATAGCATAACACTGCCTTTGCCAGCTTTCATTCTTCCACTTTGACTTGTGTACCCCAAGAGCCATTTTCTCATACCACAACTACCCCCTTAGTACAATGTATATAGTATTCTCCAGAAGTAGAATGTACAACTGATAAATAAATGAAAATCCCTCTACTAAATCTCCCTCTCTTAAACATAAATTTCTGAAGCATTTAATAATTTTCACTTTATACATATATTTATTCTTAAATATATATATGTATACTCAATTTATGTTAAATAGTAAATAACCTCCTTTAGTTACAACAAAAACAGCAACTATTTTTAATTAGTCCCCTTTTAAAAAAACATTTGAACAAAACTGAGAATATATATATATATATATATATAAATATATATATATATCAGTTTTACTTTGTTCCCATCATTCAACCTACCTTTGATGAGAAACTTGAGCTTGATTATCTTTGATAACCTGTGATAGATCTGGTGAGTGTTTCCAGGCTATTCCCCAGATCCAGTCTTTTCCTCGGCTGGGTTTAGTATTCATTAGGGTATTTATAAACCATAAAACATCCCAGCACTATTTCCATTTATGAGGGCACAACAAATATTGTTGAATGCCTGACACCCATGATCTGTGAAATTAAACTTTAAATGTTTCCACATACCCCATGTAATTTGTTACGTACCATAAGGGGTACACGTACCCCTGGTTAGGGAAACACTTCTGTTGTGCATCCTTGTGCCATCTTTACCCGCATGTAAAAAACAGACATGCTGACAAGCATCTGACCAGCAACATGATGTAGATCAAAGAACAGGAAACCCCAGACCAGGAATCCTTATTCCATTTCTCTCTGACCACGATTTTTGATTGTTTTGCATGGGTCAGCAGGATTATCCAAGAATTACAAACTGTTAAGTGCTACATTTTCTGAAACCTTTCTATCAAAACCAGCATGAACTTCTTCAGCAACTATACTTTAACTCATATTTGCATATGAATCAGTAAACCTTGATTGTCCATGAACCGGTCACCTGTTCACCACCGCACTAAAACACTTCAGTTTTGTAAATGCTCTGACCCAGTTGTCAAGCCATCAAAATTTACCTTTATTACCTCAAGAGCGCCTGATTACCCAATTTTTTCTTTGTTTTTTTTTACAAAATGTTGACTTGCTACCTTTTGCCGTCCATCCCACAATCAGGGTTCATAATATTGTGTGTAAATGGTTTATATTGGGCTGCACGGTGGCGCAGTGGTTAGAAATCAGCATGCATGGGTTCCCTCCAGGTACTCCGGCTTCCTCCCACAGTCCAAAAGCATGACTGTCAGGTTAATTGATCTCTCTAAATTGTCCTCAGGTGTGTGCGTGCATGGTTGTTTGTCCTGTCTGTCTCTATGTGGCCCTATGATGGACTGGCGACCTCTCCAGGGTGTACCCCGCCTCTCGCCCATTGATAGCTGGAGATAGGCACCCGCGACCCCTTGAGGATTAAGCGGTTCAGAAAATGGATGGATGGATGTTTACATCTTGAAATCATTTTCAATTTTCATTCTCCTCTTTCCAGTTAATTTTTAGAGTGGGTTGAGGATCATCATGCATGTTTCTTTGAGTGAAGTGGAGAATTTAAACTCAATCCCTCTGGCTTTCCAATAAAGGCCTCATGGCTGCAAGCATATCCTTCAGATTGACAAGGGGGGAAGACGCAATTGAAGTGAATTTAAGACTACCCCCTGCCCTATAAATAATATTTAATCCCTCTTTGGAAGGGAAAATTGGTAATGACTTTCAGAGCTTTTCGGATGCATTACTTTGCCTTAGCTACAGCTGACACCAGGATGATAGAAGCCAGACAGCCTTTCTAAAGCCCACAATGGTGAGAAATGGCTGCCTTTTCAAGATCAAATAAGATCTGATTTATTTCAGGATACTGAGTCTTATAAGGTGATATTTAAAATAATGTAAGAAAGGAAGTTGGAATGGACGAAAACATAATCTTTGTCCTGTGAGAAGTAGGAAAAAAGTAGCAGTATCGGCTGAGATTTCAGTCCAGAATTTTTTTTATTTTTAAAACAACTACAGACTTAAAATTGTGTGTCAATCATCATATTCATGTTTTCAAACACAGTTTTGCTTTTTAATTGGTTATTTTATTTCCCCCCCAAAATGTGTTATTCGTTAAATGATGCACATCTAATCTTTATCATCATGAAGGTTTAAACACACTTATCATGGGCATGGATGTTGTACATTTAAGGCTCTCAGGGATTTAGTTTTGCATTCTTATTTTCAGTGTGCAATAATAACAACATACAATTTTAGCTAGGTTTGAAAACTGCAACAATCAATATTTAAATTTAATGTAGATTTTCTGAAATAATTTTGGCTGCATGTTTGACCATTCCTTTTGACAAAACTGCCCAAATTAATTTTTAAGGGTTGGTTCTCTGCCCTTTTGACAGTGGAAAGGAAAAACTCCCCTTTAACAGGATGAAACCTCCAGCAGAACCGGGCTCAGTACAAGCAGTCATCTGCCACAATCGTTTGGGGGGTTGAGGTAACAGAGCAGATACACAAAAAAACCCAAAATGAACTCATGTAAGAGTACTTTCTATATCAAAGAAAAGTTGATAACAGGACATGGATACTGTTCTGTCATGGGGGAGCATCATCCAAATCAATGCTCCCCATCCAACAGGGCATTGAGCAGGATAACAAACCAGATGTAGCTTCTACGGAGAGGAAAACACTGACAAAAAAACAAGATTAACAGCAGAAATGACAACAGACAATAAATCTGACAAGTAGTAGAAGAGAAAAGTAGAATAGTGAACAAAGTGGTCAGTCTGAATGTATCCTTAATAATATGTATATATGCTTCTAATTGGTAAAATAGTTAGTCAACATGATATAATTTTCTACAGTTATGCCGATGATACACAATTATATTTATCCATAAATCCTGATTAATCCAATCAGTAAGGTAGGTTACAGGCATGACTTGAAGCCAAAAAATTGGATGACTCTAAATATTATCTTTTAAATTCATACAAGACACTAGTTGTTGTCTTTGTACCAGTAGCTTTAAACAGAATCTGCTAAATAAATCACTTCATCTGGATTGTATTAAATCTGGTAATAGTATAGAGAACCTTGATGTAATTTCTGATCAAGACATGATATTTAAATCCCACATTAAAAGGTTTCCAAGATTTCTTTCTTTCACCTCCGGAATATTGCTAAAATTAGAAACATCCTGTCCAGGAATGATGCTGAGAAACTAATCCATGCATTTGTTACTTCAAGGCTGCACTCTTGTAATGCTTTATACTCTATAACACACTCTACTGACATCACTAGTAACATATTTAGGTGAAAATAGTTATCCTTGTAGGCACAATTTTGACTCTAGGTGATTACAGAAAATTGAACTTTGAATAATCACAGTAAAAAATATATATACAGGTTTATTTCTAAATACAGTCCCAATCCCAAATTTAAGACCACTTGAAAAATGGCAAAAAAATCAGAAATGCAGACAAAACATTTTTGAGTAAGCAATTTATTGAAAACACAGGCTACTTTACATAAATTAAAAAGTTTAGGTTGTTTAACTAAAGCAAATTTATATTTTTGTAAACAAAAAAGACAGACAGCATTCTGTCATACCAGAGAACACTGAAAATTGACAAAAAAAACAGTAAATGAGACCTTTAAGAAATTCCAAATAAGTTTCTTACTGTGTCCCACCTCAGCAGCGATGGCTCACTGTGAGAGACCCTGCTTATGCAGTATAACACCTCAACCACATTCAAAAAGGAAACATTTTATTTGACTTTGCCATTAGAACGTCAGGACAGTGTGACTACCTGACAAAGAAAATGACAATGAATCCACATTTTTGCACAGGATTGGCCTTTTAAATTTTGTAAACTAGTATTGCTGATTAGTGTGGTGAACAGTCTTTATAAGTTTACGCTGTCATTAAAACAGGAAAAAATCAACAACTTTTTTCCCTTCAAAATGAGTCTCACCAACATAGATATGATGGTCCTAATTTCAATTGAGAGCCATAACCATAGCTTTCACTTGTGCTGACCATAAAAGACCATTAAAAGCTAGACCATGATTTGATGAAATGACTCATTTAAAAGTGAATGAAAAGATTTAAACTCCAAGGCGTGATATAAAACCTTAAAAAGCAATAACAACACTTAGTTAAGTCATATTGCCATTTTACTGCATAATTGCTCATCTAGTCTTGAAGAATGTATGAGTTCATCTATTAATGTGTAAGGGAAACTATCTGTTTTGAAGCTATTCAAACAGGTTGCTGAACTTAACCTTCTATTTGGCTCGATCACGCTGACACAAAGTGAGTATAATATTAACTAAATGGTGAATAAATAGGTTCCATGGGGAATAATAAGGAGGAGTAGCCTGATCCAATACAGAAAGCACAAGAGGGGAAGATTAATTAATTTTATTAAAGACTACTGGTGCCTGGTCAGCAGGAAAATGATGAAATTGCCAGACTGGACCTCACCTGCAATCTCATTGTGCTGAGCCACTGTGCTATATGGCATCGGTTTGCATTTCAGCGGGTAATTAGCACAGGTTTTACTGATTATGGTTCAGGATAAATTCCCTGGATCACCAATACAAATATGGTGGGCTAATTCTGAACAGAATAAACAATTAATTTCATAAGTAAGGTCAGGCGGACTGACGAAAAATGCGGCATTCATTGTTAAAATGTAATCAAATGGAATATTATGGGCTCGACACACGGGGAGCGACGTCGCTCCTTCCCCATTCATTTTCTATGGAACTTGCGTGATGAGGCGAAAATCGCCTGCCCTCCTCCAGCCAAGCGACAGGCGACATTCGTTTCCGTGATTCCGCGCTCGTTCTCGTAGACGTGCACACGCGGGTTTGCGACACGACACAAGAAAGTGTAAAAAATGTTCAACTATTGTCGCTGTCGCAGGGCGCTACAACCAATCAGCGAATGTTTCATTGACTGACCAATAAGCTGAGTGCATGCTACTTCAAATTGCAACCGCTTCGACATGCAAGAACAGATGATTTTAGCTGTGTCCGATGTTCCCATATTTTATGATTATCATCCTTGAGGTCCATCATCAAACGATGATATTCTCCATGATGTTTCCTTGTTTCTAATATTGGATGAACCCAGAGTTGCCTTTTTCTTTTCTTAAGTAACGTAAACAGCAAAATTTCTGTCAATTACAGAAAAATATTCTTAATCTTCATCCTTGATGCTTTGTCTGTCACAGATCGCTTTTAAAAATGTCAGAATTGCCGTGAATTTAATAACCAATAGGGATTCTTGGAGACAAGCGATCCGAGAGCGCGATGCCGCAATCACTGCTGTTTATCGCGTCCCGTGTGTTCATTTTCACGAGTTCCGCCTGTTGCTGTCGCTTGTCGCTCCCCGTGTGTCGAGCCCATTAGTCTTAAGATTGGATTTTGGGGGTAGGGTGTATAAAAATAGGCAATGGTAATTGTTAGATAAATATTTAGCTTAAATTAATGATAAGCTATTGGGTGTGTTCTAACATATTTAGGATTGACTGGTTGTAGGTCAGGGTTGTCAAACTCATTTTTTATTTTATGATACATCAAGATCATTAATATCCTTGATGTTGCTGGTTGTGAAAGAAATGATTGATACAACTATTTTTAATAAAGCATTAAAATATAAATAAATGTCTGTCTCTGCATTTGACAGGTACAGTACTTCTTAAAATTAAATAATACTGAACATCTTTTCACAATGATGTGATTTAGGACTATTCAAATAAAGACTGATTTGATTTGTCTGATAAAATAGTATTTAGGTGCATGAATTGTTTTTAACATTGTTACATTTTAAATTAATTAAATTGGAAACTAGATATTTCTGAAATGTTTGTAATTTGATTAAAATGGAATGTGTGTAATTGACTTTTAATTGTTTTTTGATTGGATTTAATTGTTCTTTTAATTTCTTTCAGTACAATGCAATGAGATTATATTGTATAAGTATTGGATGCTATACAAATAAATTGAAGTGAACTAAAAAAAGTAACTGTTGTCTATTCCTACGGACTCTAACCAAAAACTAGATTTCTTCATTACTCACTAGTAAGGATTTTAAAAGGATAAATGAAAAATATAAAGAAACCGCTTTAAAATCGTCAACAACATAAAATAACGAAAAAGCTGACCAAAACACTTAAAACTGATAACAGGAAAACATTATTTACAAAAAGAAGCATTTAAAACCTTTACAAACAGACAAAATATCATGAGATGAAGGAGCTTAAGATTGTTTTTTGAAAAAATTGATATTTCCTAACATAGGTTTACTAATCAGATGTCCAGACCAGCATCCAAGTATTTAAACTTAACTATATATTTTGGACTGAATCAGTAATTTCAGTAGAATTAAGACATTTAACTGTATGTTTGATTCAAGCAAACTGAAAAAAAAAAAAACATGTGCACAATTCCATCCATCCATCCATCCATCCATCCATCATCTTCCGCTTATCCGGGGTCGGGTCGCGGGGGCAGTAGCCTAAGCAAAGAGGCCCAGACTTCCCTCTCCCCGGCTACTTGGGCCAGCTCCTCGGGAGGAATCCCGAGGCGTTCCCAGGCCAGCTGGGAGACATAATCCCTCCAGCGGGTCCTGGGTCTTCCCCTGGGTCTCCTCCCGTGGGACGTGCCCAGAACACCTCACCAGGGAGGCGTCCAGGAGGCATCCTGACCAGATGCCCAAGCCACCTCAACTGGCTCCTCTCGATGTGGAGGAGCAGCGGCTCTACTCTGAGCCCCCTCCGGATGACCGAGCTTCTCACCCTATCTCTAAGGGAGAGCCCAGCCACCCTACGGAGGAAACTCATTTCAGCCGCCTGTATCCGCGATCTCGTTCTTTCGGTCACCACCCAGCGGTCTCGGCAGGGTCCTGGAGGGTGCGTGGGAGTTCGCCCAACCGGTCTACATGTGCTTTGTGGACTTGGAGAAGGCATTCGACCGTGTCCCTCGGGGTGTCCTGTGGAGGGTACTCCGGGAGTATGGGGTACCAGACCCTTTGATACGGGCTGTTAGGTCCCTATATGAACGGTGTCAGAGTCTGGTTCGCATTGCCGGCAGTAAGTCGGACTCATTTCCGGTGAGAGCTGGACTCCGCCAAGGTTGCCCTTTGTCACCGGTCCTGTTCATAATGTTTATGGACAGGATTTCTAGGCGCAGCCAAGGTGTTGAGGCGATCCGTTTTGGTGACCTCAGGATCGGGTCTCTGCTTTTCGCAGATGATGTGGTCTTGTTGGCTTCATCCGAACGTGATCTACAGCTCTCGTTGGAGCGGTTCGCAGCCGAGTGTGAAGCGGCTGGGATGAGGATCAGCACCTCCAAATCCGAGACCATGGTCTTGAGCCGGAAAAGGGTAGAGTGCCTTCTCCGGGTCGGGGATGAGGTCCTTCCTCAAGTGGGGGAGTTTAGGTATCTGGGGGTCTTGTTCACGAATGAGGGAAAAATGGAGCGGGAGATCGATGGACGGATTGGTAAGGCGTCTGCAGTTATGCGGGCGCTGTACCGGTCTGTCGTGGTGAAGAGAGAGCTGAGCCGAAAGGCAAAGCTCTCAATTTACCGGTCGATCTACGTTCCTACCCTCATCTATGGTGCACAATTCCAAGACAGAAAACTAAACCAATGACAGACTGCCAATGACAGGCTGCCATCCTTCAAGAATGATAGGGGGTTTGAGAAGAGAGAGCAGAGACAAAGAAAGAAGTAAAGGAAATGATCTCCAAGCATTTTCTATTAAAAAACCCCGAAAAAGTTGATAAAAAGACAGGGAGAATTAAAAGTTGCTATGAGCACCATCTCAGTCGATCCCAACACGTCCAAAGGGGCATTGTACCTAAGCAGGATACCAGACCAGCTGTAGCTTCTATATAGAGAAAAATGCTGAGAAAGACAAGGTTAACAGCTGAAATGGCAGAAAAAAAAATTACAAGTGGAGAGTAGAACAGAAAAGTAGCAGAGTAAACCACAGACTCACCAGTAACTCCAGTCTGAGAGCAAAGTGTTCCGTCAAGAACATGTGGAACAATCAGGTCTCGGATGTATAGTGCTGCTTGATTATCAAGGGCTTTATATGTAAGAAGGATGATCTAAATTATGTTCTGGAATTAATGGAGCCAATAAAGAAAGAAATGTGATCTCTCTTTTTAATATTCATCAGAACTCTTACTGAAGAATTTTGGATCAACTGTAAGGCTTTTCATTGCATTTTGTGGAGTTCCTGATAATAAGGAATTACAGTAGTCCAGCCTTGAAGTAAAAAAATGCAATTACCTGTTTTTCAGCATCACTCTCAGAAAATATGTTTCTAATTTTAGCAATATTTCAGAGGTGAAATAAATAAATCTTAGAAACCTGTTCAATATGTGATTTGAATCTTGATCAAAAATTATACAGAGGTTCTTTAGATTATTACAGGAGGCCAATTTAGTGCTCTCCAGATGAAGTAATTGACTAAGAAGTTTATTTTTTTAGAGCTTCTGGTCCAAAGATGATAGCTTCTGTCTTGTCTAAATTTAAAAGGATAAAGTTTAGTCGTCATTTAGGTTTTTATGTTTTCCAGACATGCCTTTAGTCTACCTATCTGATTGAATTAATACGTATTTATAGACAAATATATTTATGTAGCATTTGCATAACTGTGGAAATTTATGCCATGCTGTCTAATCATTTTACCATTTGGAAGCATTTACATTAGGGCTTGGACATTATGGCAATATTTTCATATGTAAAAAAAACAAAAAAATAACTGATCAGTTTTATGGTTCATGACAGTATATTTTTTCCCATACAAGACTTTTCTTACCCACAATATCTTATAAGAAAATAATTAATGCCCTAGCTTGGCAGGCCCATTTTAACATCATATGGATTGTATCATGTTTTTTCCATGGCAAATACAAACGTAAATGCTCTGAAAAGAATTACAATGATTATGATTCTTGGCAAAATAGAATAATAGCAGTAGAATGTAGTAGAATGAAAACAAAAATAGCAACCATAGGAGATAAACTGGTCAATTTTCAGATAACGATAGAAAAAAAGATGGCAGCAGTATTGTAGATTGTAAGTAAGACCCAATTTACAACTTTTGTTGCTTTCTTCCCAACCTTTTTTTGCAGCCATTGACACTGTGTACCTACAGCTGGTCAAATAGCACTCTACAGTCCATTCTACTAGTTACTTGCAACATCACTTATAAAAGATATGCTGTTTGGTTCACGTCTGACCTTTTAAAGCCACTAAACTTCTAAACTACATACGTGGCTCCTGTTTTTGGAATTACTTTCTCTGGATCAGTATTGCGGGTTTTACTCTGACAGCTCCTGGCAGTAGCCGTACATGGTTCATAACTTGGTGTCTCCGCGCTGTAACACTTTCCCACTTCAAACGTTATGGACTTTTTCTGAGCTATTATCGAAGCACAGAACCCTGTGGTACTCCACAGATAATTCTTGAGTGTGAAGAAGATTTATCATTAACATTAACAAACAGAAATCTGTCAGACAGATATAATTTAAACCAGCCTAGTGCTGTTTATTTGATGCCTACATGTTTCAGCCTTTCTAAGAAAAATATAGTGATCAATTGTGCCAAAAGCAGTACTGATGTCTACGATACCAGAACAGTCACAAGTCCATTATCGGAGGCCTTGGGAATATTATTGGTAACTTTCACCAGTGTTGTTTCAGTGCTATGATGAGCTCTGAACCCTAATTTAAATTATTTAAATAGGTTTACTGTTTAGATGATCACCTACTTGATTAGCAACTATTTTCTCAAGGATTTTGGATAAAAAATGAAAGGTTAGATATAGGTCTGTAATTATCTAAGTCATCTTGATGGAGGGACGTTTTCTAAGTAAATATGTATTTACAGCAACCTTTTGTTCCTGCAGTATATACAGTTTACTAAGCTATATTCATCATATCTAAAATGGGGATTCTACAGCCCTCTCCTATGGTGCCTCACTTAATAAAAGAGAAGTAATCATGTTTGGGAGATTGCATTGATTTTATTTCTAATATAATCAATTTTATTCATGAAGATTCCCATAAATAAACACCTCTATAGGATGCTGTGGAGTATCTGCCATTACAGGTGCTGGCCAGTAAATTAGAATATCATCAAAAAGTTGAATTATTTCAATAATTCCATTCAAAACATTAAACTTGTACATTATATTCATGCAATGCACACAGACCAATGTATTTCCAATGTTTATTTCTTTTAATTTTGATATTTATAAGTGACAACTAATGAAAACTCCAAATTTGGTATCTCAAAAAATTTTAATATTTTAAAGGCCAAGGAAAAAAAATGTTTTTTTTTTAAATGTTGGCCAACTGAAAAGAATGAACATGAAAAGAATGTGCATGTATAGCACTCAATACTTAGTCGGGGCTCATTTTGCCTCCATCACTGCAGTAATGCGGCGTGGCATGGACCCGATCAGTCTGTGGCACTGCTCAGGTGTTATGAGAGCCCAGGTTGCTCTGATAGTCGTCTTCAGCTCCTCTGCATTGTTGGGTCTAGCGTATTGCATCTTCCACTTCACAATACCCCATAGATTTTCTATGGGGTTAAGGTCAGGCGAGTTTGCTGGCCAATCAAGGACAGGGATACCATGGTCCTTGAACCAGGTACTGGTGGTTTTGGCACTGTGTGCAGGTGCCAAGTCCTGTTGAAAAGTGAAGTCTGC
Organism: Apricaphanius iberus; assembly: GCA_028564705.1. Classification (NCBI taxonomy): domain Eukaryota; kingdom Metazoa; phylum Chordata; class Actinopteri; order Cyprinodontiformes; family Aphaniidae; genus Apricaphanius; species Apricaphanius iberus. The sequence goes on from JAPXFQ010001616.1 coordinate 397,793, forward strand.
ATCCCCATAAAGTTGGTCAGCAGCAGGAAGCATGAAGTGCTCTAAAACTTCCTGGTAGACGGCTGCATTGACCTTGGACCTCAGGAAACAGAGTGGGCCAACACCGGCAGATGACATGGCACCCCACACCATCACTGACGGTGGAAACTTTACACTGGACCTCATGCAACGTGGATTCTGTGCTTCTCCGCTCTTCCTCCAGACTCTGGGTCCTTGATTTCCAAAGGAAATGCAAAAATTGCTTTCATCAGAAAACATAACTTTGGACCACTCAGCAGCAGTCCAGTCCTTTTTGTCCTTGGCCCAGGCGAGACGCTTCTTACGCTGTTTCTTGTTCAAGAGTGGCTTGACACACGGAATGCGACAGCTGAATCCCATGTCTTTCATGAGTCTCTTCGTGGTGGTTCTTGAAGCGCTGACTCCAGCTGCAGTCCACTCTTTGTGGATCTCCCCCACATTTTTGAATGGGTTTGTCGTCACAATTCTCTGCAGGGTGCGGTTATCCCTAGAGCTTGTACACTTTTTTCTACCACATTTTTTCCGTCCCTTCGCCTGTCTGTTAATGTGCTTGGACACAGAGCTCTGCGAACAGCCAGCTTCTTTAGCAATCACCTTTTGTGTCTTGCCCTCCTTGTACAAGGTGTCAATGGTCGTCTTTTGGACAGCTGTTAAGTCAGAAGTCTTCCCCATGATTGTGGAGCCTTCAGAACAAGACTGAGGGACCTTTTAAAGGCCTTTGCAGGTGTTTTGAGTTAATCAGCTGATTAGAGTGGCACCAGGTGTCTTCTATATTGAGCCTTTTCAGAATATTCTAATTTTCTGAGATACTGAATTTGGTGTTTTCATTAGCTGTCAGTTGTAATAATAAAAATGAAAATTAATAAACACTTGAAATATATCACTATGTGTGGAAGGAAAGTATACAGTATAGAAGTTTCACGTTTTGAATGGAATTACTGAAATAATTCAACTTTTTGATGATATTCTAATTTACTGGCCAGCACCTGTACATATACACAATCACAGCATCATCAATACATTTGGCAATAAAATTCTTAACAGCTATCAGGCAAGTGATTAACAAGCAGAAAAGTGGTATACCAAAAATGGACAGTTTTAGTACACCTCCTGTGTACTCAGACATATTGATCTTCGTTTTTCTAAATATAAATCAAATCACTGAAAAGCCTACTTATTAAAGGTTAGAGAAAACAGAACAAACAAAATACTTTTTTATTTCTAAGAATACAACATCAACTTCTTTAGAATTCATCTGAATATATTTAGATATTTCCAGCAAAAATATTTTTTTTATTCTGTAATTTAACCTGAATGCAAAAGCTAAATCTTCTCAACAAAATATATTAACTTTAAAGTGCTTGATTTTAAACTGCATAAATATTCTCTGACTCACATACTCTGAATTTTTCTTTAATTTGGGTGCATTTGTCCAAATTATTCTGTAAGAAGATAAAATCAGTTTAAAGCTGTCTATACTATCTAAATCTTATATTCAATGAAGAAGAGTTCTCCTTTAGACTCACTATTGTTCCCAAACCAGAAGCGCTGAAATCCGATACAGAAGTAACAACTTTATACCGTGACAGTATCCTTGGTAAACCAGAGCTCCCAGCAGCAATGCAACCTGTTACAAATTGAGTTAGTCATGCTTCTTTCACTCATGTGCAAAAAGCCTTTGCTTTTTTAAAAAAAGCTATTGCTATCAATATTGCTCTCTCCACCTACATACATAACCCACAGCTGAATTCAATATGTTCCCACTTGTTCTCTGGGGATTTTCAAGTCATTCTGGGCAATGCGGGAAATTGCTTACTGAAGGAGAAGTGGAGGAGGGAGGTTAAGGGAAAACACAAAAAAAAAGAGTAAATTACACCATTTCCTGCGGAAATAACACACACCATGCTTGAACAATAGAGAGCAATGAACAATTTAGGTTAAATCAGGTTAGCGTCCACTTGGAGATTTGAAATTCCGATGACCTGATGTACACGTTGCTTTCAGGACGGCAGAATCTCAAAATTAATTGTTTAGCTCTTGACCCCTTAAAAATAAAATATGTTTTGTTTGTTTTATCAGCAAAGTTTTATGTTTGAGCATCACTTTCTAGTAAAATCTCGCCAAGACAGTATAAAGCTTGGCGATCTATGTGAGGACCCCTGAGAATCAGCTTTCATTTCATCAGAATGTCTCTCTCTCCAAAACATTATGCAGTGGGTGGTATAAAGTGGTTGTGCTTTTTTGAGCTTTGCAAACAGGCACTTTTAATTCCTGCCAGCAGACATTCAGGGCCTCCAGGTGCACAGTGTGCAGATGCCCCTCTGAGAAATCAAACCTTCATTATTTATTAGACTACAAAATGAGGCAGCCAGAAGAGGTCAGTCAGCTGTGAAGCCAACAGGAGGGGATGTTGCTTCCTTGTTTGCCAGGGACGCAGGTTGGAACACTGGGCATGTGCTGCTAACCGCACGAGCGGAAGATAAGAGAGACGTTAGATTGAATTCCTCCCACTGTGTATGACTGGCCAAATATAGACTTATCAGATGGAGTTCTTAATTTAAAGGCACACCATTTTTTTAGCTCACCCCAAGAATCAAGCATTTGAGGTCCTAGATAATCTAATCGGGCCAACTCATTCTCTCGCCTTACAGCCTTTCTCTTTTTTACTGTTCTGCAATTGTAAAGATTTAGACTTGGATTCAGCCTTGATTGTTTTTCTCCTATTCATGTAATTTCTTTGCTTTCATGAGCAATTTTCTATCATCCCTGGCCTAGTCTTTTATTCTCAGTAAATCCCATTTTACTGCCTGTATAGTGGGAAATAAAAAGAAAATAGGAGGATGCCAATGTGATGATTCAGTTGATTTTCCTCCTTTTAGACTTAAAGAAAAAAAGGCCTTGTTCCCAAACCCTTAACTGCCCACTGTTGGGTCATACACAGCCATCAGGTGGCGCTACTCTACTCTAGCCCCACAGGAAGTGGAGGCGCGGAAATCTATAAATAGGGGCGTTCGCCCAGCTGCTCTTTTCTTCTGTGTTCTGCAGGCCAGGGGCAACAGAAGATCATCCAAATGTTAAAAAAGTAGACGCCACTAGCAGCCAGGAAAAGCCAAAGCCAGGAGCTTCCCACCGCTGCTAGCCAGATTAGTGATCCTTTGTTAGCCTGCTGGCTAACACCCCCTGGAGGTCCCCCGTTCCTGATCGACGTGCAGTAACTCGGAGGACTTTAAACGTTCATAAGGTCTGTTTGGGCAGAGGCTAATTAGTTAGGAATTAGTTTTTTGTTGTGAACTTTTTAAGTTTCATCTGCTATCTTTGGGTAAACCAGTCCTCGGCCTGGAGTTTTAATCAATGTTTTGATATTTGATATAAGACTTTTCCCGACAAAGAGTCGTTTTAAACCCTATAATTTGAGCTACTCAATCAGACAGGAGTTTCCCCTTTTGTGTTGAATGTTTTTAGTAAATGTATTTGAGCCACTCTAAACACACCACGTGCGTCGCAGAGAGCTACAGCTAAGGAAGCCCACGTGTTGGTTTAGGTTGATGTTTCATAAACGAAGATTGATATTAACGGTTCAAACATAACTCTGTTTAAAAATAATTGTTTAAGAACAGATACGAATCTCATTAGCCATGTTTGAACTCTCCTTATTTGATCAAAATATGGGAATTAGATTGTTTTACTGTTGTGATCAGTCCATGAATTAAGTAAACCACCAAAGGTTAATTACTCTCATCAAGAAAACATAAACATAACACTTCTTACTCCAAAGAATGTTTTGTGTTTTCTTAAATTGCTTATTGGTTTAGAGGTAAACCAGTGGTGCTAAATTAGTTTAACTCAGTAAAATTAGTGAAACTAATTCAGTTTCATTCCAGCATCTGCAGATCAAGTCTTTGGTTCTTAAAACATCCAAATTCATCTAGAACTGTGACCCTGGAATCCATGGTTTCTCATCTTATTACATGTTCATCTTTTTGTGTTCTTTCATTTTAACAATTCATTTATTTTAATCAGTAGTGTGTTATTTTTTCCTAGCTTGGTGATTAAAATGTTTTTCTTATTTCACTTTTTTAAAAATAAACTGTGTATCTTGTCTTCCTTGTTCAACACACACATATTGCAAAGTTTATGGTCAATAGACGGCAAATAATTTATTCCTTCAGATTATGAGATTGATATAGACATTTGGCTATTAAAATAGTTCCTGATAAAGGTGGTGCCCCGAATAATAATACTTTTCAATAAATTATTAATCTTTGGCTATTAATAGCCAAATAACTAGATTCTTGGTCGTTTCCCCAACACCACCTAATTCTGCTTTCCCAAATTATTTACAGAGAAAGAATTGCTTGTTTTCCTTTAAAATTTTTAATCTGTTCTTCCAGAGTCCAAATGAATGTTTTGTTTATTGTTAAACGAAGGTACATTAAATAAGTCATAACAATGTAAAACAGAAATATATAACATCTTTACATATTTTAGTAATGATACATGCTCATTTATTTGATTGAATGGTTATCTCCTGCTTAACAAAATGTAATTGCTAATAATCCCCTGCCACAATAGCAGTAATCAATCTTGTAAATACAAAAACAAGCAACTGTCTTTAGATACATTTTTCAAAACAAGTAGCTACATGCTCTGTATTAAAACAGTTTAGATATAATAATTTTCAAAGCGCTGATGCCTTTTTATCTGTCTGTCTGTATGCTGTTAGTCTTTCTGCCCTATTTGCTCCCCCCTGCTGGTTTGAATAGGGGCTGGTGCAGATATTAATGCAATATCCGCAAATATGTAACTTGGCTAACAGTGTGTGAAAATAAAATAACTCAATAGCCATCCATCCATCTATCTTCTCCCATTTATCAGGGGTCGGATCGCGGGGGCAATAGTTTAAGCAAGGAGCCCCAGACTTCCCTCGCCCCAGCTACCTGGGCCAGCTCCTCGGGAGGAATCCTGAGGCGCTCCCAGGGAAGCCAGGAGACATAGTCCCTCCAGCAAGTCCTGGGTCTTCCTCTGGGCCTCCTACTGCTGGGACGTGCCTGGAACACCTCACCAGGGACGCGTCCAGAAGGCGTCCTGACCAGATGACATAGGTTCTCAGCCAATCTCTAAGGGAGAACCCAGCCACCCTGCGGAAGAAACTCATTTCAGCCACCTGTATCTGTGATCTCGTTCTTTCGGTATTCTTTCGGTAAAAATTACCAGTCGATCTACGGCCCACAGGCCTGTGCCCCATCATGAGATATATATTAAAGGATTTGTTTGGATTTTTAAGGTGAGGTTCTGCATAATGGTTTTAGTCAAATTTACCTTACAGGCAGTAGAAAAAAAGCTTTTTGAAAAAAATAAATCTTACAATGGTGGAATCTAGCATGCAGCATCACATCCTTACCTTGGGTATTTCTGCATAGAGTTTGAATGTTCTCCCCTGTGATGGGGCAGAGTGACTTATCCTGGATATACCCCACTTATCAGCTAACTTCCTGGAGATAGACAGGAGCTCCCTAACAACCATGCATAGACGATGTATGGAGTGTCATGCTAGAGGTTAGAACAGGACAGAATATTTTTATGACCTGAATTTTCTTTGGTTAAGAATTTTATATAAGAAATCTTTAAAAAAAATATTTTGTTTTTTGACCACTGAACTAAAAATAAGTTGTCTTCCTCCAGATGTAGCCACACTCACTGTTCTTAGATAATCTAATTAATTTTAATACCAGACAAAATAAAATCAAGTAAAAATAAAATTCTGTTGTTAAATTATGATTTGAATTAAGCTGCCCAAACCACTCTGGCCCAATTTCGAAAAAAATAAAAATTGCCACTTAAAATTCAGCAGGGGCAAAAAATATTAGTAACTTTAAACAAAAAAAATGTACAGCAAAAGTACATTAATTTCTTAGCTAAAGAATTCTTCTCATACTTCCAATGAAATGAAACCATTATTGTAATCAGTTACAGAAAAATTAACATAAACTAGGTAATAAATTATATGTGGTTCTTGTGCAAGGTCTCTTTATACTATACATCTGTTGCCTTAAAGCTATGCACTTAAAATATTCAGCATACCTCTATTTCAAGGGCTTGCATTTAGCTAATTAGATCTTAGAAACTGGCATCTTTTTAAAAACAGCTGGGTAATTTATTTTTGAACACAAACTCCTCCAAAATGTAACTTTTTTCCTGGGAACAGAAGGTAGAAACACAGACCAAGACAGACTAGCCGTAGATTGGTGAACATACGTGTGACTAAAACCAAGAAAACAAAGATGATAATATTGAGTGTGGGTACAGACGAACACAGAGGACTGCTATGATAAAAAAATCATTCATATGGTCACAAATATGACAGCTGAATTAATAAGCAGAGAAAAATCTGTTCAGAAGGTTGAAGAAATACACTCATCCCCCACTATATTAGGCACACCTGATCAATGAAACAGAAATTAATTGCTTCTCAACACAGATAGCAAATCTGCAAATCAAATGGCAGCAACTCAGGGCATTTAGGTATTTACACTAGATATAGTGACGATAACTTGCTGGAGTTCAAACCCAGCAGTAAAGAAGAAAATGTGAGTAATTTAAGTGACTTTCAGAAACTGCTGGGATTTTTTTTCATAACTATGTTCTAAGTTTAGTGAGAATAGACAAACAAATGGTCTGGAGTGTGCAGTGGTAGTCAATAAATTAGGAAATATGATCCGACATTGTTTGTTTCTCAAAATAAAAGTTCCTTTTGAAAATACGAAACATTAAGACCATACTGGATTTCTATATTAAAATTTTCTTTTTGTATTAATATTATTACTCTGGTGTATTATTCTAATCTTTAAAGTTGATGATACTTGAATTTGTATAGACCCACTGCAAGTTTATATTTACATTCAAAAATCCCTGCACTGTGCACTAACCTTGTTGGCAGGATCTAAGGGAAGACTCTGATATGTTTACACCAGTTCACATGGTATTGCCTTTCAAAAATACTGTGAAAAACTACCTATTCCGTGTTGCCAGATGCATACTTAATCTGAGGTGATAGGGACATTTGGTCAGCAAGTGGACAAAAGTTTTGTGTTTGGACATTTAGTATTTTCATCCACTACCCACGTTTCCCCCCCCCCCCAGAACACTGTGAAAGTATTTGCACAACCTGTGGGACATTATAATTTTTTCCACTTGAAAAATATTCAAGAGTTGTTATATTTTCACTTGTTCAGTGTGTTTCGTGTTTGGCTGGTTAGTTTATTGGTGGGTGGGATTGGCTTTAGTTGAACGCTTGGTGCTCTGCAGTGTGCGGGATGAGGATTCGGATGCGGATTGGGCTAGGCCTAGGGATGATGTCCATCCACTGTGGTGTGGCGATTTAAGGTGGGGCCGAAAGGCATTGGAATATCGGCTGTGGGGATTGGCCTGGGATGACAGCGGCACATTTTGGCTATTGGCTGGCTATGGCCTCTGCCACTTGGCAGCGGCGGAGGTCCTTCTGGTTGGGTTGCAGCTAAGGTGTGGGGTGCCCTCAGCCCTCAGGGTCCGTGGTTTGATCTGCCCTGGCGTAGCCGGCTGCCAGCGGAGCTCATGGCCCCATCACTGTGGCCCTCTTGGGCTTCTACATTGTAGTTGCTGGATGTTCTCCAGGGCTGTCCTCTGCTACTCTGGGGTGCGGTGCAACCAGCCAAGCATTGACCTGTCTTGGCCTCCTGTGCTCTGGAGGTCCATGGGATGTCTATTGCTGCCATCTCTCTCTCATTCGTGTCTTTGTGTAATTACTGGAAAGCGGATTGATGGCTCCTCACACCAGGTACTAAACACTTGAATGGAGAAACCAACATTGTGTACCATATATTGTGTGTTTTTATGCTTAATTGCTGTTATTTTTTACTTCTCTAATGTTGTATTTTATGCTTTTCATGCTGTATTCTTAATTGCTGATTTTACTTTCTGTAATGTTGTATTCTATGCTGTTCATTGTTTAATTATGTATCATGTATTTTATTTGCTTCGTTATCACTGAATCATGTAAATAACCTTAAAAGTTACACTCCCTGTTGTTGAAAATATTCTATACAAAAAAAAAAACACCCTTGCCTAGACATATACACCAGCACGCTTATAGAAACACACACAGGTGTGGGGGTTCCAGTGTCGACAGATGTACTGTTGGGCCAGGATTATCGCAAATACATCTTGTAATAATCCGTGACATCAGTTTTTCAGTGATTCTGTTGTAGTATCTATATATCTCTTTGTGTGTTGTGGTTGTGTAGTTCTCATTTTGCAATGTTCTTTTTTTTCATTGTTTCTTTCCCTCTCTCTTCCGTCCTGTAGGTATAGAAGCAGACTAGGATGTTTTCTTGTATTTTCTTTATTTACCTTGCTCCCTATCCACAATTCATTCCATCCCTCTAACTTTTTTTCCTACCTGTCTTCATTTTCATTCTTCGGCCCCTTTTACTTTTCATCTTTGAATCCATAATATTGAAAAAAAAAAAAACTCTACGAAAACTGTGATGGTGTAAAAAACCATGTGAGATTACTCTGAACAGACTGTCCCAGTGGTGAAATATGCTGCCATCCTGTGACAATGTTTTACTTCCTCAGAGACATTCGAGGCTGGACAGGGTTGATGGACAAATGCATAGAGGTAAATATTAGGACAATTCTGCAAATGATTTGAAATTGGTGTGGTTTACCTTCTGGCTGGATAGCAACCCAACCAGAAAGCCGGAGCAACAGAGATGTGGCAAGACTTAAAAAAGGTTTCCAGATGTACAAAAATCCAAAAAAGATGCTTCTTCTGAAAATTACTGTATTGATGTGGTGGATATAAATCATGCTGCAAAGTATTTTATTTTTTTATTTTTACTTCAAAATGATGCACTGTTTTGTTTTGCTCTGCAACATAAAATATGAGTAAAACACCTTAAAGTTTGGAGTATTATGCGACAAAATATGAAAAAAGGCTATGAATACTTTTCCAAGGCAGTATTTGTGTTGCTTAGACACATAGTGATATAAACAACTATCTTAAACATCAACATGTTATTTTACATTTTCATTGAGTAGTCTACAGGGTAAAAAATGTTGTACTGACAGTGGGGTTTATAATTTGGGATATGCTTTTAAATTATACAGGGATTATGGCTAAGTGAAATTTTCATTGGGTTTGCTTTTGTTGTTGGCAAATCAATCAGAAGGTTGCATGTGAGCTTTGAAGGACTAAAACAAACTCATGAAACTGCAATAAACCCATTTCTAAATGGTTTAGCACATATGTAGCTCCACTCTTGCTTTATTCATACTCTGGCAGAAATTACCATTATAAATTGTAGTTAAAATGGACCAATTCTAACCCTTGTCCTTTATACCATCACAGGCTCTCTTTGTCCTCCAAGTCCTGCTTCATTCCTTTTGTCCTGATACTCTCCTTCTTACCTCATTCTCCTCGCTGATACACTCACGACCTATATCCCTACCTCTATCCTCCCTCACAGCTTCTGACTTCATTTCCCACACTTGACTCCCTCACAAGTTCTCATCCTGTTTCTATCTCATTCCGTTCCTTTTCTCTGCGTCTCCCTTTCTGGCCCTCAGAGTGGGAGTAAAAAAAGGATTAACCACACCAAGAGAGAGAGAGCAGAGCACCAAATGATTGGTATTGAATTCTGGCCAAATAAATTTGAACCTCTCACGCCAAGTGAGAAGTAAAGTCGCAGTCACTCCGGTTTCCAGCACATCCAACATGATAACGGCGCATAATGAACTCATTTCAAAATGACAGTTACATTATTAAAAAGCCTGTCTTTATGTAGGCTTAGAACGCTGAAGCTTCAAAAAAGGCGGAGATGAGTGAAAATGGGCAAGTATCTTTTAAAGGGCTCATTACAGAGTATTGGTCTCATTTATGTTCTGATATCACATCAATTACGTCGTCCTAGTCATCCACTGTGCAGAACACAGCGAGGTCAAGAGCATAACAGCTGTTAAAAAGATTACCAAGCTTTTACATTTTCAGCTTTGAGTTTTTAACTGATGTTATTCATTTTAGCTTTTACACTGTAAAAAAAGAAGCGTTGACTTAACTTAAAAAAGTAGGGCAACCAGCTGCAAAGCCTTTTTGAGTTAACTCAACTAATGTGTTTACATTTTGTGAACCTAAAAAAAAGAGGTTAAAGGGTGAAATAACTGAATACATGTGTTATATTTTAGATTCTTGAAAGTAGCCACTCTTTGCTCTGATTACTGCTTTGCATTCTCTTGAGCTTCAAGAGGTAGTGACCCGAAATGTTTTTCCAACAGTTTTGAAGGAGTTCCCAGAGATGCTTAATACTTCTTGGCCCTTTTGCCTTCACTCTGCGATTCAGCTCAACCCAAATCATCTTGATTGGGTTCAGGTCCGGTGACTTTTGATGCCAGGTTATTTCATACTTTTTTGTAAAAGTACTACATAATTCCGTATGTGTTAATTCATAGTCTTGAGGCATTCAGTGTGAATCTACAATGTCAACAGTCTTCAAAAGAAAGGAAACTCACTGAATGAGAAAGTGTGTCCATACGTTTGGTCTGTACTGTAGATAGATAGATAGATAGATAGATAGATAGATAGATAGATAGATAGATAGATAGATAATATTTCTTATATGCAGTATGTAAATACATGGTATCAGCTGTATCTTCTATGCAATCAAATATCCAGGCCACCACAAGACTCTAGGGTAGCACTCATCTTAAGCTAGTTAGAGTACATCCTGCTTGTTGTCAAAACTGTTTGAATTTTTTAACTGTCTATCTTGGAAGATTCCCAGTCTGCAGTAACTGACATCTGCTTGCATATGTACTGTATGTTTCTCCAACTGCTGAACTCCCCCTCATGACAAGACCTCCTTTGTATGTGGGTGTGTTTGTGTGTGACTAACCTACGTAGGATGCTACAGAAACTACCTTGTGCCACAGGGTCCCTTGCACCGCCAGGAAAAACAGCAATGAGCAGCCTCCAACCAGCTTGTGGGGGTATGAATTGTCCTGCTTGGAAAATGTTATACTAAATGCTCTTAAAAATATCGATTGCTACAATTACTGTTGCTACAAAGAACTATTATTGTCTCAACATGGTGACATTAAAAACAAATTCCCTGCTTTTTGTTTCTGCTTTCACTATTGAAGGTGGATGACATGGATGATTTTAAATCGCCCCCTTTTTGTCAATGTTCTGTAAGATATATGTCTAATGACTTTTACATTCTTCTCCTGCGGGAGCTCACATCTCCTTATGTTGACAGAAACCCAGCTACCATGCTTCAGAATCAGAGGAACAAAGAAAAAAACAAGTCACGGCGATAGTGCGGAGATTATCAACATGTCAGCTCGACTGCCTATGTGAGCAATTGTTTTCATTATGTCACCACAGCTTAAATACGCAATCTGGAATTTATTTGGCCATTCAGAGCCATATTTAAATGTGGCTTGGGCTGAATCATTGGCTTACATAGATTTTATTTGAAATCATAATGGGATGACACCAGAAAATGTCAACAGGCTGTAAAACAAGAAATACTTGTCAGCTCACTTCTGTTTAGCTAAATTGTCTCCCTATACATTTTATGCCCTTGTCAGACAATCTAGCATAAAATTAGGCATGTCCCAATCAATATTTTTTCAGTGCACTGGTGCAAGTCATATGTCAATACCAAGTCATTTATCCCATAACAGTTGTGTTATACCTGAATTACATTGGTTGATTGCTCTAAAGTATATAAGTCATTATTATTGTTTATAACAATATTCATAATATAACAATGCACATAACAGCAGAGGTGGCAGGGTAGTAACATTTTTTACTCAAGTGAGAGCAGCACACTATATTTTACTCAAGTAAAAGAAAAAATTGACCATCCAAGAAATTACCCAAGAAGAGCCAAATGTATTAGGTGAAAAGGCTATTTAAGTGTGTGTAACTAATTATAAAATATTGTTTTGATATTTATTTTGAAGATCTCAGACAGAGAAAAAAAGATAAAGATATGTTAAAATTTTAAAAACTAAAGGAAAAACATATTCAATCAAAACTGAATTAATTGTTCGTTAATTTAGCAAAACATGAAATGTTCTACAGTATTCTGTTTTAAAATAAACAATATTGTATAATAATTGCGACATAATTAAGATAGCCCCCTCCATACTGGTGTTTGAATAACATAGAAGTGCTTTAAGTAAAATTTATTTTGGTCCTTTTTGACTTGGATTTGCTCAGCCTGGCCTGCGTCGTATTAAGCACGTTTTTTTTTTTTTTTTACTATGTTTATACAATCTACCTCTGGTTCAGTGTGAAGCAGGACGAGGTCACTCATTGGCGTGGCAATGTGAGGGTGAAATGATGTCTCCGAATGGCGGCACATGGCTTCCAAAGATTCCAAATTTATTTTCATTGCTTATTTATTCTTTTTTTTCTTTCGGCCTTTCCCTTCAGGGGTCACCACAGCTAATCATCTGTCACCATTTAGTCCTATCATTGGCATCCTCTGCCCTCACACCACATCCATAAATAAGATTTTTGGTCTTCCTCTCTGCCTCCTGCCTGGTTGCTCCGTCCTCAGCATCCTTCTACCGATATAATCGTCATCTCTCCTCTGAATATGTTCAAACCATCTCAGTCTGGCCTCCCTGACTTTATCCCCCAAAAGTCTAACATGAGCTGTTCCTCTGATGTACTCATTCCTGATCCTATCCATCCTTGTCACTCCTAAAGAAAATCTCAACATCTTGAGTTCTGCAGCATCCAGTTCTGCTTCCTGTCTTTTCCTCATTGGTACTGTTTCTAGACCGTGCAGCATTGCTGGTCTCGCTACTGTCTTGTTCACTTTTACCTTAATTCTTGCTGAAACCCTTTTATCACACATTACACCGGACATTTTTCTCCACCCATTCCAACCAGCTTTCACACGCTTCGTCGCCTCTTTTGCACACTCTCCACTCTCTCTGTTTGGTCTGTTGACCCTATGTACTTAAAGTCCTCTACTTTCTTCACTTCCACTCCCTGTAACTTCAGCGTTCCACTTGTGTCTTTCTCATTTACACACAACTATTCTGTCTTGCTGCAACCAATCTTCATTCCTCTGTATTTTAATGCACACCTCCATCTCTCTAGCTTTTCCTCCACCTCCGTCCTGCTCTCACTGAAGATCAAAATGTCATCTGCAAACATGATAGTCCATGGAGACTTTTGTCTAACCTCATCCTTCCTATCCAACACCAAATCAAACAAGAAGGGGCTCAGAGCCGATCCTTCATCCAGTCCCACCTCCACCTTGAACTCCTCTGTCACTCCTACAGCAAACCTCACTACTGTCTCACAACTCTCAGACATGTCCTGTACCACTCTAACATACTTCTCTGCCACTCCAGACTGTCTCATGCAAAACCACAGCTCTTCTCCTGGCACCCTGTCATACTCTTTCTCTAAATCTACAAACACACAATGCAGCTCCCTCTGACCCTCTCTGTACTTCTCTACCAGCATCCTTAATGCAAAAATAGCATCTGTAGTACTCTTTCTTGGCATGAAACCGTACTGCTGCTCACAAATGCTCACATCTTACCGAAGCCTGTCTTCCAACACTATTTCCCAAAGCTTAATTGTGTGACTCCTTAACTTTATTCATATGTAGTTTCCACAATTCTGCATATCTCCCTTGTTATTAAAGATCGGCACTAGAACCCTTTTCCTCCATTCCTCAGGCATTTTCCCATTCTTCATGGTCTTCAAGGTCCGTCAAGGTCAAAAACTCTACTGCCACCTCTCCTAAACACTTCCATACATCCACAGGTATGTCATCAGGACCAACTGACTTTCCCATCTTCATCCTCTTCAAAGCTTTCCTCACTTCATCCTTACTAATCTCAGGAATTTCCGGATCCACAATTACCAACTCTTCTACTCTACATTCTCTCTGATTTTCCTCATTCCTCAGCTCTTCAAAATACTCTTTCCATCTTCCCATCACAAGCTTGGCATCCTTCAGTACATTTCCATCCCTATCCTTGATCAGCCTTACCTGTTGCACATCCTTTCCATCTCTGTCTCTCTGCCTTGCTAACCTATACAAATAATTCTCCTTACTATCCAACCTAGTGTGATAGTGTGGAGGTCCTGTCACAATGGCTCCGATTGATCATGTGCCCTGGTTGCTTGGCCACAGGGATATCCCTTTGGCTGACTGGTTAGGGATCGAATCCTGCCCAGGCCCTCATTGTGTACCTTGCCACATATGGCATTACTGGCAGGATCCATGTGATACTGGTAATAAGTCCATTCGAAATTGGTGGCACCCTGCACGGGAGCACGAGGACATGCTTGTGATAAGAGGGGGAGAGATGTGACAGTGTGGAGGTCCTGTCACAATGGCCCCAATTGATCACATGCCCTGGCTTCTTGCCCGTAGGGATATCCCTTTGGCTGACTGATTAGCGCACATGACTTTCACCCGGGAGTAATGGGATTGAATCCTGCCCGGGCCCTCATTGTGTACCTTGCCACACTAGCATTCAGGTCATCATACGCCCTTTGTTTGGCCTTTACCACAGCTACTTTCACCATGTGCTGCATCTCCCTGTACTACGTGTTTGCTCTCAGTGTCCCACTTCTTCTTAGCCATTTTCTTTCTCTGTATATGTTCCTGGACTTTATCGTTCAACCACCAAGTCTCCTTATCTACTTTCCTCCTTCCAGATGACACACCAAGTACCCTCCTACCTGTCTCCCTAATCACATTAGCTGTAGCTGTCCAGTCATCAGGGGGAACCTCCTGGCCACCAAGAGCCTGTCTCAACTCCTTCCTGAAAACCTCACAACACCACTTGGTCCTCTGCTCTGTCTTTGTTCTCTTCACTCTCCTCCCCATCAGTTTCATCCTACGGACCACCACCCTATGCTGTCTAGCTACACTCTTACCCACCAATACTTTGCAGTCACTAATCTCCTTCAGATCACGTCTACATAAGATGTAGTCCACCTGAGTGCTCCTACCTCCACTCTTTTAAATCACCCTATGTTCCTGCCTCTTTTGTAAGAAAGTATTTATAACAGCCATTTCCATCCTTTTTGCAAAGTCTACCACCATCTCTCCTTCTTCATTTCTATCCTGGATACCAAACCTGCCCATCACTTACTCATCCCCTCTGTTCCCTTTACCAACATGTCCATTAAAGTCTGCACCAATCACCACCCTCTCAACTCTCGGGATACCCTGCATCAAATCATCTAGTTCAATCCAAAATTTCTGCTTGTCTTCCAACTCACATCCTACCTGTGGGGCATAACCTCTAATAACATTAATCATTATTCCTTCCATTTCAAGCTTCAGACTCATCAACCTACCTGACACCCTTTTCATTTCCAGAACATTCTTAGCAAATTTCTCCTTCAAAATAACTCCTACATCCAATTATTCATTTTCTCTTTCCATCTACCCTATGGTAGAACAACTTGGTTCCTTCTCCTAAGCTTCTAGCCTTGCTACCTTTCAACCTGGTCTCCTGGACACATAGAATATCCACTTTCCTTCTCTGCATCATGTCAACCAGCTCTTTAGCTTTACCTGCCATAGTCCTAGCATTCAAAGTCCCTACTCTCAGTTCCATGCTCTTGAATGTTCTAAATGGCTGTTGAAATTTTATATTTTAGAGAAATAGTCAATATATTTTAAGTGAACATTGCATTACATTTCCTAGTGTGGTTTGCTTGTTGTTCAGACAAGCAATGATAGCCAATTAAATTAAATATTTGTCATCCCACTCCTAAATTTGTATTTAAATGAGCAGATAAAAAAGTTTAAAGGTGTTTAGGGTTCATCTACAATATCCCCATGCAGTCACTTTAAAAAAACAAAATATTGAAAATACATTATTAGAAGCTCAACGAACAGAACTGTTGTTCTCAGCATCGTCATTTGTTACTGCATCTTGTTAAGGCAAGGCAAATTTATTTGTATACCACACTTTCAACACAAGGCAATTCAAGGTGCTTTGCATGATTAAAATTAGAACACAGAAAAGAGAGCATAAATCACTTTGAAGATTAAAATACAATAAATCATTTACAATAAAACAATAATCAAGATGATATTTTTATGAAAATTTAAAACAAGCAAGTAAAAAGCAATGATAGGATCAGTTACACAAGTTAAGACAAGTTGTATACACTTTGTTATTTCCATTTTTATGTGGATGTATTAAATTTCAGCTTTTGTAGCCTAATTTACAGAAATAATGCATTAATGTGTTTATTGTGAATAAAGCATTTTAAGCTTAACGTATGACTATTCTGGAGGATCCCCTCACTAAAAGAACCACACTTCCCCACGAGTCGGACAGCTTGGGCCGTGGTGAATAATGTCCTGTGTCCCTTATTTTAATTTATGAAAGTTGGCAACCCTAGGTGTCACTCATCCGTCCCCCAACTTCATAGCCCCACTCTCAGCTTCACTTCTTTGCCAATTTTCCAGGCATGACAAGACGTGTGATGCAGCCAAGATTGCGGTGGTACACTGAAAAAAGGGAATTGGCAGGTCTTTGAATTTACAGAAATAAATCTAGTTAATTCTACACAATTTATAGGTTTCTCTTGTTTAATTAAGAGCAATTTAAGTCATTATTAAAAAAGACTGAATTTACGAAATTTTCTTGCATTGGTGGAGAGTGAAGGAATTGTATCACTGAAATTATCATTATCATGTTTAGTTAATGCTAGAAATTGAGTCAAATTTGTTATTTAAATTTAACATTTTGGAGTCATTCTGTGGCAAAGTGGTTAGTACAGGTGCTTACTGTACACTGTAAAAAAGAAGAGGTGAGTTAACTTTAAAAAGTAATGCAACCAACTACAAAGCCTTTTTGAGTAAACTCAACTAATGTGTTTACATTGTGTGAACCTAAATAAAGATATTAAATCAAAGCAGAATCTTAAATTGAACAAACTAAAATTTGTCGGAAATGCTTTGCAGCTTGTTGCCTTATTGTTTTTTTAAGTTTGCTCAACTACTCATTCTTCATGCTGACAAGTCAATGCACTGTATACTCTTTAAAGAGGAACACGTATATCCAGTGATATGGTATGCAACTTGGGGTTAAGTCCATAGCAGATAGGCAGAAGCTGGATGTGAATTTATGATTACAAGTCAACTATTCAACCCACCAAGCCACAGTCACCCACTGATCATTAATGGTAACTTAACTAGGAGCATAGTAACTTAAAATAAAGATTATTTGTACTGTTTAAATGTTGTAAGTTTTTTTAACCTAATATTTAATTATTTATGTTCTAAAGAGTTTGCAAAACCATTTTAATGTAATGCAATAATTTGCTTTAGGCTTTTACTTGGCTTTTCAGTCAAAGGCTACACGTGTCCTCTAGTAGCAGTGTGAAATCCAAACCTATGTTTTTGTTAGTTTATCTGTTTTGTTTATAATATTACAAAATGAAATCCGTATTACACATATAAACTTTCTGCTAGCATAGTTGCACGTTTAAAACATCAATTGTTACTCTCCTGCCAAACATTAAGTAGGAAGGAAAGGGGGAATCAGAAAAAAAAAAATTACTATAGATTTTTATGCTCTATGCTGCACCTAGCTAATGGCTTTTTTATTCTGTAGATCTGTTTACAGTCTTTTCATTCAGCCTTATTATTCAGCTAATAAGCAATAAAGGACAGCAATCATTAGTAGCCCACTCCTATCAAATGTGGAAACATAACGTTACAGTTTAGGAGTATGATGTGAATGTCACCGATGTGATTTCTCTTTCAGGAGACCAAATAAATGTTTAGATAAATATGTAGTGATAAAAGTAAATGTTCAATTCAAATTGTGATCAAGTTGCAAAACATTAAGTTGCCACAGAAAACTTGGGAAGCAACTTGGACCTTGTCCACATGTTGTTTTTAACCTTTTTTGCCCCACATCCACACGTTTTAGAGGACCCTAAATTTTTATCTTTATAAAATGGATTCCAGAGTGAAAATTATGCCTTTAAATAACTATGCTTACAGTGAAGGCGCCTTTTTGACTGGAATTAACCAAACCTATAAACAAATATGTAACCCCAAAACAAACATGACAATAACAACAATGGTGGGGTACAGGTTCATCTTGTAGTTCATTAGTTTTATAATCCAATGCCATGTCTTTGGACCAGAACCTTTAACTTGGCCTCTAGTAATAATGTAAATAATCTCTGTGTAATTTTTGACCAAGACATGACATTTAAATCCCATATTAAACATTTTTCTAAGATTTATTTATTTCCGCTCTGGAATTTTTTATTATTATTTTTTGTGGTTGCTATGCGCTGGTCAACTGGAAACAAATCAGAGTAGCTCCTGAATTTTGATAATGTTTTTATAGTTCAATGACTTTTTAAAATTGTTTTTGTAGTTGACAAACTTTTAAAATACTCTTACTTTACTATTTTTGTTGGAAATAATATATTTTTATCAATATAATGTGTACGGTGTCTGATAAAGTTGTTTACACAAAGGAAGAACTGTTGGAACTATCGAGGACAAAACATAGACTGAAACATCCCAGTCAAACAGAATTAAGGAGGATGTTTCGTGGATGCAGAGCCGGAGCCAAGGTAAAGGCGAAGATAAGTGTTAAGAGGTGGAGATATAAGCCTTTCCTACCCTCTGTCATCATGGGAAATGTTAACTCACTCCCAAACAAGAGTGATGAATTGGAGGCGCGAGTGCAAAACCAACAGCTTTATAGAGAGTGCAGTCTGATCGGTCCAACGAAGTCCTAGCTGAATGACAACACAGCTGACTCATGTGAAGACATAACTGGCTTCACAGCTGTGCGAGTGGATAGAGATCCACAGAAGAGTGGGAGGTGCCAAGTGGGGGAGTAATTTTATTTTACAATCAGAGATGGGTTAACCCCCGGAACATGACAGTTAAACTGAAAGTATGTTGATCCGACATTGAACTGCTGGCAATTGGTTTCCGTCCATACTACATGCCACGGGAGATTCCATATGTGTTTTAACTGTTTATGTTCCTCCGAGAGCTGTTCCTGTAGCTGTGAGTGACGTCATCCACAACATCGTTGCTAGGATACAGACCCAGCAACCAGAGGCTCTTATTGTGATCACAGGGGATTTTAATCCCATCTCTCTGTCCTCCTGCCTGACTGACTTTGTGCAGTGTGTGGACTGTCCAACACGTGGAGATAAGACTCTAGATCTGTTATATACCAACCTGAAGGAGGCGTACACGGCTGTACCTCTTCCTTCACTGGGCAGATCTGATCACAATTTGTTCTATCTCCAACCCACATACAAACCTCATGTAAAGACACTTCCTGTTACCACAATAACTTTTAGGAAGTGGTCATCAGAAGCAAGTGATGCACTGAGAGACTGCTTTGAGTGCACAGACTGGGGTGTGCTGGTGGAGGAGCAAGAGATGGACATAGACAGGAGTGTTGACATCATCACTGACTACATCACCTTTTGTAGGGACACTGTGATTCCGGTTAGAAGTGTTAGATGCTATCCTAATAATAAACCATGGATCACCAGTGACATCAAGAGCCTCCTTAACCAGAAGAAGACTGCGTTCAAGAATGGTGATAAGGAGAAGCAGAGGAGTGTGCAATGAGACATGAAAGACTCTGAGGCATGCTAAGGTGGAATACAGGAGGAAAATAGAGAAACAGCTGGAGAATAGTGACATCAAAGAGGTATGGAAAGAGACGAAGACCATCACTGGCTACAAGATGAAGAATGCCCAGTCTATAGAAGAGGATATAGACATAGCTAACTCCTTCAAGCAGTACTACATCAGGTTTGACACTGATGCTCCCTCTACCTTGATGTCTGCAGTTGTTTTCTCCACCTCCACTACTGAGAGTACATCTGCTGCTTCTTCCACCATTTCTGCGGCTGCTTCTCCACCTCCACATCTGCAGCTTTTCCCTGTACCTCCACGTCTGCGGCTACATTTGCAGCTGCTCCCTTCATCCACATGTCTGTGGCTGCTCCCCCCACTTTCACTTCTGTGGCTGCTTCTTCCACATCTGTGGCTACGTCTGTGGCTACTTCCTCCACCTCCAGGGCTGTTTCACCCAACTCCATCTGCCCGGCTGCTTCCTCCACCTCCACATCTGCCTCCTCTACCTCCACGTCTGCGGCTGCTACCTCCACATCTGCCTCCTCTACCTCCACATCTGCGGCTGCTTTCTCCACCTCTGTGGGTACTCACTCCATTTTCAACACCTGTGCTGTCCCCCCTCCCCTGCATCCTGAGCTGCTCTGACTGTTGATAACAGTAGAAGAGGTGGGAGTTTACCTCAGGAAACTTTGACCAGACAAGGCTTTTGGAGTTTGTCCAAGGAGTGTGCAGGACAACTGGCAGTTCCTCTGCAGAGGCTCTTCAATCTGAGTCTTCAGGTACAAAAAGTCCCAGTGCTGTGGAAGACTTCATGCCTCATACCCGTGCCCAAAATTGGATGACCGGTAGAGCTGAATGATTACACACCAGTGGCTTTGACTTCTCACATCATGAAGACTTTGGAGTGGCTCCTTGTCTGTAGAATGAAACTGCAGGTTGCTGAGGAACTAGACCCCCTCCAGTTTGCCTATCAGGAACACTTAAGAGTTGAAGATGCGGTCCTTTACCTGCTGCACCGGGTATACTCCTATCTGCATGTGCCTGGTTCTTATGTCAGGATATTGTTCTTTGACTTCTCCAGCACTTTTAACACCATAAAGCCCTCCATGCTGAGCAACAGACTTGTGGGTATGGGTGTAGCCCCCTCACTGACAACCTGGATTATGGACTACCTAAAATCCAGACCTCAATATGTCAGGGTGGGGAGATGTGTTTCTGGGACACTGGAATGCAGCACTAAGGTCCCACAAGGGACTGTGTTTGCTACCTTTCCGTTCACACTCTACACATCAGACTGGAGGTACAACTCAGAGTCCTGCCACACCCAGAAGTACTCAGATGATACAACTGTCGTGGCGTGTGTGAGCGGTGGACAGGAGAACCTGGTGTAGACCTTCACTGACTGGAGAGAAAAAAAAAATTGCCTTCTTCTGAACACCAAAAAGACAAAGGAGCTGGTGGTGGACGTTAGGAGATTTAAACCACCAAAACAGCCAGTCTACATAGATGGGGAGGAAATAGAGACTGTGGGGTCCTACAGATACTTGGGGGTGGTTCTGGATCAGATACTGGAGTGGACCACCAACCCAGACGCAGCATACAGGAAGGGACAGAGTCACCTTTTTTTCCTTAGGTCGCTACGGTCCTTCGATGTTTGCAGTGACATGCTGCAGATGTTTTACCACACAGTCATCAGAAGTGTGCTTCTGTATGCTGTTGTCTGCTGGGAAAGTAGAACTACCGACAAAGACTGGACAAATTGGTCAAAAAGGGCAGTTATGTACTGGTTCGGGAGTTGGACCCTGTAAGAACTGTGGAGGAGAGGCAGATGAGGAGGAAATTGCAGGGCATTCTGGATAATACTAAACACCCCCTCCATTATGTGCTGACCAGCCAGAGAAGCAGCTGCAGTGAAAGATTGATCTCATTGAGATGTAGGACTGAGAGTTTCAAGAGATCATTTGAACAGAGAGATTCAACAGAGACATCCAACATGTTTCCTAAATTATATTAGTATTATTATTTATCTTTTTTTTATTTGTATTTTTTTATTATTTTTTTCCAATCTAAGATGTATTTGTAAATATACGAGCACTTCACAAATTTAATTTCCCCTTTTTGTGTCTGTCTGTCTGTCTGTCCGTCCGTCCATCCCAAATCAGAAACCGCCTGTACAGGAGTGATGAAGAGAAAATAGTCCATGAATTTGTTACTTCCAGACTAGACTACTGTAATTCCTTATCATCAGGAAGTCCACAAAATGCAATTAAAAGCCTTCAGTTGATCCAAATTACTGCAGCAAGAGTTCTAATGAATATAAAAAAGAGAGATTCTACTTTTCTCTTCTACTACTCTTAAGATATATTTTTTTCTGCTGTTATTGCCATTTTTAACTCAGTTTTCTCTCAGTATTTTTCTCCCCATAGAAGCTCCACATAGTCTGGTACCCTGCTAAACTATAATGTTCCCTGCTGGATGGGGAACATCTGTCCAAATGATGCTCAAAGTGACCGAGCATCCTCAATGCTGGCTCTTCTCTGTCTTCTCAGACACCAAGACTGTCGTGGCAGATGACCGCTTGTACTGAGCCAGGTTCTGCCGGAGGTTTCTTCCTGTTAAAGGGGCATTTTTCCTCTCTTCTGTTGCTGCATGCTTGCTCAGTATGAAGGATTGCTGAGAAATTACTGTGGTTGGAGTCTGCATGATCCTGGCACAACCTCACGTTGATGACTCATCGCAATCTTCAGGGATTCCTTATATAGAAAACTTAATTGTTTGGAATGTTTCCATAATTGTATTGAAATGAATTTTGTTGTAAAGTGCTTTGAGATGACATTTGTTGTGAATTTGCACAATATAAATAAACGTGAATTAAATTCAATGTGGCATGGGGAAGCTCCACACAAAATATTCCAATCCTGCTTTGTTGTTCGCTATGCTTCTTGTATTGTGTTTACCCCTTACCTTGTGTGGAGGCTTTTTGCCTCTACGTCCCTTGTTCCATGTTTAGCGGCACGTACAGGTCTGAGGGAGTAAAAGTAGCGCTTTCATCCATGTGGAATGGTCCAATATCAACGAGGCTTTATTTTGTGATCCAGGAACGTTGTTACAAATGCCCTTTCTTTAATATTTCAATTTACTTACTCAGGTTTAGACATGTGCTTCGAATGTCTCTTTGAGGATAAAATATTTGCCTTCATTTTAGTTTTGCAGTACATTCAAATGCCAAAGCATCCTGCTGAATAACTCCACTGCCTTTTGAGCTTGCCGAGATTTATATTTTCTATAGGATATATATTTTTGTATGCAACGTTATCTGGCTAAACATCAGTACTGTTCACAGTCACTGTTTGCAATTTAGCTCTCTGAACATCTAAGCTCAAAGCCGATCTATGACTCCTGCACTTCAAAGACCCCAGCAGACAGACATGAAGGAAAAAAAAGTCTGAGAGCATTTTGGCATTGCTGGATTAAAATGTTGATGAAGATGAGAAAATTGTTTGTTATCTTTGTAATACCGTTATCGAGCGGACACTGGGCTGGTCTTATCTTGTCTGTATGCTGTCTAAATGGAGCTACTGAGGGTGACAAGGGAGTGAGTTGGACTGTAACTTTTAAAACCATAAACTCCCTGCTAGTGTTTTTGCCCACTGTGAAATTAGCTGCAGTTATGGTAAACCATCTGCCTGTCTAAATAGAATTCTGCAGCCTTAGAATGGAGCTTCACTGTGCAGTATCCTCCTTAAATCAACCGCAGACTTGACAGTTAAAGCACAGACGCTGTGTGAGCAGAATAAAAGCACAGTCCTGGGCAGCAAGCCGTTGGAGAGAAAACCTCTGCAGAGCATGTGTAGTACCACAGTCTCTCACCAGGGGGCCATATTGTGCTTCAATAACTCAACTTGTTTGTTCCCCCCTCCTTTAAGTCAGATAAACACCGCATGAAAACAGACCTCAACTACCATCAAATACTCTATAAATATATAGCTTTGTAAGTGGCACTGAGAGCGGGTTATGTGGAGAGATTCGGATGTATAGGTTTCAAAAAGAAATCCCGTGTTGTCTGGTGTATTTGCAGATGAACAGAGCTTCCCTCTGCTGTCTCAAAACACTTGTTCTCTAACATGGCATCTCTGGTAATAAGAGATTAGCACAGCGTAATAAAGACTGAAAATCTCCATCGTACATCAGAGACCTAATTGTTCCATATGTTCCTAACAGTTCACTTCGTTCTCAGAATGCAGGTTTACTGGTAGTTCCTAGGATTTATAAAAGTAGAATGGGAGACAGATCTTTTAGTTATCAGGCTCCTCTCCTCTGGAACCAACTCCCAGTTTTAGTCCGTGAGGCAGATACTCTGTCTGTTTTTAAGAGTAGGCTTAAAACCTTCCTTTTTAATAAAGCTTGAGGAATTGCTGTGGTTGGAGTCTGCATGATCCGGGCACAACCTCACGTCAATGACTCATCGTAATCTGCTGGTATTCCTTACATAGAAAACTTTTAACTGATTGGAATGTTTTTGTGATTGAGTTGAAATGACTTTTGTTGTAAAGTGCCTTGAGATGACATTTGTCCATCAGGGTGAATTGTGAATTGGCACTATATAAATGGACGGAACTTATATAGCGCTTTTCTAGTCTTACTGACCACTCAAAGCGCTTTACATTGAAGCCAACATGTGACTGGAGGAAGCTGGAATCGAACCTACAACCCGATTGCAAGCCAACTACTCTACCACTGAGCCACAGTCGCCCCTGTACTGTAAATGATATATAAAAGTGAAATGAATTACATAGAGTGCTACACCATTCTTCTAATTTTAGTAAACAACCAAGACACCTTTCTTCATTCTATGTTCCACAAGCTCAGTTAGGACATCACCGGACCAGGTTAGTGTGATTTACAAATTAATCTTACTGCACCTCTTTGCAGAGATGGATTGGGACCAAATCACATTTTCTAGGGTTATTCCTTCCATCAGCACTCCCCCTCCACCTATTCCTTTATGTGTGATCCACAAAAATTGTCAAAATATACCTAGAAATGAGACATTCCTTAAAGCAGCATGACCAGAATCCAATCATTTCTATCACGTAAACATTAGTGACCAAAGCAATCATCTTAACTTTTGAACCACTATTCCTACAGGTAAGACGATACAAGGTAACAACCCTTTTAAAGTACCATTCACACATAAGTCAATCCAAAGTGCTTTAAATCAAAACAAAGATAACTAATAAAAAATAAAAAAATTGTTTTAGAAACAGAGTTCAATAGGCCAAACACACAAAAGAATCTCATCGAAGGAATGAAATGTTAAAATGCAAATTTTTTCTCCAAACTCAAAATTTTGTGACAGGGCGGACAGTTTAATAATTGGCTTCTTTTATCATAATTTGCAGAAAGCAAAATTTTTTGTCTGTTCTGATTTAAAGAAGCCAAAAGTTTTTGTACATCTCATGTTTTGAGAAAGTTTCTTTCAGAACTGAGGAGCATACATGCTAAATGCTGCCTTGCCTTGTTTAGTTCTGGTCGATCAAGCAATTCTCTGATGACCTGTTGGGCTACATGGTTAATAGGTGAAAAGCGGCTTATAAATTTATTTTGGCTGAGACCATTCAGTGCTTCATAGACCAAGAGCTCAATATTTAAATCTGTCATTTACAATGTAGGCAAATGTAACAAAGTTTTTTACAGAGATAAAAACAGAAGGGCGTACATAAACCACAAGAACCACTAGAGACATCGGAAATGATCAAACCAAGTAAAATTACCGATTAAAACAAAAAACAATTTGGGATGTTGCAAAATCTCACTCTGATGGACGAGATAGCAGTACATGACAAATTAACTTAATTTATACATCGCTTAGTCATACCAACCACTGAAAGCGCTTTGCACTTGAGCAAACTTCACCCAGTTGCACTCACAAATGTACATATGTCCATACACTGATAAGCAGCCCCCTAAGCAACCCGGGGTTAAGTGCCTTGCCTAGGGGTATATCACCATGTGACAGATAAAGGCAATAATCAAACCCACAAGGTTTTAAATGGAGGATGATGAGAGTCAGCCGAGAACCACCAAATAATTTTCTAATGTCACACGAAGTCTTAGGATTACATCATCTCCAAAACAGTGACTACAGAGTACTTCAGCCTTTCTTGCAGCACCAATTCAATAAAACATTGACTCTGACAATGTGCTAATCAGACATTTACCATCTCCTACCTTGGTGTCAGTATGCTCGCTAAGAGCAACCATGAAGAGAATTCTAAAAAATCCGGAGGCAAGATCAGTTTTCCCTAGGCTATACAAAGTGATGTATAGCAACTTTTTTCATTCTCTCTCTCTCTCTCTCTCTCTCTCTCTCTCTCTCTCTCTCTTTCTCTCTCTCATGCACACATAGCAATTATATATATATATATATATATATATTATATATATATATATATATATATATATATATATACATTTCGAATAAACCAGTGCATCTTTTTAAGTGCAGCAAAGGGATTTTACAGAGCCCAGGGGCCCTCTTTCACAAGGCCTGAGCCTCTGGTCCTGAATTTTCCACTTGGAAGAGAATTGTAAAGTGTAATAGAACCAAAACCCCACCGGGGGTGGGGGGGTGGGGGGGTGGGGGTGGGGGGGCATGGAAAGGAACCAACAATGACAGAAGAAGGCATGAGCTTTCATGAAGATTTACCAGAATGTCGGAAACATAGAAATAAAGTAAAATTACCAAGATGCTGTCAGTGTTTTGATTTAGAATTTAGGATCAACAGGGATAACAGAAATAAAAGTAAAACAACAATCCAGCTTTGGGTGAGAGGTTTGAAATGATCCAAGACAGTTCTGAAGAAGATGTCACACAACAGCTGATTCTAGCAGGACCTACTTTTTCCATTGAGCGCACAACTTGTATCTGTTCCATTTTTGGACTCTTTTTACTTCTCCTTCGTGGACCAAAACTCACTTCAACAGTAGGACCGAACTACACATTCATTTAAAAAGGTGTCTGTGTTAGGGTTTCCATAGTTTTACAATTTTCATTTGTTTTTCTTTTTATTTAGTTTTAAGCTCAGATATTCAATTATATTTTAGTCTTACTTAGTTTTTACCATTTGTTAGGTGGTTTGGTCTTTATTAGTTTCAGTTTTAGTTTCACTTTTTTTTAAACAAGTTGTGTACCAGAGCAAGACTAAATAAAATAAGAAATGTATAACAAAAGCTACAAAAAAATATTATGCTTTTTAGAAATATAGTTAACATGGGCCAGATGAATAACCATACAAATCAGGCAAGTATAAAATATATATAGCAGAGTAAGATTCAAAGTTCTGTAAACACAATAAGGGAATGTACATTAGAAAGCCCAACAATTAATGCAGGTGCTATAGTTCTATAAAAATAATGACTGGTAACACAAAAAAGCCAAGCTACCAGGAGTACTATTATTCTTTTGTTCATTTTGCACATATTCTAATGTAAAGTAACCCAATACTTGACTCTGGCACTTTCTCTCAACCTTTGCTGACATGACACTAGACGTACCGCAGTAACACAGACGACTGGACTGACATATCTGACATGTTGGGATAATGAAGTACAGCCAGTAAAAACCACCAACAACCAGAAACCAGAGAGGTTTTATTTGTCCAGGAGTAGATGGAATTTTATAAAACGTTCCCATTATGTTTTTATCAAATCGATTTGTGCAACCAACAGCACAACACATGATCGCATCTGTTTCTGATGACTACATGCAAAATAGCAGGGAGCAGCGTAGACCAATAAATCCTTCTAGATTTTATACTAATGCATGAGACACATAAATGAAAACTAAGCATATTTTCCCAAGAAATTCTGTTTGTTTTAGTAAGTTTTGTTAAAAAACTCATTACAGTTTCAGTTCCTTTTCATAGTGCTGCAAATTCTTGTTTTGATTTTTATTAGAGTTAAAGGAGCAGGGGGCTGGGTTTCTAAAACAAAATTATATTCAAGTTCAGTTTTGTAATTGTATTGGGTAATGAATCATTTTAAATTAAGTAAAATGAGCCCACCCATGTGTAATCCCATTATCTTGATAAGCCTGTGTACTGCAAAATAGTCTGCGATTCGGTGGCAGAATTTCCCGCGCTCGCCGCTTACACGCGGATGTGATGTCAATCTACAATTCTTGCACGTTCTCCATTTAACAGGAAGAGAAAGAGCCCGTACTTCAGAGGTGGTCGATTAAGCACTATTACTTACTTAGTCGCTAGACATGTTGCTTGTTGTTGTACAGCTGGCAATGTGCGCCATGTGCGGTAGCCTGAAAGTATGCTACGTCACTGATTTATTTACTTTTTGTGCTCGCTCCCGCGGTGGCTGCAGTTACTTGCAGCGCTGGCCGTGGCAGTCGCAAGTTTAATTTCTTCAATCCGGCCCCCTGCACCTTGGACACATTTTTTTTTTTCATTTCAAGTTTTTGTTATGTTGTTTGTTTTCGTTAAAGACAATAACCTTGGTCTGTCCAGGTAGTTTGAAATTAGGGAAGTAGGAACGGGTTAGAACTGTTCATTGAGTATTAGTGTTTTTTCAAAGCGCTGTAACTCTGCTCACTGCGTTGCCGAACAAATGAGGTGTAAAGCCATTTAGTATTTGCTTTACTGACATTGGTTGTTGGTGTTATTTTGTCCTACACTGATTATCCCTCTCTTCCATTCTCTCTTTCCCTTGCTCTACATCTGCTTTCTATCTACATTAAAAAAGCCCGGTCTGCATTCGCTGGTCTGTTAGCTGTAGGGCCGTGCAGAGACCTTGAGAGGGGCAGGTGCTCAGAGCTAAAAAAGGGGCACATATAACATAATTTTAAAACCGCTTACAGCTACATAACTTAGTACGTTTACATGCAGCAAGAATTTTTATTATTATTACCTTAGTCCGACTGAAATCAGACTTTTGAATGCACGTATACACCTTAGTCCTGCTTGAATCGAACTGAACTGGAGTTTCAGAAGCCCTACTAAGCTACCCAGATAATGCGATTGAGAATCGGACTACTCTACAACCAACCCACCTGCCACTGTACTCGCGCAGCCCTGGGGAAGACTGGAAAGGCAGAAGTGCAACTCAGCAACAACACAGCAGTATTATAAAAAGAATTTGGAGGCTAAGCGGCCGGTCAGCGCATGTTTGTACTGACGAAGAGACTATGTGTTGTGATTGTTAATATCCTGCTTTGACTCCGTCTGCTTCACTCCCGCTGACCTCTCTTTACTGCCTGTGTGCAGCTCGGAGCTAACTGCTTTAAGGCTAACACGTAGGGGCGTATGTTGCCATCTATCGTTCGGGAGTGTTCTAAATGATGAAAAGGCTTGTGCCACGATTATATAGTATTAATTAATTACTTAATCAATAATCATGTTAATATTACAATATTAAAAACCATTATTGGTGATTGTTTTAATACAGACACTGATCACACTGAGACACTGATCTGTGTTTCCTAACACTTGTATAACTGACCACATGCTGTATAATTCCAGTTTTAAAATAACTTCACATTCCGAATTCCAAAATTCAAAATAATGAGATTTTTATAAAGAAAATTCATCCCTACAATGTGAGGTTATTTAATGTTAATATAGCAATGGCAATGAAAAACAAAGTATGGTAATTTGGCAAAAAAAAACATTGTTGAAACTATCCTTTAAAAGAGTCGTGAGAATGAAGTTGAGAAAAAGACTAAATCTGTTTTGTAATTAACCACAAGCCATTTAGTAGACACAGCAAATTATCTATTCAGATGAGAGCAAAATTAAACTTTTTGGCTAAAGTTCAAAATGTTAAGTATCATTGCAGATTGCCCTGAGCAAGCCTACCACTCTGTAATATATAGTGCTGGCTGCATTAGACTGTTGGGATGATTTTTATTTAACATTGACATGAAAGATGATCAGAGTTGATGGGAAATTGGATGGAGCTGAATTCAGGATGATCCTAGATGAGAACATGTAGGAGGCCACATAAATTGAGACCAGCCAGAACTACAAACAAGTAGTTTAGATAATGTTAGTCGTATCCAATATGAAACCTGCTGGCCATTTGTGGCCCTTGGAATGTTTTTGTGCATAACAGAAAATGTTTGACAACACAAAATATTTGTATTTTAATAACTGTCATTGTGATACCATAATTAATAGGAAAACAATGATTGGGCAATGTTTACTCAACAGCTGA
Source organism: Apricaphanius iberus (assembly GCA_028564705.1). Taxonomy (NCBI): domain Eukaryota; kingdom Metazoa; phylum Chordata; class Actinopteri; order Cyprinodontiformes; family Aphaniidae; genus Apricaphanius; species Apricaphanius iberus. Next base: position 427,717 of record JAPXFQ010001616.1, read on the forward strand.
CTGAGGGAAAACATATTCATCAAACCTGGCTAAATGTTGGAAAAGTAAGAGTGACACAAACTTTTTGGTTCATGAGAATAAAATAAAAAGGACAAAAACATTAAACAAAAAATTAAACATACTTCAGAAGACGATGACATTTTCATATACTGGATTTACCGTATAAAAACCTGCAGATATATTTTACATAAATTTATGACTACTTTTAATTATTAAGCTTTGCTGCACTTAAACAAGAATATGTTATAAAGGTACGGAAGTAATTTTATGTGGCAAAAAGTTTGTACACCACATGTATACATTAAAACATAATGTGTAAGAATTGTCCCAGCTTGAATCCGATTGAGAATTTGTAAAAAGACCTGAAAGTTGATAACCACAGATGCTTTTTCATCCAATATGACATCTTAATACTGTTGATGAGACTGTTGTGAATAGCATGTACTCCTTAGTAAGAAAACATTGTGTCAGGCTGATGGTGCATGGAGGACGAAGGACCCAGGCGCAGAAGCAGAGTTCAGGTGAGGTTTAATTGACTTTAGCAACATGAGGTGAGACGATACACAACAGGTACTACATACGACAATGATCCAGCCAGGAATGAAGCGCTCACTGGATCTTAAATAGGGGGAGACAAGGAGGAACAGGTGAAAACAATAGGAAGTGAACACAGGTGCAAACGATAGGAGGTGAGGAGGTTAAGACAGGACAACACAGGTGGAGATGATGATGAGGGAGTGACAGGACCTGAGTGTTATCATGACACATTGCACATTTTATAAAAGCAAATTCCATTTCTGTCAAATTTTCAAATGTCTGATATGTATTTAAATATGTTTTTCATATTGGCTGCTCAAGATCTGCCAGATGAACATAAGAATTATTGCTACTTTGCCTCGTGAAAGTTTTCTAAAAAGATAATTGTTATATAAAAATCCAAATGGATTCACAGGAAGTCAGCAATCCAAGCAGAGGCATTAGGAGGGTGGGTGTAATTTTTGTCACGACCCTGGGGATTTGGGCACTGCATTGCGCTGGGAAAGTGCACAGTGTATCTGATTCCTCTTAGCTGGGTGCTCCCTGCGCCAGTCTGATACCAATATCAGTGCCAGCTCTTGCTCTCCTCCTGCTAACACTCCTTCCTCCTCCTCAATCCTGCGGGGATGCAAAACACTGGGCAGCTCTTGCCTATGACAGAAGGTGAAGAGAACGCTGCAGGAGAAATGTGAGAAACTGAAGAAGCAAGGAGATGAAAATGGCGTATGAAAAGGAGTAAAGAGGGAGCGAAGTGGGAGTTAGTTGAGGTAAAGACCTTGACAGGGAAGTTATGGTGGGGGGTGCGGGGCATGGAGGAGAGGCTGAAAGCAAACATTCTTTGCTCACCTTCTCTGTTGGTGAGCACTTGCAAAAAAAATAGACAGACAGACAGAGAGAGGAAAGGATGACAACGGCTGGGAGGGAAAACAGGAATTACAAAGGCAAGGAGGAGGAAAAAACAGAGAGACAGTGACAGAAGGTGAGATCTACAGGAGCGAGACAGCTGTTGTTGGAGACTAGAAGAAAATGGCACAAACAGTGAAAAGCAGGTCGGTTACACAGCTTCAGTAGAACTTCTGCTTAGACAAATAAAGCCTGGAGGGCTGTTTGAGCGTCTGTGTTTGTGTGTTTTTAGTGCTTCTGCATTCATTTGTGCATGTGGCTGCGCATGTGCCCCTGTTTTTTGTTGCTTTCACGTGCCTGCATGGGTGTATATTAATACATTTGTCAAACACAATCTAAGGGTGGATTGGAAATGTTAGGGGCAGCAGCTGCATATCTAAAAGCTGACCCCATGTTGTAATCAGGCCAGATGATTGCACTCAAGTGCACCGCCCCCTGGGAGCATTTGGCAGGGAAAATAAAAAACTCAGCAAATACAGCTTTAACTTCTGTGAATGCACACATGTGAGATTCGGGCAAATAATGCTGCTCTTTTCTGCAAGCAACAGGCCTGTGTCTAATCAACACTTCTGCTTGTTTATGCCACTGGCGACGTGTCGTCCATGCAAGAGAACCCCAGCCAACTTTGCTGATGCAAGGTCAAACACACAGGCATTGGCCCTGGGTTGCTTTGAAACAGCTGTTACCCCCACACAGACACGCCGACCCACTCTCCCTTACCCCAAATCTCTCAAAAATCTATTGCCTGTGACAGCTTCTGTGCAGGGATGATGTCTGATTAAATTCATATGACAGACAACACAGATTTCGATCTCTGACTAAAGTGCACGCCGCTGGGTATAAATCCATCCTGTGCATGTTAAAACACAGGAGACCCAAGGCGTTCACATGCTCTCTCTCATTCAACAGAGATGGTTTAACGTTTATCTTCACTCTTTTGTTTTTCTTTTTTTTTCCAGCCTTATTGTCATGTCTTGTCAGGGTTGTCTGAACAATCCAACAATTATTAGGTTACAGGTCGATTCTTTCTGAAAGTGTCAATTCCTCAAAGTTAAACAAATCTAAAAATATAATTTCTTTTATGGCTTTTCATTGCCCATTTGAATCAAAATCTAACCAAAGACACCTAAAAAAATGATAGCAGTAGTCTGATAGAATCATTGCTCAGCTCGGGTACAAGGTTGACTTCAACAAGTCTCTCATAATGTCCATTTCCTCGGTTAGACTGGCTTTCTACAGCCTAAGGTATTTTGCTGGGATATTTTAGAGAAAAAATACAAATTTTCTGTGTTTCTTAAAATATAAGGTAATGAGATGGGTTGATCAACTCTCACCATGTTGTGAGATCATATTAATGTTGGGCTTTTATTGAGTTATTCAACTAAATAGATCATGCTGCAGAACTCTTGTTTTGCTGACTAAATAAAGTATATATTAGTAAAACCAATTGGCATGCTATATTCTCAAATACTTACTAAGAAAATGTTAAACTTACATAAAGCATCCAGGGATCATTTTAACCAGGGATGCCAACCCAACCCTAAATTGAATATCTATGTGGAACATAAGGTAAGGCAAGGCCAGACAAGACAAGTTTATTTGTATAGCCTATCTTCAAAAATGATACGATTCAAGATGCCTCGGGTGAATATTGGATAAAATAATAGCAGTAATAAAACAATAGTAAAAGCATAACCATTCAAAAACTAAATATATGACACATTTAAAACATATGATATTCCAACTTTTATTAATCACTTAGATTCAATTTAAAGTGAATTTGTGTTTCAGGAGCTTTGTACTGGTCTGAAAGTTTATTTCAGATAAGGGAGTATAGAAACTGAAAGCTTCTCCTTGTTTGGTTCTAATTGTAGTGCTGATTAATAGACTAGAGTTAGAAGACCTGAGTGGTCAGACAACAGATCTTCATCATACTTTGGTACTAAACATTTTACAGGTTTAAAGGGAGCCAGTATAAGAACTTTAAAGTAATCATGTAATTAACAGGAGTTCTATCAACTCTGATAAAAAAAATAAAATATCTAGTTTCAATTATGCCATGTCTTTGTTCATAGCTACAAAATCCTATGGTCGAGGTGAAGCCTGCTAAAGTACATTATTCACATATCTATAGATGTTTATGCATGGATCACTAAAACTAACAATTAAAAACTACTCAAATAAATGAAAAACCCACATTTTATATGGCATGCATGCCACTGCTGTATATCAACTTCTGACTGAAAAATTAAATGTGTGAAAAATCAATAAAAAAAGTTTTTTATTTTCCTCCAATAACCGTTAACTTTATTTGAAAATAGCAAGAATGAAACATTTAACAAAACCAATGGAATCTGTTATGCAAGCATATTCCTATTTAGGGCAATCAAAGATATGCTCTGTTTGTTTTCTTTTAAAATGTGTACTCCAACTCTGTGGTTGGTTGAGTATTTCTGCAGGCGATATGACTCAGAGTTGCACAAAAAAATTGAGGTGTAGAGAGTGGACAGGAATGGAGACAGTACACTCCCCTGTGGTGCTTCTGAGTTACTAACCACAAAATCAGTTAAGGAAGCTCCCATGACATACAAGAAATACAAGCAAACACCTTGCAGTGGAGGTACAAAGAGAGTATATTGTGGCAAATACAAAACACCATAAAAAAATTGTCCTTGGAAACTTAAAAAGGTCAAAGCAGCTTTCATCTGTAGTTAAAGTTATGCTAAAACCAAGTTTCCTTACATTCTATTTACAATAGTAGTCATCTGGAATGCTTCACCTGGTATAAGAACATTTTTCCGGCTCCAGGTTCTTTTAATTTGAAGATCCTGTCCTTAATGTATTTCCTGTTCACTGCAGCAAACAGAGTTAATAAGAGTATAATTCTTCTGTGTACCATCAAGAATTGAGGGTAACTAGAAGGGACGAAATCTCTTTGGGTTGGTTAAGCATTCCCTGCATTGTCACTTCTCTGCAGCAATGATATCACATTTACTCTAAACTGTAGCTTTTACATTGTGTTGAGTTTGAGTTTCACCTCAGGGATAATTTTACAAAAAAATGTATTTAAACTGAGAGCAGGAGAACAAAGAGGTTCACAATGAAGAAGCAGAGAGAACTCTGATTTTTATCAGAACATACTGCTGTTGGAGGAGGAAACAATGGTAACAACAAAGCAATTGTAAGATTATTTAACAATATGTGATTGTTTAATGGAAAATCTATTTTTATTTCTATTCTGTTTACTTTGTTTAGGATTTCCTTTGTTTTCACTTTTTTGTCTGTCTAAAATATTGAATATCATCAAACAAATATGTTATTGTAAGGGACATAGATCAGATTAACGAGTCACACATCATGAATCTAAAGGTGTCTCTCCACCGGGGCAACTCGAGTCGGATCGACTCAGCCTCAGTACATTTTACTCTCCACTGGCAGAAGTCGGGCTGAGTCAAGCCCGACTCAAACCGATGCTATTTTTTGTACCACCTCAGCTGTGGTTTTAGCCGTGCTGAACTGGTACTGAAAAGCGACATCAGACGGCTGTCGGTCACTGATTAGCTGGGGGGTGGAGTCACTGGAGAGTAACTTGACAGCGTCTTTTAACAACAAAACTACCGCCATTTTGAAACCTCGCTACAGCAAGTGGATGTGTTTAGTGTTTGGTGAAGAACAATGACAACGTTAAAAACCAGTGTTGTGAACCAAACGGAGTTTCAGCATTTCTGAGTTTGTTGACTAAAGAGAAGATTCAGTGTGGGATGGATGAAGCTGCTCACTGTGAGAGAGTTATCAAGGAAGAGTGACCACAGTTTGGAGCTGATGGCTTTCACCAGCAGGCCAAAGCAGAGAAACGGAGAATGCCGAAGCCCTGTAGTAGAGGGTGACAAGGGAATCAATTGTCGCTCCCGTCCCGATCCCAAAAAAATACTCCCGTCACGTCCCGATCACGTGACAGCCCCGCCCAAAAAATCTTGTCCCGAAAAAATCCCGAGAGAAAGACTTCCGTCCCGACCCGAATCCCATAGATTAGTAATTTAGCTCCTATGGCGCTCACTCCCCCCACCCCCGCCCCCCTCTAAACCATAGCCTAGCACAGTATCAAAGATCATCTATTTAGCTGTATCCGTCATCTTTAACCATATCCTGAATTCTCGTTGTTTGGTCACCTTACCACGTCATGAATGGACTCGTCTGACTACTAAACTATTAATGCTGCGTTCAAGAGCTCATCCAAACCAGTGGGACATGGGACTTCTCCTACCTGAAATGTACTAGCTCCCACTTCTAAGCATTCGAGGCAATTGAAGTGGAATGTAAACAGAAAACATGGACGACCGCCGCGCTAAACAGATAGTCGCTACGTTTATGAAGACGCATGCTAACAGATAATAACAACATTCACACCATAATATGAAAAACAAGTTGTGTTAAATTACAGTGTCTAAAACAACACTACAAGCAGGAAGTACAGTTTATAGCTTATTTGTTCAAGTTTTACCTCTCACAACGTGAGACTCCGTGGGCACCGCCATCATCCTCCAACTTAATTTTGGTGAAGTTGGGGTACGTCGAACTACCCCGAGTTCACAGGTAGGAGCTTCCACTTCGACAGGCATTACAGTGCACTTTTCCTATTTGGAGGTAGAATAAGTCCAATGTCCCACTGGTTTGAATGGGCTCTCGAACGCAGCATAGGATACACGCATTTTCAGTCGGATATCACATGCTTGCCAGCTTCTCCAGGTGGTGTAGCAACAACGTAGCAGTTTCAGTTTTGGTGCGTGCAGTGTAGTAGACCCGATGGAATTCAACTAAAGATAGATGTAAAAAAAGAAAAAGAAAATTCTAATTTCCGGTTTCCCGTCCGATCCTGTGTATTATTTCTTGTCCCGTCCCAATTGCGTTACCAACAGTGAGTTTACTTCCGTCCCCCGGGAATCCTGCAGGAATCCCGTAACCCGTGGGTATCCCGAAAAATTGTCACCCTCTACCTTGTAGTAACTGTCTTGTACTCTCGGTGAGCAACAAATTTCATGCCGCTTGTATATTTTATTCACAATATTAGCCTATGAAGACAGTCTATGACAGTTTTTTTTATTAATGGCTATCCAAATTAGTTCTGATGCTACTTTTTGTTTTTGTAAATATGAATGAACAACTTAAGTTTTCTGCAGCACAGTAAGCCATATTTGTTTCTATTCCTTAATTTTAATTCTTAGTATATATTTTTAAATGCACTGTAAGCATAGTACTTTTAAAAATATCTGCGATAAGTTGCAGCGAGATCATAGGGAGCAGGAAAGCGGGGTACAGAGGGTGGAGATGACACGATGCCTTCAATCAAACCTTCCTGGGATACTGGGACAGATTATACATCATGACCCACAGACATGTGCAACTGAACTTTTGTTTCTGAACGTTTTCTATTCTTGTTCAATAAAAATGTCCAAGTTACACGCTTGCATTTTCATTTTCAGTTTCATTACATGATGGTGGTTGGAATCATTTTACAATATTATGTCTGGCATCAGGGTTCAGCAACATTTTTAAAATCTGATAGCATTTGCTCTTGCTGATAAAAGTAAAGTCTAGCTCTGCTTAATAAGTAAATTGCATAAATGTGAAAGCTGTAGAGAGCCTAAGCCTCAAAGCTATCTGTAAAACACATTGTACTGGTGCTGATTAAAAAAAAAATGTGAAAACAATTTCAAAGCACACAGCTTAATTACAAAAAAATACAGATGTATTTTGTAATTCATAAGATTCGTAGCATTATAGTAGATCTGTTTAAGTTAAACATTAAATAAACAGAATTAAATGTTGAGCCTTTAGGAGACCACAAAACAGATTTTGGACAGTTAAACCACATAATTTAAACTGTAGCAGTCTGAGGTTTTGCTACATTATGCATACCAATTGATACTATTGAAATATGGGATATCAACTAAAAAAAATAAAAACAGTAATCCTTCTGTTATGTCAGACTTCCTCAGAGCAATGAAAACTCCTTTCTTTAAAGGGACACAAAGGTGAAAAGCTGTCGCTCCAGCGCTGGACCTAGTTTGTTGCACATGTAGATTAATGTTTGTTCTGACATCCGGAAGTTGTGTAGCCACTGAGCTTCGGTGAAACCCGGAACTACAACGTCTCATCACTGCAAGGCCCAGTTAAATGGCCAAACCGACGATCGGCTGCAACAAATTCGCAGGGCAGTCATCTGAAACACGCACACACAGAATACTTATTACTAAAGCAAACTTGTCGACATAGGTTTTTACGCTGGGCTTTAGCGAATAAATGAATACCCAGACCGTATTTATAGCCCACCACACCGGGATAGTTTTTGTATTGGCTTACTCACACAAGCCACTGGGTCTTGTCAGGCACATCATACTCCTGCAGGGCTTATCACACTCCTTTACACTACTTCACCGTGTTTTTCCTTGCAGCGTGTAGTTTTCCGGGGTCTTTATTCTTCAATGAAAGAGGCTTTCTCTTCAACGTGGGACTACAAAAAGCCACAGACCGAGCAAAAAGCTTATGATTGCTAGGGGGGTCGCCATTGTTCTTCTTCTTGTCCGAGCCTTTGTTTACCTCTTGCTATGTACTCTGGGGCCGCCCACCATATGACGCACCCGCTCACTTGAGACACTCTGGTTTGTTGCAAATGTGAAGCAACACAAAACGAGTTGTACCGTGTCGAGCCGTGTAGCCAATAGCACGGTACAGTACGGCACGGCAAAAAGGTAGTAGTGGAGAGACGCCTAAAGGTACCTCACCATAATGACAAGAAAGGTTGAGCAAAAAAACAGCAACCTCTTGTTTAGGGATAGATTTTTAAAAACTAATATACCAACGATTTTCAGTTGGAGTTGGTTTAAATAGCCAAAATCACCTAAAACCTGACTCTTAACCTTTCACCTCTCTAAAGATTTATTCTGATTTCTACACTCAACAAGAATATAAACGTGACACCTTTGTTTCTGCTCCCATTTTTCATTAGATGGACTTAAAGATCTAAAATTCATTCCAGATACACAATCTTACCATTTCTCTCAAACATTGTTCACAAATCCGTCTAAATGTTTGATAGGGAGCACTTCTGCTTTGCTGAGATAATCCATCCCACTTCACAGGTGTGCCACATCAAGATGCTGATCTGACATCATGATTAGTGCACAGGTGTACCTTATACTGCCCACAATAAAACTTCGGGCTGAGGGTTGAGGGGAAAAACAGTCTTTGAGGTCTATAAGAAGAAAAGAAAAACCTCAGATGAGAGAAACAAGACCAGAGTTTTTTTAGGAGATTCTTTCCAATGATGACGTGTGCTGAAAGCACAGGCTGGGCTCCCCACCGATGCCTCCTTCGCTTTCAACTCAACAGGTAGGCTAAAGCTTGGCATGCTACTTTGAGAAATGCATTTCAGATTACTGCTAGAAGTTATGCAATTCAAATTCAAAAATATTGTATTGATCCCAGGGGGAAATTAAGTGTTGTAGCTCACTGCTCTTTCTTTTTTCAAGGAGTTGTTGGAGACCATGATGGCTAAGGGGAGAAAGGATTTCCAGTAGCGGTCTGTGTTGCAGCGAAACTGAAGAAGCTTCCTAATGACGATACTCTGTTGCTGTAGGATAGTCTCATGAAGAGGATGCTCAGGGTTGTCCATAATCTTTTTCATTTTATGAAGAACCCTTCTTTGCATCATTATCTCCAGTCATTCCAAAGTTGTCCCCAGAAAACAACCAGCCTTCTTTTTCAGGTTTTGAGCCATTTTAGGTCCTTGGCTCTGATGCTGCTACCCCAACAGATGATAGCCGAAGAGATAACACTCTCCAAAATAAAATTGTAGAAGATTTGCAGCATCTTGCTGCAAAGCTTCTTTAAAAAGTACAGTCTGCTCTGTCCCTTTTTGTAGATTGCTTCAAAGTTGATTCTCCAGTCCAGTCTTTAGTCTAGGTGAACTCTGAGGTATTTGTACTCCTCAACCACCTTCTTCTCCCATGATTGTGGTAGAAATCTGGGTGTCTGAGAGGCATCGGATGAGAGAATAAAATAAAGTGTCAGCCATATTCGTACATTGTTTATTTTATGTGCATGGAGGGCGTCCTGCTGAGAATCCTGAAGCCTCAGCACACATGCATGGGTATATATAGTAATCAACCACACCCTTTTGAATCAGCTTGTGACCGATCATTACATGATACTTGGGGAAACAGATGACTTCATATATAATCAAACAGAAGAGGAAGCGTCTCTTCAGTAGTCAGCAATAAAAAATCAGGAGATAGTTTCACTGGAAAATCAGAATATAGATAACAATACGGAACACTTTGTATAATGCTGAGAAAGACAGTCACAGGATCTGTCATAAGTGAACAGCAGATAATAACAAGAGTGGTCATGACTCAAGATGCAATGTTTACATACAATTGGTTCATGTTTGTACCTTATAATCAGAACAGCTGTCTAAGAGCTGAGTAAAAGAATTAAACCTTTCTTAATGTCCCAGCATTAATAATAAAATTTTACGTCACAATGATGAAAACAGTCTTTGACTTATCCCTGATTCTTCTTAAATCTACAATTATCTCCTTTGTTATGTTCAAAGGTAAGGTAAGATGATTGTTTCCACACTGTGCCACAAAGCGGTCCAATTGCTCTATGTATTCAGCTTATTTTCCATCTCTGATACACCCGACAATTGCAGAGTTGACTGAGTATTTCTGCATTATACTATTACATCATTGATCCAGCTGATTTTTGAGGCCTCCACCTGTGTCTTCAGGAGTTTCTGACAAATAAAATCAGTCTGATTTGTGTTAAATGCACTGGTGAAATCAAATGACATGATCCTCACAGTGCTGCCTGCTTTGTCCGGATGACAGTGGGTTGGTTGAAGCAGGTTAATGATGGCATCTTTAACGCCATCTCCATGGCGATAAGCAAACTGCAGGGGGTCCTGATAGGTTCTAGTTTGCTTACTCAGGTGAGGCAACAGAAGTCTTTCCAGGACCTTCATGATGTGGGATGTCAGCGTGACAGGTCTATAGTCATTGATGACTGATGGGTGAGTTTTCTTTGGTACTGGAACAAGGCAGGATGCGTTCCACATCACTGGAACCTTCTCCTGGGTCAGGCTAAGGTTGAAGAGGCGCTGCAGAATCCCACAGAGCTGCACCGCATAGGTCTTCAGGACTCTGGGGTTGACACCATCTGGACCTGCAGCCTTGTTCCGGTTCAGTTTTTCCATCTGCCTCTTCACCTGACTTTTAGAGACAACTAGGTGGGAGAGTGAGATAAAGGGGGTAGCAGCATCTCCTGATTCTAGAATCTTCATATCTATGTCTATATAGCAACTTTCACAGGAAGATTTGAAGTGGAGAGGGCAAATCTTTCCTGAGGTAAGTATATGCATTTCACAAATGTATTTTATTTGGACTATGACAACACTTTTTTTGTTGTTGCTATATGTAAACGCACTGACTGCTGTAATTTAAGTTGGCCCAACAGAGGGTCTATGCACGTACACCTGTTTAATAACAGAATTAGCTTGTTAGCTTTGTCTTGGAGGACACCCTGCTGCAGATAATCTTTGTCTGTAAAGCCTGTGATCTGCTTCATCACATTCCAACAGATTGTGATGCAATTCTACCAGAGTGTAGAATTGCATCACAATCCAGCTTTTTGTCCAGCATTCATGCTGCATTCATGCTGCATCCTTTAAAGCTCAACTCTGACACCTGGACTAAAGGTCTTCCGCTTTCTGATTTTTATGTTTACTATTAAGGTATAGTGGTTTGATTTAGGTGTTAACAAAATCAATTAAGTTGAGTAATCAGTCTGTCCGTGCTGGAACCTAGGGGTGTGCACAAAAATCACAAAAATCAGTATGTGCCTTACTTTTAAACTGACAGTTCAGTTTATTTTTGATATATTCTAGACAAGAGAAACAAATTAAAAAAATTATGAAATATTGAAGAGTTTCCAGTTGTACTTTCATTTAGCATCCCTGTAGTGTGTGTTGAAAAAAATCTAAAAATGTATTCTTGCAATAATTGTAAGCAGTGCTCTCAAGTCTTACACAATGAGCGTGAGACACACGCATTTCACCGACTTCCCACGCTCACACGCCACACATGCCGTTTCTCACACTGATAAATGATATACCCTCTTGGCGCCACGGTCAAGTTTTCTCAGCAAGAAGCGGCACTGAATAAAACGGCTGATTGTGTCAAATAGGTTGTCATATTTCATTCAAACTCCACTCCACTGGTCGGTAGACATGTCATACATCATCACTGAGTAAAAAAAAATCCTTCTATACAACATTTTTGCACTTGAGTGCATTGAATCAATTCCTGCATAGCAGATCCAGTGTGTGTCTGAGCTATGTTTAGTCAGAGCGTTAGTGTAAACATCAGCGAGTATTTAAATTATATTATTGTGTAATGGCATCAGCGAAGTTCACCCGCAATGAGGTGTTGGATTTTCTCTTTGCTGACCCTGATTCTGAAGGGGAATATCTGCCTTCAGAACATGACGGTGATTCATTTAGTGATCGCGCTTCAGATGCGCCCCCAGCTTGCAGCTGGACAAGGGAGAGTTTAGCCTCAGAACAAACTCCTTTGCCCGATGTAGATGGTGGGAACAATGTTTCACGTGGTCGGGGTGTTCATCTGAAAGTCAGCAGGCTTGTTTGTGGTGTGGGAAACGAGGCTGGAAATTACGCGGGGGTCCAGTCTTTTTACCGCGCTGGCCAGCTCGCTTCTTTGTCTTCTGACCATGTGCCTTCCCTTAATCGTGGCGACAGAACCGTGGTGGAGCAGCTGTCTAAGGTCACTGGAGATGTCAGACGAGGTCGTAGTGTTTGACAGTAGTGGACAGTTAGGGGAGGCAGAGGCACATCTGTGCGAGGCAGATCTGGCCGCGCTACTTGCAGCAGGAGCAGAGGTGGAGGGAGCAGAGGCGGTGTTGAGCTGGAGCGGGGCAGGGGGCCCATGCACAGTTTTTTTGTGATTTACATGTAGGCCTATATATATCATATAAATAATATATAGGGTCCCCATAAATGGAAAAAGAGTTCCTAATGTATTTAGTACATGGAAAATTGCTAGCCTACCGCTACCTGCATTCGTTTTGTTTCTGCCATTTATTAGTAATGATTTACACAGTTTGTTTACTACTTACTATTTACCTGAGCATTCAGTATTGTGCAATATAGCATACAGAAGGTGAAGGACCTTCTGGGGAGAAAGTGCTGCATTGTATAATCCAAACATGTGACTTTTCATGAAAATTCTATAATCCAAGATGGCCACCACGTTATATGGCGTCATAATATGCTAATTAGATGGGGGAATTTAATCCCCATATAAACTTTGGCTCATCCTTAATATTTTTCTAATTTACAGAAAGTCTTTATCTCTTATCACTTTTAAGGTATAGCCTTTTGAAATTAAGATGTAATAATCAAACGTTTCAGAAGAGGGCGCATTACTATGAACAGTTAATGGCCACCACAGCTCATCGTACAGCTGTCTTGGGTAAGATCCAAATAAGCAGCGTTGTCGCTGGCTGACGAAAATTGACGAAGCTTGAAGAAGACAGACCTGACCCCGTACCCCCCCAACCCCCCACCCCCGCGCGTGCTCTACAATTTGCTGGCGGCGTAAGGGACGGGACGGGACCCCTGTCACAATCTCACTCCAAGCAATCTTGAAAACTTGAGAGCCCTGATTGTAAGTATTAAATCAATTCACCACAACTCCATAAATTGGTTTCATTATTTAACATAGTTTTCCCTTTTTTACAGCTAAAATATGAATTAAAAGTCTAGACAGCTGTATTAAGGCTTAGTTCTAATGGCTCATTCAGACTGCCCTTTGCTGCCAGGCAGCAGGGCAGCTAGATTACATACAAAGTCTATGTTACCTATGCAGCAAGTGAGCGTCAAGCGGCGCCAAGCGGCCATTCAGCAAGTCGCGTGCGTCAGCACAGGTGGCATCAACACATCAATGTAGCTGCTGCTTGGGCGGTCCTTCAAGGCGGCCACGCAGCCGCTGCATGAAGTTGGGAAAATTGAACTTGGGGCAGCAAATGCGGGGCAGCAAGCAATCAGCGACGGAATGCCGGTATAAAGGGCAGAGAAGATGTAGGACGAGCTGAGCCGCCGGCTGGAACTAATTGGGGAGCGGCGAAGACGAGCCAAGCCGCCGGCTGGAGCCATACAGGGAGAGGGGAGGATGGAGGACGAGCCGTGCGCTGTAGCTACTCAACGAGAAGGGTCTCCACCGTGATCATTGGGGAGTCGGCTAGATCGAGCTGGAAGGCTGGGGAGTCGGAGACTCAGGAAAAAAATCTGACTTTATTTGGTGGAAGATATCGGAGTGTCAGGTAAGCAGTTAGATATGTTCTTTTGACTTTCTTGTTATGTTAGCTAACACTAGAACAAACCCAGTTAGGGCAACAACGGTTACTAAATATACACTACTAGTTTCCTGGTGGAAGAGAAATCCCTGCATGCTTGCTAATGTACTGATGTGATGCGCCACCGCCGTCACAGAGTACAAATTTGCAAGCAGCTGGTTTTGAATTTTAAAAGCAGCTAATTTCGTCCATTTGAGCTGTGTGATGCCATGCAGCAAAGAGGGTTAATAATTTTTTTCCTGGTTAACTGTTGCTCACCAAGTGTTGTGCCATTGAACTGCAGCAATATAATTAAAGTAAAAATGCTTTTTAACAGCACTGACACATATCAATATTGAACTGGAAAAGATTGGATTGAATAGGATCATGATAATCGATTTTTATCTTGAGAATCAGAATCAAATCGAGTCTTTAAATTTGAATCAATACCCAGCGCTACATCGCTGTTAAACTATGGTAAGATAAAATTTTGGGAAAGCAAATATAGTTACTCAATCATGAGTGTCTTTCTTAAATATGGCTGTAAAGTCATTTATCCTATTTTACACAGACAAAACATTACCCATGATGACTGTATCCATCCTAAATCTTCTTACACAGCTTCGCCATCTAATCCCCCCCCAAAAAAAAACAAAAACAAAAACACACACACACACACAGGTCCACCTCTAGGCAGGAAAGTTGATTTGGCTTTAACAGCCGGTGCCTTCCATTGCCAGCAGCAAATTGAAAAAACTGTATGCCAACAGCTGGTCAACTCCACAAAAGGCAGCTTATCCTATAGCTGCAAAGAAGAAAATTAGAACAAAGAAAAAGTGAGATGATTATTTTAAATTCATAATAGAAGCAAATAGCATCCAATGATATACTTAAGAAGTTAGAAAAACACGTCTTATTTTTTTTTTTTATTTATAAAAAAAAAAAAAAGAATAAAAAAAAAGAAAAAAAAAAAGAAAAACACGTCTTAAACTAGCACACTAAATATTTACAATTTAAATTCACTCTTGTATTTAGGCTATATGATAAGTTAAGTTATTGAATTTGTTGCCACACAAAGGTTTTTACACTTCTTCAACCTGTCATGTTCCCATCCAAACCTAGTTGTATTGTGTCACAAGTTGTTTTTTTGGTGTTATATTGAATAAACAGCATCATGAAGACCTTGTAGCATACTGGATGAGTCACTCATAAATTTAAAAAAAAGATTAAAGTCTAATCAAACCTTCTTAAAACTTTGAAATCTAATCCTAGGTACTGAACATCATCAGGGGACTGATCAAGCCATCATCCAGTAATGGAATGATTATGGCGCAACTACAGAGCTACTGATGAACTGTCTGGCTTTTTAAAAGAGGGAAAAGAAAACGTCATTGTTCAAAAAAAGTCTTAAGGAGTCCAAAATGCAATTTGCCACCAGTAATGTAGGGGACACAGCAAACATGTGGACTAAGGTGGTCTGGTATGTTTGGCCAAAATGTAACTTTTTGGCCAACATAAAAAACACTATTTGTGGAGGGGAACTAACTCCGCATTTCAACCTAAACACACAGATCTTATTGTAAAACATGATGATGGCACCATCGTGCTGTGGGAATGCTTTTTTTAAGCAAGGACAGAGAAGTTGGTTAGTGTTGATCATATGATGAATGGCTGTAAATACTGTGGACCCCAGTATTTTGACTGATTGTTAGGATCAGGAACCACAATCCATTCCATATTGGCTTACCTCAAGGCAGTTGCCTTGGCCCGCTCCTTTTCTCAGTCTACACCAATGATTTACCTCATGTATTGAATAAATCTAAAGTTGTCGTGTATGCTGATGACTCAACCGTGTATTATTCTAATCTTATCACGAATGAGATCTCAAAAATATTAGAGAATGAGTTGGCTGCGGTCCACCAGTGGGTTAAACACAACAACATGATTTTAAATGTTTCTAAAACAAGATCAATGCTTATTGGTAGTAAACAAAAACTACATGATAGGTATCAATTGATATTGATGATAGAGGGTTCCAAATTAGAACAACTTGAGCAAATGAAGCATTTAGGTGTTACAATGGATCACCATCTCTCATGGTCACCTCATATTGACTGTGTGATTAGTAAGATGGGTAGAGCTATTCGTTTGGTGAGAAGGTGTTCTTATTTTATCTCTCCACCAATTCTAAAGCAGGTTGTCAGGTCCCTTGTTTTATCAAATCTTGAATGCTGTTTCATTATATGGTCTGCTGCATGTAAAATGCACATAGCAAGACTGCAAGTTGTCAAGAACAAGACACTAAACTAGTTTTAAACTGTTCTTATTTTGCTAGTATAAGTAAATGCATAATATTTTATATTTGGCCTATGGTCCACAGTAAACTCCAGTATAACCTTTTTTTTTTTTTTTTTTTTTTTTTTTATATTTTTTTTATCCCACGATTTTTTCCCCCCATTATTATCACCCCAGTGTTCCTACCTAAGTACAGTCCTGGGCATTGCCTTCCCTCTGCTGACCGTAGGAGGGCCCTGCACTGAGCTCAAGCCTCCTTCCTACTTGAGGAGTGAACAGGCCCATTTTGTCACCCGAGGGGGTGGGGTTCCCCCAGCTGGACGTAGCGTGTGGAAGGATCACACTATTCCAGCTGGATCCTCTCCAACCCCTCAGGCGCCTCGGTCAGCCAGGAGGGGGCAGTATATAGCCCAGAACTGATACATGTTTTTGTGGGAGTAGCTCACATTAACTACTCAAGGGGAACACGGGGAGAACATGCAAACTCCACACAGAAAGGCCCTTTTGCCAACCCCACCCAGGGTGTGGGTGCTGATGATATGGAGGATCAAACACACCCTCAGCACCCACAGCATCCCCGGCAGGAATCGAACCCAGGACCTTCTAGCTGTGAGGTGAGCTGTGCTACCAGCTGCACCACCGTGCTCCCCTAAGTATAACCAGTATAACCTTTTAACATTTTTGAAAAAGGTAATTTTGAATGGAAATACAATTTTAATGTCTGAAAAAAATATATATGTATATCAGATTCAGTCCCATTCTACAAGGCAAGCTTGCAGTGCTGACCTGACCCTCAATCGCCCCAGAACAAAACTATTGCAGAAGACAGTTATTTTCAGAGTGGCTTAACTTTGGAACGGGTCGCCTAAGGAAGTGAGGGACTAGGCCACTTTGTATGTTTTTAAAAGAAAACTTAAATCATTTATGTGGAATAAGTCATTATAATGCATGGCCTTATGTAATGTGAATAGCCATTGGGTGTGGCAATGTTTACCTTTCGACGATGCATTGTATGGACTGAATGACTGTTTTATTTATTTTTGACTGTATCGGTTTAATTAATTTTTCTGTATTTATTATGCTGGCTATGGATTAATGCATTTTTGTGTAATGTGGTCATTTTAACTGGGTCCCCGGGAAGATTTAGCAACCACATTGGTGAAAGCAAATGGGGATCCCCAATAAACAACACTAAACAACCATCAGTGAACAGGTGAAATCCATGAATAGTTGAGATAACCCTTTAAAAATGCTTATGAGTGATTATTTTATTAGTTCTAGCACCATAATACCTTAATATCCAATAACATGCACAGTGGAAACTGTCTTGGCTCCACTGCAAAATCTAAGATCCATTGTCTTTCTTATCTCTGCTCTTGGGGGTACAGCTAATAAACTCCAAGAAAAACAAATGTAGCTCTTGGAATGGCTGCTAAACAAATGGATGCCAATAATGTGTCAAGAATCATTACTCCTAGATATTCCAGCTGGATTTTTAAATTTTAATGTATATATATATATATATATATATATATATATATATATATATATATATATATATATATATATAGACATCCTCTAAGAAAAGAATCTGCAAATAGGCACATTTTCCACAAATAATCGGAAGTTATGTTTCACAGAAAAAATCTGCAAATATATGAATCTGTAAAGACTGAACAGCAAATTGGTGGGGGTCGATTGTATAGGGCAATCCTTGTGGCAATACCACCCTAAATATATTACACAGTTTAGCATTTTCATTATAAAAAATTGGAAAATTTTACTTACACTTCAAAAATATACACTATTTTGTGTTGTTCCATTAAATAGAAGGATTTAATGTGACAAAACATGAAAGAATTGAAGGAGTATCAATATTTTTGCAAAGCACTGAAATATAAATGTCTCCGTTGTAAATCTAGTAAATCTTGTTTTTTTTATTGTACTGACCCTAAGGAGAATAGCCGATGCAGTTTTCTGCTGACTCTAAAGGGGATCTTAATAGAGATAAACAATCAAGCATCATGTCTTGCACAACTACTTTTGACATCCAGGGGTCATCTTTCATTTTTATTTTAATTAACATTAGTGAATAGAATTATGATCCTGTCAATGCTCGAGTTCATGACATAAAGGCGGGTTGATTCATGAATGTTACATGAATGTTAAATCTTCATATCAGCCAAAGCCAGGTTACTGTTTTAGGTGTGGCGAAGATGGCCATATCAGACCACAATGTCAAAATGAACCCAATTCGGCTCTTGTGGCCAAGAAGAGGAACCAACACTCTCAAAAACAGAAATTCAGTCATCAGAATCCGTCAAACTGAAATTGGGACCTGTTGAGGGACAAACGGGGACCAAAACACTGATCCGTCCCAACAAAACTAATAAAACTGTTCAATGTAAAGTTCAAAAAACACAAGCCAACTCATTTCATTTGCCAGAGGGACTCATTGGATCTAAATGTTCAGCAAAAGTGAAAATCTCTGGAATTGAATGTGATTGTTTGCTTGATACAGGTTCTCAAGTTACCACCATTCCTGTTTCATTTTACAATAAATGTCTTTTTAAACAACCAGTGAAGCCTATTAGTGACTTATTGGAAGTTGAGGGTGCTGCAGAACAATCTGTGCCTTAACTTGGTTATGTTGAAACCTCTATAGTTTTTCCCAAAGACTTTGTAGGAGCTGAGTTTGAAGTCTTTACATTAGCTTTAGTTGTTCCTGATGTCCATTCAGAAAGTTCATCAGTTCTTATAGGCATGAACACTTTAGATATTTTGTATTCAAATTATCTCTGTAGTGAATCTAAATCATTTCAGCCCAATTTTCATGGCTATCAAACAGTTTTGAAACTTTTGAAGCTAAAACATCAGCAAAGTGAAGCAGGAAGTACAGGAGTTGTGCGTCTGATGAACCAAAGTCCTGTTTCTATTCCTGCTGGACAAACTATTGTGTTGGAGGGCTCTGCAAAATTAACTGCCACCTCCAGTCCTTGGGTTGTATTGGAACATCCATCTTCATCTTTACCTGGAGGATTGTGTGTGCAGAGGTCTCTGATAGCTCTTCCCAAACGGTCGCCTTACAAAATTCCTGTCATGATCAAAAATGAGTCTGAGCAAGAGGTACTGATTCCACCTTTTTCCATCATTGCTGATATTGATGAAAAAATAACCATTTTGTCCCAGAAAGCTATCACTGCAGTTGATGGAGGATCAGATGCCCTAGAGTTCAATTTTGGAGACTCGCCAATTCCTTTGGAGTGGAAGAACCGCCTCATTAAGAAACTGAAGACCATGCCTGAAGTATTTTCTCAGCATGATCTGGATTATGGTTGTACAAGCAAAGTTCAACATTACATAAAACTCAAAGATGAAACTCCATTTAAACATCGTTCTCGACCCATTCATCCTAAAGATTTGGATGCAGTTCGACATCTTCAAGAGTTGTATGAAGCCGGAATCATCAGAGAATCTGAATCACCCTTTTCGTCTCCAATTGTGGTGGTTCGAGAAAGAAATGGAAATGTAAGACTCTGTGTTGATTACAGAACGTTGAATCTCCAAACTGTCAAAGATGCTTATGCTTTGCCAAATATGGAAGAGTCATTTTCTGCTTTGACGGGGTCTAAGTGGTTCAGCGTTTTGGATTTGAAGTCCGGATATTACCAAATCGAGATGAATGAAAAGGATAAAGCAAAAACTGCTTTTGTGACTCCATTGGGATTCTGGGAGTGGAATCGAATGCCACAAGGTGTGACAAACGCACCAAGCACTTTTCAACGCCTGATGGAAAAATTTATTGGAGATCTTCATCTAAAAGAAGTTCTTGTCTTCATTGATGACCTCATCATTTTTTCTGACACTTTAGAGGAACACGAAAGACAATTGTTACGAGTTCTTGAAAGATTGAAAGAATTTGGACTAAAATTGTCTGCTGAAAAGTGTAAATTCTTTCAAACGAGTGTACATTATTTGGGTCATATTGTATCTGAAGAAGGTGTTGAAACTGACCCAGAGAAGATCTCTGCCTTAAAATCCTGGCCAATTCCCAAAAATTTAAAAGAACTTAAATCTTTTCTAGGATTTGCTGGTTACTACCGGCGATTCATAAAGAATTTTGCTATTCTTGTAAAACCCCTGAACCTCTAAACACGTGGTTATGCACCAACAGTTCCTTCCATAAAGCCTAAAGGGCTTAATGGAAAGTATTTGGAACCACAAAAGCCCTTTGGTGATAGATGGACGACTGAGTGTCAACTTGCTTTTGAAACTGTTATTGACAAGTTAACATCTGCTCCCGTTTTAGGTTTTGCTAACCCTACATTGCCTTATGTCTTACATACAGATGCCAGTACTGTAGGATTGGGTGCTGTTCTGTACCAAGAGCAGGAGGGAAACCTTTGTTTTATTGCTTATGCTAGCCGTGGACTGTCCCAGAGTGAATCCAGGTACCCAGCCCACAAGCTTGAGTTCTTGGCCTTGAAGTGGAGTGTGACAGAGAAATTTCATGATTATCTATATGGTGCCAAATTTACTGTAGTCACAGATAGCAATCCATTGACATATGTTTTGACCACAGCGAAGCTTGATGCAGCAAGTCATCGATGGTTAGCTGCCTTGTCCATGTATTCATTCAACATGCAATATCGTGCAGGAAAGCACAATTTCGATGCCGATGCCCTGTCCAGACGATCTCATATAGAATCAGTTGAAACCCCATCTTGGAAAGAGTGGAAAAGAGTTCATGCTTCCTCAGGCCCTTCACATGGCTCTGACACAATTGAAGAAGTTTCCCCTGAAGTAGTGGAAGCCATCTGTCAGAGTTGTCTACTGCGGACAATCTGTGGATCAGATTATTCTCTTACGTTGGCTGAGTCCTTGTCTGTTAGTGCTCATGTCGTATCTGATACCTACACTGAAGATTTGCCTGGGTTGTCTGTAATTCCATCTCTCTCCCATGATGACATTAAACGAGAGCAGCAAGCAGATCCTGTCATTTGTGAAGTTGTTCATCAGCTTGACACAGGTGAAAAGATTCCTATGACTCGTAGGGAGTTACTGGAACTGTCTTTGTTGCTACGAGAGTGGAATAAGCTAAAAGTAGAAGACGGAATGCTGTACAGAGTCAGGAAAGAGAATGATCAGTCTACATATCAGCTAGTTCTGATATGTAGACTGATCTGCGGCCAGTAGTTTTAAAAGCTCTTCACCATGATATGGGCCATATGGGTGTTGAACGCACCCTTGATCTGGTACGCCAAAGATTCTTTTCGCCAAAGATGTCTGCAGACATAGATAACATCATTAAGCATTGTGAGAGATGTGTAAGACGAAAGACACTGATGGAAAAAGCAGCTCCTCTGGTGAATATTAAGACAGCAGACCACTGGAGTTGTTGTGCATGGATTTCTTGTCCTTGGAACCTGATAGTGCAAACACAAAAGACATTTTTGTTCTCACTGATCATTTCACGAAATTTGCAGTGGCCATACCAACACCTAATCAGAAGGCCATAACTGTTGCAAAGTGTTTATGGAATGATTTCATTGTTCACTATGGTATTCCTGAAAAAATACATTCTGATCAAGGACCAGATTTTGAGTCGAAGTTAGTAAAATAACTTTGTGAAATAATTGGAATCAAGAAAACTAGAACTACTCCTTATCATCCTCGAGGAAATCCTGTTGAAAGATTCAATAGGACTTTATTGAATATGTTGGGAACATTAGAGGCTAAGCAGAAGTCTAAGTGGAGGGAGTACGTGAAGCCTCTTGTACATGCTTACAACTGTACAAAAAATGAGGTTACAGGGTTCACACCTTATGAGCTGATGTTTGGTCGATCGCCACATCTCCCAGTTGACTTAGCTTTTGGGTTACCTTTTCAAAAATCTTCAATTATTCCTCACTCAGAATATGTTAAGAAGTTGAGATTATGTCTTGAGGAAAGTTATAAACCTGCTACAGAGAACTCACTCAAGTCTGCTAAGAAGAATAAAGCCCATTTTGACAAACGAGTAACCCCCTGCAGTTTGAATGTAGGAGACCGGATACTTGTTCGAAATGTTCGCCTACGAGGTAAACTCAAATTAGAAGATCGTTGGGAGAAAGAAGTCTATGTGGTAGTTGATCGAGCAGGATCTCTCCCTGTTTATACTGTCAAGCCTGAGACAAAGAATGGACCATGTCGTACTCTTCATAGAGATTTATTGTTGCCTTGTGGGTTTTTGACTGAAAACCTTGATATACATGTTCCTGAAGAGATCTCTCGGTCTAACAAGAAAATCAAAACATCCCCCGCTGTCTCATCTGTGGATACAGATGATGACCACTTGTCTGATACTGGCTATTCTGTTCAAATACCAACTGAGCTTCGGTTTGAAGATGTGGTTCGAGCTGTTTCATTGCCGGAGTTTCCCCACAGAGAGCCGACGACTACAACTGCTGTGTCAAATGATGTGGATTCTGTGGTTTCACCTAAACTCCTCACATCTCCTGAGACTCATTCTGTTGAAACCACACTGTTGGATGAAGGGACAAGATCCAGTTTCTCTGGAGACGGAAGAGTTGAGGGACATTCAGAAGAGTGTTTATCATGTGATCCTGTAGAATTGTCTGAAGAAAACATGTCTCATACTGAGCAGTTGGAAAGTGAGCCATCTGAGTCATCTCCAGGCTTTGATTCAAATGGTAGTGACACCAACGTTAGACGTTCAATGAGAGTATGTCAACCTCCATCTCGGCTTCAGTATTCCAAGTTGGGTAATCCTTTAAGTTCTGTTGTTCGAGCCTTATTTCATGGGTTGTCTACTGCTTATACTGAGGCGTTAGAAATTTCTTCACGAAATTCTGTTTAAGGAAGTTGCAAAACATTAAAACCACTTTTGTATCACCCACCAGGCCATTACTCTCAATTCTTGGTTCAGCTTTAAGATTTTTCATCTGATTTGGTATTAAACACTGATAAGGTCATTTAGCAGAGGAGTTCAATATTCACGTGGACACTGAAAGTGATGGCTTAACTGCAGCCTTTAATATTATCTTAGACTTAATTGGCTTTACTCAGAAGGCAAAGGGACCCACACACTCGGGTCAGCACACTTTGGACGTTTTACTCACATTGACTGTGAGGAAGTAAGTCCTTCCACATAACCCAGCCGTCTCTGACCATTTTTTGATAACTTTTGAATTTACTTTACCTGACCTTCCCAAATCTGAAAGAAAATTTCATTGCAGTAGAACTTTATCAGACAATGCTATAACGAGTTTTAAAGAATCTGTTCCATACTTCCCTCAGTGTCTCAGAATAACATAGTTGAAGGCAGCAATTCAATCTCTAATGTTTCAGAGCTTGATGGTCTGGTTCATAGCATTACTTCCTCATTGCATCTTTCATTAGACAGTGTAGCCCCCTAAGAAAATAAGTTAATAATCCATAGGAGGATGGCTGCCCAGTTTAATGCAGACTTGTTTACTTTAAAGCAAAATATTAGAAAACTGAAAAGAAAATGGCGCTCTAAACACCTAGAGGATTCCTATTTAACCTGGAAAAATAGTCTACTGCTGTATAAAAAGTCCCTTTGACAAGCTAGAACAGCATATTTTTCATCATTCTTACAACCCAGCTGGCTAGGGGTCAGGGGATGTAACAAATAACCCTTTACACTGGTGTAAAAGGTGGATGAATAAAAAGAGTTTAGTTAGAAATAGGCAACAAAACAAATGTACAGAACAGAAAATTGTCATAAACAAAACCTACAGCTGAAATGCTAAAGATTCCAATGAAAGAAAAGTGCCCCAAAACACAGGCTAAGGGAAGCCTTAGAGGAGCATTTCACCCATGGGAACATTCATCCTCATTGGAAGTGGGTCATATATGTAATACAAATGTATTAAAATTTTCGAATTTGGTTCCTGTTTGACCAAGTTATGACAGAAAGTAACTTTTGGGCACATTTGTATGGAAAACCACAACTCCCAAAATGCAACACATTTGCACATCTCCACAAGCCACTCCTACTATTCTAGACCACCACCTATGCATAATCCGTGTTTTAGAGAAAGCACTAGGCTAGCTAACGTTACCGCTTGAGTTTGAAATTCATTAGCAATTTCAAGCCTTGTTGCTATTTATTCAAAGACCTCTTCACATTGCACCAAAATTCAAATTCCATCTCTATCCCTATTGTTCTGGGACAATACCATATGTGTCTTTTGATATTCTGTAAGTAATGGATGTATATATTAATTGAGGCTTTAGTTGTTAGTCTTGTTATTTAAATTTCTTGTTTACTCATGACACAATTCTTACATTTGTGAATAAAAAAAACTTATTCAATTCTTTCTGTCTACACAGTTCATCATTCTAAACTTGGGAGTAAATTGATTTAGAAAAAAAACGATGCAATTTAGACTTGCACAATACGACTGGAAAGTACTGTTGTTTTGCTATCTATTGTCGTAAGGCAACAGATTATTACTGGTTTCACTAATGAAATGTAGATCATCCAATAGCCAAACTATTACCAAGCATAATATTGGAGCAACACTATTAGGATAACAGCAATGTGTTATCAATTTATTGAAATATTTATATCAACAACAAAAAAAATATGAACATATTAACGTATGTAGATGAAGTCTTCCACAGGGGATCCAGACAGACGTGCTGTGCACAGACGCTTCCATAGCTGTGTGTATGTGTCTGAGAGAGAGTGAGAGACGCGTGAGTGACAGACAGATTAAGAACGAGCTGAACGCAGCTGAAGAATTTCAGTCAGGTTTTAGAGGTGATTTAATGGCATTGAAACAGCACTGGTGAAAGTTCATAATGATATTCTAATGGTCTCAGATAAACTTGTGACTGTTCTGGTCTTGTTGGATCTCAGTGCTGCTTCTGACATAGTCTATCGTAATATTCTCTTAGTAAGGCTTGAACATGTTGTAGGAATAAAAAAAAACAGCACTCGGCTGGTTTAAATCATATCTGTTTGACAGATTTCAGTTTGTTTGTGTAAATGATAAATCTTCTTCACCCTCAAGGGTTACTTGTTGAGTACCAAAGGGTTCTGTGCTTGGACCAATTCTCTTAACTATATATATGATTCCAATTGGTAAAATAATTAAACATGATGAATATCCACGGTTATGCTGATGATACACAACTATATTTATCCATAAATCCACATTAATCTAATCAGATAGATTACAGGTATGTCTTGAGGACAAAAAAACCTGGATGACTAAATCTTCTGCTTTTAAAGGGACTATATCATTCTATTTTAAAGCTTTCAGTTTCTGGGTTAGACATATATATGCTAAAATGATACCGTTGGTGTTATACAGTATTAATTTGTCCTAAAATTTAACTTGTATTCTGTAGTTAATGTTATTATTATTATTATTATTTTTTTCTTTCTTCTCTCTGTGTCTGTGAAAGAAAAAGGAAGAAAAGTCATAAAGAGATTTGGTGACACGAATGTGAAAAAAGAAAAGAAAAAAGAAAGCAGTCAACCTAGTGCACAGCCCTACCCCTCCCCACATTTACAAATATAAACAACCTGCTGAGCTGTGCTTCTTTAAACTTTAGTTGTCTGATAAAACAACTTCTATCTAGACTCTTTTAAATATGACTAATAAAGCCATGGAGTAACCTGAGGGTCCCTAAACAGCTGACCATTAACATACAGTTTATCTACCGTAACTGTAGCCTTACAACCCTCACTAATGTTTCTTTCTAATTGGAAATAACACGTGTCTTCTGTCCAGGATTTCTTTCGGAAATTGATCATTAACGCTGTAATTCGTCCCCCGCAGCTCTCTCCCACGTCCTTTGACCTGTTCTTTCTGTTTAAAGTGTTCAAATTTGGCAACAATTGGTCGCGGGTGGATGTTGTTGGGATTCTTACCTCTGAGTTGGTGAACCCAACGGAAGGTTATGTTTTTAACTGTGTTGCTTGGCAGTTTCAGCTGATGTTGGATGAACTGTCGGACGGTTGTTTCAGCGTCTTCCTCAGCCTGCTCTGGTATCCCAGAAAAGACAAGATTATCTCTCATGGATCGGGCCTGGATGTCTAAGATTGACTCCTTGAATCTTTTATTTTCTCCAGACAGCTGCGTCATCCCCTCGGTGAGTCTTTTAACGTCTTCTTTCAGTGTTTGATTTTCGACAGCGAGCGAAGCTACCTGTTGTTGGCCCTCAGAGCCTGAAATTCTTTGTGTAGAACCTCAACCCGCGTGAGACGGGTGTCCAGGCTGGTTAGCTTCTTATCTATTGAGTCCAGGATGTCGCCGTAGCTTCTTTCTTTTTTTCTATTTTTTTTTTTTTTACGCGTCCTGTCTAGCAGTTTGCCACTCAGAATTGGTGTCTGAGTACCAAGTAAAAGCCCAACAGATTTACTTTCCCTAGCAGAGTATTACATCTTTGCTGTAACACTCCACTTGATGTACATGTATTAAATAATCTTTATTAGTAATTACTGAGGGTTCAATTTCCTGAAGTCATGGACACGAAACCAAGAAAAGAAGGAAGAAAGGAAGAAGGTGAAGAAAAGAAACCGCACCAGCAGAGGCGCGAACTGACGACACAAGACAGGGAGGCAAACAAAGAACACAAGAAAACATCCCAGTCGTCCGCCTCTGCCGGAGGACTGGGATGAACTGAACAGAACCACACCACTAGTTCAGATCCAGTAATAAAAATAAAGAATTACACATTCACTACACACAAGCATGGATTAATAAACACAATGCTAATGTTTCTGTTAAGCTCCTGGTAAAAGCTAACTAATGACAATAACCTCAACTCAAGATATGTCCGTCCACACCAATGTCCCCACACCTACTGTATGTGTGTGTGTGAGCATGCAGGTCTGAATAAGGTTTCCCCATGCAAGTGATTGATAGCTGGTGTAAAGAACCGTCAATCCGTCCTACAGTAATCGACACAGACATGAAAGAGGCAGGAGACGCATGCATCCAGAGTCCCACAGAGCGCAGGAGCCGCAGGCGCACCAGCGCAGGGCCGATCACCCACCAAGAGAGGAACAGATGGAAGCCCCAGGGGAACACCAAGCAGCCGCAATGCTGGGGCCCCGAGAGATCGCAGGGACGAGCCCACGGGCTCCGCCGGAAACCGGCTACGCTAGGGCGGGCCCGGAACAGGACCTGGAGGCCACGGGGATCAGGGGCACTCCGCCCCCCAGTAGGGCCCCGACCAGGGACCTGCCGAGAGGGGTCCCCTACCGCCGCCGCCGGGCAGGAGGCGCCTGCAGCCGATCGACGGACAATACACACCGCCGCCACCCCGGACCAATACCTACCGCCAACAACCCGGCCCCCCCCACACACCCACACGCCAGGGAGCCACAGTAAAGCCACAACGGATGTACGCCCTCCCCAGGCCGCGCCCAGCCAGCACCTGGACATCCAGATCTACCAGCTCCCGGGTCCAGATCCCGCCCCATGCAGAGGGCCAAGATCTGGGGCCTAGCCAATACCGGACAGCCCCCCCAGATAAACCGACCAGGCAGTAGAACTCATAGAACTGGCAGAAGCTTGGGTGCCGGGCACGGTCCCCACCGATCTACCGGACGGCACCAACCTACTTACAACCCCGGCACCCCCATAAGAGGTGCCCCAGTCAATCCAAGGAGGATGTCGGCCCGAAACAGCGGCCGCCCGACACACCGGCCCACCCAGGACCAGCTAGGCATGCACCAGGACCGAGCCGGGTCGCAACCTGGACCCCCGGCCCCAGGCATCGAGAGCCATTATCGACCGGCGGGCAGGACTGTGTCAGTCATACGTTCCCTCCCTCTCATGCGCACACATTCTTACATATACAGGACACACGAAAAAAGGACGCTGTACACTCATTCATACACCCCATACAAACTCTATACTCCCAGGCCCAGGGACAGACGCCCCGATAGAGCACCCTGCCCCTGCACCCGGGAGACGGACCCCTTGCCCACCAGGACGGGGACAAGCAGACTGCCAAGTTAATGTTGTAGTTAATGTTAGACCACAAAGTAAACAAAATTGTTTCTCTATAATTCCGCCTACTGCATCCCCCCGTGTGCTCCACTCTTCTTGTTCAGAGCTGCATCAGCTCGGACTGAGAGAAACAATGCTGAGCTTCATCTCAAACAGTATTCTGACAGTGAATTTTAAAAGTACACAATGAAACTCTGTTATATTAAGGGCTCAGACCTTTGGTTTATTTTATTTCTTTTGTAAAAAACAGAGTCAATAAAGCCTATTTCAGTTTGTAAATCTCCAAGCTTACATAAGAGTCAAAAACAACTAGCTGAGTCCACTAACCAGATCTTTCCAGTACAGTACATAAAAAAGCCGTGGATGTTGTTTGCACCCGTTTACTGAACATTCTGAGATGCTACAGATCAAGTAATTAACCACACAATGCTGTTATGGGGCTTTCAGACCAACCCCATGCGGCAAGATTACATGTAAAGTCTATGGTAGAGTACATCAGAGGTCCGTCCATGTCTCTGCGATGCGTTGTGTACGTTGGCTCCATCAACTTCATTTGCGTTACATACGGCAACGCAGAAGTTCAGCTAGTTTAACTTTTGACGGACCCAACGCAGTTAACGCAGTACGGGAACCAATTAGAGCGTCTCACTGTAGTTATGTCACTATACACGAATCTTGAATGAAGCCAAGCCACTCTCTCGTTACAATCCACCATAGTTCAAAACCTGCAGCAACAGAGGAAGCCCCACCCATGCGTTGTTTTTTCCTCAGAAGCAGGCTATGGAAGCCAAAAGGTACATACGTCAAACTTCATCCTTTGAATGCGTTGCCTGACGCAGACCAACTGTGCAGTGTGAATGCACCATTATAAGATCACATAAGCAGCTTGACAAATGGTTAACCCACATTAGCATTAACATGTAGTCATTTATTTCTCTGTCTATCAGGCGTCTTTGTTCTTTGATCCAGCTGCTTTTCTTTAGGAATGTAGAATAAAATCCTGTATTCCATTCAGCCAAATTGGCATTTTCACAGAGAAAGTAAAAAATCCAACAAAAAAGTGTTTTAAGATGCCAAAAACCAAAGCAGCCATGAGCTGTGAGAAGGAGGAGTGTATGTTTGGACTCTAGCAGAGGTAAGCTGCTCTGCCTGCAGGTGCGGTGCAGACACCTCTAGCACTCCCTTGTTCTCAATTAGTGATGTCACTAGTTGAACAGTCAGTCGTTTTCTAGGAGAGGGAGGGGCTGCTGCTCGGAGGCAGAATTCAGGACGATTACTCAGACATGCGTGAATTAAGCCAAAAACCACTCTGGTAGGGTTTTTTTTATGAGAAAATTGCATTACCAGATGGTTGAAAACTTGATTTTGTACGATATAGGCCCTTTAAATTCAGGCAAGACCGAAGATGTCTTCGGATCAGAAGCTTTAAAAAGGAAGCTGCTAAGTCAAAAACTTAATCTGGATGGCATTATATTGGCCTCTGGTAATAGTGTAAAGAACATGGCATGACATTTAAATCCTATATCAAACATGTTTCCAAGATTTCTTTCTTTCACAACTGGAATATTGCTAAACTTAGAACATTTTAAGCGTCTGTTGTTGTGTGCTGTTGGATGGGTGTGTGTTTCCTCTGCTATCTCTCTTCCAGGCTGTGATTGGCAGGAGCGGCACAGGTGTTCCTCATCATACTTATCAGAGCTCCAGTTCAAAAGGGGAGCAGCTCCAGAAGGCAGATGGTTCCACTATCAAGCGTGGCAACAAGGCCAGACTCAGTAACTCTCCGTAGCTTATATTGTAAATGTTGTTAGTGGGTTCTTACCTTCTGTCTCTCTGCAGTTCCAGTTCCGGGTCCCTTCCGAAATCCTTCGTCATTCCAAACTCCGTTCCTGTAACGAGTTCTTCGTTGGAGAACTTCAGGTTTGGTCCAGAACAAACAGCTTCAGGATCCAAGCCAAACTCACTACAGTCAATCTCCTCTGGATTTTCTCCTGGTCAGCCTCCACCGCTCCACCTAAAACACATAATCATAAGTACTGACCTTAACCGTTCACCGATGCTGCCTGCCTGTCTACCCTCCAACAATTCTACCGGAAAACCTGTCAAAGCACAGAAACATGGATCACTCTGACCATCAACCATCTGCTGGATCACCACGCACCCAGGCCAACCTCAGCAAACAGCCCTCTACTGACCTTACCAGCTTTCCCCACCCGATGACCAAGTAAGATCATCTCCTTCCATAATCTCACTTACCGGATCACAAACAATTTTGTAATCACTTACCTTCTTCGTTTTCAGTCCGTCCAGTCTCTTGAGTTCCTGCCTGGCTATTCCTCAGTTCCAGTTCTTGTCCTGCAATTCAATAAACTATTTTAAAACCTATTTTCTGCTGTCTGGAGTTGTGCCTGAATTAGAGTCATCTGAAAAATATGACAGAAACATCCTGTCCGGGAGTGATACTGAGGGGCTACTCCATGCATTTTTTAGTTTAAGGCTTGACAACTGTAATTCTTTTTTTTTCTGTACTGAACACTGTACTGTACTGTACTACTTTATTGAATATTAAAAAGAGAGATTACATTTCTCCTGTTTCAGCTTTTCTGCATCAATAAAAATCAAGCTCCATTGTACATCAGAGATCTGATTGTTCCATATGTTCCTAACAGAGCACTTCGTTCTCAGACTTCAGGTCTATTGGTAGTGCATAGGATTTCTAAAAGTAGAATGGGAGGCAGATCTTTGTTACCAGGCTCCTCTCCTGTGGAACCAACTCAGAGTTTTAGTCCATGAGGCAGACTCTTTTTTTAAGGCTTAAAACCTTCCTTTTTAATAAAGCTTAGAGTTACAATGGCTTAGGTTATCCTGAGCTATCCCTGTAGTAATACTGCTAACGGCTTAGACTGTTGGAGGACAGACTTACCACTTTTCTTCAGTCTTTTACTACTTTTCATAGTTATTTTTTGCTGTTATTTCGGCTGTTAACCTTGTGTTCTCTGTGTTTTTCTGTCCATACACATCTGCACCTGGTCTGGTATCCTGCTCAGCTATAATATCCTGCTGGATGGGGATCATCTATTTTTTTGGACCAAAAAAGTTTTTGTGGTCTTTGATGTTGCTTGTTTCTTTTGTTAATTGATTATTATTTCATTTTGTTATGATTAAGATAGGCCCTAATTTATTTAATATTACTGTCTATTTTCTTTTTTTATTTCAATGTCTTTTGGCAGGAGCATGCAATGACACATGCTATGTATGTTCACTTATTTAAAGGTACAGTGTGTAATTTTCGGCCAGTAGGGGGGAGTGCATACCTAAATTATCACAAGCATTCGGTTTCTGTGTCTTGGAGTAAGAACTTAACAATTGAGGTCCAACCAGTGCTGTTTTCAAACGCTCAAATCCCTGAGAATTATCTGTTTGCAGCAACATGAAGAGCACATCAGTCTCTATTTCATCGCTTGGAACTAGATAAGAGGTAAAAATAGATTTATGGTGAAACTTTTTTGCATTTTGAGGGGAAATCAATGTTTTAATAGCGGGCGTTTTCCGTGCGCTTTGTCCGTCCGGGCTCTTGTAGATGTAAAGACGTCATCTAATATGGCTTTCCCCTGAAAAGAGGACCAGCGCCCATGTATTTTAAAACTGATTTTTAAAGTCATATTTTTAATGGCTATTTTCAATGATATACTGCGAAAACTACACACTGTCACTTTAAGTATATCTTAGTTTGTGCATGCATTGAAATGTTTTGCTTGGGGATAGGGCCATTCTGCTCCAGGTGTTGTCTTTTTTCTGAGTCCGAAAAAGAACAATAAAAAGAAAAGAAAGATAAAGCTCCCAGTGACTAAACATCCTCCATGTCTTGTTGTCAACTTTTTACTTTTTTTAATGTATGAAGTACTCTTACATGAGTGCCTTTTGTTCTTTTTGTCTCTTCTCTGTTTTCTCGAACCTCCAGAGGGTTGCAGCAGATGACCGCTCATAATGAGCCAGTTTCTGCTAGAGGTTTCATCCTGTTAAAGAGGATTTTTTCCTCTCCACTGTCACTATATGCTTGCTCAGGATGAGGGATTACTGAGAGGATTGCTGTAGTTGGAAAATCTCCATCAAAGGGGCCTAACCTCAATGACATCAATGACTTGATGTAATCCGCTGGGATTCCTTATACAGTAGTAGCAGTTTAAAAGTTCTAATGTTTCCATGATTGGTCCTTGACTGGCCCTTGACTGGTACGTGCCTGATCCGTCAAAGGTCCCTGACAGGTCCGTGGTGGTAATGTAATCCCCCGCTATGACGTCTTCAGTGAGGCCTCGCCCCCAAGGAGCCTGAGTGAAAACCAGCTGCAATGCCTCTTTTGTCCACGGGGAGGAGCAGTGATTTTAATGTTAATGATTTATTGATGTATCAGACTCAGGGTAGCCTATATAAATGTCATTAAAAAATGTTCCCCTATCTGTTCCTCAATGGTTTGCTGGTTTGTATGTAGCCTAAGTTGGAATGTAACTCAGAAACTCAGGGTTCAAATAGCCTACCACTGTAGTCTTATACTCAGATACAGTAGTTTTATAGCATAAGAGTGCTCTGTAATGTGAAACGTATGACAGTACTGTAGGCAATTAGCCTACTTTTTGGGTTTCATAGGGTTAGGGAACCTGGCCAGGTTCGGGCTTAATTTCTATCATTGTCCACGGTCTCAGGACGGGCTTTAGTGATCAGCTGATCATCTCAGCGCGATCATTTATACTGTAATAAAGTGCTGCAGTGGGCCACTAACATTATTCCGACAATACCTGTTAAGATGTTGCAGGCACACTCTGTGTCACGATGTGGAAGACCCACTCCTCTCAGATCAAAACAGAAAACATGCTTCGACTGCTGCGTTGCGCTCTCACAGAAAATACTGAAGTGTAAATGCACTATTATCCCAAGTTTCAAGTTGCAGAAGTCTCCTGCATTTATATAGCAGCTCCCTGATGGCCCCTGATTTTCTACAGATAAAATGAATATAAAACATGTAATATTACAAATTTGTACATTTGATCACTAGTCATTCAATTACAGAAATTATCATGAGAGTAGATGTCTTAAGTATTAACCTGGATTAAATAAAATTATCTTGATATGATCACCTCTTAGCCAGAAATATAAAACATTTGCGCAGACAGTAAAACTTGTTGTTCCTCTAGAGTAAAAAAGGTGAGTAAAATACTGCGAAATATTTCTTGCTTTACCAGCTGGTTTAACGTGATCGCGGTTGCTAAGAGACAGGACGTTCGGCAAAGTGGGAGCGGGAATTCAACTGAAGGCTAGACCGTCCAAATTCACAGCCGTTAACATCCGGTCTACCGTATCCACGAAGGACCCAGCCCATGTAGACCGAGTAGACCGGGTCCTTCGAAGGATCCAGCCGCTGGATTCGGACACAGCCTCTGCTTTCTTACTAGATGAAACGTTGACTGTTCATAGGATTGAAAGGATATATCAAAGTCTAAAAATAATTTTGCCGCTATATATATATATATCTTTTGTAAGATTTTAGGAACTTGTAATGTAACGTTGGGCCTAAAAGGCAGAAATTTTCTGAACAGGGCTTACACATTCACACATTTAATATTCACACAACACTGTCTGGCTAACCTATTGTACTCGCTGATGATCATCCTGAATGCATCCCCCAACTTAACAACACACCATAGACTCCAGATCATTCACACCTCCTAAAGAATTACCATCTCCAAGCATCCCCCCACCAAGCTTTCGTGACCATCCCTACAGCATGTAACCATGTCTATTCTGTTGTTATTGTGAGTTGTTATATGATTATATTAATATATAATATACACAACAACGTAATTAAGAATTTATTATGAAATATATAAATTGATAAATATGATAAATACGCTATTACGTTGTTTTTGCGTTGTGTAAATCATTACCATCTTCAAGCATCCCCCCACCAAGCTTTGCTCCCCATCGCTACAGCATGTAACCAGGTCTATTCTGGTGTTGCAAACATTCCGTGGTGAGCCGAATAGTCATGTGATTGCATAAATATTATAAATAGGCTATTACGTTGTTTTGCGTTGTGGAACTCTGTCATTTTCATCCAACAACAATAACATAAAAAACCACGAGTTTATCACAAAATTAAAGGAAAGTACATTAGGTTTAAAAAAAGATATACTTTAGGTTCATAGAAATAAATCAAATTGTTTACAGATATAACGTTTAAGGCTACTTGTTATAATGTTTTACAGAACTCATTTGGTGAAGTTTGGCCTGTGTTAGGAGAACTTAAGTTTATGGAGCCTATGATAAACTTTGACAATAGAAGAAGCAGGTTAATTACAAAAAAGTGAGCAGTTTGTGTTGTTACATCCAAAATGGTTTGCGCAACCAGCTCGGCTTTTTCTGCAGTGGACGTGCATACTGATAATAACATCATGTCGATGAGAATTCTGTGAGAGAAGCGCCATCTCCTGGTCATACTCTGTATTTCAATTAATGGGTGGAGTTGCAGTAAAACTTTGACACTCCCACGAGAAAGAGGGAGGCCACTCCGGCCACTGGGATTTGGAGGGAACTCTGCTGTTAATGGGCTGGAAAGGGCACGCCATTCGTCCGGCGTTTACTCTGAATGAGAACTTTTAAACTGCTACTACTGTATAGAAAACTTTTTTGATTGATTGGAATTTTTGTATAATTGTATTGAAATTACTTTTCTTGTAAAGTACCTTTAGATGACATCTGTTGTGAATTGGTGCTATATACATAAACTGAACTGAGTTGAAATTGAACAACATAGAAACTCTAAGATAATGTAGATAACTGCAGAGTCTGCTTGATATGATATGATTAACTTTTCATACACTACACTCTGGATCCATATCTGCATAACTTGCTGTAACTCATTTTATGCACGTTTTGTCTGTAGCGTTTTCTTTTTTTTCCCCTCCTTTTACACCCTCTCGTTTCTCTATCGGTGGCGCTATCTGTTTGTATAACCTACCTTCTGCTCCAAATTGCAGCTTGAAAAAAATAAAAATAAAATGGCTCTGGTCCACTCAGATCGGTCACTTAAATGAGCCAGCTCTATGAGCTGTTTCGTTCACAACTGACACATCACTAGTCTGTATTACGATTTTTCAGAACTTTTCTTTATTTAGTTACAGTGATGTTTTTCTTGCTTTTTTTTTTCTTCACGTAAGGAACTTTGAATTGCTTTGTTGCAGGAATATGTTTTACATATAAACTTTCCTTGCCTTATATAATAAAACTACCCACACTTACTGCTAATATAGAACGCAAAATTTGGTAATGCTTTTGTCTGCTTCAAAACAGTAAATTTAGTTGTACAGCAACTGCTCCCTCACATAGCAGAGTAATGTTGCCATGGCTTCTAATAGGTGAAAGGTTTAAAAAGCCTTGATCAGTAATTGACCCCAAAATTCATATAGGGCAACTGTGATTAAATTAAGTCATTGTATGTACACCAAATAGTCAGCCATTTTTTCAGAATGATACATGGACACGGTTGCATCCATCTAAACTATAAATGACACACTTACAGATGTGGACAAAATTGTTGGTACCCTTCATTAAATAAAAGAAAAACTCATAATGGTCACAGAAATAACTTTAATCTGACAAAAGTAATAATAAATAAAAATTATATAAATGTTGACCAATGAAAGTCAGACATTGCTTTTCATCCATGCTTCAACAGAATTATTTAAAAAATAAATGCATGAAACAGGCCTGGACAAAAATGATGGTACCCACAACTTAATATTTGGTTGCACAACCTTTTGAGGCAATCTGTCATGGTTTGGTTTCTTTGCTATTATTCACTCCTGCAGTAATGTCTCTTTCTCCTTCCCTTCCTCCAGGCAGAGCAGTGGGCCTGGGGCGTGTCAGCACACCTGGACTCTATCATCATCAGCCATTTCAGTATTTAAGGACCAAACTTTCATTCATTCAGTGCCAGACGGTTGTCAACACCACATCTCTGACTACCCAGGACCACTGCCTGCCTTGGTTATTCCATGCCCCTTAGATTTTTGTGAGGACTTTGATTTTGTTTTTGCTCCAATTTATTATTTGTAATAAAACCTTTTGATTTTTCTGCACAGCACTTGTTCCCTGTTTTTTTGGGTCAGCATCTTGGGTCTCGTTCAACCTCCAGCATGACACAATCGCTGCAATTAAATGATTCCTGTAACTGTCAATGAGACTTCTGCACCTCTCAGCAGGTATTTTGGCCCACTCCTCATGAGCAAACTGTTCTAGTTGTTTCCGGTTTGAATGGCGCCTTTTCCAGACAGCACGTTTCAGCTCCTTCCAAAGATGCTCAATAGGATTGAGATCAGGGCTCATAGAAGGCCAGTGTTTTCCTCTTAGCCCTTCTTGGGTGTTTTTAGCTGTGTGTTTTGGGTCATTTTCCTGTTGTAAGACCCGTGACCTGCAACTGAGACCATGCTTTCTGACACTGGCCAGCACATTTCTCTCTAGAATCCCCTGATAGTCTTGAGATTTCATTGTACCCTGCACAGATTCAAGACACCCTGTGTCAGATGCAGCAAATCAGCCCCAGAACATAACCGAGCCTCCCCCATGTTTCACAGTAGGGACCGTGTTCTTTTCTAGATATGCTTCATTTTTCCGTCTGTGAACATAGAGCTGATGTGCCTTGGCAAAAAGTTACATTTTTGTCTCATCTGTCCACAGGACATTCTCCCAGAAGCTTTGTGGCTCGTCAGCATGTAGTTTGGCATACTCCAGTCTGTTTTTTTTAATGATTTTTCCTCTGGCTCAAACAGCGAAGGATGTTCCGATCTGACACTGATGTTCCTTGAGCATAAAGTTCAGCTTGGATCTATTTTGAAGTCTTTCTAGGCTCTTTTGTTACCATTTGGATTATCCGTCTCTTTGATCTGTCATCAATTTTCCTCCTGCAGCCACGTCCAGGGAGGTTGGCTACAGTCCCATGGATCGTACATTACTGAATGACATGTGCAGCTGTAGTCACAGAAACATCTAGCTGCTTGGAGATGGTCTTATAGCCTTTACAGTTAACATGCTTGTCTATGATTTTCTTTCTCATCTCCTGAGACAACTCTTTCCTTTGCTTCCTCTGGTTTATATTGAGTGTGGTACACACCACGTCACCAAACAACACAGTGACTACCTGGAGTCCTATAATAGGCCCACTGAGTGATTACAGGATTGTAGACACCTAGGATGCTGATTAGTGGACATACCTTGGATTAACATGTCCCTTTGGTCACATTATTTTCATTCTTTTCTAGGGGTACTATCATTTTTGTCCAGGCCTGTTTCATGCATTTATTTTTTAAATAATTCTGTTGAAGCATGGATGAAAAGCAATGTCTGACTTTCATTGGTCAACATTTATATAATTTTTATTTATTATTACTTTGTCAGATTAAAGTTATTTCTGTGACCATTATGAGTTTATCTTTTATTTAATGAAGGGTACCAAAAATTTTGTCCACGTCTGTAAAAACATGAATGTGGCGTAATATCTTTGCTCTTCAACAAAACATCAGAAAGGCTTAGAAATGTCTGGTAGATGGCGATTTGATCAATAGCACCAGACACCTCAACCAACAGCAAACCTCTTGGGTTTTGCATGCTCTGCTGCTCTTCCTTGTAAATGAAGAGGACAACAAAATGTCTGCAATGTTTTTGAGCTTGAAAAGGCCAAGATCATAAAGTGATGTTTCAACCACCTTGTCAATTACACGCCTCAAAGAGCCAAATACAATGTAAAAGCAAAAATAGCTTCTTTCTCTAACTTGGGTAACATTATTTCCTGGCTTTCTTCTGAAACTACTGGAACTTTCGGAGGGGAAGTAATGTGACAGAACGAGGGAGTTTGTAAAAAACGTTTCAGTATGTCCCAATAAGGTTAGCAGAGACCATTTGCTGCTAACTCTTTGTTTTTTGTAGAAACCTCAGTCTTTTAAAAATTATATATATTATGTTATCTGTATTTTCTTGTTTTTTTCCTTAATGTCTATGGTTTTTTTGTTTTTTTACTGTGGTGGGGTGCTGCTACTATAATATTTATGATACATACTGTATTTCAAAATTTTGCTACATAACCGAGGCTCCTGAACCTACTTGGCTATTCATCACACCCCATCCATGTTCAAAATGGCATATATAGACATATTACATATTAGATGGAGTGTTGAGGCTGACCCGTGCAGCTTGGAACAACATATTTGCTGTACATGATGCCCAAGAACCAGGTATTGAGCAGCGTCAGTACTAGCATTCAGCAAATAGATATATGAATGGTGTAATGGCATTTAAGACTCTAAATAAAGATGAGTATGGGTAGGAGACTGTGACGGAAGGCTTCCTGCAGACAAGGTACAATGATCAGAACAAACAGAGAAGCCCACTCTATTTTTTCCCCAAGAATCTCTAAAAGATGAACCATCAACATACAACACCATGTCTGGATTCTGCCAGGGCGTATCAGCCAAATCTGGACGGGGTGTACACAGTACCTCTAGTTCTGTTTGACAGTCATGGGGTATCCCGTCGTCCTCAGTAGGCAGCAAACTGGCAGGATTAAGAACATTGCACCTCTTAACAGTTATGTTAGGTAAGTCCAACAAAACGGATGTGTACCTGAGCCATCTTGCAGCTGACAAGTGTGAAGTCCTCTGCTCCAACAAAATAATGGCTACATTGTGGGGTACAAACACAGTTAGTGGGCAATACATTACAATGTCTCTCGAAGCTAAAACAGCTTTCTCAGCGGCTGCAATAGCACGTAAGCACCCCGGTAAACCGGACGCAACTGGATCCAGCTTTGCTGAATAATAAGCCACAGGTTGTTTCAAACCACAATGATTCTGTAGGAGAACAGAAGTCATGCAACCGTTCTTTTCATCAACCATCTGAAAAAATGTTTTTTCTGCATCTGGCGAAGCCAGAGCTGGGGGACACTGCAGACCTTTTTTCAGCTCCTCAAATGCTTTCAATGCCGCAGGAGTCCATTGGATGGCATCAGAGGCCATCAAATCTCTGCCATGTATCAACTCAGAAAGTGGCTTCTCTAAAATCGCATAGTCGATTATGAAATTACGACAATACGATGTCAAACCTAAGAAAGACATCATCTGTTTCTTGGTTACTGGTCTAGGAATCTTTTGTATAGCAGCGACTCTCTTGGAAGAGAGTGACCTTGACCCTCTGGCTATGGAATAACCAAGGAAAATTACCTCTGGTTTTGCAAACTGCAGCTTCGGAAGGCTGGCTTTGTGTCCACCTGCATACAAATGCTTCAACAACTTAACAGTGTCCTCCTCACACTGCTCCTTTGACGGAGAACATACCAGAAGGTCGTCTACGTAACTGATTAAGGTGGAGCCAGGAGGTAGCTCCAACCCATCCAAGCTATCTTTCAAAGCCATGTTGAAAATGGTAGGAGATTCCACATAGCCTTGTGGAAGTCTGCTAAAAGAATACAACTTTCCCTCAAACTCAAAAGCAAACCAAAACTGACTCTCTTTGTCTACTGGTACACTGAAGAAAGCATTACTCAGATCAACAACTGAAAAATGAGTGGCTGAAGGAGGAACCTGAGACAAAATTGTACATGGATTTGGAAAAACAGATGCCCTAGGCACCACTGCTGCATTTACACGCTTCAAATCCTGCACAAAACGCCACTCCTCCCCTTTTTCCCTGATCTTTTTCACTGGAAAAATCGGGCTGCGGACAGGGGAAATCATTAGATTCCACAATCATCCCAGCTTTTAGCAGAGATTCAAACACTGGTTTGATCCCATGCACAGCTTCTGGTTTCAACGGGTACTGGCGTTGTACGGGTCGAAAAGAAGATTTTGGTTTTATTTTAATGGGTGTACAACCCTTAATTAACCCCACATCATGTGAATTTTTTGCCCACAAATCATTCGGAACCCCTTTGAGCAAAGTGTGCATTTCTGAGTCGTCGGTCGCAACTTCATCATGTAGAAAAACATGAGAAAGCATCTCATCAGGGTCTTCAGTTAAATGAATCACCCTGGTGACATGCACGGTGGAGATCAGCGAACGTTTGTAAAGTTTAGCAGATCTGGAGTAGAGGATGGAACGGTCACTCTCAGTTCGCTCCCAATCAGAAGCTGACTGAGCGCGATGAGCAAGGTCAGATACCATTTCCCACTCTTCACCCTCAGGTTTAGATAGGGAAATGTATGGATCACATTTCTGGAATCGGTAGAGCGTTTTCTGTTCAGGTGTGAGACAGATGGTCACTGCTGATGTATGTGTGTCCCACAAAATAGAAGTTATGTTCAAAATGTCTGTGTCTGAGGTGAACCATGCCTGCTCATATTCTATGTCTGGTCCTGCAAAAACATGTGTTGTGCAATGTAGTTCCTCCTCTGGCATAAAAACAGAAGCTGGACTTACCAGGTTCTGAGCAGTCTGGAGGAAAGTTTTGGTCGTGGTACCTGTTAACAGCTTCCACTGGTATTCATGTCTGAGATCATGAGGCGTGTGTTTCACTGCTGTCAGGATTGGTGTCTTCTGTGCAGGAACAACTTCAATGCCTTGGGGTGACGAAAAAAGAGAAATGTTAAGCTTGCACATTAAATCTCTGCCTAATAAGTTCACAGGACATTGCTCAGAGATTAAGAATCCATGTTTAAAAGCTGGCCCATCTCCCAATTGACAACGGAGTGGGGAACTGAATCGTTCTTTCACAACCTGACCAGATGCTGAAATTGAGAAGACATGGTTCCCACTGAGTTTTGGCGATGGACGTAGAGCTGTGTGCTTCAACACAGAATGAGTTGCGCCAGAATCGACCATGCATTCTATAGGTGTACCTGAGACAGTGAGAGACAGGACAGGTAAGGCTTTGTACGCATCAGAAGTCAGTTGTGCGTACGTACCTGACAGTGGCATTTGTTGTTGTTCAAAATGTGCAATGGCTTCTGTAATCAAAGTGTGAGGGTTAGAACTTTGATCTAAATGGTTAGTGCAGGAAGCAAGTTCTTCATTGCTTGCAATCTCATTTAAACTTGCAGCATTTTCATTGCTGCTATCATGATTTACATCACAAAAAACAATCTCTCCATCATCAACAGGTTGTTCATTACAAACATTTTTATCTATAACATCATCACTAAAATCTGATTGATTGTCACTTTCAGAATGTGTATCATCATCACATTCAGATATTTCATCACTTTCAAAGTGAACATGTGTGTCTGTGTGTGTTTGTGTGTGCGTCAGACCTCTAAATCCAATAGCTGGTGAAACGGAGAAATCTCCTTCCCGTTCAGAAGTGGAGGTCTGCCTCTCTGATCAGTCAGCATGTTCAGCTTGTTGACGTCCTCTGCGTGGACCACGACTCCGTTTCCTAGGACATTGGTCTCGCCAGTGGCCACGCCCCCCACAGGAAAAACAACGGTCATCGTCACCTGAATCTCCGTTGTAGTCCCTGTTGTAGTTGTTTTGATGGTGCCGTCTGTCTGGGGAAAAATGGCGGCGACGTCGGTTTGAGTTCATCTGCTGTTGTCTGCCTCCTCTCCGGTATTCTCGAGGACCTGTAGGCTGACGTCGGGGCGGTCCACTCCTGTAATTATTTGTGACTGCAGAATACATCGTTAATGCTGCTTGGTGCATGTCTGTGTCCCTCTTAGACTGCAACTCGCCTTGTTTTCTGTTCAGTTGAGTCTCACAGTGAATAATATACTTGCGCAGATCAGCATAGTTCATCCCAGTATCCAAACCAATATATTTGTCCATTACCTCAGCACGAAGGTCTGGCAGTAAAGCACTAAGCACACGGTCACAAAGCATAACCTCATATGAAGAACCAGCGAAATCGTCTTGTTCCGGCTTCTCAAGTCCACTAAATAGTTCAAAAGATTCTCCTACCCTGTGAATAAAATCATCTGCATCCTCTCCTTGTCTTTGTTTCACAGAATGAAGTTTAGTCAAATTCGGCCTTGTCGGAAACTCTGTTTCAATGGCTTTAGAGAGTTTTGCTATCGCTGAGAAATAGTCATGGCTTACCTCCGTTTCGTCCCCATCATCGCTACACAGGAGCTTTGCACGCAGGCCTGGTCCAGGTAAACTGTTCTTCAGCTTCGCGTAGTCCGCGGCTTTGAGTTTGCGCTTCAAAATCCGACCGATCTCCGCACCGGTGGGCTTGAACGACCAACAGAATTCTTCGAATTCCTTCGCGAAATCTCTCCCATTACCGGTAATGGGTGGCAGGCCGGCTGTCGCTTCGGCCCAATCTTTATCGCTCCAGCCTCGGAAAACAAGCGTTGGTCCCTTCGCTCCAGCCACCTCAATCATTGGTAGAGCTTGAACAACATCATTATCATCATTTTCAGTGTCTTTTACCTTGCAAGATTTACATGCGGCAGCTTGCCGTGTCGTTGGAGGTGCAGAAAATGGTTGCCGGAGCGGTTTCGTCAC
Organism: Apricaphanius iberus; assembly: GCA_028564705.1. NCBI lineage: Eukaryota > Metazoa > Chordata > Actinopteri > Cyprinodontiformes > Aphaniidae > Apricaphanius > Apricaphanius iberus. The sequence goes on from JAPXFQ010001616.1 coordinate 470,343, forward strand.
CCGCCGTTCCACAACGCGATGGGTCGGTTTAGCATGCTCTTCCGGTATTTCCTCCAAAGGTGGAGGGAAAGGTTCATCTGCGTCCTCTGCAACCCTGTTTGTTGTTGACTCCGAAACATTCAACAGTTCTCTCAAACAGTCAATGTGGTGTTCAGCTTGCTCCAATGTAGGCCTAGCTAGGGGGGATACCTTCTTTGCTCGCTGAAGCCCTGTCACAGCTGGGGCCTCTGTACGTACCATTGGCTGTCTCGGCTGCTCATCGCTGGGGCCCGCCTCTGCTTGTCCGTAACAGTCTGCTGCTCCCGTCCGTCCTGGCGTAGCTTTCGTCGGCTTGCTCATCAGAAGTGCAGAGTCCAGGTCGTCATCAACACGCTTGGCCAATCTCAAGGCTTGCAACTCTAGCAAAGATTGTGTAGGAGAAACATACGGGGGAGGTCCTGGCGTATCATTTGTAGATTTAAGTTTTGGACCAGGATCAGGAAGTGGAGGTCTGACGTCTGTGTTTGTTGTGTGTAATGGTGGGGCTGACGGCTGAGAGTCTGTGTGTGCCGGAAACTTAACAGAACGATTCCTAATCGTTTTGCGTTTTACTTCTAGTGACGCATTGTCACAACGTCCAGCAATATCACCAGACATATCCAAGCCACCGCCCAACTTCATAAAGTCGGCTTTCCGCTCACAGCGAACCGCTTCATCCTTCCAAACCTCCAAGACACGCTTATGTTTTTCAAACCGTTTATATGAAGCCCCCCGCAAGTAAGCCTTAGATTGTAATCGTTCCCCCTCTAAGGTCAACTTTTTCTCTATTTTCTCAATTTCCTTAAGTTCAAGACTACCCCCGATCGGGAAACCCCATTTATTAATCCAATCGTGAACAAATTCCAAACATTCATTGCCGTACTTATCTCTCATCGAACGACAGACCGCGCTGTTGGATGCCGATTGCCTGGATTTTGCTGATCCCATTCTGTAAACAGTATGAAATACAGCGAAATCGTGATTAAATAAATTTGAACATGGGAGAGTAAAATAATATTAAAACGCCACTCAACATTTACACTGAACAAGTGTTACTCTTCGCCAGATTAATGAAAATATTGTTAGAAAAAGGAAGCCTCTCTCACCGGGTTTTGGGTTCTTCCAGGCAGCGTACGGAGGTCCAAGGAGGACCAAATCCCCGCTTCTCCGAAGATGGGAGGTCACGGGCCGGTTGCTGATCCCGGGTCGTCCAGACAACTTGGTTCTCCCTTGGAATCCGATCCGCTGCTGGACGCCGAAAAACGTTTGGGCGCCAAGAATGTAATGGCATTTAAGACTCTAAATAAAGATGAGAGAGATTCCTTTAAGAGTTTGGAGGTTTTAATAAAAGTTGAATTGATCATACAGGAGAACAGCACAGATCACAGTGAATGCTGAATGCTGCCCCCTCCTAACTCCCTACTACCTACTACCCCACTACCTAACAAGCTCATATGAAAATAAGTATTTATAAAGTTCAGCAACCTTGTCTCTATAACTTTGAAGACAAAACTATTAATCTCAGGGTGGGAATATCTCCGGATGAAGACATCTGGCTCTTTAGCTGTGAATAAGTGACTTTTGACATATACAAAACAATGGCAATAGCTTGGGTTATATGTAACACAATAAGAGAAACTCTCAAAACTAAGTATGTAAGAAGAATCAATATTTTCTCAGGTAGTGATGTCTTCTCTAACCTCGAACTCAACACCTGTTGTCTGGCTCCTCTGCTCTCAGTGTCAACAATACTAAAGGATTAATCATAATAATAAATTTCTCGATCACAAATGGTTTTAGTAAAATACATAAATGGAAAAAAGACAAACTGCAACATAAAAACTATTCAAAAGTTGTGTGCAGTGAATGAAGTTTGATGAAAACACTATGTCGATTACAGTCACAACATTAGTATCCAGCATTCAACATCAAGAAAAGCATGAGAAAAAAAACAAACATACCTAGACTCTTCTGTGACACTCAATATTGGTGGTGGCTCTATTTCAGTTTGTTTCTTCTTAGTTGTAGAAGTCACTTGCCATGTTTGATTTTTGAGAAAACAAGAGCCAATACAGTCCATTTGATTTGATTGATTGCATGGTTTAGCAAAATTGTTTCAAAATAGAGTTTTACATCACAATCTGAAACCATAAGAAGCATATTTACATGAAACAAAAGAGCCCCAATTTAAAAGGCATATCCTTCCCATCTGACTTCCCGCCAGTTATTATATTGTGAATAACTGAGTATTAGTGTTTTCAGCTTTTCTGTGCAAATAAAATAGGTTTATCCACATTTGTGGGATTAAAAAAAATATCTCAGAGAATTTAGATGAACTAATTATGTAAAGTGTGGTGAGCTAGTCTAGACATATATGAAGCAATTTTTCAACACAGCCAGTATTTTTTTAATTTATCAATTTACAAAGAGAGCAAGTAAACCCGACAAAGGGACGGTTTACACAGTGGACCGTACATTCCTGCTAACTTTCCCCTCCTTCCCACCAGACGCACAAGTGTTGCCTAATGTCGGTGAACCGCAATATGCGGCTGAAGGCTGCCATTAAAGTCCACCGGACGGTTTCCCAGAAGCGTTATGTCACAGTCCTCTTTTATGCGGCAGTTCTATTTTTCAGGTGCTACGCCTCTAAAATGCATCAAGCTCAGCAATGTAGTTTGGGAAATCAGGCGTTCACAAAAACTAAAATTCCTTTGTCCTTTATGTTTCAAAATAAAGGACGTTCAGATTTTCAGTTGCTTGGCTATGAAAAAAAGGAAAAACAAAACATTACTGCCCGTGAGACCAGGGCTAAAACCTGTCTGAGGGTCTAATTTGTTTTGTTTTTTATTACAGGTAAGTAGGAGTTAAGCCTTGACGTGGAGAAACATCCTGTTTATATGATGCCAGTGATCCTTTTTATAAGGAAAACATGAAAAAAGAGAAGGCATGGACAGAAAAAAATGCCGTTCTGGGAGTGGATGGTGAGTTTATGCTTATTAACATAGAATTATATGTTGTCCCCGCATGCTACCTGTTAAGTTATGCAATTGCAGTTTTCCTGTGATTCCTTAGTCTCCTGGGACCAGCTCTGTGAACGCATTTGCGAATGAATTGCATCTAAAATGCTTCCGGTGGGAAGGGACATGCGGTTGATTTTAGAGTAAGGCACATCTATTACATTACACGTCCATTAAAAAGCTTAACCCTAACCCTAATAAAAGGTTATGGTGCATTCACACCAGCCCTGTTTAGTCCACTTGAATCTAATACTAGTTTGTTTCCAACTGTTTAACCCATAGTTGTTCAATTGAAACAAACTATAGTCTAACTTGGGCGGGATCTAGGTGCCAATGCGAGGTTCCTTTGCATTGAGAAACACCCCTAGAGTCCAAACTCCACAGGAAGTCAGCCATTTTGGATCAAAGATGCCATTTTGTGCAATTTACACAAGTTGTATTTAAACAAACTCCTCAAGCTTTAAAGTTACAATCTTAAGTAAAATTCATGTTAGTCTGAATGCATTGGGGATCAAAGTTTGTTCAATTATTTTTCAACATCTAAGCATGAGGGCATGGGCAAGCCTCAAAGTATGGCCTAATGGATATGGCCTAATTCCTGCACAGCACCCCTAGAAAGATTCAGCAATCAGCCATATGCAATGCTTTCAACTAGGATTTTGAAATTCAGTGCATATATATAGTTCCTGAAAGGCTAAAGAAATGTTGTTGAAGCCAGGGTCCATTCCCGACAGGAAGCCAGACATTTTGGTCTAAAGCTGCCATTTTGATTTGAGTCTGCAGATTTTATCAACAGGCTCAGTGGAAGCGTTGAAGTGGGTCAGCGGTTTGTGAGTTTCCGGCTTGCCGCACAGGTCGGAATGGTGCTAGCATTAATTACTACTGCTAGTCTAAAAAATCCAGAAGAAAACCATGTCTTAACATCATTGCAAACATTGCCGCTTTATTGCATAAAATGATCAATGGAGCAGTGCTCAAAAACCTCCATATCATTGATTAGCTTTAATTTAGAAGCCATTGTCTAATTTAGCTGTCTTTTGAGACTCAGGCATGCCCTGCTACCCTAAACTCCACTCATCATCAGTTTCCCCGTTCCATTTCCATCTTGCCTATTATATTAGGCATACATAATTAAAGTCAGAGAATCTACAAAGTTGGCAACTGGACATTCATAAAGACAGTTCTGAATAACATTAAGAAAAATCAGAGAAACATAAAGGTTGTACAACACTGCTATAAAGTAATCAGCTTCCAGTTTTTAATAAAGTTCATACCTTTTTGCCAGCCATTTGCAAAACAAATATTTATCATCACAATTTTTTTAAGTAATCCCACACAAGTTTAAGAGAAGACAATATGATTCATAAATGGGATGAGTTATCCACCAAGTGTTTGTTTGTTTGTTTGCCTGTTGTGAGATGTATATGAAGCAGAAGGAAACCTTAATCACTTTCTCTGTCTGGCAGAGGTTGAATACATAAAGTGAATGGCCCTGCTTGTCTCTTTGTGTCGCATCCTTACTAACCTGAGCCTTGTACTGTATAGTGAGGGACACTAAAGAAGAGGAAATTCATAATATCCTCGTTATGTCACTGCTCTACTCAACATAATGCATTCATGCCTCAGAATCATTAAAAAACTTCAAAGTACCCTTATGGCGTATCCTAAACCTGTAGTGCATATCTTTAACATAGTTTGATTTAACAGCAGTTGGACAGTAAATTGTTGAGAAAGACTGATTATCGGAAGGCCGAGAGTATCTGCGCCAATAATATTAACAACTTTGTAGTTACTATAAGTCTTAAAACTATCAGCCCAACATTACTAAAATGGGAATAGCAAGTGCTGCGGACCAAGGAACACGGCTTGCTGGAAGATGCACCCAAACACAACGTATCTTTTTAAAGTCTTATGTTTTTAAACAAAATGTTGATTTTATTTATCAATGTAACATTAGGTTCATTCATAAATCAGGTTTATGTTACAGGAATGATGAATGTTTTGACTGATGTTTAAACTGATGTGAGGATGATAAACAAACCTAATGTCTTTGGTTGAAATAAGCTAACATTAGCAGCACCTTTGTCGCCTAGTTTTTTCTTTTTTCTTTTTGCCAACATTGCACACGTTATGAAAAGATAATGTTTTCTAACTTTAGTAAAATATTTGCAAAAACATTATGTTTAGGCAAAGCTACAAATTAACTGCTGGAGTGAGTGAACTCATCCAGTGTTTAGCCTACTTACAATGCAGGCTAGCTCATTAACCTAACTAAAACTACAAATCCAAAATCTGTGAGGCAGTAATTAATATCCAAGGTACCTGAAGCAAGGGTTGGTACCACAGTTAGAGAAATAATCAGAGCAGTCAGAAGTCATGGAAAAGCAATGGTCAGAGGACAGGAAACAGGTCAGGTACATGGTCAGGATATCAGACATGGAACACTTGAAGGCTGTGATGGATTGACGACAGAAAATCTTACACTGAGTTAGGCCGTTTTCACATGTGTGGCCGTGCCAGAATACGGCCAGAGAAAATGCAAATTTCTTCTGTTCAGATGGCACGTATTTGACACGTACTGGAATCCAGTGTTTTACTACAAATAAAGAGCAGGTGGAGGTATACAAATAAGTCTGTAGTTCTCCAACAAACAGGGGAGTGAGAAGTACCAAGTCATAAAACGAGCGACAGCCTAGAATGTAAACAAACTGGTCTACTGGTCAGCTGCTACCTGAAGCCATCTAGAGGGGGAGTGTTGTCCTAAACCCGCTGTTTTGTAATCTGCTTTGTTGCTGTGGGATGCTTGAATGGTGTTGTTTTGGTATTTTTATGGTCGCGAGGTGATTCTGTAATTTTGGCCGGCGGTGTCGTCATTTCCACGTGGAGCGCGTATATTTCTTGAGTACAGCCAGAGTACGGGTTGTGATCACATGATCCGTGGCCGTTAGTACATGGACTCGGATACTATCTCCAAGGCTGGTGTCTCTGGCAGTATCCGGGCACGGTCCAGTCTGTGTTCACATGGCACGAAATAAGTGGATTCTGACCAAATACGGTATCCGAGTACGGACTCCCGTACCATTTGAAAACGCCCTTAGTGAACAGTAGAAATTGATGTGGCCAGTGCCACAGTTGGCAGCAATCAGTATTCAGCAGACACGGTAATGGCAGTTTAGTGAACCAACAGGAGAGTTGGGTGAAACAGTAAAGATAATGACAATATGGGGTGAGAGTTCACCATCCAGGAGGAAAAACCTTAAAACATGAAAAACAAACAAGACAGAATAGAATACATTAAAATTGCTTCAATAGGTTTTAAACATTTTTTTGTTGTGTAAGGCTAGTATATAAGATCCTGATAAATTGATCTGTGGTTGTAATGTCTTAAATTTGAAACATTTTCAGAGGTAAAAATATTTTTGTAAGATAATACATAATTTCAGGAGGGTGGGTAGACTTTCACCTCGTCTTCTTTCTTGAAAAGAACAGTAATGCTTTATTTTTTTCCTGCAATGAAACCTCCAGAAACCAAACCTCCGAAGAGCAGCAGCAGCAGTGTCAGAGATGTAGTTAAAATGTTTTCAATATCTTTCTGTCGCTCACACAGTTTACTCTACTTGGAGTCGGCCAGAGCTTTTTCATCTTCTTTACCCAGATTTATTTGTCCTGTGTATAATTAAAAATGCTGACTCCATGTATGCATTTCCCCTTTGTGCTTGCCATGTGAAATACTGCCCTGAACTGGTTCATCTTCTTTGCTGTTCACATTTACATTTCAGTCATGTATCAAACATTTCTCTTTCACAAACACTTGTATGATCGTCTGGCAGCTATTGTGTCACAACTCATGGGGATTTATGTTGAAAACCACTGTGGGGATTGCTGATAAGTGTCTGTTGGAACAGAGTAAACAGCAGTTTTCATTTGAAACTGCCAACCATTTACGTGTTTAAAAAGGTGAATTAACATATTTTAAAACCAGTGAAGGATACATCCAGGACAATTATTTGGTCCAAAAAATACTCATCAGTTCATCTGATATGAAAATGGTCAAAACAGAGGTAAACATTTGAACTACAGCTAGCTGTTAAAAACCCTGATTTTACATTTCTGTATAAAGACTTAAATATTTAGCCTACAAGTTGAAGTCAAAGGAAAAGGAGTGAAATAGAAAAATGTTTTAACCTAAGCTGAAAATAAATTGTGTGTTTGGCAGCTTTATGAACATGCCTTAGACAAGTTCGGAGGGAAATATGATAGAAATGGTTAGAAATAGCTCAAAGAACCAGAGCTTCTACTGAATTCTAAGATCCGTCAGAAGCTGGATTGAACACAAGCTCACATGCAAAAAGCCACAAACGTGGCGATACTTCGCAGCTACACCTGAAGACATAGTTCATGAAGATTTGCTTTTATTTTCTGCCCAACTCATCTTCACAGGTTAGTAGCTACCTTTTTTCTTTTTAAATCTGATGAGGATTTTATTTTGTTTTTGCGATCTATCCTTGAGGATGACGATGGTCCTCTCTGTAGGAATCAATCAATATCAGTCTCTAGAATGCTTAAATTAAAATTGGGACACAATTAAAACCAAAACCTGAACTACAACAGGCCTCTGGAACTGATACTAGATGTATTTTTCCCCTAAAAGATCTTGTAAAAATATAATTCTTATATAGAAGGAAACTAGTCATTAATTCTAGATCCATTGTCTCCCAGAACGAGTAATGAAAACAGGGTTATAATAGTTTTAAAATTTTCATAAGTTTTAGTTTTTATTTAGTTTTGAGTTAATATTTCAAATTCTATTTAGTTTTAGTTAGTTTTTACCATTTGTTAGGTAGTTTAGTTTTAGTTTTTTTAAATGCTTACTTTCAGTTTAGTTTTAATTAGTTTCAGTTTTAGTTTTAGTCTTTTCAGTAAACAAGTTGTGTACTGGGGCAAGACAAAAAAAAAAAAATCATAGCAAAATCTCCGAAAATTATTATGCATTTTAAAACTGCATTGACATGGGCCAGATTAACAACCATACAAATCAGGCAAGTATGAAAGAAATATGGCAGAGTTATGTAAACACAATGATAGCACATGTGCATTAAAAAGCCAAACAATTAATGCAGGTGCTACAGTTCTATAAAAACACTGAGTTGCAACACAACAAAACAAAAACCAAACCATCTTAAATACTATGATGCTTTTGATCATTTTGCAAATTTACGCTTTCTCTCAACCTTTGCTTACATGATGCTAGGCAGACCGCAGCAAGACAGACGACTTGAGTGACAAGTTGGGATACACAACTCCAGTGTAACACCGGCTCCCATTGCTGTTGTTTGCAGTTTGCAGTAGTGTTAGCTTATTTGTTAGCCATCATAGCTCACCTGTTATGCCGTTTTTGCTGCAGACTGTTTAATCATCGTTTCAATCGCATCTTCGAATAGCTTGCAATCTAAAGACGTCTTTTATTTCCTTGAAAGGGAGCGAGTCGATGGGATTGTATCCAACTTTCCCGTTCTATTTTTTCAAAACAATTTGTGCAACTAAAAAGGCACACCACAGATCACATTTTTTCTGGTGATAATGTGAGAACACATAGAAATAATTCTTCTAGACTTTATGACGCACTGAATGAAACTAAAACTAAGCACATTTTCTCATAAAATTTAGTTTGTTTTAGTTACTTTTGTGATCACTCATTACAGTTTCAGTTTGTTTTGGTTTTGTTTTGTTTCAAACTCTTGTTTTCTCTTTTTTTCAGTTAACAGTTACTTCTAGTTTTCTTTATTTTGTTGGTTTTCGTTAATGATAATAACACTACCTGAAAGTAGTTTTCCTGTCATTATAAGCAATAAAAACCATAAAAATGTAAACTAAACTCTGCCTTATGAAACCAAATGTCCAACTGATCACCAGTCTGAAGGATCTCCTACCCACCACCAACGCTTATTAAATTAGCGTTATTCAACATTAGGTCAATTTCAGGGATGTCATTTCTTATTAATACCTTCATCACGGAGTATAATCTAATCTGGTTAGATTTAGATAATGAAACATCTACAATCATGGACTCAGTTTTTCCACATTACAATTTTCTAATTGAGAGCAGGCAATACATATGAGGTGGAGGCATTGCCACAGTTGTGCATTACTGTTTCAAATGTTTTTATTGATTTTCAATAACAGAGACCCATTATAAGGCATACATAGATCAATAGTCAAAACATGATCCTCTCGAGAAAAACAAAAACAATTGTGCATACCTAAAACTTTAAAAAGCTCATGGGCACATTTCACACTTTTGAGTATCTAGCTCTTCAGTTAAAGGACCCCGACAGAGCTTTATTTCTAACTTTATATGAGCCCCCAAAACTTAACGCTAATGTCTTCTGTGATTTTAGCAAACTTCTTTCTGTAAAATGTAGCGACTATGACCAGTTAATCCTTGTGAGCGATTTCAACATCCATACAGAAATAGATGAGCAGAAAAACATTAACTGCAGCACTCCAGCCTCCTTCAGCAGCACTCCAGCCTGCTGACTCAACGCCTGCAGGTCAAGCTTCGCCATACTCTGCACCACAAGGTTCAGCTCCGTCGCCAAGGCCCCAAGTCACTTTCAGATGAGCAAAAAAACATGAACTGACACTCTTGATAACTTCGGCCTGACTCAGTATGTCAAACCAACAACACACACTCGAGGACACACTCTGAACCTAAGTATGAGCAAAGGTTTAAGTAGCTTCAACATCTCGGTAATTAATATTATCTGACTATGTTTTTTTCTTGAAAGCACCATCTCTGCTAAACTATCTTGACAAAGATAGTTATTGTAAAAAAATGGGTTTCTCTGGGAAAGTTCAATTGAAACCTTTAAACATATTTACTCTCCGTCCTCACTCCAATCCCCTTCATTCTCCACCTCAAAATCACTAAACAAGATAAAAGATAACTATCTCTCTAAGAGAGTGCCACAATCCACGCCCGAGGTTAAGCTCTACCACCCTCACCAGCTCAACAACCGCCACATTCCAAGCCATAAGGTTAAGCTCTACCAGCTTCAGCAGCTCAGCAACCAGGCTAACCAGCTCAACAACCAGCCTCAGCAGTCCACCAACCTGCTCGCCATACTCTACACCACAAGGTTCAGCACCGTCGCCAAGGCCACAAGGTTCAGCTCCGTTGCCAAGGACACAAGGTTCAGCTCCGTTACCAAGGACACAAGCTTCAGCTCCGTCGCCAAGGCCACAGGGTTCAGCTCCGTCGCAATCCACACCAAAAGGTTCCACGCCGTCGCAATCCACACCACAAGGTTCCACGCTATGGCAATCCATGCCGCCTGCCTCCGAGGCTCAAGGTTCCACGTCACCGGCCCCCTAGGCTCAAGGTTCCTCGACATCGGCCTCATCGTCTGATGGTTCCTTGCCGCCGGCCTCCTCATCTCAAGATTCCTTATCGCTGGCCTCCCAGGCTCAAAGTTCCTCACTGCCGGCCTCATCGTTTGATGATTCCTTCGCAACAGCCTCCTCCTGACAACCTGACAAAAAGTCAATCAGACCACTGCAGCTGATCCAGAACATACTGCTTGTGTCCTGGAACCTGAAAAGTAGAGCTCTTCACCCCAGTTCTAAAGTCCTTACACTGGCTTGCTGTAGGTAGACTTTGTAGTCTAATTTTTAATTAAAAATTGATAAAGGTTACAGTCTATTTGGTTATTCAAAGAAAATTAAATTAATAATTCTTAAATTATTCATTTAATTATCTCTTCAAATTATTAACGAGGCGCCATTCAGTTTTTCCACCAAAAACTGACAAAAATGTATATATCTAATCAATAGTTCGTTATCAACAACTGGCTTATTAATTAATTTAGACTAATTATTAGTGATTTTACCAAAATACCTTCTCTGAAGGAAATTAATTATTTGCAATAATTCACACACACACTCAATAAAAGAAACCAGATGTTTGATTCCGTTTACTAATTAAACATTTATTAACTAAATACCTCACCAAAAATAAAACATCCTATACTACTTACACGAACCGGCTAGTCCGGTTTGGCTAACTAAGGGTTAAAACTACGTAAAGAAAGATGGCAGACAAAGGGGACGTCACAGAGACCACGTCACAGGGAGTTTCCTACGTACGTATGTCGGATCAAGCACGCATGCGTAGATGCCAGATAAGTCTGCAGGCAAGTAAACGCAGAAAATAGGGGAAAGTTTTATGACATATTTTATGATCTGAGTAAGAAGCCTCGTGGTTTCTTTGAACAAAGAGACCACGTGGTGCTTATCTACAGAGCTAGCCTTCGGCTAAAGAAGAAGTTTGAAAAGGTTGAGCAAAAAGATGAACAGAAACGGTTTTCGGTATTTACTTGCCACTCAGGAAGCACTCCAATCAGCTGCTAAGACCCACAGTCGAGAGGCAGTAAAATGCAATCAAACCAAGCACTGCTTGTCTACTACTTAGTAACTATTCCAACACAATCGTACAATCAAAACTCAGTTTACCCATAAAAATAAAACACAAATAGTCTCAACACAGAACGTTTGATGAAACGTTTACAAAAACATGCATGTATGCAACATAATACGAATAATAAAAGAAATATCTAGTTGGCTCCACCCAGAGTTGAATGACATTAAATTGTGTTACTGTGTGTCTGTCCGGTTGTTGGTTGCGTCAGTGTAAAACTCCTCTTAGGGCAGAAAGAAAACCACACAACGGGAAAACAAGCAAGAGAGAGAAAATAAAGGCGGATTGGGGATCCTTGGATGCGCGCAGGGGGACAGGCGAACGAAAAGCAGAGTTCGATCGTCAATCAAACTCATGGATTTTGAGTAGGAAAGTTGAAAGCGTGTCCAGCACAACCTTAGAACAAAGGAACAGACTCTTCACAAAGTCTGCGGATGACTTTGGGGAGGGTCAGGGCCAGAGAGAGAGAGTCCTTTAGTGGTCCTTCGTCCAGTCACAGGCTGGAAAGTCCAGGATGGTGTGGTGGGTGAGTCCAGCATTTTTGAGTTTTGGGAATGCTGGAGTCATCCATAATCATAGGGCCATATTATATACTTGCATATATCCATGAGTCAGACCCAACAGCTTCAAAATACTTTTAACAGTCAAAAAATTATTAAATGGCTTAGCTCCAAGGTATATTGAAGATCTGTTGTCACTATTCCACTCTCTTCCCCCCAGATCACTCGGGTCTTTTCTAATCATCCCTAGAATTATAACCAGACATTGAAAAGCAGCCCTCATACCATCTTAATCTGGATCTAATTTCCAGATCCCCGCAAAGCTGCTGAAAGAGTGAGTTCCTTTATATTAAGTCAAAATAATGATCTATTTAGAGCTTCCTTTGAGTAAGCGATTAATAATGTCCTGAATGTAATATGTTTTAAATGTGTCATATGCAGTGGCGCCTCCAGAGATTTTTCATAGGGGTGACCAGAGGGGGTCACTTAAAATTTTGGGGTGGCACACCAAAACTATAAACCATAATTTCAGATTTTTTTTTTCTACTGTTGCAGTAAAGCACCCAGTAGAATACTATCATAAGGACTTAAAGTAGAACTGGCATGAAATTCCCCGCAACGTTTGGGCCCTTTTTAGCCACACTCTAAGTACCTCAATACTATATCAAAGGATCGCTTGCCGTAATTCAGCCTTGTTGTAGAATTGCAGGTGTGACGAGGTAGCCCTTCTGTGAGCATTAGCACAGAACGACCGGGTTTCGGAGGGCGGGGCCTAGGCTATGCGCTTCTGTGGTCAATGAGTCTCTAACGATATTTCTAATGTTCTACTAAAATATATCATCTTTTTTCCCCCAAATAAAAGCATACTAGCACCAATGTTACATAAACAAACTCGTCCATGTGCAATTTTATTTTTGTAGGAATAATTGTGGAGGATGTTACTGTTTTTTAAAGCCAGTAGGTTTAGACATAGTCTATTAGTCAATCCAAAAAACGGCAACTTAAAGAATCATGGTAACTGATTAGTTGTTATGCTAATAAATAGATTAAAATGAAACATGTTTGGATAGGTTTCTGGCTGTTAAAATTTTATATTTTACAGAAATTGTCAATCATTTTTAAGTGAACATTGCATTACATTTCCCAGTGTGGATTGCTTGTTATTCAGACAAGCCATGCAAGCCAATTCAATTAACAATTCGTCATCCCACTCCTAGATTTGTATTTAAATGAGCAGATAAAAAAGTTCAAAGGTGTATAGGGTTCATCTGCAATGTCCCCATACAGTCACTTTAGAAAGAAAAATATTGAAAATACATAGTTGGAAGCTCAACAAACAGACCTCATGTTGTTCTCAGCATTGTCATGTGTCACGATGCAGTGATCACACTGCATCTTGTCAAGGCAAGGCAGGACAATTTAATTTGTATACCACACTTTCAACACAAGGCAATTCAAGGTGCTATACATGATTAAAATTAGAACACAGAAAAGAGTGCATAAATCACTTTGAAGATTAAAATACGAGAAAGCATTACTAAGAAAATTAAAATTAAATAAAAAAACAAGCAATTAAAAAGAAAAAATTGGATCAGTTACACAAGTTAACACGAGTTGTATACACTTTATTTCCTTTATTATGTGGATGCATTACATTGCAGCTTTTTGTAGCCTAACTTAAATAATTTATGCATTAATGTGTTTAATGTGAATAAAGCATTTCATGCTTAACGTATGACCATTCTGGATGATCCCCGCACTAAAAGAGTCGGACGGCTCGGGCCGTGGTGAATAACGCCCTGTGTTTCATCCGTCCATCCATCCATCCATTTTCTGAACTGCTTAGTCCTCCCGGGGTCGCGGGGGCGGCTGGTGCCTATCTCCAGCTGTCAACGGGCGAGAGGCAGGGTACACCCTGGACAGGTCCCCAGTCCATCACAGCGCCCTGTATCCCTTATTTTCATTTATGAAAGTTGGCAACCCTAGATGCAATAATCTGTGTTGTGGCTTTTTAGTTGTATAAATTACCTTGATAAAAACAACAGAACAGGAAAGTTGGATACAATCCCATCGACTCGCCTCCTTTCAAGGAAATAAGACATCTTTGGATTGCAAGCTATCAGAAGAAGCGATTGAAACAATAATTAAACATTCTGCAGCAAAAACGTCATAACAGGTGAGCTTTGGCGGCTAACAAATAAGGTAACTGCAACTGTAAACTGCAAACAATAGCAATGGGAGCTGGTGTTAACACTGGTGTTACACTGGAGCTGTGTAGCTGGTGTAGGTTGTGCGTGTAGCCCCTGAGTTGGTGGACAAAAAATCCCTCTCTAGATTCTGGTTATTGGTGGTTTTTACTAACTGTACTGCATCTGCCGAATATGTCAGTCAAGTCATCTGTTGCTGCGGTACGCCTAGCGTCATGTCAGCGAAGGTTTAGAGAAAGCGCAAATGTGCAAAATGATCAAAAGCATCATAGTACTTAAGATAACTTGGCTTTTGTTTTGTTGTGTTGCCACTCAGTGTTTTTATAGAACTGTAAAACCTGCATTAATGCACATCTGCTGTTGTTTTTTTGCCATATTTCATTTATATGTGCCTGATTTGTATGGCTGTTAATCTAGCCCATGTCAATTCAGTAAAGACTAAAACTAATAAAAACTAAACTGAAACTAAGCATTTTCAAAAAAACTAAAACTAAACTACCTAACAAATGGTAAAAATTAACTAAAACTAAATAGAATTTTAAATCTTAACTCAAAACTTGTCAGGTTCTGGGGTTCGGACTCAGGCGCAGAGACAGGTTAAGAACAATTATTTCCCATTTTATTTAACGAAATCCAAAACATAGATCGGGGCGCACAGGAGGAGGAACAACACGAGGGGAAGTTTGACGAGGACCCAGCGAGGACAGACAGGCACAGGGAGGTATATATACAGGGGAAGAGTAATCACGGAAAAATAAAACACATGGGAGCTGGAGGGAAGACAAAGGGAGGATAATGGGTGAAACAAACTAGGGATAATTAACACAGACAGATGGGGAATAAACAAACAGGGAGGAAAGAATGACGCAGACAGAGACGGTTCATAACAAAACTAAATAACAACTAAAACTAATTAAAAATTTAAAACTATTATAACCATGATACAGACTAATTTTATTTTCTATTTTACTGCATTGTATACCTTTAATACTATTAGTTTGTCTGATTGGTGCTGCTAATGATTCAATAAAAATAGCAAACAGGGAGGGAGAAAGTGGACATCCCTGGCTGGTACCTCTCCGAAGGAAAAACCTTTATGAGGCTTGATTATTAGTCCTGAGACATGCCGAGCTCTATAATATTTTTAACCAGTTTATAAAAGAATTTCCGAACCCGAATTTATGTAAGGTTGCAAATAAAAATTTCCAGTTAACTCTAGCAAATGCTTTTTCTGCATCTAAAGATAATATATTAGTTTGGATGTTTTGCAGTAAGAACAATCTATTAAATATATTAATCTACGTGAATTTGTGGAGGAAGTCTCCCTTTTATAAAACCTGTTTGATCAGGATGGATTATAAGAGGTGTTATTTTCTCTATCCTTCTTGCAAGAGCTTGCAGATTATTTTAAGATCAATATTGATAAGAGAAATGGAAAAATAACTGGAAGGAGACATAGGGTCTTTTCCTACCAACAACTTTAATGTACTGTCTATTTTCATTCACTAATTTATTGTATTCACAATTTTAGGACGTGGAGAGTTAAAATCAGTCATTCTGATATAATAATAATAATAATAATACTAATAATAATAATAATAATAATAATAAGTTAGAATTATTTATGTGTTATATTCATCTGTTTACATACAAATTTGACCCCCATGTTGGGTCTATCACTCAGTGTAGGCCCCGTCCCCTTAAAATTACAGCCCTCCTTTTATTTTGACCTGACACCCTATGATCATCACTGGCCCCCATTTAACCCCCTTTAAAGACTTTCTGGATACGCCCCTGCTCAGCAGTCTTAAAAGTCTGGATACGCCCCTGCTCAGCTTTACTTTAAAGCTTAAATAAACATGATTATTTAAGCATTAATATCTATAATAATTGTAAATATAAAACAATGAATTAAATGTACTTAAGGGTTTAACACAGCTGGTACGCACATTAATACCTTCATTAGCAAACCGCTAATTCTGAGCTTGTTATGAACACGCATTTCTCGCCTCTAGGGAGATGAAAAGCTGTAGTGAAGCACAGATCAATGGGGAGACACAGATGGAGGTAACAATGTGTCTCTCATAGCAATGCATTAGTAAAGTTAGAGGTGAAGGTTAACAGTTAACATGTTGGACGAGTTTTTAGTTGGACAATTTTTATTTATGTCGATAACGTCCGACTGTTCATCGTGTTTTATACGGTCACTTGTCAAATAATTAATCACTACAATGAAGTGATCAGAATCTGATATGCCTACCTTTGTTGATACTGAAATGCTGTGCACCATCCTGCTCCTGTATAGGAAAGTAAATTGGCTGTCCTGTTTTTCCAGATATCTTCTATCGATCTCTTAGTTTTGTGGGGTTTTCTGGGCAGGAATGAATTATACCTTCAGGTCCATTCATCTCTTGTTTATTCCTGATCTTTGCGTTGCTACTGCAGGTGGCAGTTCTTGTAAGGCTTGTGACAATTCATTTAGGCGAGGCAGATAATTTTATCAATTAGTAAAATATGGGAGATTTACGGGATAATAATAATACGGGATGACGGCAGGAAACAGAGGGTGTTTCCAGGTCAAAACAGGATACTTGACAGGAGTTTGGAGGAGGGAGGATGTGCGGCTTACCTGCTTGTCTGTGCATTAGGGAGGAGTTGCACGGCATGCACTGAGCTGTTGCGGTCTGCTGTTGCGCGCAAAAGCAGCAGCAGGGAGGGAGGGACGGGGGAGAGGGCTGGATACTGTGTGCGATTGAAGGTCTTGCCGAACTTGCCTGCCTGGCTGTGTATTAGGGATGATATGCATAACTGATGCAACTAAAATTTAGAATGGCCAGTGGGGTGTTATGTTATGTGTCTAAAGACTAGACTGCTTTTTTTCAATGTATTACTCAGAAGTTATTGTTGTTGGTGTTCATTACATGCAAAACATAGATATAGATATATAGCTATAATGAAGACTCAAGACAACACAGCTTCTGTTCTAGAATGTAGCTTCAGCCGGGTTTTATTGGCTCTTCGGTCCTCAATACAATGCTACAGAGGTCATTGACCTCGATATCCAACATTCTGTATCCATTGTCTGTTAACAATTGACATACCTTATCTCTGAGCAGAAAGCATCCTATCTTCCACGCTGAGATCCCAGAAAGACCAACGAAAACCCTCGCTCCTCTAAAAGGAGCCCTATCTCTTATACTTAATCATTGCGTCACCCACGGGAAACATCTGGTGTTCTTGGCCAGCGCAACCGCTTGGCTTCGACATTAGTTTATCTTCAGGCGCCTATTTGTCTGGTTCTGAAGAGGCCAGAAAAGCTGGGAGCAAAACATTTCCTGGAATCGCTTAATGACAAGTCTTTCGTGGAAATACCACGTACATCTTCTCAGCTTCTCAGAATTGATGCACGTGTTGATTACACGTGCCACGCAGGCCCAAATTTTGGCTTCTACATTATAAGCTATCCTAATGAGATTTATTTTTTAGTGGATTCAAGGAGACTAAAGAAAACAGCAGATGGTGTCGTAGTCCCAAAATACTTCAAATTTGTCACAGGTGTTAATCTTCCTCACCAAAAGCAGTTCTGCCAACACGTACGCATTTTGCGTACTCAGCACGCATTTTGACACTTAAGTACACTGTTCGCTGCTCTCTTTGTACACATTTTGATGCACCTTACATTTCGACGGGTTCAGTTTCTAAACTTTCAATGAAATCCATGACGTTTATTCTGCCACTGACTGAGCCACAGCATGTAAGTGGAGTGAAAAACTTTCAGCGAATCAGAGTGCTGCATTTTAAACCTCCACCTGCCTGCCCGTCGTATCCAAATGCTTTGCGCGTTCAATTCAATTCAGCCCCTAAAGCAAGCAAGACAGGCTGGCCCGACAACCTGCCAGCTGCGTGCTATGGCTGAACCGCCACATAAAAAGAATTGGAAACCACAGCAGTTTCTCGAAAGCTATCGGGAGAGATGGCCTTGTCTTGAGAGGTCGAGACTGGCCAATCATGCTTTCTGCACCGTGTGTAAGACCGACGCGGACATCAGTCACCAAGGAGCAACAGGTAACAAACTCAGTACCACACACAAAGACGCCCCAAACCCCTGAAACATATTATTAAAAATATAAGGATAAGAAAAAAATGGTTCATAGTGTCTAGCTAGCTAAATCCAAATACCATTCATTCTTTCCATTTTCACAGGGCTTTCCACAAGCGCCGGCTGCCGGCTATATAGCCGACTACTCAATGAAGTTCAGCCGGCTACTAATTTATGACCAGGATGTGATTCCGCGCAATGCTGTGCACGACGTTAGCACGGCCATCGTATTTTCCCTTTCATACTTCAGCATGAGTCCCGCTGTGACACGGCTCTATTCTCCGCTTTCAAACTCCGGTGCTCCGCCCGGTCCTTTAAAATACTTTTGGCCGGTCGCTCTGAACTAATATCCTTCCACCCTCTTAAGTTGTACCCAGGGTGATCATTGGGCTCTTGACTCAGGTCTAGCTAAATGGCTATAGTGGAAAGGCTATAAAGTCCACGGCGACGTTGTTGTTAAACCAGGCTGTCGGAGCCGTCATAGACGAGAAGCAGAGCGTCATTTTGGTAATTCAGTCCTCCCTTCAAGCGTTCGATTAGTGAAAAAAAAGAAACTGATTCGTAAGAGTGTATTTTCGTTTGTTTATAAGGGAGAATAATTTGCTGTTTATTTGTGTAGCCACCACTGCACTGTGAACGTGTCATGAACTAAAAATAAGATATTTACAACCACAGAAAGCCTGTTGATGCCATACTATGGTGGCTTGTATTGCCTATTTTTTATTTTTAGCTGTGCAAATCAGTTTTTATTCCTACTTTATATGTTGTATAATGATGATAATAATTTAGTGATAATAGTAGTAGTAAAGTAATATAATATTTGAGCAAATGTCTGAGAAAATATTATAGCCTGCTTATTATTCATTTCAAAGATACTTCATTGATCCGGTCACTGAAGGGCCTGCAGCCGCCAGAGCAGTGCTCCCAGTCACATAATAATAGTAGTTGTAATAATAATTAATAAAAAGTATTAGTAATCTTCTCCTGTTCATGGTTTCTTCCTGCCCAGAGGTGTGAGAAAGATGCCACCAAAAAGAAAATCCAATCAGCAGACTCTGGAAGGCTTCTTAAAGAAGAAAAGTGGTCAGTTTAAGTGCTTCAGAGTAGTATCAAGATTCTGTATTCATCCTAAAAGGCACATTCATTGTTCAAATAAAAAAAAAAATCAGATTTTTTTTTATTTTATTTTATTTTATTTTTTTTTTTTATAATCAGATTTTTACACTATATGGTCAGTCCCCCTCCCAAGCTGGTTACTTTCAAATCATTGCTGGCTAGTCTGTTTCTATGTGGAAAGCCCTGTTTTCAATTGTCGAAAATCAAAAAATGAAAAAGTGATAGATTGTTTTGTTTTTCGTTTTTTTATCTAACACAAAAAAATAAATATTGCCTGGTTTTTCATATTTCAATTTTAGACTCTGATCAAATATAAAAAATGGAAAAACGGGCCACAGGGGTCGGGACCGGACCGTGGTCCGTGTACGTTTAGGCAGTTTTAGGCGACTGTGGCTCAGTGGTAGAGTAGTTGGCTTGCAATCGGAGGGCCGTAGGTTCGATTCCAGCTTCCTCCAGTCACATGTCGATGTGCCCCTGGGCAAGGCACTTAACCCCCAAATTCTACATTGTCCTACCGAGCCATGTTGGGTGTCGGTGTATGAATTCGAGTGTGAATGGGTGAATGTGGCTTCAATGTAAAGCGCTTTGAGTGGTCAGGAAGACTAGAAAAGCGCTATATAAGTTCAGTCCATTTACCATTTAAACAAAGTCGAAAAAACAAGATAACAGCTCCGTTTTTCGCTTCGGTTGGAGGAAACAAAAACATAATACCGAGCTGTTATCTCGTCTTTTTCGACTTGGTTTAAAACGAAAAAAAGAACAGCCAAACCCAACGGAACCGACCGGGGGTGTAGGCTACTCATAAAATTTCTTCAAGGTTGGCAGGTCTGCAAAAGCAGCTGTTTGTTTGTTGGGGAAGTAATATTGTTAGTAGTCTGTACAATCTGTCTTTACCAAAGGGGTCAAATACTCTGTTGAGATCAATAAAGGTGATGCAAAGACTGATGGAAATGCCTCAATGAGAAGATTTTGTCTATTCTTCTGCAAACTGTTCTAAAACTACTTCAGCTCTCAGGGATGACACCAACACATTGTACACCTAGAATTGCAGGATAATTTTCACCAAACATTTTCAAAAATGAAAATATGGTTAATGCAATGTCTTTTATTCCATATGTTTATGTAAATGCTCCTGGAGTCGGGTAGAAGTTCTTCAGCTTCATATACCACACCCCCACCCAAAAAATCATCTTAATAATAAAATGGTAAATAAGAATATAAACATAGTTTTGGTTTTTAATATTTCCTCATAAAATATTCATATTTTGATGCATTTCATTGCAACACATAAAAAAATTATTATATTTAATTTTTATATTGAAAAGTAGATTCTGCAATAGTGAGCAAAATCTCGAAACATTTTTAATGTTACAGGACTGCAGGAGCCTTTTCTATGTTGACTTTGATTTTTTTAAGGATTTTTTTAAAGATTTTTCACACCTTTTTTGAGTGCTCAGACTTCCTGTCTTTGTCTCCAAAGATGCAGAATAAGCTGACTGGTGACACTAAATCCTGGTGTCAGTCTTTGTATCAGTCTAGTGCTTGACTGACGACCTCTTCAGGGTGTTACCTCCCTTTCACTCTGTCAGCTTGAATTTGCTCAAGTTCTTCTCAAGCACTGCCACTTTTGTGTTCATTGCTGTGAGCTGCCATGTCAAGATTTTTCTTCTCTTTTAGTCATTTTAACCATTTTTTATGACTCAGAATTGGTACAGAGGTGCTAAAACCATGTTAAGATATTTCATATTGTTTTATGTTTGTAGCCTCTGAGTCTTGCAAAGTTGCAAGGGACTGATGCCTTTGTTGTGGCAATAATTTAGCACGAGACAGGGTACGCAAAGGACACAAGTCCAGGGCATCATAGGGACACAGAAAAAATAATGATGTATGGAAACACTCAGTGGGTTTACATACAAAAGAAAACCAACTTGCCTTAGTACAATTAAATACAGACGTTTGAAATGCATGTATAAATCTAAGTCTGGCTGAAGTCCAAGCAAACTGGCCTACTCCTTATTGAGCTACGGGAGGTGAAACGTCTTCCAAGACAATTTACTAAGTCCAGTTGGGTTCGATTGAAATTTCCTTGAGTTAAAGAGTTAAGGTAAGCAAATAACTTACGTGTAACTCTTTACACTGGAGCCACATTTACCCATTCGCACTCACAAACATTCATACACCGATACAATTATCGGTAGGCAATTAGGGGTTAAGTGCCTTGCCCAGGGGGCAATGACATGTGACTGGAGCAGGCTGGAATCGAACCAACAACCTTCCGATTACAAGAAAACTACTAAGAAAAACTACTCAATCTACTGAGCCGCAGTCACCCACAGATGTAGCAGTCACTCCATGTGATATTCTTAATAGGATCTGTGTTCACATCTTTGTGCGCATTGCGCGAGTGATTGGGTCGCAGAAAGCAAACAAAAATTTACGGCGTCTATAGAGACGCAACAAACACTTCCAGCACGGTTAGCAGGCAAAATCTCCGATATATAACCACTTTAACATTTGAAAACTGGGAGAACTTTAGAGAGATCTTAAAATCGCAATTGGCGGTTGAATAGAAGTAATCTAAAGCGCCTTTTAGATATGTCAAAGACTTTCACACATAAAAAGTTTATGACTTTCAAAAGACTGGAGGCCTGAGATTATGTTGATTAAAGGGGAGTTGGGCCGATCTCTGCGAAACAGAAAGCCGTGTTTCTGCTAAAAGCAGAGGTCAGACGAGCAGATACAGTGTGATTCGTATCAGCTGTGAGGAATTACAAAGGAGAATGGCATAATCCTCAATGCGCCTGCAAAACTGGATAAGTCCTCATTGATCATAGTCCTTATAGCCTTTTTTATGTATTTGTGGAAATACGTTAAATTGTCCTGTGATTAGGATTTACAGCTGCTGCTACAGCGTCAATTATCAGGTGCTAGCAGTTTGGGAAATCTGTATCAGTACGCGAAAACAATAAAACGCAGAGGATAATAAAATACCAAAACCTCACAATTTTTAAATAAACGTTCTCTAAATTACAAATACGTGATAATTTAAAATAAATGGTGCATATTTTTCAGAAAAAATTAATGTCTCCTTGTTCATGCCCTTTAGTCAATGGTTAGGCTACTAATTAATACCTTGTTGCCACCTTCTGACCTGTCTTAGTATGGCTGTAGTATCCATAGTCTCAGTATGCTATAAAAGCAATACCTGTGTAGGTAAGTGACTAGTTAAAAGCAGAGATGTATTCCTGAACAGGCCTACCAGGCCCAGTGTCCCAAGAGCTCTGCTGCTCTACACATATATGCTTCTGTAATATAGGCTTGTATTGGGTTTGTTCATCTCATGTCTGAATAATGTCAATTTATATCCACAACAGTCATCAGAATCTTTAATGCAATGGGTGATTTATCAAAATGTTCTCCCAAGGGAGCACACTTCTGGATCTTGCTTGAAGTTACGTTGATCAGGGCATATATCTTGGCTTAGGGGCCTCCGAGGGAAAAAAAAGTTCAGGCTCAGGATTTTCTTTTACTATCTGTCCTGAGGGAAATATCCCACTGCATTTTATTTTCTCTCATTCAAAATCAAACATGCTTAGACTGATTCAACCTGAACCTCATTCTTTTATACTTAACATATTCATCAAAACGTGAGATTGGATGGAACCTCTCTTTGATTAAATATTTTTTAAAAATAATCAGTTTTAGATGGTTTTTTTTGGCAGAAGAATCAGCATTGAATAGGACATAACATAACATTTTAACTGTTCAAACCCAAACTCAACAATTCTAAATGGAGTACAAACAGTATATAACACAGTATGAGATTGTGAAAGCTTAAAATACATTTCTATCAAAAGAAACTGTGATGGTTAGTTTTCTCAGAAATACTGTGAAAATATCGTCTTCTGCTTCCAAAGCATGTTTCTTGTATTGCTCTGGAAGGCAGATCTCACTCAGGGAAACATCACTGGCTTTGTGGCCTTTGAATTTTAGAAAGCCTTCACCTTTTTCCATTTGTCTTATTTTCTGTTTTGTGTAAGTGGATGAACTTTAACACTCAACAGTATGGGACTTCTAAAATAACAGCCATTTCAGGAAGTTGGTGACTGTGCAAACTTTCTGTTGTGCTAATATTTCTGAATGCAAAATATCCCTCCTATACACACACTTTTCAGTGAGTGATAAGTCTGCAATTACATCCTTTTTTCAAGAGCTGCAATTATGCATGATACATTTTGACTGTCTACATGCTCATACAGTGGTGAATACTCCACTGTCATTTTCTTCCAGTTGATAGTAAAACCACCTAAATGCCTTGTTGGCAAACTGACTTCAGCAGACTTGCTCTGCAGTTGATGGAAACATGTCAGTGAGGCGCAAAAGTGGCCTATTACCACCATCGCTTGATAGCTCAGCCGACAAAAGAGATGACAAACAGATTGATACTCTCATTCAAAGGTTTTAGGAACAGAGAGCAGCATCTTGTCACTATGTAACATATCAGCACAAACAAATGAGGGCCATCTTTGTAAGACTAGATGCTTTGCTGTTGTAAGGTGGGCATCTGTGCCATTCAGTTTGTAGGTGGGTGTTTACGTGTGTATTTGTCACTGTGAATGTATATTCAATGTGCTGGTGTGGTTGGGAAAGTGAGCAGTTATTCATTTGCACTTAGTAAACAGTCAATAAAGAGAATCTTTCACTAGTCTGGAAAACACACATAAGAACGACAACTTGGTAAATGCTAAAATGTAAAATAAATACCTACAGCCATTTCATGGTAACTCTTGTGACATGACGTGTTGTAAAGCAGGCTATGTACAACCACATCTTTGAATGTTAAGAAACTGTGCAATTTAATTCATTTACCAAAAAGAACCAGAACTAAATGAATGAATCAATTAAGTCAATCCCACCCCTAAGCCTTAGGTTACTAGTAAGGTGGAAAAAACTTAAAGTTAAGTTCAAACAAAGATGATCTCATTTAATCTATTTATTCAATTTAAACCTGTAAAATTTAGCACGTGACAGTGCCAGACCATCAAACTGTCAGGATCTCATCACTCCTAACAGCCACCAGCCATGTCTAATCTGTCCTCAGCCTGATTTACGTCCCAGTCCGGATAAAAGACTGCTGAATTCACCACACATCTCTCAGTCATCAACTCACTTCAATTTTGTGTCTGAAACACGCCAAAACCAGAGGGGAGGGTGTGTTTGTGCCCTTTTCAGGGACAATATATTGACCCAAAAACTGTCATTTGAGTTTTTTCCATCGTTTGAGTATGTGTCATTCAAAATGGAGATTAAACAATCTTCCATACTTTATATGACAATTTACAAACCACCACAGAATTGTTTTATCGAAGGTTTTACTGAATTACTTTACATTTGTTTTCAAGGAATTTGATTGTTTAGTAATTTCAGGTGATTTTAATGTGCATGCGGATGTAACTAATGATAGGCATGCCAAAGAACTTAGTGCTGTCCTTGAAATGTTTGGTTTAACTCAACATGTGAGTGATGCGACTCACAACAAAAGCCACACTCTAGATCTAGTCATTACAAAAGGTGTTAATATATCAAATGTCAATGTTGTTGATGTTGCTTTATCTGATAATTGTTGTGTCTTCTTTGACCTTTCTGTTGTACCCAAACTAGTAGTTGGGCCTACACATAAATGATACAACAAGGACACAGTTTATGGAATTGATCAGATTTGAAAACCCCCCATTTTCAAATGTTGATAATCTATTGGACTCTTATACTTCAAGGGTTGTAAATGTTTTGGATACTATTGCTCCTGTTATGGTTAAAATGGTTAATACTAAGCAAAAGGCACCTTGGAGAAATTAAGTTTCGGTCAGGGCACAAAAAAAGAGAGTGCCGGAAAGCCGAACGGAAATGGCGCAAGTCAAAGCTCCAGGTTCATTATGAGGTTTACAAAGAAGTGCTTTGTGTGTTTAACCAGATTTTACATGGCCCAAGGGAGAAGTATTTCTCTGAAATAATCGCAAACTGCAGAAACAATTCTTGTGTTCTGTTTGCCACAGTGAACAGATTAACTAATCCTCAAGTTTCACTGCCCTTAGAACTAATTTCTGCTTCTAAGTCCAATGAGTTTGCAATATTTTTTAATGACAAAGTCCAAGGCATTAAAAATGCCATCATTACCACAAAACAAATAGCAAAACTGTTTCCAGATAAACACCTTGACCTTACACATTTTACACCCGTCAGTGACAAAACAATCGAAGAGGTTATCTCTGGTCTGAGTTCATTTACATGCTGCCTTGATGAATTACCCACTCGATTTCTAAAGTCTGTGCTGACTAGCTTGTTACCACAACTTGGTCAGTTAGTTAACATCTCACTTGAGACTGGAACATTCCCACATGCCTTAAAAACTGCGGTCATCAAGCTAAAGAAAAACTGTGGTCATCAGGCTAAAGAAGAGCAGCCTTGATGCCACTATACTGTGCAACTACCGGCCCATATCAAACCTACCATTCGTAGGAAAAGTCTTAGAAAAAGTAGTAAATCAACAGCTCACTTACTTTCTCCTGTCTAACAATGTGTTTGATACCTTCCAGTCAGGCTTTAGGCCCCACCACAGCACTGAGACAGCTCTGATCAAGGTGACAAATGATATCCGCATGAACACCAATGCAGGCAAAGTCTCAGTTTTAGTCCTGCTGGACCTGATCGCTGCCTTTGACACAGTGAACCATCGGATCTTACTTCACAGGTTAGAAAACTGGGTGGGAATGTCTGGTACTGCTCTAAACTGGTTCAAGTCCTATCTGGAGGACAGGACGTACTTTGTCGAAATTGGCAACTGTGTCTCAGACACAATTCCCATGACCTGTGGAGTCCCCCAGGGGTCAATCTTGGGACAACTTTTATTCAACTTGTACATGCTTCCATTGGGTCAGCAATAATGTGTCTTCCCATAACTATGCAGATGACACTCAGATCTACGTCTCACTGATGGCAGGTGATCATGGGCCTATAGATACACTCTGTCACTGTATTGAACAGATCAGTTTGTGGATGCAAAAAGACTTTCTCCAGTTAAACGCATACAAAACTGAGATAATTCTTTTTGGCCCACAGACACAAAGAGAAAGTGTTATCAGTCATCTTGAGTCTCTTTGTCTTCAACCAAAAAATCAGGTTAGAAATCTAGGGGTAATCATGGACTCGGACCTGAACTTAAACAGCCACATCAAAGCAATAACATCAACAGCTTATTACCTTCTGAAAATCATTGCTAAGATCAGAGGAATAGTGTCGAAACCAGACTCAGAGAGACTTATCCATGCATTTGTCTCCAGCAGGTTAGACTACTGTAACGGCCTGCTCACTGGCCTCTCTAAACGAGCTGTTAGACAGCTGCAGTACATCCAGAATGCTGCTGCTCGAGTCCTGAGAAGAACCAGGAAAAACGACCATATTAGTCCAGTGCTCCAGTCTCTGCACTGGCTTCCTGTCACTCAGAGAATAGAATTTAAAATAGCTCTGCTTGTGTACAAGTCTTTTCATGGTTCGGCACCAAAGTACATCTCTGACATGTTAGAGACATATGAACCCTGGGCCCTGAGAACTTCAGGGAGGGGTCTCCTGGTGGTTCCCAGAGTCAACAATAAACACGGTGAGGCTGCATTTGAGTTTCAGTCAGCTAAAATATGGAATAGTGTTCATGAGGATGTGAGACAAGCCTCAACTCTAACAATATTTAAATCCAGGCTGAAAACAGCTCTTTTTACCCGTGCATATGACAATTGAAATTACTTTATCTGCACTCTTGCTTTTTATTGTAATTAATTATTTTTAAGTTGATTTTTTTTTTTTTTCTGTTTATCTGTTTTCTTAATTTATGCAACTGTGAAGCAATTGCCTTGTGTATGAATTGTGCTCTACAAATAAACTTGCCTTGCCTTGTCTACCTCTAGATTGGCATTGTTAACCTTCCTGATAAATGGATTCTGTGTGGCTGCAAGCGGTATGTCTGTGTGGGCATTTGATGTGCATGGCCTCACCTTTTTCCTTTGAAGGTGCCGTAGTCCACCCAACCCTTCCCTCCAGGATTGGCTATTCACCTCCCAAGTAAGAGCAGACCTCACAGGCATAATCTCCTGGCTTACCTCTCTCCTCCCTGCTTCCAGTGGTAGCCACCGAGTCTTTCCTCCTCCGGTTCCCTGTGATTTTCTTTCCCCCCAGCCTTGGAAATCTACCTTCCTTGAAATAAAACTATAGTTTAATTGCATTGCTGTTGTCACTGATTTCTTGTGTGCTCACTCTAGAGTCCTTCCAAAAAACATGACAGAACAATCTGGCATGGCAATCCCGAACTCTGCAGCACACCTGCGCTCAGCTTTGTCAGAACAAGGGATTCTTTTAGTTCGGCATTAGGGTGCCCTTCAAACGATGTCACAACAACAATCAACCCTCCTTCAAAGCATGAACCATTTAAAAAAGCTATTTAACAATCTCAGTGCCAGGATCCCCACACCACAGTGTAAATTGGCATCTAGTAATTCTGTGTTTGACTCTGGGGAACCCCCCCCCCAGACCCCCGCTTTCTGCGAAGTCTCCAAAGCCTTTCTCGGGTGAACTGATTAAAAGCTGGGGGTTCCGTCTACAATGCAATCTTGCTTTTGAGAAGTCCCCCCCTCTTTCCAAGAATACTCTCATAAGATTTCTTACATGGTCTCCCTCTTTAGGGATAAGGCCCTACAATGGGCCCAGGCCCTCTTTGATCTAGATAGCCTCGCGGGTTACACCTTCGATAAATTTATCGACCAGTTTGAACAAACATTCTGTCCGAAGTGGCTGTGGAATCTTAAGCAAGGAAGCCGTTCTTTGGCTGAACTTTTAGTAGTGTTCTGCAGTCTAGCAGCCGTATCTGGCTGGAACAGCCATGCTCTAAAAGGAGCTTATCTGCACACTTTAAGTGAAAGGGTTAAAGACGATCTTGCCTGCAGAGTTGAGCCAAAATCTCTGAATGGCTTGATTGATCTTGCCAAAAAGGTAGGTCCAGGTCGAAATTTTCATCTGCTCTCAGATCTTTTTCCTGCCGCTGATGCTACTGCCAGTCTCTCTCCAAGTCAGCCATTGCCAGAGCCGATGCAGATCGGCCCGGCTCGGCTATCTCTGATCGAGCGGCGTATGAAGGCTGGACGCTGCCTATACTGTGAAACAGTTATCAGTCCCAGTCAAAGTCTCGGCTTTGGATGGCAGTCCATTTACTGCCATAACCCAGAGCACTATTCCCCTTAGCCTCATTGTATCAGGCAATCACCATGAACAAATTTAATTTTCTTTCCTCATAAATGATGCACCTGTGGTGTTAGGATTCGCCTGGCTTCAAAAACACTGCCCAACCATCAATCGGGCCAAGGCTAGCATCATGTCCTGGAGCCCTTTCTGTCATATGCACTGCCTCCGGTCAGCCCTTCCGTCTTCGCCTTCACACACCCCAGAAGCCTGTGAGCCCCCTGATTTGTCCAAAGTGCCCCCTGAGTACCACAACGTCCACGAAGCCTTCAATAAAACACAAGCCCTCTCTCTTCCTCCTCATCAACCATAAGATTGCCCCATCAACCTTCTGCCCGGCCAGGCCGCCTTTTCAATCTTTCCCGCAAGGAATGGGAAGCCATGGAGGACTACATTAACAAGTCCCTTTAAAGTTGGCATAATTCGCCCATCCTCCTCTCCATTAGGGGCGGGCTTTTTCTTCGTCAAAAAGAAAGACAAGTTTCTTAGACCCTGCATTGAAACATGAGGCTCAACACCATCACTGTTAAAATAAACCTTCTGTCCCACTCATCACCTCAGCCTTCGAATTTGTTCAGAGTGCCTCCATCTTCACCAAGCTAGAACTATGTATTTTCTACGATCTTCTTAGGATCCGAGAAGAAAATGAGTCGAAGATTGTGCTTAAGACCCACATCGGACACTATAAGTATTTAGGTATGCCCTTCAGTTCAACTAATGCTGCTGCAGTTTTTCAACAACTCGTAATAGACATTCTTAGGGATTTCCTCAAAGTGTTTGTGTTCGTATGTAGATATTCTCATCTTTTCTAAAACCTTCACAGAACATCTCCTACATGTCCGCCAGGTCCTGCAACGCCTTCCTGAGATACATCTTTGAGGGTGGACAGGTCAATCCCGACTCCAGGAAGATCAGCACTGTCAGTGAGTGGCCCACTCCCAACTCAAGGAAACAACTACTGCACTTCTTGGGGTTTGCAAACTTCTACAGGCGCTTTATCCGGAACTTCAGTTTGGTAGCTGCCCCCCAATTGCTCGCATCTCAACCAAGGGAACCTTCACCTGGACACATGAAGCAGATTGCACATTCCAAGAACTCCAGGACAGGTTTGTGAAGGCTCCCATCCTAACCCAACCTGAAACTAGTTTACAGTTTATTTAGAAAGTTGATGCCTCTGACATCTCACAACTACAGAGCAAACAGGTCTGTTGATGATGCTGACAATTCAGCCATCCATTTCATCCTCCAGCACCTGGACTCCCTGGGATCCTACGCCAGGATCCTTTTTGTGGACTTCAGCTCTGCATTTAATACAATCATCCCGGCTC
This sequence comes from Apricaphanius iberus, assembly GCA_028564705.1. Classification (NCBI taxonomy): domain Eukaryota; kingdom Metazoa; phylum Chordata; class Actinopteri; order Cyprinodontiformes; family Aphaniidae; genus Apricaphanius; species Apricaphanius iberus. The sequence goes on from JAPXFQ010001616.1 coordinate 500,383, forward strand.
TTTTAGAGGACAAGCTTTCTCAGCTCAACGTGCCGCCCCCCACCTGCCAGTGGATCATAGACTTCCTGACAAACAGAAGGCAGCATGTGAGGCTGAGAAAGCACATCTCGGACACCAGGACGATCAGCACCGGCTCCCCCCAAGGCTACGTTCTTTCTCCTCTACTCTTCACACCAACAACTGCACCTCCAGCTACCAGTCCATCAAACTCCTGAAGTTTGCAGATGACACCACCCTCATTGAACTCATCTCTGGTGGGGATGAGTCTGCCTACAGGTGGGAGATTGACCAATTGGTGACCTGGTGCAGGTAAAACAACCTGGTGCTCAACGCTTCCAAAGCAGTGGAGGTGATAGTAGACTTCAGGAAGAGCGCCACCCCCCCCCACCCTTCCTCCATCATCTTGCGTGACTCGCCAGTAGACACTGTGGAGTCTTACCGCTTCTTGGGCTCCATCATCTCCCAGGACCTCAGTTGGGAGCTGATCATCAGCTCCCTTGTCAAGAAGGCACAGCAGAGGACATACTTCTTGAGGCAGTTAAAGAAGTTTCAGCTTCCACAAACAATGCTGATCCACTTCTACACTGCCATCACAGAGTCCATCCTCACCTGCTCCATCACCGTCTGGTACACTGCTTGCTCTGCCAGAGACAGGGCAGACTGCAATGCATCATTCGCTCTGCAGAGAGGGTGATTGGTTGTAACATTCTTTCTCTTCAAGAACTGTACTCCTCCAGGACCTTGCTGCTGACCCCTCTCACCCCGGACACAGACTATTTGAACCCCTCCCCTCTGGCCAAAGGCTGCGGTCCATTAGGAGCAAAACCTCCTGCCACAAGGACAGTTTTTAGCCCTCTGCCATCAGGCTTTTCAACTCAGCCAAAAACTCTGACTCACACTTATGGACCATATAACTGTCACATGCGCTGCATCAATGCCCATCACCCCCTTCACCGGACACTTTAAGATTAACCGCACACTAGCTCCTGCAATACATGTGTAAATACATAAATATATTCATGTATATGTATATATGTGCATAACTTCTATTTATGGTTAAAAGTTTATTATTCCTACATTTTTATTTCTCATGCTTATGTTTGTTTCTTGTTTCTATGTCAGCCCCGTCAAATCACAACAAATTCCTTGTAATGTAAATTACTTGGAAATAAATCTGATTCTGATGGGGTCGGGGCAATACTCTCCCAATAATCCCCAGCCAATAAGAAGCTGCATCCATACGCCTTCTATTCCAAACGCTTCACGCACGCAGCGAGAAATTATGACATAGGTGACCAAGAGCTCCTGGCCATCAAACTTGCCCTTGAAGAGTGGTGCCACTGGCTGAAGGGCACGGAGCTCCCAGTCAACGTCTGGATTGACCGTAAAAATCTCTCACACCTAGAATCAGCCAAGCATCTCAACTCCCGGCAATATCGTTGGTCACTTTTCTTTCCATGTTTCAACCTGAATATCACGTACAGACCCGGATCCCGTAACATAAAGCCCGACACCCTGTCCTGTCAGTTTGTTGCAGACAGTCCCTCTGAGACTCCAGCCCACATTCTCCCCTGATCCTGCTCCATAGGTGGTCTGACATGGGACCATGAGTCCCAAAATGCAAAAGGCCCAAATTGACGAGCCTGATCCTGGAGGAGGACCTTCTAACCGTATTTTTGTTCCTTCCACTGTTCGTCTCCGAGCAATACAATGGACCCACTCCTCCCAGTTCTCCTGCTATGGAACTAGAGTTGGGACTGATGTATTGTGACTTGTATCTGCTTATTTGTAACTTGTACACATGTTTTGAAAAATACAAGTACGGATTAATTTAATAATACAAGTACAAATCAGAAAATACAAGTACAAATCAAAGATACAAGTACAAATCAGGGCCGAGGAAGGAACTAGGAAGACAGAGGAAGACACTTATTTCCTTAAGAAAGGAAAACCGGGGGCTCAAAACTTAAAAGAAATCCAAATAAGGACAAGCAGTTGTTCACTCGGCTGGTTGAACAGAACGGTGATGTCTAAATGTATTATCAAGCATTGACATTGTTTTAACATAAATATCTACTCTAGATAGAATAGTATACATCCATGTTCATTCTATATTTGAATAATATAGCAATACTTTACAGTATGACACACTACATAGCAAGTAAACAATGTGGCAGATGGAGGTGTAGCTGGGAGCTCAACACTGCAGCTCTAAGCAGCTGCTCTGCTGCACTTTTCCCCTATATTTCTCTCCAATGTCAAAACACCTACGAAATCACAAATCGTTAGCGCCTACTTTACCTCATTATGCAAATTAGCTCCCACATGCTCTTACATTAAGTCCAGGATTGTTCTCAATTTAATGATTAAATCTTAATGATTAAAAATGACTTATTTTAAAATGTATGTAACCCAGTCTATGGTGAAGTTAATTTAGTTAAGTACATATAAAGAAAAATAATTTAAACTGTTCAAAAAGTTACTCTCATTATCATCTTATAACTAAGTTAAAATAAAATGTGCTTATAAGGAGATAAAACAGTATTGGATATAATCGCGGTGGAGGGGTTTGAGTGTCCCAATGATCCTGGGAGCTATGTTGTCTGGGGCTTTATGCCCCTGGTAGGGTCACCCATGGCAAACTGGTCCTAGGTGAGGGATCAGACAAAGCGCAGCCCGACGACCCCTATGATGAACAAAATAAATGGATCTAGTGTTCCCTCGCCCGGACGCGGGTCACCGGGGCCCCACTCTGGAGCCAGGCCTGGAGGTGGGGCACGTTGGCGAGCGCCTGGTGGCCGGGCCTTTTTCCATGGGGCCCGGCCGGGCTTAGCCCGAAGAGGAAACATGGGCCCCCCTTCCCATGAGCTCACCACCTGTGGGAGGGGCCATAGGGGTCGGGTGCCGTGCAAGACGGGCGGTGGCCGAAGGCGGGGACCTTGGCGGTCCGATCCTCGGCTGCAGAAGCTGGCTCTTGGGACGTGGAACGTCACCTCTCTGGTGGGGAAGGAGCCGGAGCTGGTGTGCGAGGCTGAGAGGTTCCGACTGGACATCGTCGGCCTTGCCTCGACGCATGGCTCTGGCTCTGGAACCCGTCTCCTCGAGAGGGGTTGGACTCTCTTCCACTCTGGAGTTGCTCCCGGTGAGAGGCGCCGAGCTGGGGTGGGCATACTTGTTGCCCCCCATCTCGGCGCCTGTACGTTGGGGTTTACCCCGGTGAGTGAGAGGGTAGCCTCCCTCCGCCTACGGGTGGGGGGACGGGTGCTGACTATTGTTTGTGCTTATGCACCGAACAGTAGATCAGACTACCCACCCTTCTTGGAGTCCTTGGAGGGGGTGCTGGAGAGTGCTCCTTCTGGAGACTCCCTCATTCTCCTGGGAGACTTCAACGCTCACGTTGGCAATGACAGTGAGACCTGGAGAGGCGTGGTTGGGCGGTATGGCCCCCCCGATCTGAACCCGAGCGGTGTTTTGTTGTTGGACTTCTGTGCTCGTCATGGATTGTCCATAACGAACACCATGTTCAAGCATAAGGGTGTTCATGTGTGCACTTGGCACCAGGACACCCTAGGCCGCGGCTCGATGATCGACCTGGTTGTCGTTTCATCTGACCTGCGGCCGCATGTTTTGGACACTCGGGTGAAGAGAGGGGCGGAGCTATCCACCGACCACTACCTGGTGGTGAGTTGGCTCCGGTGGTGGGGGAAGACGCCGGACAGACCTGGTAGGCCCAAACGTGTTGTGAGGGTCTGCTGGGAACGTCTGGCGGAGTCTCCTGTCAGAAGGGGTTTCAACTCTCACCTCCGACAGGACTTCAAACACGTCCCGGGGGAGGCGGGGGACATTGAGTCCGAATGGGCCATGTTCCGTGCCTCCATTGTCGAAGCGGCTGACCGTAGTTGTGGCCGCAAGGTAGTTGGTGCCTGTCGTGGCGGCAACCCTCGAACCCGCTGGTGGACACCGGCGGTGAGGGATGCTGTCAAGCTGAAGAAGGAGTCCTATCGGGCCTTCTTGGCCTGTGGGACTCCGGAAGCAGCTGATAGGTACCGGCAGGCCAAGCGGAGTGCGGCTCGGATGGTCGCTGAGGCAAAAACTCGGGCGTGGGAGGAGTTTGGAGAGACCATGGAGAACGACTTCCGTATGGCTTCGAAGCGATTCTGGTCCACCATCCGGCGTCTCAGGGGGGGGAAGCGGTCTGCCGCCAACACTGTTTACAGTGGGGGCGGTGTGCTGCTGACCTCAACGCGGGACGTTTTGGGTCGGTGGATGGAATACTTCGAAGACCTCCTCAATCCCACCGACACGCCTTCCTGTTTGGAAGCAGAGTCTGGGGACTCTGGGACGGACTCTCCAATCTCTGGGGCTGAAGTCGCCGAGGTTGTTAAAAAGCTCCTCGGTGGTAAGGCTCCGGGGGTGGATGAGATTCGGCCGGAGTTCCTCAAGGCTCTGGATGTTGTAGGGCTGTGTTGGTTGACGCGGCTCTGCAATATTGCGTGGACATCGGGGGCAGTTCCCTTGGATTGGCAGACCGGGGTGGTGGTCCCCCTCTTTAAAAAGGGGGACCACAGAGTGTGTTCCAACTACAGGGGGATCACACTTCTGAGCCTCCCTGGTAAGGTCTATTCAGGGGTTCTGGAGAGGAGGGTACGACGGATAGTCGAACCTCGGATCCAGGAGGAACAATGCGGTTTTCGTCCTGGCCGTGGAACACTGGACCAGCTCTACACCCTCGGCAGGGTCCTGGAGGGTGCGTGGGAGTTCGCCCAACCAGTCTACATGTGCTTTGTGGACTTGGAGAAGGCGTTCGACCGTGTCCCTCGGGGTGTCCTGTGGGGGGTACTCCGGGAGTATGGGGTACCAGGCCCTCTGATACGGGCTGTTAGGTCCCTATATGACCGGTGTCAGAGTCTGGTTCGCATTGCCGGCAGTAAGTCGGACTCGTTTCCAGTGAGAGTTGGACTCCGCCAAGGTTGCCCTTTATCACCGATCCTGTTCATAACGTTTATGGACAGGATTTCTAGGTGCAGCCAAGGTGTTGAGGGGATCCGTTTTGGTGACCTCAGGATCGGGTCTCTGCTTTTCGCAGATGATGTGGTCTTGTTGGCTTCGTCTGAACGTGATCTACAGCTCTCGTTGGAGCGGTTCGCAGCCGAGTGTGAAGCGGCTGGGATGAGGATCAGCACCTCCAAATCCGAGACCATGGTCTTGAGTCGGAAAAGGGTAGGGTGCTCTCTTCGGGTTGGGGATGAGGTCCTTCCTCAAGTGGAGGAGTTTAGGTATCTGGGGGTCTTGTTCACGAATGAGGGAAAAATGGAGCGGGAGATCGATGGACGGATTGGTAGGGCGTCTGCAGTCATGCGGGCGCTGTACCGGTCTGTCGTGGTGAAGAGAGAGCTGAGTCGAAAGGCGAAGCTCTCGATTTACCGGTCGATCTACGTTCCTACCCTCATCTATGGTCACGAACGCTGGGTGGTGACCGAAAGAACGAGATCGCGGATACAGGCGGCTGAAATGAGTTTCCTCCGTAGGGTGGCTGGGCTCTCCCTTAGAGATAGGGTGAGAAGCTCGGTCATCCGGAGGGAGCTCAGAGTAGAGCCGCTGCTCCTCCACATCGAGAGGAGCCAGTTGAGGTGGCTCGGGCATCTAGTCAGGATGCCTCCTGGACGCCTCCCTGGTGAGGTGTTCCGGGCATGTCCCACCGGGAGGAGACCCAGGGGAAGACCCAGGACCCGTTGGAGAGATTATGTCTCCCAGCTGGCCTGGGAACGCCTCGGGATTCCTCCCGAGGAGCTGGCCCAAGTGGCCGGGGAGAGGCAAGTCTGGGTCTCCTTGCTTAGGCTACTGCCCCCGCGACCCGACCCCGGATAAGCGGAGGAAGATGGATGGATGGATATAAAAAAGTATAAGGAATGTATAAATATATAAGTTTAAAAAACGTTTGTTGTAAATAAAAATACGTTTTACCATAGTTTATTTTGAAGGCTCATGTTTGAAAGAGGAAATGATGTAGTGAAAAAACAGCTTGACTAGTCTGTGATTGGTCAGGAAACAGGAAGGGGCAACCAAAAACAGGAAGTGTGGGGATATGAGTTTAAGCTTGACTGCGCTAAAAAAACGTGTTGAAGTTATGAGAAAACAGGTGCTTAGTAACAGTTTTAGACTTTCAGCTCGATAGTCTGTGGATTACTGGTAACTCTGGATCAGTGTTGGGAACTATTAGTGCTGTTTTCGGCCAGAAAACTGCAGCGCAGCGGTCGTAAAATGTACGTTTATGGCTCGCTAACGAGTTAGCATTCGCTAGCCCAGTGAATAGAGGCTCGGTGCTGTGAAGCTAAACCAGCTTACAGAAAGCTCTCCTTACTGAGGTTTCCGGACGGGAAGCTGATAAAGTTTAAGGACTGCCTGGACTATCCCTGCTGGACCCTTGCTGCTGTGGTGAATCCAGAGGCCGGTTTCGTGGACATTTGCTGCTGTATGTTTAGTGTGTTGGATCCAGAGACGAGGACTTTAGCTGAAACCTGCATCATCTTCCACCTTCAACTAAGCTGAGGACAAGTGAAGTTTCAGGTGACACGGACAGAGAAGGAAGGTACCCCAATTTTCACCCTAACGCATCACATCAGGCCTGCCACGGGGGGTTATTTTATTTCTTTTATTTAGTTATTTGCCGGCTTAGTTAGACATCAGAGTCTGGGCCCAGTTTATTTTCTTATATTTGTAAACAAAATCTGAAGGACTGAAACCTTATTGCATTGAGAAACTGTGATATTTTTGTTGAATTCAATACACGTTCAAAAGAAGTTTTAAACTTTAATTCTGTGTGGTGTTTGATTTCTTTTCTCTTACATTGGCTTTAGTAATATAATTTGAGTATAACACTGCATGTGTTCTTGATTTACAGGGTTTTTTCCCCAAATCTGATATTTCTCTATTTTTTGTGTCATGCTACTGAATGTAGAGAACTTAAAATCATTAGTCTAGTATTTTATGTAAATTAAACTAAAATATTGTAAAACAATTTATAGATAACTAAAGAAGTTGTAAACACATTTATCACCAAAATGGTAGTTGAGTAGTAACATTAGTGGGTTTTACGAACTCAGGGAGCCCTTACCTAGAATCGAAGGTATAGGTGGGCTACATGTAATTCAAAGACTGAATGTCTAGTTTGGTGGTTAGTTTACACCTGTGATTCTATAGTCTGCATTTAATTTAAACAGAAAAATATAATAATCAATTAACTTGTACTTACCCTACCCTTTAGAAAAGGTATTGTGACATTAACCTTTTAGGCGCCAAAGTCGCAATGTTGCGACAAGCAACATTGCTGACTTTAACGAGCCAAAGCTGCACATATGAAAACTAAGTTAATTACTACTTTACGTCATGATGGGTAAAATCTTTTTGGTGTCCTCGAGTCACCTGTGTATAATGTTATAATGTTCTGCAATGTTATGAGAGCAACATAATGTTATACTCTGCTTTCTGCATAAATATAAACATTAAAAAGGGTTAGGGTCTTCAGCTGAACAGCTCCCATGAAACAGCTGCAGTGTGTTTGGTTTCTAAAACTTGTTTCGGGGCCGGCAAGCTGATAAGGCGGGGGGGCCGCCTGAGAGCGAAGCTTGGCCCGCTTTGCTTCCCACGTGCCCCCTCTGTATGCTGTATAAATGAAGATGGAGCTGTCCAGCTGACGAGAGTCCACCGTGGGGTTTGTGCATGATCGCCTGGCCACGTTAAGTTAACAGATCTGACCGAGAGGAGGTGACCGGCTCTCCCACTCTCAAGTTTAAAAGGTGAGATGCTGTGATGAAAACTTAATGCCTGTTTGATGAAGTATTGCTTTGATTTGCTGCTGATGCTGTATTTGTGTGGAATAAAGACACATATTCTAGCACAATAAGCAGGCTGGTGTCCTTTCTTCTTTTTATATTGTGTGTGCCGATCCACTAAGATCCTGCGTAAAAATTTCACAAAACACGTCAGGAGATGGTGGACATGTGTACTTTTAATCTAGGACACATTTTTGGGTGTGTTACCATGGAAACTTTTGGAGTATCACCTTTTTATGCACCTCCGCGAGTGAGAGCGAGCGTGCAGCTTCTGCGTTTACAGCATAGAGAGTGCGAGTTTTAGAAAGATAAAACTAATGATGCCAAGACGTCTGAGTTCCCGACCGGAAAGTATTGGCTTTTTCAGATTCTGAAGAGGAATATGTAGCCTACTCTCTGATCAAGATGTTCAGTTGTCCAAGTTGAAAGAAATCGAAACTCAAGCAGCACACAGCAGCAGCCGGTCCTGTTCGCCGTTACCAGGGCTTTCCACTGGACGTCTCAGCAGTATGTTACAGGAGCAGCACGTTTTACTCGCGTATTCTGCTGCTTGGCCCTTTCCACGGGGGGTGTCAGCAACAAGTAGCAGCAGGGAAGCAGCTGTCACCGAGAGAGCCTGAAATCATGTGAGATCAGCAAAATTACGCGTGGTTTCCACAGTAAAAGCAACAACAAGCAGGAAAAAGACTACAACATGGCTCCAAAAGGTCTGTGTTTTATGTCTGTCCGTTTTACATTCACCAATAAGTTTATTTTATGTCAGGGAATATACAAAATCCCTTGAAGTGCAAAAGAATAATGTTAGTGGCGAACATGCTGCTGACGCGTCCGGTGGAAAGGAGGGGTTACGATCCACAGCAGGAACAGGTGCGATGATGTTCGTCATGTTCTCCCGCTGGGAGAAAGGCATGTGATCGGGTAGTAGGGTGGTCATAACAACGCTAATTTAGAAAAAGCAGCAATGTAAAAATCAGTGGAAATAGTAACAGACACGGTAGAAAAAAAGCGAGAGAAATAAGACTGCTAAAAGCTGGTAAAAAGCAGTAAATATTACTTTCCCGCTGCAGATGATGATGATGGAGAAGTATGAGGAAGAGTTTGATGAAGATCATCAATAGTGGATCAGATAATTTGATGAGCCTGTTGGTTATTTTGGAGATGGCTGTGTAAAATTCTGAGCCCAATAATTTATATTCTGTTTTATGTAGTGAACAGACTAATGGAAGCTCATAAAAAAGGAAATAAACAGATATGTCCACCTATTCTTGAAAAAGAAATGACAATAAATAATAAAAATACATATGTAGAAAATACATAGGCCTATATAGAAAATTTAAATAATATTCAAAATAAAGTACATTTTAAACAATGTAAAAAAAGATAAAGGCCCGTAAAATTATTGCAAACCAAAATTGCCAATGCCTGATGACATCATAATATGCAAATTAGATGTGTGAATTTGCTCCCATCACAAACTTTGGATCATGCTGAAGATTTTTCTCATTTACAGTATACCTTTATCTATTACCATATTAAAACTACAACATTTTTAACTAGTGATATCAAAATTGAGTATTTTATAGAAAAAACCCTGGTGCCTAAAGAGTTAACAACTATTTTAGCAACCAATTGAAACCATATATTTCCGTTTCAGACCCTGCAGCAGAAGGTCCCTCATTAGGTCCAGTGAAAGCAGTGACAGCGAGACAAGGTTCGCTTTTAGCAGAATTGTCTGTTCTAACACTTAATTACGGTTTAAGTCTACAGTAACACTGTACCCATTTTTATTATTTCCTTTTGTAGCAGAGCCAGAAATAGATAAGGTTGCTATATAAGGGATGGAGGGAAGGTGAAGAATGTGATAAAGGTTGTCAGGAGCAGGAGTACAGAGCTGCAGAGAAAAGAGAAGAGAATGAGAGACTTGGGTAAACTGATGAGGGATTGTCAGAGGACCCAGGATTATGCCCAACAACTCTTACTGATAAGCACAGGAAAACTATTGTTCAAATGCTAGCCAGTGAAGGTGGAGCAAATCCTGGTATTGTAAATATCCCACCTAAAGATATTCAGGGCCCACTGGTATCGCTATGGTTATTTGGTAGGGGGGCCCAGCAAGATCGTTTGTAGCCAGGGCCCAAAAGTTGGTGCCACGCCCCTGGCTGCAAGCAGTATGTGTGTGTGGGCTTTTGGTGTGCATGGCCTCACCTTTTTCCTTTCAAGGTGCCGTGGGCAGGTCCATGCCAGCTGTCTCCCCTTTAGCCAATTCGGGAGGAGCTTTAAAAGAGGAGTGTTGACTTGGAGCAGACACCAGATTGTTTTGACACCCAGTGTGGTAAAACTGGCCCCTTAGATTTGATTCTAAAGTTCCTAGCGTTAAGACTTACCTTCTCCTACCTTGTCCTCCTTTAGAGTTTGCTGGTTCCCTGAAATCATCCGTCCTCCCACTGCAGTCAGCAGCCATTGGCGTCTGCTTCTCTCGGGCTGGATCATCCTCCCCACCGCTCCTTGGCTAGCCCCTCTGGAGGTTTGCCATCCAGGCTTCCATCTGCCTGTCCACCCTCGTGCACTTGTTCTTCTTTGAATCTAAAGGAAGAGAGATTGATTCCAGCCTTCACGTTCACACCTCTGCCAGCCAAAGCCACCCAGCTCCACCAAACCTTTCCCTCCAGGATCGACTATTCACCTTCCAAGTAAGAGCAGATCTCACAAGCATAACCTCCTGGCTTATGAGGAAGCTATTGCTTCACTGACCTCTCTCCTACCTGCTTTCAGCGTCAGCCACATAGTCTTTCCTCCTCAGGTTCCCTATGATGGGCGGCTTCCCCTTACAACCTAAGATCAGTGCTCGGAGAAGACTGCGTTAATTTTGTGGTGGAACACTAGAAGAGTTTTGTGCCTATCAGTAGTGAGGAGGAAGTAGAGAGGCTGATTCTTCACTTTCACCAGCATCAACACTCAGTTCACCGCTTTGCAGCAGACTTCAGGACATTGACAGCCAATATCAAGTGGAGGAGATGCTTCTCTGAAGTCTGCCTTTCTTGAGGGGCTCTCAAGGTACAATGAGGATCAGCTGGTTGGCAGACAATCATCCAAGACCCTCTACAACTCTATTCATTTGGCCCTAGAGATTGACTGCAGAGTTATGAATCAGCCAAAAACTTCTGCTTGATCTACAACCGATCGCTTTCATCCTCCCAGACCAAAAGGACCAAACGTTCAGGGCTGTGTGCCTACTGTTGGTCACCCAAGCACCACCGCCTTTAGTGTCATCTACGGGTTGGAAATGACCAGGCCAGAGAAATCTCGGGAGGTCTCACCTGGCTTCTCCAGACCAACTCTTTGCTTGCTTCCAGTTCCTCTCAACCACTACCACTCCAGCCATATCTACCAGGCTCTTCTTGACAATAGAGCAGCAGAACAAAAGATCCCACTGGAGGTCCTGGACCGACCCATCTCAGTCAGTGGACGAACATCCACTGATGTCAATCATTTCCCATCCACCATCGCACTGCCAACATCCAGATGCGGAATGCGGATCACACAAAACTAATCAGTTTCCTGGTTATATCCTCCATTGCCACACTACTGATTTCGGGCTACCCTTGGTTCCTGACTCATCACCCACACATTTCCTGGTCATTTCAGCAGATCCTTCAGTGGGGTCCTGAATGTCAGACATGGTGCTTTCATCCAATAACCATTTCTCCACCTTAGACTGTCCCTGCCTCCATCATCGCCCCAGAGGAGATAACTCCAACCTACTAAGACCTCTCTGAAGCTTTCAGGTCAAACAACTCTTCACCTCTGCTCCCATTCTACTTCATCCAGATCCCACTAAATCATCATTCTCCAGGAATTCTTCCTCCACTCCTCGGTGACACCAGGTCGGAGATCGGAAACTCTTGGTCGTGAAATGGGCTGAGGAGGAGTGGTGTCACTGAATTATGAGGACTCCTCAACCCTTTCTGACCACCAGAATCTGATCCACATCAGGAGAACCAGCAGCTCAACCTGTGACAGGCACGATTGGCACTGTTCTTCTAACAGTACAACTTCTACATCACTTACCAATCTGTTTCTAAGAATGGCAAAGCAGATGCCCTCTCCCGTCAACAACCACAGCCCCATATGCCTGATTCTCAAGGGCCCATTGCTGCACCTGCCGTCACTGCAGTGGGCATTGGAGGAGTCCTTCTGCTTGGCACTGGCTTCAAACCCGGCACCCCCAAGACCCCCTCCTAATCATCTCTACATTCAGGTTCAGTGCCACCAAGAAGTCCTTGTTTGGGATAACTTCTCTTCAGTTGCTGGACAGACCAGGCACTCCAAGACGCTAAGATTCACCTGCCATGCCCTCTGGTGGCCCTGTTTTGTACAAGAAGTGCAGAGTTTTGTCAATGCCTGTCCAGGCTAAGTCAACCATCTAGAAAGAGGCCGGAGTCCTACAATCCTTCCCGGTTCCATCTCATGGTCTCTCCAGACTCCTCCCAGGCCCGAGTTTTTGCCTCAGTGACCAGCCGAGCCACTCTACGCTTGGCCTGCTAGTACCTATCAGATGTTTCTGGGGTCCCACAGGCCCCTGGAACTCCTTCTGGCAGAAGACTCTGCCAGACATTCCCAGCAGACCCTCACAGCATGTTTTGGCCTGCCATTTCTGCATGAGCCTGCCATGTCTGTCAAATGGACCCCCCCCCACCCTTACTAGAATAAAAACATGATCCCAGCTATACTGATACCTATTTCGCATGCACACACACATTTAGAAGCAACAGCAAACAAAACCAACATTGGGCTGAGTACACATAAGCCTGGAAACGCCATCATGGTAGCCATCTTTATCCGCAGCAGCAGATCAACAGCATCAGCAAAGGCACTGCCCAGTGCACCCGGCAGTGGTAAGGCAGAGATCCCCACCTCCATCTAAGCACTATGTGGAAAGCACCCAGGCAGCCACAGCCGACCACCGCTTCTGAGGCAGACTTCTCCCACAGAGGAAACACTGGAAGGGATATTAAAATAAGGTGGTAAAATATTAAAACAAACAGTAGATAATGGGATTAAATTGCAAAGTACTGATAACAATTTTAAGACTGATATGTTAAATTATGTAGTGTAAAACAATGATGAGATTTTATCAAATAAAACATGCAGAGCAATTCAACAGAGATTAACAAATAATAGTCAAAAGCTCAACTAAAAATTCAATCAAGTAAAGCATGCAGACCAATTAAACAGATTTTAATAATTGATAAATAGTTGAAAGCTTGGCTAAAAAGGTGAGACTTGAGCCTGCTCTTAAAAAAAAACATTCACATTCTCTGTGGCCCTGAGGTCGTCCGGCAGCCTGTTCCAGAGGTGAGGGCCATAATAGTGAAAAGACACCTCACCATGACATTGTGAATTGAGGGATTACAAGGAGACGGCTGCCAGAGTAGCACAGAGACCGCAAAGGTTCATATGGTAAGAGAATTTCTGAAAGATAAGAAGGCCCAAGACCATTAAGACACTTAAAAACAATTAAAAAAGAACCTTGAGGTCGATCCTAAAACATATGGGGAGCCAGTGCAGTGATTTTAAGACCACTGTAATAGGCTCCTGCCTCCTGGTCTGCATCAGGACACGTGCTGATGAACTATGTAGAAGCTATAAACATGAGATACTCTTTTTGGGAAGACCAGAAAGCGGGACATTACATGAATCGATTCTACTAGTTATAAAAGCATGCATTAGTGTCTCCATATTGGCCCAAAAGAGAATGGTGCGAACTCTGGCAATGTACTTTAGGTGATAAAAAACTATTTTAGTAATGTTTTTAATGTGGGAGATAAAAGTCAGCCCAGAGTCAAAAATCACGTCCAGGCTCTTCACTTGTAAAGAACGATTAAAAGTCAGTGGTCGTAGTTTTGGTAAAAGTTTCTCTCTCTGAGCCTCACAACCAATGACTAAAATTTCAGTTTTGTCCTGGTTGAGAAATTTTTCTGCCATCCAGGATTTGATTTTTTAAAATGCAGTTGAAAAGTGGATCCATTGGCCATGTGTCATCAGGGAACATGGAGATGTGCAACTGTGTATCATCAGCATAACTGTGAAAGCTCACTCCATATCTACCGATCACACTGCCAACAGGGAGCATGTACAGGTTAAAAAGCACTGGGCCTAAAATTGAACCCTGGGGAACACCACATGTGATCTTATGGACCGTAGAGGAAGAGGTATCTAAACTTACCATAAAAGTCCTGTCTGTGATGTGCATGTATGAAGAGCACCAGAGAGGCTGGTCTGTTTTAGATGAGTTAAAAGAATAGTGTGGTGTACTGTATCAAAGGCAGCATTAGGGATTAGCATCCCTACTGTTTAGCAGGCTTTGCAGTAATTTAGGCTTCTTATCTTATCTTTTCTATGTTGTTTTACTTTAAATAGTTCAATTTCAAGATATTTTACATGCAATCAGAATTTGTTTTTGTACTTTCATTTTTTTGGCCACTATTATACAATTATGCTTTTAGGTTAAAATGTAAATTTCTTTGGTGGTAAGTTAATTAAAGAAACAAAAAAAAACCAAACAAAAAAAAAAAAACGTTAGGAGCAGTTTAGGAGCCGAAAGACCCTGATTTAAAAAGACACTCTGGGCTGCTTTGTTAAGTCCATCACATTCAGCTGATAACAAATCATCTGCATTTCATCTGGCAGGGCCTTTTCAACACTTTACTGTTCAGTAAGATCAGGACCTGACATTTGAATCAGGACATTAACTTATAGGCCAAATTGTGTGAAGCTTGCTGCTCTCTTTAGTACTTATTTCCAGTATAGTTTGACAATGCTACAGCATCCTTTGTTACAGTGGATACTGTTTAATAGGTGTAACATTTTTGCCGGGATAACTCACACTTCTATTCTTAATTATTTAGGAATGGTGATTAATTTACAGCTAATCTGTGAGTCCTACTACAAATAAGATGGTTTTTGGACGAAGTTTATATATTTTCCATTGTTTAAGCACCGGTTCGAGCGGCGGCACCATTTCAAAAATACGGGTTTGGCACCGGTATCGGATAAAACCTAAACGATACCCCTCCCTTATTGCAAAAAAATGGCAAGCTGCAGAATCTGGCTTTTTTATGTGGTTGCTTTGCTGAGTTGTTCCTAACTGATATCCCAGATAATATGATCAGCATTGTCATGCATAACTTCTCATCTCTTTAGGATTCCTATTCTGTCTGACACTGTGGACAAATACATTTTTCTCATTCTGATCATCTAATGTCAGACTAAATGCTGTCTTTCTGCTGATTCTTTCTATATTACATTGGACTCAAAAGTCTAAATATAAAAGTGACCCAAACCTGCACTGATGTTCCTCTGTGACATTCACAGTATTACAAGCTAACAACAGGTACTTCCTGGGCCATGGAAGTGCCATTCGACTGCCTGTGGTGCGCTAATCTGATTTAGCGCTTCCTGCTCCTCACATTTTGTGTGCCTGCCACCGGTGTCTGTCGAGAACATGTATCACACTGAGCAAGAAAGAAGCAGAACCACTGACCCAGCACCATCTGCACATGCAGGTAGCAATCTGTGCTGTCCTCTCCAAGTCCTGGTCTGAAATCAGTGTCTTACAGCATGCAGCATATTGATTGAAATCTGCAGCTGCTCTTTAAACGTGGCTGTTAAGAGTTAAAGGGGAGTCTTTCTTCTCCCCATAAATTTCCAAGATTCATGGCTATAGGAGCTAAAAGGAGATAAACTATTGAGACAAAAAGAAGCATCTTTAGAGGATTTAATTTTATAGTATGACAAAAACACCACATATTTTTACAATTAGCTACTCAAACTAAATTTCAAAGTAATACAATTTATTGATTGGTAATTTGAATACATACTTGGATGTGTTTCCTTGTCAATGTCAATCTGAGAAATTATTTTCCTCTTTGATGTAGCAATTTGTATAACTGTTCTGTTTTTTATATTTCTTAAAAACATTTAACCCATTTCATAAACAATTTAAAAGTAAATTCTATCATATTTTAAGATGTGCATACATTCCTGACATTTATATATGTGGCCCGGTCGTAAAGGATGAGACAGGGCACAGAAGATACTCTTTCATGGGTCTTTTATTCCCCGACTGCACTCAATAAGCACAGTATTAATTTTATAGTTTTGGATTGGAACTTTTAGAAATTATAAAACAAAATACAAAATCAGGACAAAGAATTCCTCCCTGAAAACAGCTTCACAGGAAAAAACGCTGTAGTACCCTGCTACTAGCTCGTTTTACTCAATCCGTAATGATCAGGATCTGATTGACAGTAATGGACAGCTTATTCTCAGATAAACTACAGCAAAAACAAAAGTAAATTAAATTAGTATGGACAATAGACTATAAACAATATGGATAACAGTCCATATAGACAACAGTAGTGACCTGTCCCAACTAAGGACAGAGAACAGGACAAAAATACAAGTAAATATATGTCTTACATCTCAGTTTTCACAGTTATTTAACATTAAAGTGCACTATAAACATTTATGAACTCACTTCTTCAGTGTGTAGCCTGCATGCTAACACAGACACTCAGGCTTCAACACAGCAAAATATCTCCCCTCTGGGTCAAACAGAAACATACAAAGTTGCACAAAATATATTATTAAAAATAAAGTTAACTTTGAAATCTGTCCGTACGATGCTAACACTTACGCCAACCCGCTCTTCCGTGCTGCTCACAGCGTGGTCGGCCCTTACACGCGTGTACACACGTTACGGCAATCTACAAGAATCATCATGAATACGGAGACATCACACATTAAACTTAGCTTCGTAGGTTAATTTAGCTTTCAGAGAAACACGTGGCGATATTTGCAATATTTTCCAGTGCTTCAGGCTATTTTTACCTCGTTTCTTTAGCAACCATGCACCCCGCGGTCTAACATTCCAGTCCTCTCGCTCACAGCGTGCTGTGTGTGTGTCGGATGTCTACGTGCATACGTGCTCTAGTCTGGGGCTGCTCTTAAAGTGGCAGTGTCACAAAAGCCTCAAATAGAGTTATCACTATGTGCTTATATCTTATCTGAACAGGGGACCAGTTTAAAACTAAATAAGCTCCGTTTCACAGTGAAAGATATTTACCTCACTTCACTTGGTTACATTCTCCCCTGCTACGAGTCAACGTCCTCGGTGACTCCCTGCTCATCCATTAGTCCTTTAAGTTTGGTAGTATAGAGAACCATACCAGCCAACACCTGGGATGGTATATCTGGACTGAAAGACACTGCATTACATGCCGACTTGGGTAAGTTAAATGGATTTGAATGTACCCCTGCTGTTTCTCTCCTACTCTTGCGTGTGGCAGGTGTGGGTGGACTTGCTTCAGTTCTTCCCTTCCGTATTCTCCTCGGGGCTGGAACTGGTGTTGCCTGTGATTCTTCCCTGGGTATACTGATATTTTGTGTCACAGGTGAGAGGTAAGTTATTGGGTCCCCCTCGAGGTCCTCACTAGACCCCTCGCTTCTCTCCAGACTTAGTGGATCCTCACTCTCCATGAGTCCAGGTCTGTTTTCCGAGTCATTACCTGACACATCATTCATCAGATCAAGGTTTTTAGGTTCCTCACTTGCTGGTTGCTCCACTGGGTACCGGATCTCCTCCATCAAAAGAAATTCTGGGTCCTCAATCTCTGTCTCAGACTCGTGGTGGTCATCCGCACAGGTGACTTCTTGGTCATGTTGTACTGGTCCAAGCACTGGTGTGGGCCCCCGCGCACGGCCTTAAGTTAGACCTGTGCACCCTTCTTTCCGGCCCTCCCTCCAGAGGCACCACGGCGTATGTTGTCCCTTGGATATCAACAACTTTGTACACTGTGGCTGCCCAGGCATCTTGAATTTTATTTCTTCCTGGAGGTCGGTTACGGAGATACACCAACTGTCCGATGTCAACAGGTGGACAGTACACATTTCCTTTCTGCTGAATTGCTCTCTCTGTAGCCTTCCGTTCTGCATATTTTCTGGCTCTGGCGTGTGCGTCCCGGAGACGCTCCTGGTGTGCTGCTAACCAGTCCAGTTTCTCATCCTTCACTGGCTCTCGGCCCAACAACACATCAACCGGTAAGTGTGGGTGAACACCGAACAGCAAATAATGGGGTGAATACCCTGTGGTTGAGTGTGGCGTGACATTGTATGCATACACCAGCTCCGACAGATGCTCAGGCCAACGACGCTTCTTTTCAGGTGGAAGTGTATGCAGGAGGCTGTGTAAGGTTCTATTGAACCTCTCGCAGTGTGGATTGCCCTGGGGGTGATGGGGTGTTACCCGAGTCTTTTTTACCCCATACAATTTACACAACTCAGCAATCACTGCACTTTCAAAATTCCTGCCCTGGTCAGAGTGCAGACGTTCTGGTACCCCAAATTTCATGAACCACTCTTTCAGGATAATCTTGGCTGTGGTATCTGCCTTTTGATCTCGGGTAGCAAAAACCTGACTGAACTTGGTGAACACATCTGTTATCACCAGGACGTTTTCACGACCATCTGTGGCACGTTCGAGTGTGGTGAAATCAACAGCAACAACCTCAAGGGGGCTAGTGGCAGCTGGTGGCACTGCCTGAGATGAGCATCTTCAATTTCACGGTACAGAAGTCCATTTTTTTCTCTGATCCGGGGCCACTGTTTTAACAGAGACCGTACGGGTCTGGACATACCCATTCTCTCAACGCAAGTAGGTTTTTTCCGCCTGCACCAAAACTCTCTCAAAACACCAAGTGTTGGATCTGATTCCTGGAAATGTTGTAGTTCAGCGTTAGAATAACCCGGTAAGGTTGGAGTGTTGTCTTGCCCGACCACGCTGAGAGCTTCCTCATCTGCCTCTGATGCTTGCAGCAGCCTAACGTTGCAAGCTTCAACTCCAGCTGTAACTAAATCTGAGCCTAGATTTGTACCTGCCCTGAGGGTGCTGCATATGGCCACACAGTCATCATATTCTGCATCCTCACTGTCAGGTTCTGGCTCGTTCACTGTGGGTCGCCGGGAAAGGGCGTCAGCAGCGGTATTGCAACGACCAGGGCGATACTTCACATCGAAATCGAACACGGAGAGCTGAGCAACCCATCTCTGTTGAATGGCGCCTAGATTAGCAGTGGCCAGATGACACAGTGGATTGTTATCTGTTATGATTGTGAATCTAGAACCCAGCAGATAACTCCTAAACTTTTCAGTGACCGCCCACTTTAACGCGAGGAGCTCAAGCTTCATGCTGCTGTAGTTTTGATCATTCCTTTCGGCCCCTCTGAGCCTCCTACTGGCATAAGCTAGAACTTTCTTCTTTCCTCCCTGTGTCTGGTAAAGAACAGCACCCAACCCTAGGCTGCTAGCATCGGTCTCCAGTGTGAAAGGGAGGCTAAAGTCGGCATAGCCAAGCATGGGGGCACTAGTCAACTTTTCCTTAAGTAGCTCAAAAGCTTGAATACACTCTGGTGTCCAGACTGAAACAAAAAGCTGGTTAGCCCTGATCCGGCTGGTCTCTTTAATACAGACATTCACTACATCATGGAGTGGCCCTGCAACTTGGGAGAAACCCTCAATAAACCTTCTGTAGTAACTACAAAATCCTAAAAAGGATCTCAACTCCTTCACAGTACTAGGGACGGGCCACTTTGTCACTGCACTTATCTTTTCAGGATCTGTGCTTATGCCCTTAGCTGATACTTCATGACCGAGAAACCTGACTTTAGACTGAAGGATATGGCATTTCCCCACTTTAACCTTTAGCCCCGTCTCCCGCAGTCTTTTCAGGACAGTCTCCAGTCTCACTAAATGTTCCTGGAATGTTGTTGAGAACACAAGTAGATCGTCTAAATAGAGCAGCACAATCTGAAAGACCAAATCACTCATTGTAGCCTGCATAAGGCATTGAAATGTCGCAGGGGCGTTGCATAACCCGAAAGGCATCCTCAAGTACTCATACAGGCCGAATGGTGTTGTAAATGCTGTTTTATCTCTGTCCTTCTCATGTACTGCCACCTGGTGGTAGCCGCTCGCAAGATCAATCGTTGAGAAGAACTCTGCACCACCTAGAGCATCCAGGCTTTCCTCAATACGCGGGAGGGGAAATGAATCACGCCTCGTTTTTGCATTTAGTTTACGGTAGTCTACACACAGTCTAAGGCTTCCATCTGATTTGCGTACCAAAACGACTGGTGAAGCATAGGAGCTTGAACTCTCCTGAACCACCCCCTTTCTCAGCAGTTCGGAAATGTGCTCCCTAACCTCTTTGTACTGATTAGGTGGAATGCGCCTAAATGGCTGAGAAACAGGTGTCTAGTCTAAAACAGGGATTTCATGTCTCACACGATCAGTGTACCCCAAATCCTCATCATGAAGTGCAAAAACATCTGCGTATTTTCTTAGGAGAACTTTGACCTCTGCCTGTTGTTCTGGTGTGCCTCCTATGTGCAATCGGCCCAGCAAATCCTGTATGTCACTGTCTGTCCCCTGATAATCCTTCTGGTTAAGGGTCACCTCCTCGTGGTTGCCGGAGATGCGCTCGAACTTTACTTCAGTAGGGTCACCCTCCACACACTGGCCCTGACTGAGAGTTCCTAGCTTAGTCTTAGGTGACAGCCATACATCCTCCTGGGAGAGATTAATAACCTGAACCGGGAATACTAGGCTGTTAATGGACACCAAAGTGGGGATCACTTCTAACCCACCTGGCAGTGGAGCTTTCCCTGGCTCAAATAACATGCTCTCCAACTGTTTACTACGGCTCCTCGCATAGACCGTGGTAACAGAAGAAGCGGGGACACACACTTTCTGTTTGCTAGCAACACGGACCGTAGACACCTTTCCCACCAGCTCAGCTTCCTGTACACGGTGGCAGGCCTCTCTCCAGCTGGAATCCAGCTCTCCACCAAGGGTGGAGTCAAACTCTGACAGCACCAACTGTCTACATCGTTTTGCAATGTTCATCCCTATAATGCCAGGAGGGGATGGATCTGGCTCTTTAGGGTGGCCTCTCGTCGCGTTGTCATCTTTGATTATTAGGAAACCACACTCTGGAATGGTAAGCCCCATCACCTGTACATCTAGCTCTACATAGCCTAAATAGGGCAATGGCAACTTGTTAGCTGCTGTTATTTTCAGCCATTTGGCAGTACAGTGCATATCCTCATCTTCTCCATAGAGATGATTTCTGAAAAAGCTTTCTGTCAAAGTGCTTACATTGCTTCCTGTGTCAAGCAAAATGTTCTTTGGTTAGAGTTTCTTTTGAGCCTTCTGACTTGCCTCGCATTGCCCGGCTCATAGCAATGGAGGGCTCCCGTTTCCCTGCATCACTGAACTGGGCGTGCCTGCAGACTGACTGACAGACTTACGGGGTGCATTGCACTGTCTGGCCAAATGTCCCACCCCTTCACATCGTAGACAAATAGGCTGTCCGTCTCTAGTGTACTTCAGTTTAGGTTTAGTCTTAACATCTCTACTGTCTTCAGAATTGGCAGTCTGTGTTGTGAGCCGCCGTACAGCATTGGTTAACTCTCCTATGGCTTTACCTTGTTGCGTAATTATTTTAACCACCTCTTGCGTAGTCAAAGTCAGGTCTGTCTGCACATTACTTGTCGAGTCTGTCTTTTCCAAGCTTTTGCCTGGTCTGTCACTTAGTATATTTCTATTCCTCGCAACATTAGCACTGCGTGGACGGTCTTCCATAGTCCACATTAATGCCTCTTCCCTGACATCAAAGATATTACATTCAGGCTTCTCTCTAATAAGCCTACGTAGCTCACGCCGAAGGTTGGAGTCACGCACACCTTCAATGAACTGGTCTCGGAGTGTTAGCTGTGTGTCAGGTACTATATTAGGAGACTGTTGTAGTGCAGAGTTAAGCAACTGAGAAAGAGCATGTGAATAATCACGCAGATCTTCACCATCTAATTGCCGATGAGCATAAAAAGCATGTAAGAGCTGGGGTGTGGTGCGTTTCTCCCTGAATGCTCCTCTTAAGTAGGAGAATAGATCATCGGGTTGCCTCATCTGCCCACCCATACATAGTTTAACTTCGTCTAGGGCAGAACCCTTTAGCTGTGAGAGGATAAAGTCTGTTTTATCTTCTCCATGCAAACCCCTAGTTCTCATTGCCCTCTCCACCTCTTCTATAAACTCAACCGTGTAAGCATATTTTCCTGGTTCTCCACTAAATGGTACAATCACCTTTTCTCTTGGAATGTAAACAACAGATCTTGTTTGGGCATTACTCATATTAACAATACTTGACATAACAGCATCATGTTTTCTACTCAGTTCAAGGATCAGCGTTTGCAGCTGGACCAACGAGTTACCTCTATCGTCAAGCGAAGAGGCTGCTTGACTATCGTCAGCCAGGTTACCTCCATCCACTGAAGGACCTGCTTCCTCATCCACTTGCGACATGCTGCAACGTCTCTGAGTTCTTTCCACAACAGTATCACACAGTCACATTGGGATAAGAAGCCGCAGTTCACAAGTCTCTGCCCGGCGCGCTCTTCCAAGCAACTGATTCAGGCTCCCCTCTTTTCCTGCTGTTCTGGCCGCCACCGCAGACGACCACCTCGGGACCTCCACACCGCAGTTGTCACCTCCTAAGACCAGGACTGGAATCTTCTCGGCCACTACTGTTGTCTATAAATGCCTACTTACTATATCTCTCTTAACTTAAAACTAAACTGGGAATCCCACTTCTGACACCAACATATGTGGCCCGGTCGTAAAGGATGAGACAGGGCACAGAAGATACTCTTTCGTGGGTCTTTTATTCCCCGACTGTACTCAATCAGCACAGTATTAATTTTATAGTTTTGGATTGGAACTTTTAGAAATTATAAAACAAAATACAAAATCAAGACAAAGAATTCCTCCCTGAAAACAGCTTCACAGGAAAAACCGCTGTACAAATTGCCACTAGCTCGGTTTACTCAATCCGTAATGATCAGGATCTGATTGACAGTAATGGACAGCTTATTCTCAGATAAACTACAGCAAAAACAAAAGTAAACTAAATTAGTATGGACAATAGACTATAAACAATATGGATAACAGTCCAAATAGACAACAGTAGTGACCTGTCCCAACTAAGGACAGAGAACAGGACAAAAATACTCAGTTTCACAGTGAAAGATATTTAACCTCACTTCACTTGGCTACATATATTTTTTCCAAAATGTTTTATTCATCCTCAGATTTGTAATAATTTTGTCTGGATTGGTATTAGAAGTATAGTAAATACAGCATGTAACAAAAAAATCTTAAAACGTTTTAAATCTAAATTGTTATACTTTTTATTTCCATACATATTGGGACGATGGACTCATCTCATGTGGGCTCTGTACTGCCCCCTGGAGTTGGTCCATGGAGACACAATGTGGCCGAACCCTCAATTCCACAGTTCTGCTGTCACCGCTGTTGCTACTAGGTTGGTCCTAAATCTCTCTAGAGGGACCAGACCGAGGTCCTTCCCATTCTG
The DNA here is from genome assembly GCA_028564705.1 of Apricaphanius iberus. Lineage (NCBI taxonomy): Eukaryota > Metazoa > Chordata > Actinopteri > Cyprinodontiformes > Aphaniidae > Apricaphanius > Apricaphanius iberus. The sequence goes on from JAPXFQ010001616.1 coordinate 523,705, forward strand.
CAGAGGACTGCCTACCGGCCGCAGAGCCCACCTGCCATTGCTGGTGGGCTCTAACTCAGGCTCTCAACTCCCGTTGCCCATCACTCCCCAGTTCAGGTTCTGGCCCCCTGTCGCTCCCCAGTTCCAGTTCTGGTCTGTGTTCTAATTCTAATCGTGTAAAGCACCTTGAATTGCCTTGTGTTGAAAGTGTGCTGTACAAATAAAATTGCCTTGCCTACAGCAGCAGCCCTGCTGTCTTTTTCAGATGGTTCAAGCCCACAAACCATTCCAGTGGGTTCCAATCTACATAACTTTCCAGTGGGTTCCAGACCACAGACCTTTTTCTGTTTTTGCAATTGAAATTAGATATTCAGTATAGATCTATATATTTTTTTCCTTCCCGAAAACAAAGATTTTTTTTTTTAAATTACGAATCTAAGCTGCATGTCTCAAATTTCACACAGGCTTTTTATTGACGTACAGGTATTGAGTACATATGCATGATTATACTTTTCAGAGGTCCAAAAATTTTTCTATTTAAATCCTTGTTTTATTTATTTCATATAATATTCTGATTTTTCTGATATTTTTAAATTTGTGTTTTCATAAACTGTAAGCCATAGTCATCAAAATTATTACAAATAAAGGCTTCACATATTCCGCTTTGCATGTGATAGGTGTTTTTTAAGATATTGCCAGCATATATGGGGAATATTGCCGGCATGGTGCGTCTGATGAATATCCAATGGCGGCATGTAGAAATATTGCAGGAATATTGAGGCCTTGAATTTTGCGTTTTAATAAGCTGTAAGCCATAATACTCAAAGTTATGACAAACAAAGACTTGAAATATCACAATTTTCATGTAATGAATCTATATCATATATTAATTTCACCTTTTAAGTTGAAATCGTTAAATAAATTAATAAAAAGAATACAAATTTGCACAATATAAATATTTTTTTACGCTTTTTCAAATTTAACCTGTTTAAGCACACTGCCATTGTGTGCTGGTACACAAATCACAAAGGTACATTTATGGAGTACATCAACATTTCAAATGTATACATCTGCAAAAACAATAGTGAATGATAAGTTTACTTTTATTTATCTCACAGTTGTTTTTTCCGAACATCTTGAACTGAGGAGATCATCATTTAACAAGATCCTTGGAGTTGCTCTCCATTTTGTTATTTTCGCTTTTATTGATCCAGACTCTGGTCTTATTAGTTTCCAGCATCGCTACAGATTGTCACACACGCCTGTTTTAGAAATGTCGCTTCAGCACAGCTAAGATGAATCTAATGCATTGTGTGGCAATGGTGCCCTTTAAGATTGTGTCAGAGACTTTAAGAAAACCATCCTGTTTTGCTTTTAGGAACACAAATGAAAAGTGCAAAGTCAAGAGGGTAAGAGCCTGGCTGCGTGTCAGAGGGGCAGACATGCACAGCAGACACTAAAGAGTTGCTTCCATGCTGGACTTTGATTCAGTTTGAGAATTCTGAAGTGACAGATGTCTGTGTCCATCTCATTGAGATGAACCAATGTTGAGACTGGATATACACAACGTGACAGGCTGTAGTTTTAAATGGGCTCTGGAAAAAGACAGCAAGACATGGCCTATGTGGTTATGTGACGCACTTTAAAATGACCTGATGTGACCGTGTTGAACAAGGCTATGCAGTATGGCACTATTAGTTGCACTGTGGTTCAAAATGTCAAAAAACTGTTTTACATGAATACTTGTATTCAACAAAATACTCCCAGATTTCAGGCTAAGTCAGGCTCAAACATATGCTTTCCTTACCTCTTTCATTACCTGTGACATTCAGAAGCTCATCCTCGGCTCTTAAAAGTGGTGGGTGTCAAAGAGTAAAATTACTTATTGAACAGTTAGGGTTCAGGACTTTCAATTAAATTATATTGACTCGGTGTACTTTTTGTTCTGACAGGGAGTCCTCAGTGGACTAATCTCCAATATTGCCTTTTATCCTTGGATAAGATAAAACAAATGAAGCAATACTACCAGACAGCAATCCAGAAGTTTATTTTTTCCATATTATCTTGTTGAAATTATATTTCTGATCTATGCTTAACAATCAGGTCTGCGCCAGAAACCAAACCGAGTGCCCACTTCTCCCTTCAACTGTATAAATATGAGTACAGAATAATTAAATACAAAAAAGTTTTCTGAAGTGACAAGACTGTTTTCAAAGCAAGAAAAAATAATTATGATTATGAACCTGTTTAGATTTATTAAATGTGAAATTTGACCAATAAGTGAGACCATACATCATTTAGGAATTGCTGAATAGATACTACAACCATTTAATACATTAAATATTTACATTGCATATACAAAATATTTACCCCCCACAGCTTTTTTTAACCTTTTTAATGATTTTAAAAATCAAACATTTCATTTTGACAAAATAAATTTAAATCCTTTTAGAGAAGACCTATTTTCAAAATAATGACAATTAAATTAAAATAGCTCACATGAAATAGGTAGTAAATGTCCACTTCCTTTAAAGTGACTGGGCCTAATTCAACAGAGATCTAGCCAATTGGCGCTGGCTGACTCAAAAATGAATTTCCTTTAATATCCAAGGTTTTGGGTCCTTTTTATATTTTGTTTTGTCAAAAAACATCATAATCGATCAGTGAAAGTGATTAAAGGGAATGCATAGTTTTTATAGGCACTGTAAGGCCCTGCATGAAACAAGTAAGGGTTTATTTTTAGCTGCACAATGTGGCCAATTTGATGTTACATGATTGCTATAACATTTCAAATGTATTTTTATGACTACACTTTTATCAGTTGTTTAATTATTCCTATTTTTCAACTTTGAATTTAAACAAAAAGGATTCCTGTGCTATCATTGTAAGTTTTAGGCAGAGTAGGTCTCCTGCAGTAAGCAAGCAGATTTTGGAAATTATAGAGAAAAATGCGTTTAGTCCGAGTCACTGCACGTTACAAAAGAGAATGACGGATGGGCTTGGAGACAGAAGCCTGTTAGGAAGCAGATAGAGGATGGTAAATGGAAAGAGAGAGAGCATTAGACCAAAGTGAATAAAGATGGCAACACAGAATATGTGGGTCATCCGGACTGCAGTGAGCTGTCCCTCAGGCATACACCCTGATGGAAGACTTTGAAGAACTTTAAAGATGGATGTCGCAATGAAGACGGCAGACTTGGCTCACACAGAATATTGAAGGATCTATTTCAGATAGTTCAGAAGGAATTAATATGGAAGCAGGGAGGTCTTGGCCTGACTTATCTCTTGAAAGAGTTTTGATCCAAAATTATTGGCCATGTATTTTGTATTTATTTTCTGAATTTCTTTAACGATATACACTATAAAATCAAATTTATGTCGGAAAAATTAAAATATTAACCTGTCAACAATTTCACAACAGTGTTGTGGATTTATCATTAATTGATAATTGTTATAATCTATCTGGTGATGCTGAGAATATTAACCAATAATTGTAAATTATTAATTTTATTCTCCATTAACATGGCACCATCCATCTTTTTATTTAAAAAAATGGCAAAAACATATATATTATTAATAAGGGGATTATTAATCAATAATCTCACTTATGATTAATGTTTAGGGATTACACCAGAAAGATCCTATCTGAAGGAAATTAATTCTTGCAGTAATTCACACAAACACACTCAGAATAAAATAAACCAGAGATTTGAATCAATTTAACCAATTTATTCTAGAAACACAACTAAAATAAAACACGACTTATACTAAACGGTTCTGTTAACACTATCGGTGCCTGAGCAATATGGCGACCAGCGATGACGTCCTTTAGGGCCGTCACGGGGTGCCTCCTACCGACGTCGTACGCAGCTCCTCGCGTGTACGCGAGGAGGTGGTGTATGACTCTTATCAGTATGACTCTTCCTCGTGACTTCCTATGACTATATGACTCTTATCAGTGAGTTAGCTTCTGCTAATACAGGCTCTGGTTGGGAAATGGAAGAAAATGGGTTTTAAAATGGCCCCAAAATCCAGAATACATGTTAGAAAAAGGAGTCTGTTCTTACAGTTCGGAGAACTTCCGACACCATCAGGCGAGTTTGGAAGAGGAAGATGGATGCTCGTCCATCTCTTTTATGCTGAGTGTGGGCGCATCGCCCCCCTTTCCCCGTATCTGTCTCCAATCAGGCTGCGTCCTCAAACAATTGCTCAAGTCCTCAAACAATTGCTCAAATTAGAACCAATATTATTTCACTATGTTTAAAATGAACAAGCGCCATCACAACTGTCCCTTTAGTTATTATTTATGTACTTTTGTTCATGTTACAATAGAATAGAATATCCCTTAAAGAGGAAATTCAGATGTAAAAGCAGCAAAGTGACAGGTAATAGAAGCATTGTTTTCACATAAGTATCAAAAGTATACAAACGGAATTTTAAAATGAAAAATATGTACATTAGAATTTTTTTTTACAAGAACCAGAGTACTGTGCAAGTTTATACATGCTCTGATTAGAATGTGTAACTGAGTAGAAAAATAATAGAAAAAAATAACAATATAATGGTATACACAGAATGTTAATTGTGATGGACCTGTCCAGGATGTACACTGCGTCTTGTCCATAGACTCTTATAGATTTGCACCAGCTCCCTGCGATCCTGCAAATAAAAGCTGTATAGATAACAGATGGAAATGTATTTATATGAAATGTTATGTGTAAAAAACAAAATTAAGTTAATCTGAGTGTGAAAAACTAAAGCTGCTGTCTCACTGTTTCTGTCCAGGAATAAGAGTGCTTTAAAAAAACACATGTTACATTTGTTTAAATGTGGAAGAATAAAGACAATTTTGTGAAACATGAATTCCTGTAACCTCTTTGAAATGTAGAATATCCTGGATTGTTACCCTTAACCTTATACTACAACTTTTTATAGTCAGCATTGTTGCTGGTTGTTCAGAGAATGCAAATTTATCTTTTAAGCTCCTCTTACAAATGCAAATACATTTACCCAAAAATTATATGTTTAGGCTTTTTTAATAAAAAAAAGAAGCCAATTCTTATTTTTTTTCTTAATTAGTCCCTTTTTGTTAAAATAACAAATCCCTGGCCCAATGTTTCCATCAGTACTGAACAATATAAATTTTGTCACCCATGCATATGACCAATTTGAATAACATTAAATACTGAAAAATTTAAGACAACAGAGCAGTCAACCTGCAGCATTACATCTCGCCTGTGCTCCCAGGTACCTATAACCAATTTTTAAAGATAGGTCCACTTCTTCCAGCTCCTCTTGTCTTGCATTCTTAGTTGAATTGCTCCTTCCCTTGAGGCCAGTTTAAATGTCACAGGAGGACTGTAAGATGAGGTCTGTGTCAAGGTCACTGTCATACACCCGAAGAGGAAGCAGCAACCACTATGGCTCGAGAAATGAGCGTTTATGGCAAGCAAAACTCAAAGACTTCAGTCAGAAATGGTAACCGTGCTCTAGAGGAAGAGTTCATAGGCTGCACAAATGTCATAACATTTGTCACGTTGGGCTGCGATTGTAGTGGCAAGATAATGTCAAAGAGTATTAAAGCTGAAAGATTAAAGCTGTGTGCTCTTTTTGACAAGCACTGTGGTACGCTGTGTTTGCCTGGATCTGTAGACGTGAAAAAACCTGAAAGCAGATTTTTTTTTAAATGCAGAAAATGAGAAATCTGTTTTGAACTTTAGTTTGATAAAAATGTTCCAACTGAGAAGCAGTAATCACATTTGATAGCTAGTTATTATGTTGGGGGGGTTACACTCTATTGCTACTGTATTAATGCAAATGCTTGGTTTTTCTCTACTAAACAGCCTGATGAATCTTTTTCTTTGCTTTGGTAAACCTTACATAGTATACAAATAACAGAAATTTCCACCACTTTGTACCAATGCGCTGCGCAAATTTTAATCTGTAGAAAATAAACTTTGTATAAATAAAATTCAAAAGGACAGTTTTTTTTACTTTAATTCATAAGCAATGGTTTAGTGGGGGCCCTGTGATGGACTGGCGACCTGTCCAGGGTGTACTCCGCCTCTCGCCTGTTGACAGCTAGAGATAGGCACCAGCCCCCCCACGACCCCTGGAGGAATAAGCGGTTCAGAAAATGGATGGATGGTTTAGTGGGTTTTATAATTATGAAATTATAAATTATGAATTATGAAAATGTATATTTGACAACTAACCATCATATGTAGATGTTTTGCTTGGAGGATAAACCATGATAAAAAAATCTTGTTTAATTAAGTTTTTTTTTTGCTATGATCACACTAGATCACACACTGAAGGAGTGGTTGCGCCTTTTTAATGATTTGATTAAAACTGAATACTGAGTAGAGCTTAAATCCACCTCGCATATCATTGTATACCTTAAAAGGCCAAAAAAATGATTTTGTTATATAATGTTTCTGAAAAAAGTTTATTAGAAGAAACTAATTTATTCGAACATTAAACATGTTTATTAGCTCAAATATTCTCTAATGTCAATTAGCACCAAAATTATAAAATGAAGAACAACAAAACATTGTCTGACAAGACTAAAAACAAACACACAGCCTGCTGAGAACAACCCACATGTGTGCAGTGCATGTTCATGCCCTCCTACCGATAGCTGGAGAAACATACAGCGTAAAACTGACAGATTCCTCGCTGTGCCATCCTACAAGCGGACTCAAAGGGAGATGCTTATGATGTCAGCCTTGGCTTTGACAGTGACAATATCAAATAAAAATATTCCATTAATGTGGCACAATGTGACTAACACGAAACCCAAAACCAAAAGACAAGAAGGATTATACAGTAATTACAGCTGCAGCGGATGGGGAGAGCTGCACCTGCTTTTATAAAGTAGAAAAAATTACATAGCTAAAAGTCTCTAATCCTCAAAGGTCAAAATATGAAATAATTCATTTATTTCCATAAAATGTGTTATTTCTAAAATTCAATGTAATTATTCTTGTAAAAGTTGTGTTGATAATCAATTATGTTGATAAATCCAATCCTAATACAACCCCAAATCAGAAAAAGTTGGGACCGTATGGAAAACGCAGATATAAAAAGAACGTTCTTGTTTCTAAATTTAATTTGACTTGTATTTCAATATGGAAACAAAAATGTTTCATTTTTTGTCTGTTCAACTTAATCTCATTAGTAATATATATCCTTTCCTGTCGTTCAGACATGCAACAAATTCCAAAAAAAGGTTGGGACAGGAGCAGATTATGGGAAGTAATCAAGTAAATTGGTTAAATAATGATGTGATTTGAAACAGGTGATGCCAAGAGGTGATTGTAATTATGATGGGATACAAAAGCAGCATCCAAGTAAGTTCTAGTCCATTAGAATCAAAGATTGGCCAAGGATCTTCAGTTTCCCAACAAATACATAATTTTTTTTTAATATTTAAAAACAATGTTCCTCAAAGAAAGATAGGAAGAGATGTGGATATTTTAATTTCAAGAGTGTATAAGTAAATATAGTAAAGATTCAAGGAATCTGGAGGAAATTCTTGCATAAAGGACAAGGGCGCAAGTAATTTCCAGATGGCACTGTGTCAACAATCTTCAATCATCTTTAAGCGATATCACCAGAAGGGCTCAGGAGTACTTTGGTAAAAACGTTGTATCCACAAATGTCAGTTAAAACTGTACTGTGCCAAAAGGAAGCCCTATGTTAACAGTGTCCAGAAGTGCCGTCAACTTCTCGGGGCTCAGAGGCATCAAGGATGGAACATCACACAGTGGAAATTTGTACTGTGGTCAGATGAATCAATATTTCAGGTATTTTTGGGGAGAAACAGATGAAGTGTGCTCTGGACTAAAGAAGAAAAGGATCTTCCAGATGGTTACCAGCAAGAAGTCCAAAAGTCAGGGTCTGTCATGGTATGGGGATGTGTAAGGCCCTGCCCACACGTAGCCGGGTATCTCATAAAACGGAGAAATTTTCTACGGTTTGGCCTGTCGTAAACCAATATTTTCAGCACCAAAAACTAATATTTTTTAAAACTCCAGCCAAAGTGGAGATTTGAGTTTTCTCCGTTTTCAGTATCTGCATGTGGACGGCCAAAAACTGAGTTTTAAAAACCGCAACGTCAATATCCGTGACAAAAAAGGCTCAGACATCACTTGTGCGACCTGTGTTTACTCTCAAAAACGGCATTTATGCCCTCAGAGCTGTGTTGGTATCAACCATTGTTAAAGCGTGTTTTGTTTGTTTGCTTTTACAAGCTGTATGACTGAAAGTTATACTGAGTGGATAGGAATTTGGAAAACTACTGCCCCCTACAGGTTTGCCATGTCTATGAATGTGCTGAAAAACGCTTTTATCCGGCAATGTGTGGATGGAGGTTGTTTTTTTTTAAGGAGAGGAGGAAAATCTTTGTTTGAAAAAAACCCGGCTACGTGTGGACATGGTGTCAGTATCCTTGGCAGAAGTGAACATTTCTTTTATAAGAGAAATGTATGTCTGATGAAAATGATTTATAGTATGACCAATATTTTGTTTCGAAGATTCATAGAATCAACTAAAGCATTTTACAAGATTATGTTAACATGGTGTAGAATTAAAAGTTATCAAATAATTCTGTGCATGTTCAAAACAGAGACAAGGAACCAATTTCCAGTTCTTAACATTTATTTTGAACAGATTAACAGATATGCGGGTTTTACAGAGAAAACAAAGATAATTCTCTGGGGCAGATTTGAAGAATCTGACCATTGAATGATTTTCATGTCAAAACTTTTATAGACAACCGGGCCTCTAGGCGTTTCTAATCTCTCCAATCAGAACATTTTCAAACAGTGTCTGAGCCATGATTTGCTGTCAGAGAATCCTGGAGTCAGAAGATGAGTCGTCTCTGTTCTGGGTCAAAGGTTCATTATAAAGATTTATGGTTAAATGGCTATCTGCTTCTCTAACACTTTTCTCCCAGTTTCTTATCTAAACATCCTGCTTTTACAACATGCCATAAACTTTAGCCAAAAGTTTTATGACTTAAAAGCTTAGCCCCATAAACAATACTGGCAAACATATCTTTACCATCATGCAAGCTAATTAAAACAGACTTTTACTTTCTGAATACTAACTAAAGATTATATAAACATATTTAATACGAGACTGTTATATAAAGTAGCCCCAAAAAATATGAGTCACGACAATGGTTAAAATTTTGTAATACTTATCTACAAGCATCTTGCTTTGATAACTAAACGGATCACCTAAAATTGAAATTGAAGAAAATCTGAAGGGCTGTGGGGTCTGACCTTTTAGACATCTTACCAAAAGCTGAGTAGTTTTTTGTTTTTTTTATGCTTCACCAAGGTAGCTGTCGACTGGAATGCCAGACAGTGACTGTGACAGAGAAAAAAATGACAGGACAGGAAAGCTTATTCCCATCTGCTTTGCCTGAAGGACTTCACTGGGCACTGAACAGAACTGAGTAATGCTTCTTTTGATTCCCATATAAATATCTATTGTTACCTAATTTAAATTAAAGTACATGTGATCAAGTGAAATTACTACACTGGGAAAAATATATAGAAATACAGAGATTCTCAAGAATGTTAAGCTCTTAGGACATCACCAAAGGGTTTCGGTTTGAATCTTGGGAAGAACATTACCTTTTTAACATTAAATTTTCTAATGTACTGCTTTCTTTAGCTTTTCAGCTTTGACATTGGAATTAAAACTCTTTTGAATATATCCACTCCAGGGATTTCTCAATGAGGACATTTTGTGGCCTGATCCAGGTTATTTAAGGTTCGTTACATCAGGTAAAATAAGCATTGGAAATATCAATATTTCTCTCAGTCTAGCAGATTTACTTTCTTTTCAATTAGGAGATTTTTGAATGTCCGTATCATTAATGTCCCAGTACATTTGCCAATTCTGCCAATACTAAATTACTAAATGCTGTATGATAGCCCACAAAATCACGTTCACTTTTGGTAGGGGAAAATATGTAGAACCCATTTTATTCCAGATGTAGAGAGGCAGCACGTGCAATGCAATCCAAAGAGTTCAGCTTTGCACTTATCTGACCAGACCATAAGCTCACTGCACGTGCTATTTGGTTCTTGGACACCCACTGTGGGTAACTCCTGGTTAAACTCTGAACTCACTCAATTAATATGTTCCTCAGGCTGTATTAGCAAATTTTCTTGATAGCTAATTTCCCAATTCAAGTTTCTTCAGAACAGTAAAGATATATTTGAGGTCAAGTATACAGTTAAGCATAGTCCCGCAAGTTTCGTTTTTTGCAACAGTGAGACCATGCTAACATGTTTATTGATGATGGGCAGGTATAGAATCCCAAATCATTTTCAGGACAAAAAAATCGACTCCGTTATTTAATTTTACATTGAGCTACAAAGATGTTGCAGGATGCTGGATTATGGAACCTACAAGCAAAACTAAAAGCTTTGTGCATTGTCTGATTTATTTTAGGTAACAGTTATTTGAGCAGTAACAGACCATTCCAAACCCCTTTCTCAGATGCCCAGCTGACCCTTACATAGGAAGATAAAAAAGAACAATGCAGTGACATCACAGAAAAAAAATGACACAACACAACACTGAATGCCAACCTCTAAATCCAGTTTACATGGATATTTCAGATGGATACACATCAAAAGTGACAGACAGATTTTAAACACAAAAGTACTGGATGTACCACAAACTCCACTTCATTTAATCATATTTAAATCCTCATAACATACATTTTTCAAAATGGCAGTAAACTTGGCATGACAGGAATTTCTATGACTCCATCTTAAGTTGACTAATAGGTGACAGCATAGCATGTGTTGTAATTTCTGAACTATTCTTTCCACTGTTGGTTCCCTGAGTGCATCAATTAATCTCAATATGTTTGGAAATGATTGAATGTTTGTGTTGCTCAGTGGAACAATTGCACTCCCTACTAAATCAGGTGTGCTGAAGAAGCCGTTTTGATCATGAATAAGTTATATTTTAGGGGAATATTTAAAGAACTATTTTCCAAAACGCGATAAACGCCATAAAAAAAGGGTTTGTCATGGAATTTTGCTGTGTAATGAACTTAGTCACTGCTCCATCAAAGTTTCTTGCCAAATCGCTATATTTCCTTGTTAAAATGTAGGTACAAGATGCCGTTTTATTTTGTATTTTTTTACAAACCACCATAAGCGCCAAACCTATTTTTTGTTTAAACGCGATATATCCTCTTAACTAATCAGAATTCAGTGAACGTTCCATTGATTCCATCCACTGCGAGCAGGGCACGCAGTGGGCTGACCTGAAACCTGAGGTACTTCCGAAACAGACCCCTGTTAAGGCTGCAAAAAAATAGTGATGTTCTGGCACTAGGAGCAAAAGGTGTGTCTGATCCTCCCTATTTTCTCAAGAGACTCCCGAATTTCAGTTACCCTCCCGAAAATCTCCCAGAGCAGAACATTCTCCCGAATTTCTCCAGATATCTGACAGCGTCCCATTTCATGTACACACCCCATGTCTTATGTGAGAGGGATGAAGAATAAAATGTTACATTTTTATTTTGCCAAGGAAGGTTCCCTCATTTTAGTCATGAAAAACCCGTCACTTGTTGTTGAAATTCGCCGTTTTGATTCGAAAATAGGTTAACTACGTGATTCGTACGTCTGATGAGGGAAACAATCCGCTGTAATTAGTGACACAAAAGCCGCAAGTATTCAGAACAGTCTTTATGTGAGTGACAAAAGTTGTAGTTTAAGCTACTTTTTAAATCTTCCGAGATATTTAGGATTAAAAACTGTTTGAACCAACCTCAAGTCTAGTATTCTTTCCTTTTGGCTGTGTGATGGTAACTTGGTAAGTGTTATGATGGTAAGTGGATAAAGGCTTTTTCTTCCAGCTCTTTGAGCCCGATCATGCTTGTGTTTCGGCAGAAAACAAAGTTACTGTAAAATCAACAAACTCAATGCTGCGCTGCTACCAAAGTAAGAAAAAATACTTTTCCCGACACAGAGACTCCTATGAGTTTTTAGAATGATTAATAATCCAGTATTCCTGCTGATGGGAATGGGCATATTCAGGAGGTTAATAAAGAGGGGCTAAAAGGGGGCCAGGGTGGGTCTGGGACTGTTGCACCATGGCCCTTTTCGATGTCTCCCTAATTCTGAGGCATCAAGGTTGGCAAGTATGCGGACAATACAGGCCTGGGTGATAAAGTGTGATCCATCCTAGTGAAGCTCTCTCTCTGAAAATGGATGGATTTATAGCTTTTTGAGGAAAGAATTGAATTAACTTTGAATTTATCATCAACAATATTGTTGTTTGATTTAATAATTATTGTTCAAAATGTTCTAACTGAGGCAAAGATTTATTTTACCAGGATAAAAGGAATATTCACAAAATGTGTGGGTCTAGGTAAAAAAAAATAATTTTCCTTAAAACTACTGGAATGGATTTAAAGTGTTTTGGAAAAGAGCTCTTCATTTGTATTGTTTGGGTTTGACTATGTCCAATGACAGATGCATTCCAAGAAGACTTCAATTAACACTTTTATTACAATAGATACTAAAAAAATGTTATCATCCATAAACCTTATCCTAATGTTGACTTACTGCTTTTGATGTGAGTTCCTGTTTATTTGATTCATAACATAATGTATTTTCATCTATATCTACAAAAATAGATAATAGATAATAAAATAATAAAATAGATAGTTGTTTCCCTGCTTCCTAAACTTAGTGCTTTGCTATGAATGTCATTAAAAATGTAATGATCACTGCTGCAGCTGCTTTCTGTTCTCTTCTATTGGGATATGGGGAATGCCTGAGCTAAACGAGTTCAATAGTTATCACATATCCATCCGCTGCCCATACCCATTTATCCATACGGGGTCGCAGGGGGCTGCCTCCGTGGACAGGAAATGAGTTGGGCTTTGTTGATTCTTTCACACAAATCATTTTTATACCGAGATAGTTACTCATCACTGCAGATGCTGTCAGAAAGAATTAAGATCTTGGTCTGGTATACTCAAAAAAAAAAAAAAATGATTGGCTAATATCAGCAGCAAGTGAATTTTATTTTATTAATTTTATTGGTTGCCAGGAACATCTTGGTTTGGACAGACGAAAAACAACAATATTCGGTTCAATTTATGCACTTTCCAAGGTGGTAACTCTCCACAAACTATCAAAAAACTGTAGGTCCTGGCAATGTTACCAACATCAGTTAAAAAAAAAAAAACATCACACCACCAGCACATCTATAAGAAAATATCTAATTGTTTTAGTTGGCAAAAAAATGGCAGATTCTCAAAAGAAATCCTATGTATGTGAGCAACATAACAACCACATTATCAATTATTTTGGGTTTGAGAAATAAATGACACTATATTACAACGGGAAGCAAGACCTGTTCCAGTTATGGCTGTGGGACTTTATTGGATATTCAGTGAGTTCAAGAGAGGAAAAACACAAACTACATCCAAAAACATCAATGTATTTTACAAATATTTTCTGTGATAAAAACAAAGTAATGCACACACGTAGAGCAGCAAGGAAATAGTTTTATCTTATTTTACAAGCAAAAATATGAAAATGTCTGTGTGCATACGTATACTAAAACTTTTTAATCTGATTACCCTAACATAAGATTTAGTGCAGCCACTTTCCTTCAGAAATTAAGATTATAATCCCATAAATGTAATTTAATCTCACCTGTTCCGTTTCAGGCCTCAGAGCTTTGTTGGTGAACATAAGGGAACAAACATCATTGTGAAGCTGATTAGAGGAGGACAGTTTATAAATTTTCTTTCTTATGTCAAGTAAGAAAAAAAAGAGTGATTCCTTAGATTAAGAATAAGCTATATCTAGCAATGTTTTTTAAGACACAACATTGCAGTCCTCATGCCTTAAGGTGCCACGTTCATCTGTTTAAACAAGTATATGTGCATAATACGTGCAATTTAATCTCAGTATTAAATTACAGAGTTGGACTTAATTTACCAATTATGCCCATTTTCAACTAGGGTGAGGAAGGCCGGACCAGGGGGGGGGCACGTATTTAGCTCGATTCCATTACCTTTTTTCTGGGCTGAGTCAACCCTTTTTTTGGACTACCTCTCACTTGGTCTGAAGCAGCCTGAGACGACCCAACACACCTACCTATAGACTGATTAATCTGGTAAAATTATGTCACACACTCCTAGTGAGTAATGGTAGGTACTGATTAGCCTAGTGGGGTTAGATTGAAGTGATGTCATCCTGAATGGCGAAGCATGGCTCCCAGTGAGCTCAGAACGTTGCTGGGGGAAACTAAAAATATTCAAGTGCTAATATCGGGCTGTGAATGACCACAATGGCTGGTGTGGTGTAGACTGCAAGCGCTGGAAGGGCTTTGCAGACATGAACAGCATTTATGGTGAAAGGCCGGTGAGTAACGACAGAGAGAGTGGGTTAGAAACTGGCTCCAGCATCGCTATCTGTAATGTTAGAAAAAGGTGATTCATGACTGATGATTATGCTGGCCCGCCCATATCCTCCCTCACAGGCACGTTCCGAAGATGGCAATGGAAACCATCCAGGCAGTTTGGTCTGGGCTGACCCAACTAAGCCAACCCTTTTGGAAAGGGAGAATTAGGTGATTTCTACATCCAATTAGTTGTACTGAATTTCAATCGGCTATCAAAAAAGAGAGGGGTAAAAACAAATTTTACAGTTTTTTTTCTTACCAAATTTTAAAATTATTTTCCTTCCCCTTCACAATTATGCTCTGCTTTGTGGTTTGCGTATCACGTGAAAGCCAAGTGAAATGCATTAAAGTTTGTGGCTGTAATATGACAAAAAGGATAACACAAGTTGAAATGCATTTGTAAGGCCAACCCATATGTGGGTTCGCACATCCTAAGAATTTAGCGTACAAACTCCTGGTTTAATGAAACACCATTTAAAAAAGTCCATCCTCAAATGAGTTTCATTTACATACTGACATAATAAAAGCATATTTGATGCTGTCATACAGTACATAACTCCTAAGCAGTC
Source organism: Apricaphanius iberus (assembly GCA_028564705.1). NCBI lineage: Eukaryota > Metazoa > Chordata > Actinopteri > Cyprinodontiformes > Aphaniidae > Apricaphanius > Apricaphanius iberus. The sequence continues at coordinate 538,716 of JAPXFQ010001616.1, forward strand.
CATAGCAGTTATATACGTTGAGGTAAAGGACATGAAGTGCAAGATAAAGGCAAATACACTGAGAAACTGAGTTCATTTATACACTATAAGTCATAGGTATCTAATTTTTCACCCATTCTTATCAAACAAAATCATCCCTAAAGGATATGCTAAAATGATATGGCTTATGCTACAGCAACACCTGAAGGTAGGTGTTGCTGCAGCCAATTATCACATGTTTACTTTGTTAAGGGCTGCCAGGCTAAATTTAGCAAATCAAATGCATGTAAAATTTTAGATAGAGGTTGCTTTCTTGAAATTGAATAGGTGCAAAAATGTGATACTTTTTTTCCGAAACTCGGCACCAATCCAATGCAAACAACTATAGCTGGAAGAATGCACACATTTGTCTTAAATTATTAGCAATCGACACTATCTCTCTGCCCTTCCTCAAAAATCCTCTCAGTTGAGGAAGGAGCACTCTTTACCTCTTTAGTAATCTCAACGGCTTCCTCTTGTCTCCTTCTAATTCTGCTCAGGTGGTTGAAAGATCATGACTTGGTATTTTAACATGCCTTCTCTGGGAGGGTTATTGGCTTCTCATGCAAGTATTCCCCATGGTGCGATTCAAAATCACACTCATAAAATCAGCAACAACTAAGGTGGATTGCATCAACACTTACTCCCTATGAAAGACCCATCGGGCACGCAGATGTTTCATTAAAAATGGTTGGATTGAAGAGCATGCTTGTGGGAAGAGAGACACATTTTTCACTCAGGCAGATGGATAGCAGCTAGAACAAATCGTCTGAATGGATATCACTTTTCAAAGTTTCAATGGGGTACTGGCCAAGGAACCTGGGAGAAACCTTCTTGGAGTAGGCTTTAATCGGGAAGTCTTTAGGGGAGAGCCAAACCTGTTGATTGAGGTGGTATTCTGGTGCAGGGAGTCGTTTGCGGTCAGCGACTTTCTTGTTTTGTGGTTTGTTGCAGGGCTTCTTGAGGTTGGGTCAAGATGCGGCGAAGGGAACGGAGGTGAGCACGGAATGAGGGGACAACAGACTCAGGGAGGGAGCAGTGAAGGCTGATAACCCAGAGAGATCGTGAAAAGTGACAGTCCAGTGGCAGATGAGAAGTGAGAAATGTGTGAATACTCGATCCAAGGAAGATGTGATAGGCAAAGACGCCATGAAAAGTTTTTACCCCCTGCTGTCGTAGAGCAACAATAAAACAATAGAGTGGAGTGGAAAAGCGGAGTACTATGAACAGAAAACGTCTGCGTCAATATGTCTGCGTCTGAGTGCAAATTCGCGGTCAGAGAAGTATAAACTAGGCCGGATCTCTCTGAGCAGGAGTAGTTCTTCATGGCGGCTCTTCAGAGGGCTTCTCCCTCAGCTTCAACCAGCTTTGAGCTTGATAACTTTGCCTGAAATACAGCTAAGCTAAGATAGGAAAGGAAAATGTTACCATAGCAACGCTTATGCACACTTGACCTGCTAAATCTCTTACAGAGTAATGTGAGGTTACAGACATATGTACATTCTTTATGTCTTGTTAGAAATCACATTTTTTAAAGTAAGCATGAGCTCTGCTAATGTTGAAACATGCAGATGCCCAGATCACACAGCATCCACGTTTTGACCTGTGTTGTAGAAACTAAAATCAACTAAAGTTAGATAAACCTATTTCCAAACCAACTACTTCTTCCAATTTTATCTATAAAAGTATAGACTTTTTACAGCATTTGAATCCCGATTTCATGAATCATAAAGATACTGCTACGGGCAGTACTTTTGAGTTTTTCTTATTAAACTTTTTGTCATATGTTTTAGGGGCCAAAAAGAAGACAGCTTCTTCTAGAAGAAATGCTCACCTCTTCACTGGTCTATCCCTGCAACACGATGTGTGCTTGCAGCAGAGAGCATATAGACCGCATGAATTAAATTTTTTACTGGCAAACAGAAAACAGAATTCTCAGTATTTTAGCACAATAGTAATTAATTATGTCACAGCCAAAGAATTGATACATATGTCGGCCAACCCCTACAGCCCCTTTTTTTGTGCCAAAGACGCATCATGGATCTATGCACATTATTCCTCCTCTCTTTAACCGTGGTGCAGCGCGTATTAGCGGCCGCAAACTCCTCATTTGAATACTGCTGCTTGCGCCTGTTATAGAAATGCTCACGCAATCTTTGTAAATCACTCTCAAATTAAGGACAACACACTCGGGCAAATTTTGTAGCGCTGCACGCAATTTTGCAGTCATTATCAGGAATTTTGATGAATCAGGCCCTATGTTTGATAATACTAATTTAGGATGTTTGATGATGGATCCTTCTGACAGATCATTAATTTGATATTTATTTTAATATTTGGTTAATAAGTTTTTTTTTCTTATGGTTATAAGTACTGGAATACTACTTTCAGGGTGGCCAGATGATTTCTGGGAGATGATGGTAGTATAATTATTGTCTGGTCCCCTTCTATATCAGATATCTGTTATTGCCAGTTGTGGTAGAGGTGAGATACATCTAACAGTAGTCCCATGGACCTCAAGTTTTGGCGTTAGTTGTGTCCCGATTCTAATTTATTCCTTCACTCTGTTTGATACGTTTTTAAAGGGAGGATCATTTGGTGTTGATGAATCGGATGAGGTTGAAGAAAGCTGTACTTAGTACTGTACATCTCTGCTTGCTACTGGTGCGGTCATAGAAGAAGTGGGATGTCGGCCATGAAGCTTGGTGTGTTGGAGCAAGTGTTTGTTCCCTGGTAGTCTCTGCGGGCCATGCGTCAAGGTCATCCTTTGGGTTCTTTATTAAGGGTTTTGGGACATCCAGAGCTTTTTCATTAAACACTCAGACAAGCTCATTAATGCAAACAGGCCTGTGATATCTAACAGGATGACAACTTTTAAAGGCTACCCCCCCCCAAAAAAAAAAAAAAAAACTCTGTACTGAATTCATACAGGTTTTCTTATGGTACAACTACAAAATATGTATTTCATAGGATTTTATATGGTGGAGCAACAAAAGCATTATTTAGTTACAATGTTTTGCAGTGATAACAGGATAAAATCACAGTTGAAGTGCTTCATCACTTTGTAAATATCGTGCCAGGACTGTTTTGTGGGGTTGTAAAAAGGTCAAGCTTGGCTGCACTCTAGAATGAAGCCTCAAGGTATGTGCTTATTTGTAACTGTGGCTGACACACTGCTATCACCCCCTGTACTGGTGACAGTGGAAACGGGTGCCATTTATCATGGGTATGCAAATTCACCTTCTTTTTTATATTATCTCAGGCATTATGACAGTTGGAAGAGAAACACAAAATCATTGAACAGAGCAACGTAACAATTTAGCATGGTAATCTGTGTGCCATGATCACTAACTGGTGTTTTTGTATTTCCCTATGCAAATACAGTGGCTGTGTTAACAGTTATCACACCCCTGTGTTCAATTAATGAAACCATTTGCATTTTAATAGGCAATTGAAATAGACTTAGCTAAATAAAGAGCTAAAAGAAAATAGCTATTACCCATTTGACCTCTCAATCTAAAATGTATGACAAGGAGGAGATTCATCTGGTGCTGTAACTGACAGGTGCATAACCATCTGTTCTTGAGTTCACCTCAGTACCGAAAGATCATAACAAACGTAAAGCACAATCGTCATCCATCAAATCAGCTTGGTTATATGCCCTACAGATTTTTCTTGATGTTTGAAATCTGACAGAATATGTCCATATTTGTAAAACAAAATGCCTGACCAACTCTGAAAGGAACCATGGCTTGAAAACAAAAGAAAACAACAACTTTGTTGGATCGATGTAATTAATTTATTGACTTGGGGTCTAGACAAAAATGAAAGATGGACAGAGAAAATCAAGGTAACCCCTTTTGACAACCTGTTTATGAGGTGTCAGTTTGGATTTGGATCAAGGCTTGTAGGGCTCCACAAGGGCAAGTGTTAACTGATTTTTAGTGGCTCCCGCTGGCTGCATGCTGACCAGCTGGACAGACATACGGCTCCTTTTCTTGTAGTTTACAGTCATCAGGGTTCAAAGACAAAATAAAAACCTGGGTAGAAAATGGTAAATTTTGAACCCAATGTTCTGGTTTAAACTATATAAATGTACTTGAAATTGCTGTTAAAAATGTTGCTTTTTCCTGACAATCTCAAAGTATACCACAGTAGATATAATGTAAATTTGACTCTTAAAAAATGCCAACATTTAGAATTTCTGAAACTCTTTTTGTTTTCATTCAACTGACATAAATTAGTTTGAGCTAATGCAGATATGTGTCTGTCAGCTTTTTAAAAGAAAAATGTTCTTAGATAAAATTGTATATAAAATGGTATACAGTGACATATTTGTTTTTGAACTTTTTCAGATTTGTTCATGGTATAGCTACAAGACTTTATGGGCTTCATTTATCGATATCCAAAATAAAGATCAGGAAGTTTAGTAACCACTCGCATGGAAACTAATGGAGCTCCAAATAAATAAACAAATAAGCAGCAAGTGGAGTCCTATTGAGCGTGTTATAAGTTACGATGCATCTTTGGGAAAAAAGGGCACATTTTGAGATAACTATCAGGTTCATGGCCATCTGTGTTTTAATTACTATTAGGTTAGAATGTGTGTGAATGATATTTTTCGTATGTCAGTAATAAACTAATGTTAAAATATTGTGGTGCAAAGTAAATACATGCCTTTCATAGGTGGTAAAAATATGCACAATAATAGCCAGCGCAAACAGTTTCATAGTTGATAAATTGCAATGCGCGTGGAATGCCTAACTATTTGGATGTTCTTCTCCCAATATTTTGTGCCTTCTGACAAACGCCCACACTGCATATTCACCAAGGGAAAAGGCGCTAAATGGATTGCATACATTTGCTGTGGGTTTGACAGGCGCAGTGCTCTGTGAGGGCATATGGATCTGCATAGTCTAGTCAAAGTTAAGACCTAAAAACACCAAAATGTAATCGTAAATCATGTTTATAACAACTTTTGAAAGTCATTGTATCTGTTCTTAACCACAGATGGTAATATATCCGCAGTAATTAACATTGCTTTATCTTGAAATATAATTTGCTTCTCTCTTGTTCTGCTTCTCACTACCAGATGCACATTGTTATACTATTGTAATAGTAAAAATATTTTCAGAATCTTTGCGCATAAATAATAAATGCCAAAAAAAACCACTATATATTATAATGTATCTTTTAGCTTGAATAAGCTGTCAGTGCCAAATTTTAAAATGACTGTGCTATTTAAGAAGAACAACCACTCTATGGTTTACCTGTTAATTCAACCCTGACACAATTAATTTGAAAAAAAAATCAGCCTCATTCATTTTTTTTCATGACCTTAACTAAAATATCAATCTTGTGATAGATTGGGAAGTTTAAATTTATATACTGTGGTTTTTAAGTATGATAGACAGGAATTTTTATTTCTATCGTTGGACTCTCCCATACCCATTTCTCTCAGATACCTTAAGGACAATGGTACAGCAAAGTTAGGGCGGAGCAACTGGCATCACACAACACATACCACTGATTGGCAGACAGAAAAACTAGTTTATTATGTTTGTTGTCGCACTTATATAATGCCACTTAGGTATTTGGGCCTTACCCTATCTGCCCATTGAGTTTTTATAGGTGCAAAGATAATTTCTACTGCAGCTATCACTAAGTTTTATATTAAATTAACTCATGTTGGACTTTTCCCTCTCAGAATTTAAACTTTTAACCCCATTTCTGTTCATCTTTCAAACTAAAAAGAGCAAATATTTTTTTTATTTACTCGCATAATACAACATATTAAAAGTCTACCAATGCTGCTGTTTCAAAATGCCTGTCATTATGGAGGTACTTGGAAAAATTGTTAATGAATGATATGGTATTTGCTATAAAAAGTCTGAGAAACATTGTCTTACAGTGTACAATCCTCATGTACATTCTGAATCAGTCCTCTGTTTAGTACAGTAACAAGTAATTAAACAGCATACTGCTGTAAAAATAAGAAGAAAAGTTTATTTGAATGAATAAGGCCAAATATGGTCTAACATTTCAGGGATGACAAGTTTCTTTTGTAAGTCTTAAGAAAAGCTTGCTATACCAAATATGATAGATACAGTATGTGATAGAGAACAATGGTCAAGGTAAACATATTGCTACCTGTCATTTCTTAATGCAAATATGCTAGGATTTATACTGTCATTTGTATAAAGTGATGTCTCCTTAGAAACTCGTAAAGTGGAAGTAAGTACCATGAGGCAGGCATCCTAACAGCTCTATGTATGTCAGCAGAGATTTATTCATCACACAAAAACAACATCCTTCTCTCACTCACGCAATTCCCTGGAAAAAAGCAATTCTCTTGAAGGTCCCTTCCACCGTCTTTTGGGTCTTTTCCTAAACTTGAGTCATGACTCACCAGGTTTCCAAGGGGACAATGCAATGCACCTATTAATATTCTAGCGCTTTGCCGATGCCTTTCTTGTGTTTTATGTTTGCTGCTGTGCCTCCCAATTCTTTTAATACTTTATCCTCCCTCTCCTCTCATCTCTCATTTTGCCTTCTTTTAGTTACACATGCAAAGTCAGCTGGATTTTCAGTACTTTTAAACGAAAGCCTGCTTTATTCTTTGTGACACATCATTTATTTTTGTTTTTGTGGAGTTGCACAATTGCTGATGCTCTACTTCAGGGCCAGCTACCTAGCACTGTAACACTGGGAGCAGCAAGCTCGTAACGTACCATGTGTAGACTTAATTAAAGTTTTAATTAAATCTCAATTTAAGTCTTGTGTAAGTTAGAGTGATGAAGAGATCAAGCTCTACGTGCTGGCTAACACTTGTGTAACAGACTGGAATTCTTTAGCTCTATCAAAGGGCTTGTTTATATCAGACATTCAGATAAATACCTTTGTTGTGTTTTTCCTGCTAGTTCTGATATGAGAAAAAAAAAGCGATCTGGTTTCTGTTATAGAACTTTGTATAGAATCCTTACTAAAACTGTTCTTGAGCTCGGGGGGGGAATTAGTTAACCAAAAACATTTTTCAGTCTATAAAAACTGTTAGTATGCACAGCTGTGTGCAATTTCTGCTTCATAAATCACACTTTGATTTTAGATCATATCCCACCGTAATACACCCACTTTCTGCTATAAAATCAATGTAAAGAGCCTAGTGAATATTCTAAATTGACTTAAGGTGCCTGATTATGCGTTTTATTTCAATCAATCAATCAATAAATCAATGTTTATCTTTAGAGAAATTTACTCAGCCAAAGGGCAACCAATATGCTTCACAATAAAATAAAAAATATAGTTAGCAAAAACTGTGTAACAAGACAACAAGAGTAACCTACCGTGATTTCCGGACTTTAAGCCGCTACTTTTTTCCAATGTGATGAATCCTGCGGCCTAGACAAGGGTTTGTACTGTGGATTGTACTGGTTATGTCCTTCAACCTTAAGTGATATTGTGTGTTTAAGAGGCAGTCTCCAGCAGAAAATGCTGGAGACCAGAAAAAGGTGATCCAGGCAGCTTGCGCAAACAAATAAAGAAAAAGTGGAACAGACAGACATTACGAGAGCGACACTGAAAAATGAGTTTTCATGCACAAACCCTAATTTTTTAAACCAAACGAACAAATAGATATGCTTTTAAGTTAAAGTTAGCCAATCTGACTGTAAAAGGACGAAATGGAATGGTTTCACATATCCTTGGCAGCAATTAATCAATGGTGACACGTTGCAGACGCCAGCGTGAAGAACTGTCTTAAAAAAATAAGACTAAAAAACTGTTCAGAGGTAATAAAAGCATAAAGCATATGGCCCGAACTTGAAGGCTTTCTTGAAGATTGGCTGAACACAGAGAGAATTGCTGAGGTATTTACACCGCAATGAAATGTTAATAAGATCTGAGCTTCCCCCAACACCTTTCACTTTCCTGACAATCCACTCTACAGGAACCCTTACATATCGTAATTAAACATTAAACACCTGCCGTTTATAATCCGGTGCAGCTTGTATATGTACACGTTTGTGATTTTCCCCTAAAATTGTCTGGTGTGGTTAATAATCAGGTGTGCTTTAATAGTCTAGAAATTACGCTAAATAGATTCAAATCAAAAATAAAAACGTCAGTATGGGCGATAAAAGAACTAGGAACAGTAAATACGTTTGAATTATATGATAGGCAATTAAACCTTCACAGAAAAGGTATGTTTAAAAAAAAAATATCTGCACAAAACATTATATGCTGGTCAAAAAACGGAAGAGCTGCAAGTGACATAGGGTTGTTACAGTGACATACCTGACATAAAAAACATGGTGGAGGCAAAGAGGAAGATGGCATGCCGACTGGGATACATGGTTCCAGCGGGTCAGTCGATCTTACACCAGGCCTGGCTCAGCATATAGATCTGAAGGGACTTATTTGGGTAGACTAAATGGGCTTATCAGCCAGTTATCATCATTAGTAAGGAAATCTCTAAAACCTCAACCCATCTAGATGCTGTCAGTGGCGTGATCTTGAATGAGCACCAGTGCATTCATTGTCCAGCATTATGCAGGACTGTCATAGCAGTATTTATTTCTCTGCTACCACGATTAACACAGTAAATGCAATTGCTATATAATCTGAAGACGTACATATAAACCTACGATAAAATTATTCTTATATGCAACAAATTTTCATTCAGATTTCCATATTTATTTTCCTTTCAGAGACAGGGTTAAGGGTAGACAGCTGTGTACTCAAGCGTGTGTTCTCACAGTTGCTGTTGTTCCGCCACACTTTTTTACAAATCACAAAGTTTCTGTAGAAAGTCACCTACGCAATTTTCAGACCTCGTTTTGTGCGTGAGCAAGCTTTATAAATGAGAACCTTGATCTACAAGATGTGCTTACGTTTTTTAGATGTCCCATCTCGTCCATTACTCCAAGTCTGATAACCAGAACTTACACTGTTTCAAAATACTACTCACACTACTTCCTTCTCCTGTGAAACATTTGGTACGCTGTTAGATCAGAACATTCCTCCAGGCTGTTTTGGAGTCTCAACTAAAGCCAAGGAATCCTTATATTTTAGTTTTTTTGCCAGTATGGAGGTCAAAGGTGGAACACTGCAACATAAATGTTTCCTTGGGAGTTGTTTGGGTGTCTTGCTCCCAGGCTGTTCAACAGGGCAGATGACTGTTGACACAGAAATGCTTTATATTTGCTTTATAACAGCACCTGGGGTATGAAATAAGATATGCTTTCTCAGACAGGAATGGGAGAAAGATTATTTTGCATAATTCATAGCATAAATTATGCAAACACTAGTACATAACAATGAACGGCAATTCTTAGTGGCGTTCGTGACGGAATTGCACGTGCTAGTGGTGTAGCTTTTATTCTCTTTTGTGTGGGTTTTTTAGTTCACTGTTTGAAATCAAATTTTTCTATTTGTAGTGCATACGAACATGTCGTTTTTGACATTTTAGCCGACTTCAAAGGTCTCCTTCACTGAAAATGTATCATTAATCTTTTAAAAATACAATTAGTCACTCTGAGTTGTATAAGCATGCTGCATGTGAATATTTTTCTGAATATTTTTTCTCAAATTAAGTAAGAAAAATGCCTAGCTAGTACAGATGGAGGGCCTGATCAATCTGTGTAGCAAACACCCGTTTGCAACGCACATCACACAATGTTTGTTTTTTTGTAAAACTCTGCAAGATGCTATTTTATTCTTCATGGCTTGGACATTTTTTACATTTCTTTGTTAGTTTCCTGCTCTAAAATATGATAAATTTTGCACTTTAAATGAGATGATTATCACATTTTTGTGCTTCATTTGAAGGAGATCTTCAGTGTTAAGTGTTAGAAAAGGTGACTTCTTGTTTCAGGACATCAGTCTGTAGCTATAAGTCTCTTAGTAATTCTGCCAAGACTTAACTCTGGTTTATTTCAGAGTGTGTCATTTGAAGGTGTTTTTTACATTTGTCTTGGATTTTACCAAGGTTGGCTCTGGGGTAAAATAACATTTGATCCCTGAGATTTATACCTATCCTTAATCCTCTCTTCTTCACTCTTTGGACTCAAACTGCCTGTCCAACTCATGACAGTTTCATTTAGCAGCAACCGATAGTTGACAACAGGAATTGGCTTCTCTTGCTTCAGCGGTTTGTTTTCTTCCACATAAATGTCTAGTGCTAAGACATTTCCATTCTGTGGACATTGGTGGACTGTTTAAAAGTAAAGGTGAAACATCAGATTGTCCTTTTGGATCCCTCCAACCCATAAGTCTGGAATCGCTTATGACATGTTATCAGGCCTCAAATGATGTCTGTAATGTTGGATTAGTCCCTGAAATGGCCTTTCGCAAACAGAGGAGAGGAGGACTTTCATTGTGTGTAATGACAGATTCTATCTGCAGCCACTGCTGTGCCTTGCTGTGATGCAGCTCCGACTTCAAATTTTCATAAATATCTTATTATTGCTTGGGATATGCATGATGATGGGGAAGTAGTAGTTTATTTTACTGTCTGTGTGTTTCACAGACTTGTACGAAGTGGATACAACTGATCTTTGTGTTAATGCTGCTGATGTGTATATTGAGTCTGAATATATTGCATAAAAATTATCATTAGAATACTTTTTTATTTTTTACTATACTGTCAAATCTACAACTTACAATGGCATCTTGGACAACTTTTAATTCTCCATCAATTTTGTTCAGTTTAATAGCTTGTAATTCGGAAGAGATCATTGCCAACAGCAAGGACTTCTGTGATCCATTGAAGGACTTAGTTAAATTGGGGAACTAAAAACAGACAGACAAAAACATCTAAAGGCAAAGACATTCTCCTCTAAAACAAACAACTTTAAGTCAAAAAGTAAGTTAAAAAAAATCATGTGAAGAGATTAAAGTTGCTAATATCATAAATTGATTTTGCCCCAAAGATATTTCTTAGCTTTTGTTTTTAACACCTGCCGAAGGCAGTAAATTAACATTCGGAGACATATGCTTATTAACCTTGTTTCCATAGTGGAAAATTTGATTGAGGCAATGTAAGCAGAAACTTAAAAAGTCAGCCAATTTTATCTTCACCTCCAAGAAAAAAGTCTGCATGTCTTTTTACAATTACCCTCTCAGGTAAGTTGTCTGCAATGGTTCTAATATTAATTATATAGCTAAATGTGTATTTGTACTTCTGACATGCTATCAAGTAAAAAATAACTGATTTTGTATCTTCTTTGCTTTTGTCAGCCTATTGGAACATTCTTTCTCTCAGTAAAGCTTTTGGCTTAGAGTATTTTATCAGGGTTCCATATACTGATGATGGAAAACATAGTTTTTCTCAGATGGTAGCTGAAGAACATGCCTTCTTGCCAACTCTTTGTCTCTACATGGCATTGCTATGCATGTCTAGCCTTCTTTTAGTTACAGAGGTCATGCTTTGCCATTTAATCAAAAATGGCCTAAACATTTTTTTTTCTATCAGATTCCTAATGAGTCATCTGCAATATTAAGAGTTGCAGTTAGAAGTAGCAACCCTAGTTTTTTATGTGGCATTGATTTTCCCCAACTTTTTTTTATGCTTGCATTTAGAGAGTATTTGTGTTTGCATTCAGCTCTGGTATACATGGCAAAGCTTTAGTTCTTACATTACTACTGTGGCACTGCAGATAAAATCTGTTTGTATTAAACCATTGGTTGCAGAGATAGAGCCTAAGTTCATTCCAAATACATCTCAAACTACAAAGATTAGCCTAATAAGTGTAGCTTCTTCACAAACTACCAACGTTTTTGCAACAATAATTCTGCTGCTTTTCTTCATATGTCTTTATGCTGGTAAAAAAAAAGAAGTCCTTTCAACCTCTCTCTTTCTGTTTCTAGCTTGCACCTGACGCCTTGATGATGGACAAGAAACATTGATCATAAATCATGCCTGTCTTAATTTTTACTCTAATTATGTATCTTTCATCACTAACATAGTGACCTGTAAATTACATTGGGTGGCATCTGGGGTGGCCAATGCACCAATCTACCCCATAGGTGAATTTTGTTATTGATATTCAAGTGTTTGTCAATACATCTTGTAAAGAGCAAATGTTTGCTGAGTTCCTTATTTCTTATTTTTTCTGAATATCATAAATACAGAGCTACAAATAATATATATGTATATTTTAACTCAAATGTCACTTGCTTAGTAGTTCAGGATCAGATTTTTTTTCTGTTCAACCCCTTGTTGTTATTAACATTTAACAGTCACTAACCATGTTATTTCGGGCAAAAAAGCTTAGAAAAGTCATAACCCAGTCCTGCTGCTGCGCATAAGCAATTCAGGGGTAAATGAGTCAGAGTTTGTTGATTATAAATCTGCAAATATTAGAGCTTTTCTGCAGTAGCTACTAACATATTTTGGGCATTTTCAAGTAAATTTTTTTCATTTGTATTTACATGCATGTTATACACAAAACATTTTCTTTGACATGACATTTTTTTCATTCAGCTTTGAGTACCAGTCTGGTATCTGGTATCTGGTATATTATCTTTGGGTAAAATCTAAAAAAAAAATCTCCCAGCCAGAAGCTGGCAGGAAGACTGTTTCTTCAGGCTTATAGATTTTTCTTTAATATGTCTCTTTCCATTGCTGATCCTACCCGTTTTCCTCCTTCCTTCTTTATTTTCTTCACTGCTTTAGATTTGTTGAGATTGTTAGTACCTTTTAATGTCTAAAGGCAGGAGACTTTCAATAACCTCTGGAGTGTGATGTCTAAAATCTACACAGATATTTTCGAAGTTCACTTTAGTGAGGTATGGATCCTCTGTGGCATACAGAGTACAAAATCAGTGGGTTATTTCCCCTGAAAGCATGGGAACGCATGTCTGAGTTTACTGCCATTTTCCCCATCCATGTAGTAATTACTCCAAAAGTATTACACACAAAACAATTCAAGCAGTTCCACGACTTCTCCTCAAGTGTCAAATTGCACACTCGGAACCAATGAAGCACTCCATGATTGTGGGCACAGAAGCTGTTTTTCACACATAATTTAGAACAAACACCTGTAACTGCTTGACATCCAATCTTAAGACAAACACCTGAACAGCATAATGGAAACGTAACATGAATCCCATCATGAAATTTCCGTATTGAACATCATAATCTGCAATATAAACATTGTTTTGGGAGGTAAGTGATTGCTATATGATGTGATCCTCCCTCCCCAGACTTTCCTCATGGCGTTCCCAGCTCCGCTGCTCTTTTTATGGCATACCCGTGAGCTTGTTTTTGAGTCTGTGAAAGACATGTGCCAACATTAGACAACACTCATCACTTTCTCTGGGACCTATTCCCTGCCACACTGAAAGCTGATTATATAATTACCCATTCTCCCCCAAAGATGGGATGAGAGAGGCCTGTGCCTATGTGTGTGGATGAGGGCTAGAGTCTGTGTGAGAGAATTAATGAGTCCGAAAGAGGGGTGACTTGGCTTTAACAAAAAAGTTAAATATATGGAATCGGGCAAACAGGCAGCTGGTGACAAGGGACCAAATGTAATCGTATTTTATACCACTGGATATCTGAGATTGCAGGGAGAATGAGAGAAGGAAGAGAAAACAAAACTGGAGCTGCTGAGCATAATTTAATCATGCAATATATTAAACATCTGAGAGGAGTTGCTCTGTCACTTTTGAAACTGAGCATGGAACATCACTCCATCAGTGATACATTTACTTCAGTGATCAGATGAGGAAAATACTGACTGAAAGGCACTTTCAATTGATCATTGAAATTTTATATGGTAATTTTCACATAAATTATTAGAATACCAAACAAAGCAGTGCATAACTTTGAAGTGAAAAAAGAGTTATACATAGGTTTTAATAGTTTTTTGGGATAATTTATTTAGTAAAAGCAATTTTCAGCTTTCTGTGTCATCATGTTTTACTCTTTTATTATTGGCCTGTATTTAGCACTATATATTTTCTCATTAAGTCTGTCCGATTTCCCTTTTCCTGTCGAAAGGCATACCACAGCATGCTGCCACCATTATGTTTTACTGTGGGAATAATGTGTTTAGGTTGAGCCCCAGTGATAGTTTTAGAATTCTAATTATGTATAGATCTAATTAGAGCAGCATCTTTCAAATTCATGCTATGAAAGTTAAACATAAAACATGTATGCACAATTTAATTGTAAAACTGACAATCTACTATTATGGTATATTGCTTTGGTTGTTAGTCACTGGGTCAACCCTTTTGTCTTCTCCTATTTACTGGTAGATGGCACAAGTTATATTCCTGTATTGTGTATATATGTTATTGTTTAAAATTTATGCTTGATTTCATGTTGATGATTTATAGTACATTATGTCTGGTGTGGTATGGTGGCTATTGATGCACTAGCTCCAGCTTCAGTCCACTCCTTGTGAAGTTCCCAAACCTTTGAATGACCATTTCTTGACAATCCTCTCCAGGCCATGGTCACCCCTGCCGCTTGTGCACCTTTTTCTTCCACACACAAAACAAATAAAGATTGCAATATCTCACTTTGCATGTAATGAGTCTATATTGGGGGTGGAGCTGAACCTGAAAATGGCATTCGGAAAAGCTCAAATAACATATTTTTTACAAATATTTATTTCAAACAAATACTTTATGAAATATTTGTATTCGGAAGAAAGAAGAAATTATGATGTGATACCACAGAGGAAAAATGAGATGCTAGAAAGAAAAGTTCACCTAGCTCCTAGCTCTTGTACTTCATGATCTGAGGGTCAAGGCAGACATCCCACTCCCATTCACCAATGTCTTTATGATTGTTTGTGGACAATAACCACCAGACACTGAAAACAACATAACTCAAAGGATAACTAAGGTGCAAAGCTGAATTTGGAAGACAAACTATAACTTACAACGGAGAACTTCTACAATTAACACAAACAGATTATCCATAAGGCTTTGCAATGTTCAACCATCCCCCCATTTCAAAGACATTCCCGTTATATGTTCATTGCTATATTTATGGAATAAGATCAACCAATATTGCATAACCATAATTATTACAATGGATAAATACCGGTTACTTTGCACATCCCTTGTCTATATCATATTTTAGTTTGTATTTAATCATATAAGTCTCCTTTCTTTTTAGATAATGTTCTGCTAATGCAAGAAACTGAGATTTTTGTAAATGAGTAATCATTTGGTCACACTGTAAAAATAATCAGAATAAACCCACAATCCATTTTCACAGTAATTACATTGATAGCAGTAAAAACAATCTTTAATATCGTTTATATGAGCAAAAAAGGATATTTCAGTCAAGCAAAGAAATGTCAGGATTGCACAAATTAGAAGACAGATAAAATGAAGAATTGATCTGCACCTAATCAAAGCAGCTGAAAGTCGCAAAGAAAACAAATGCGATTCTTTGATGTACGCCTTCCGTTCTTTTTGCCAGCGTTATTGAGATTAAGGAAAATGAGATTGCTTTCATGTCTTTGCAAATATCTCCATGTTGGGAACTCGTTTTCTATTGGCACGAGATGTGATAAATAATAAATTGGCAGAGAAGTTTCCCATCTGTGAAGATGGCTATGAAGGCTCAATCTCAGAAGGGGAAAATCTTCAACCAGAAAGTCTTTGGAATACCAGCAGACTGTACTTTTCAGAGCATTAAGTCATAAAAAGAGGGGAAAACTGACATCAATTGTCGGTTAACAGAAAAAAGAAGCATTTATTGAATCAAAAAAGCAGTATTTTAGTTCACATATAAATGCAAATTGACCTTAAACACAATGTAAAGAAACACATTCCAAAAGTGTGTGTGTGTTTTTTTATTTATTTATTTTTTTCCATACAGGTATAAATCATGCAGTGAATTTTTTCATTGATATTTTTCATGCATTTTGTAGAAATATTTGGCTGTCAAAAAGATTTTGGATGTTAATAAGCTTGGGGAACCATGGTTACTGCTTTATTTTTCCACCAATGTATATTTCATCCGTAACGTGTATCAACACAATAATATTTTTACAAAGGCTTGCAATTACAGTCAACGTTTAGTAGGAACAAATCTACTTTCCTATTAGTTTTGGGCTCATAACAAAATAATGTTCTGTTTTATTATATTATATATTTATATTAAAAAAAAGTTTGTTGTTTTACAGACTTATTTTCTTGTTAGATATTTATAGCTGAGGTGAAATGTATTGATAGCATCATTACCCTTTCATTGAAAAACACATTTGTAATGTTATTTTCTGAAAACTGAGACTGACCATGAGTTAATTAGCTTGTATCTTTTTTCTCAATTAAATAGTGGTGGTGGTGGGGGACAAAAAGTCCTATTACTTCCATTTCCCTCATTTAACTAATTATTTTTGTTTACTTCTTTATTCTTGTGTCTATGGGATAAAGAAAACGCTCTCTAAAATCCTTTGTAATGTAGTGTCAGCTATCACTCCTGTAATACGGTTTTTGAACAGTTAAGTTTGTTGACAGCAGGCTACCTACCTTATCAGACTGATTAACTTGCTAATGTCAGCTTTTTACACTTCCGACTGGAGTGAAAAATAAGGGTTGACTAATCTGAGCAAATGCTATGTATTTGATCAGATTAGTGGATAAAAATGAAATGATCAACAATAACAGTTTTATTACACGAGTCAATATGTTACCTCATTTTACTACCAGAAGGAAAAGTTTTCAGCTCATTGTAATTGATTATTTTGTATTACTGCATTAAAACAACACATAATTGGCATTTTCTCTCATGTTATCATACAAGATTTTCATACCAGCCGATTGTTTGTTATCATTGCTGTACTAACATGCAGCAAATGGTTTGTGAATTTCATCTTCAGAAAACAGATTCTTGGTGTGTTGTGTGACAATGCTTTGGGGAGTGACTTGACAGACTGAAACATCTACTGCATCCATCAACACTCCTGACTTGACTTTGTGTCTGCATGGGTCTAATCATTGCAGTCTCCTGCCCTCACCCCACTCCATGTGCAGTGATGACTCATTCTGTTTGACTGGGACCTTCTCGTCACTCGGATTACAGCATTATACTGCCATGTAATCTACCCCTCCTTTGAAGAAACGGCGATCAAAAATATTTTCTGTTTGCACTATAAAGCTAGATTTTCTATTTTTACCTACCAACGAGCCTAAGTGTTATTCATGTGAAATACTCATTAATTAAAGCAAAACCTCAGTGACTTGGCAGGGTTTAGCAGTGTGCACTCTCTGATACAACAGTAATTGTTAAACCATCACAGAAGTATTTTTATCCACATCGGTGCTCTCTCTGAATTTATCTATGGATGAGGGCTGAAAGTTGGAATAATCATACATTTTGAGAATAGGGATTGTCGAAGTTCGCGTTTATTTCTGTGCACACACACCCCTCTCAAAATAAATGACAGCTTTAACTGAATATTTACAAAACAAATAAGCAGTTAAGTAGTGATTTGCTCTCAACAGAGTGGTATGCTGGTAGACTGATCAACTGCATCTGCTGTCGTTATAGCTACTTTCATGGAAGAGATGGCAGAAGGGAGTTTACTGGCTCTCTGCCATTATAATAATTACCTTATCAATAAAGGAGAAAAATCTTTTTAAGTACATATTGTAGACTTCACACACAAGGCTGAGAGGGTTAGCTCTGGAATTCACAGTAATCACTCACCAGGCCGAACTTCATTGGAGCAAAACTTAGAGTTCCTTTTATTTGTATTTTAAGGCTGGGGGTTCAAGTTAAAGAGTGAGAAAATAAAACTTGATTAGAGTCTTCTTCTCAGGGTGCTCCTTTTTGCTTCGTTTATTACTTCTGGAAAGAGGCAGTAAGAGGTGTCGGTTAGTTAATGGAGAATTCCCTTTACACCACGAAGACAAGTAAGCCTCCTGCTTTAGAGGGTAGTGTGATGGCTGGCCATTGTATGTTCCAAATGGGGCTGTCTTCTTCCTGCTTCTCTCCCACTGTGGCTTTTTTGGTTTCACTTTATGTGATTCCTGATTGGGCCAGCAGCCTGCAGCTGGGGCTGCCTGTCAGAGGGGAATGCTGCACACCTGTGTTAGAGCTGTCCTTGGTCCTGAACACCACTATTCCACCCAGACATTGTGCCCTCTTGATGGTACTCTCCATGGTACTGAAGGTGTCTGTGCTGCATTGTGATGGACTGTTTCCTTCCGGCCACCACATACCCCCTTTTCCAGCTCCAAACTCCTATTTGGAGCGCACACCCAAGCGCAGTCATGCCTCCTGGACATGGCATCAGCGTTCGCATGAGAGTTTCCAGCCCGGTGTTCCACTTTAAACTGGAAGTCCTGCAACTGAAGAAACCAGCAAGTGATTCTTGCATTTTTCCCTTTGTTTTGAGACATCCATTTTAGGGGAGCATGATCAGTTATTAAAACAAATTTCCGACCCAACAGATAATACCTCAGTTTTTCAATCGCCCATTTTACAGCAAGACATTCTTTCTCGATTGTGGCGTAATTCTTTTCATGGGGCAGCAGCTTACGGCTAATAAACATGATGGGGTGTTCCATGCCATCTTGCCACTGAGACAATACTGCTCCGACCCCTACTTCAGAGGCATCTGTCTGTAGAACAAACGGTTTGTTGAAGTTCGGGGCCTGTAGGACTGGTTCACAACAGAGAGACTGCTTGAGCTCGGTGAAGGCCTGTTCTGCTTCTTTGGTCCAGCTCACCTGGTTTGGGAGGTACTTGCGGGTTAGCTCAGTAAGGGGGGCTGCTTTTGTGGCGAAGTCAGGTATGAATATCCGGTAGTAACCAAGTAGCCCAAGGAAGGTTCTTAGCTGTTTCTTGGTTTGAGGTCGGGGCCAGTTGAGTATGGTGTCGATTTTCTTAGGCTGGGGTTTCACATTTCCTTTCCCAACAGTGTACCCTAGATAGTTGGCCTCCTCTTGGGCGAGTGAACACTTGCCCGGATTTGCCGTAAGAGCCGCTGACCGTAATGCTTGTAACACAGCCTCTAGATGGTGAAGATGCTCCTCCCAACTCCTGTCATGGATAACAATGTCGTCAAAGTATGCAGCAGCATATTGCTGGTGGGGACGGAGGACTCTATCCATGAGCCTTTGAAACGTGGCTGGTGCTCCGTGGACCCCAAAAGGAAGGACCCGGTATTGAAAGGTCCCCTCAGGAGTGGAGAAGGCGGTTTTTGGTTTGGCTTGGGGGGTTAAAGGTACTTGCCAGTACCCTTTGGTCAAGTCAAGGGTTGTGATAAACCGTGCAGGGCCCAGTCGCTCGATTAACTCATCTATCCTTGGCATAGGGTAGGTATCGAATTGGGAAACTTCATTCAGCTTTCGGTAGTCATTACAGAATCGTGTGCTCCCATCTGGTTTTGGTACAAGGACGATAGGGCTAGACCACGCACTTTGGGACTCCTCTATGACACCTAGGTCAAGCATCTTCTTCACTTCGTTTCGGATGGCTTCCCTTTTGGCTTCTGGGATCCTGTAGGGTCGAAGCCTAACTACCTTCCCCGGTTCAGTTACTATATCGTGGGCTATAATGGAGGTCCGTCCAGGCAGGTCCGAGAAGACGTCGCGGTTTCGCCACACGAGTTCACGTAACTCTTGCTTTTGCCTAGGGGAGAGCTGGTTACCCATCTTTACCTGCGGGGTTATAGGAGAAGTGACAGTGGCTGTGAGCACATTGCTTGTAGGCAGGATAGGTTCATGCCACATTTTCAGAAGGTTTATATGGTAGATTTGCTGGCCCTTCCTTCGGCCAGGTTGGCGTACTCTATAGTTGACCGGGCCCACCCGCTCTACAATCACATAAGGTCCCTGCCACTTGGCCAGGAACTTGCACTCGTTTGATGGTACTAGTACTAATACCTTTTCCCCGGGGTGAAAATCTCTTATCTTGGCTCCCCTGTTGTATATTTTGGCCTGTTGTTGTTGTGCCTGTTGCATGTGTTCTCTTACTATCGGCCAGACTCGTGCCATTCTGTCGTGCATCTGTTCAACATGTTCGATGACGGTGCGGTGTGGTGATGGTTGCTGTTCCCAACTCTCTTTAGCGATGTCCAGAATCCCTCGAGGTCGTCGTCCATAGAGGAGTTCAAAGGGCGAGAAACCAGTGGAGCTTTGTGGGACTTCTCGAATAGAGAACAAGACTTATGGTAACAGGTGATCCCAATTTTTCCCCATCGATGTCAATCACTTTCTTTAACATTTGTTTAAGGGTTTTGTTAAACCTCTCTACCAGCCCATCCGTCTGGGGGTGGTATATGGAGGTTTTGATTTGTTTTACCTTCAATTGCCGGCAGGTCTCTTTCACAACCGTAGACATGAAGCAAGAACCTTGGTCAGTAAGGATCTCGTCTGCGATCCCCACCCAGCTGAAGAGTTGGACCAGTTCTCTGGCCATGGCCTTTGAGGTGGCTGATCGGAGAGGTATTGCCTCGGGGAACCGGGTGGCATAGTCAAGCATGACTAGAAGGTATCGGTGTCCCCGATTCGATTTTGGCAGCGGTCCCACAATGTCCAGTGCAATCCTGCTGAAAAGGGTCTCAATGATTGGTAGAGGAATAAGGGGATTTCGGTAGGTTTCCTTGGGGCTGTTGAGTTGACATTCAGAACAGTGTCGACAATATTCTTCTACTGCCTTTTTAACCCCAGGCCAATAGAACCGTGTGAGGATCCTTTCATAGGTCTTCTCTGTCCCCAAATGGCCCCCCAGCAGGTGAGTGTGGGCGAGATATAAAACTTTAGTGGTGTATGGGTTGGGGACCAGCAACTGATTTATAATTTCACCTCTTCGCTGATCTACTCTATACAACAATCTGTTTTTGATCATAAAATGTGGGTAAGAGAGTCTGCTCACCCCAACTTGTGGCTGGCCCTCAATCACCTGGGCATTCCCCCATGCTTGGCTTAGTACCGGGTCTTGCAGTTGAGCGGTGCCGAACCGTCCCAGCCTTTCTCCTTGAAGGATTTCTGTCGGGGGAAATTCAGAAAATACTTCATGGGATTCTATATCGTCACGAACCTGTACACCTTCGGGGTCTTCTGAAGCAGAGGCAGTGGAGTCAGAGTGATGTTCCTCACCTCTATCCCCATCGTGGGGCTCTTCAGGGCTGGTTGCATCTGCATCTGTGGTCCCGGTATTGGTTAGAAAAACGGAGTGGCTGGACAGACTGCCTCTTCTTCTGCGCCGAGTAGGCTTCCTCCCCTCTGTGGCTCGGGTTGTCCAGTAGGCAGAAAAGGCTTGACAGTCTCGGCCTACGAGAACAGGGACTGGCAGGTGCTCGACGACCCCTGCTCGTACCCGGAACTGCCCCCGTGGGGTGACCAGGCTTAATTCAGCAGTGGGGTAGTTTCTGGTGTCCCCATGGATACAGGAAACAGAGATCTCTTTCCCCATGACAGGTCCGGCAAATTCTGGCCGGATTAGTGTTACCATACTGCCTGAGTCTATAAGTGCTTCTGTGTCTTTGCCCCCGATCTTAACAGGGATTCTAGGGGCGGCCGTCCCCTCATGAGCCCAACAGGTGGTAAGAAAATGGCATGGGGACCTGGATTCGGAGGTACTGACTGTGGGCATCGGCTCCTCTCGGCCTGGGCAATCCCGGGCCAGGTGTCCCCCTCCCCCACACGTAAAGCACCGGAATGGAGCAGGATTTCGTGGGGGCCTTTCCTCTTTCCAGTTTCCCTGGGGTTTCCTAGGCGGTTCTCGCTCTTGTCTCGGTCTCCAAGCGAGGTTTTTGGGTACTTCAGGCTGAGGTCACGGCAGGCTTTCTGGGCTTCCCCAGTTAGCAGAGGGAGTATCGGGTTCGCCCAGTCTGCCCTGGGCCATCTCTCTCTTTGGGCAGTTTTCTCAAAAAGGTCAAGATAGGTTTCAACATCATCTTCTATAGTCATTTTGGTCAGATAATCTTGGGGCCTCCTACCGTGTGCCTCAGTCCTTCGACAGAGCTCTGTGACTGCTGCATTCAGGGTCGTTTGGGCCTGCAGAATGGCGGTCAGGGCTTCCTCCATTTTCTTAGTGTTTCTCTTTACTGTCTGAATCCCAGGCGAGGCTCAACTCATGCCCGCATTTTCCACCATCTGTAGACTTCACACACAAGGCTGAGAGGGTTAGCTCTGGAATTCACAGTAATCACTCACCAGGCCGAACTTCATTGGAGCAAAACTTAGAGTTCTTTATTTATCATAAGGCGGGGTCAAGGTTAAAGAGGAGAAAAAACTTGAACTTAGGGTCTTCTTCTCAGGGTGCTCCTTTTGCTGTGGTTTACTTCTGAAAAGAGGCAGAGAAGGTGTTTGGTTAGTTAAAAGAGGATCCCTTTACTCACGCCGTCAATTAAGCCTCTGCCTTCTAGAGGGTAGCTGTGCTGGCTGGCCATGTATGCTTCCAACACTGTGGCTGTCTTCTTCCCCTGCTTCCCCCTCCACTGTGGCTTCTTTGTTCACTTTTATGTGATTCCGGATTGGGCCCAACAGCCTGCAGCTGGGGCTGCCTGTCAGAGGGGAATGCTGCACACCTGTGTTAGAGCTGTCCTTGGTCCTGAACACCACTATTCCACCCAGACATTGTGCCCTCTTGATGGTACTCTCCATGGTACTGAAGGTGTCTGTGCTGCATTGTGATGGACGGTTTCCTTCCGGCCACCACAATATTTAAGTGGAATATTGGTGTTTACGTTTCTCTCTGGAAACAACACAAAAAGCATAAGTGGTGCTAAATGAAGCTATAACTTTGATTATTATAAATTTATCATCTTTATAAGTAACATTATCCTTGTTTGACAACCACTTTGAATCCCACTGTGTTTAGGCTACCATAATTAACAATTATGAAAAAAGGAAACATACTTAGAAATATACTGAATAGGTTCTCAAAGATTTCCCCAAAGATTTGCTATAGATCTAAATTATTTTCTAACAAAACCAAAAATAACTTCAGGAAATTTTAAGTTGCAATTTGAGCCAACCAGATAGAATTTAGGACTTGTTCTTGTTAAGAGTAAATTGACATAACAATGCCTGCAAGGCCGTACAATGGTATTGTGGCCTGTCCAGGGAGTACACTGCCTCCCAATGACCACAGGAGATAAATACTAGCCATCCCATAAACCTGCGAGGATAAGCTGGATGAATAGTGGGCAGGTTTTTCTGTTTAAAGAATCAGAAATGCATTTTAATGATATGTCTTGTTCAGTTTTACTAAGCTATTTCAGTTTCCATTCAGTATGCTTGTATTGTGTTGTTTGATATGACATATGGCATTAAGTCCTGAATACCACCAGTAGGCAATGGATACGTGTCTTGCCCAAGGGCACAATGACCAAGAAGGTCAGAGCTGGGGATTGAACAGGCAACCATCTGATTGCAAGACTGACTCCCGACTCCGGAGCCATGGTCAGGACTGTGTAACTTTTTAAAGTTAAACAGTCAAAACTTGACAAAAATAATTTAGATTGTTGTTACGATCCCAGTTAGTCCAGGGGAACAAGAGGTGGCAACATTAACAAAACTGAAACTGATATGAGAAAAAAAAACCAAAAGGTTTATTGAAGTTCCAAAACAAAAGTACCAAATGGTTAACAAAAGCAAAAGGTAGGGTAAAACAATCCTTCTAGTTAAAAAAACAAAAGTGAGGGTTGATATAAGCCCTCCAAATAAACCAATTTCAGTTAAGAAAACTAAAGTAAAACACACAAAAGAATAAACCAATAATACTGTCCTGTGACAGATGTAAGTTTAACCAAAAGAATCAAACCAGATAAAGTTTTACAAGAGATTATTCAGCCAACAACTTAAAAGCACTCTGCAGTTGAAAGTTATAAGCAAAAGCAATCTCAAACACACAATACCAGTAATACAGACAGATCCTCAATCAGGACAACTGATTGAGTGGCAAGCTGAGAATACCACCAGGCCAACACAGCTGCCCTGAATGATTGGAGTAGGAGAGTTCTTATAGCTGACTCTAGAAGGCGGCGGCCAATGTCCAGCCAACCACAGAGTGGCTGGAGCGTAGGGGACCAATCATGGAGCGTTGAGGCGACAGCCAGATCAGCATCAGGAAGTAGCAAGGCGGCAGCCAATCCCGAGGATGCACTCGCACAGTCTGATCTGCATATCCTCAGTCAGCAGGCCAAGGGCCGTAACAATTGTTTATCCAGTCAGATTAAAATGGGGGTTCACTTTTCAAAATCATTTGCATCCATTTTATTTATTTGTTTAGAAATTTAACAGTTTCTACTAAATACGAGTGGTTTGGACTAGTTTGTTCCTGTCACAAGCAGCTTTGGCAGACAAGAAGTGTCTCACTGGAATCGAAAACATAATGTTTGATAAATATTCTCATATTTTTTACATCTGTCTGCCTCAAAGGATTCTGAAATGCTGGTAGCTTGTTGGAAGACTTTGGCACACAAAACATAATTAGACCATGTCTATAGCATTATAACTTGTTCTGTTGTACAATTTATGCCAATCTCTACTAATATTTGTAAAAGACTTGGAAAAAATGTCATCTTTCACTCTGTTCAAGAGAATAGCCAATTATGATTTACCGAGCCATTCCTTGTGACTTCCCTCTGTCTCTGATATATACACAAAGTGTTACATTGTTCCTTTTCATAAATAATTGGCTTTTCAAAGCAAACAGGCTAATTAAATTACTGTTGAGTTAATTTGATACTCTACATATTGTACATCCTCACAAAAAAACCCACAGAGTTGAACTTAGTAGCTTTTATAAACCACCTTGCTTTCTGAAGACAATTTTGATTTAGTGGCTCATTAGCTGACATCAATATGTACACATAACATATTTAAATGAGACTCATGAAATAATGATCAATTATAAAAATGTGAAATCAAACACATCTGAAGATATGGGTATTTAGTGCAGGAGCATAACTGACCGCGTCTGTGTGATTGTTCTTATTGACTTATATAACACCTGAACAAAAAGAACACTGCATTATCAGCCTTGATAGATATTTAAATCCAGATTTTGGGATTCCAATAACTAGGGATGCACCAATAGTGGTAATGGGGCCATTATTCGTATTGTTTACTAAACTGATGCCATGAACTGATAGTTAAAATGTGGAAACTCTCCAATAATTTGTTTAATTTATATATTACATTAATAATTTATGTTTAATCTTCCCTTGAATTATCTTTTTGGTCGTTTTTATTAATATTTCACCATCACCTGTCTTCCAATGAATTGCATTTTGTTGTGTGGTATAGAA
This sequence comes from Apricaphanius iberus, assembly GCA_028564705.1. NCBI lineage: Eukaryota > Metazoa > Chordata > Actinopteri > Cyprinodontiformes > Aphaniidae > Apricaphanius > Apricaphanius iberus. The sequence goes on from JAPXFQ010001616.1 coordinate 563,966, forward strand.
ATATTGGCATTGGTACCAGATATTGACAATTATTCAGATCTAATTATCGGTATCAGTTTGAAATAGTGGTATCATTGCATCACCAAGAAACAAAAAAATCCATTAGAAAGAGATTATTTTTAATCAACTGTTGGGACTCACTCCAATCTGGGATGGCAGAATTTCCTTTATTGCTTGAACTGAGCTTTAATTCTATTGTAATGCGCCACAAGGCTCTTCATTCAAATACAATAAATAACAATGTCAAGAGGCAGGACATTAAAACCCCACAGTTGACTCCAAATATTTTAATAGCTCTATAATAGCATGTGAAAGCAAGAGATAAGGAATATAATTACTGTACAATGAAGAAGCATGACGTCTGTCTGCTGTGGAAGAGCAATTTATCAATCCTCCTCAGACAGGGTCTAATTGAATGAAAATGACCCAGGCCCTGAAATATTGTTTATTGAGCAACTAATCTGTGTCTTACCCATAATGCAGAAAAAAAGGGGAACTTAATAAATCTTCAATTACCACTGTTGTTCTTCAAACCATACATACAGGATGTGAAAAACTCCAACCGAAGGACGTTTAACTAGCAGTGAGAGGGGACCTCATCAATCAACCCCAATAACATGAGAGGGGTGGGGGCGGGGGTGGGGGGTTCACTGACAATGAAACAAATCAGGTTTTGCCTCACATTGCATGTGGCACTTAAGGCAATTCTCTTTTCAACTTTATTCTCAATGTAAAGGTCTGTCTTATCTGTGAATGAAATATTAACCCCCAGACCGTTGGTTAAGTGTTTCATAAATGTTGCATGGTGTAGAAGAAGTAATTGGTTCCCTCATCCATAATGGTTGTCGCCCTGGTCCAAAGTAAAGGAAATGGCTTTGCACAGGATGGTAGCAAGGCTCCTAATGGAATTATACAGATCTCCACTGTATTCTACATTATAACCGCAGAAAGGCACTTAAGACTTGCTACTTCTTGATTATGGATTCATTTTCATAAGTGTAACGTATCAGTACCAGGGAAAAATCACTACCTGTAATTTGACAGCCCAATATTCTTTTATAATATTTTTTGTAGTATTTCTTAGTAATTATGTAATATTTTCTTTTTCATCACATTATGGGGAAAGGTATCAAGATTCGCTTATATTGAATGCTAGTTTAAAAAAGCACATCCTGGTGAATAGTTTCTTAGATTTTTTTATTGTCAGTGGCTTAGTTTCTTTGATTACTTAATTCAATAAAGAGAGTCAATAGAGTAGGCTACTTTATAGCACCACTTTTCATGTCAATTAAATCTGCAGGTCTTTTGGGGTATCTCTCTACTTGCTATGCACATTAAGAGACAGACATTCTTTTCCATTCTTAGCAAAATTGCTCAGATTCTCAAAAAAAGCGAACGTCAACAGAATTTTTCCTAATTTTGCACATAGTCTCAGTGGTGTTCATGTCTGGCCATTAACTGGAGCATTCCAACTCATACCTGAGCAACATGTGCCAGATTTTCTAATCAACAAATTTTCCTCTGTAAAAGATGAGGCGACTGTGGCTCAGAGTAGAGTTGGCTTGCAATCGGAGGGTCGTAGGTTCGATTCCAGCTTTCTCCAGTCCAATGTCAATGTGCCCCTGGGCAAGGCACTTAACCCTAAAAACATCGTCCTACCGAGCCATGTTGGTTGTTGGTGTATGAATGTGAGTCTGAATGGGTGAATGTGGCTTCAATGTAAAGCGCTTTGAGTGGTCAATATGTCTAGAAAAGCGCTATATTAGTTCAGTCCATTTACCCTTCAATAGTGTCCCTCCTGTGGCAAAAGACAAGACTGCTGGAAAAGCAACACTGGCACACAACAAAACAGCTGCAACAAAACGTCACACAATCAAACAGTATAGCACTTAAGAAATATATGACAGTTGTTGTTCATTTCGGTTATCATTGTTTTCCTGCTTTTACTACATTTTCTTCACTGCCTCCAGAATTTGTTTACTAATTTCGTGATGCTATAAGCCAAGTGGAAGAATGCCAAAGCGAAAGGGCACGTGACACCACCTACTGTTGTGGAGTCAAATGCATATCATTCATTAATTAAAGTTTTTTACTGAAGATGTAAACTCGGATAAAGTCTCTTATTCTGGTTAAAGTATTAGTTATTGTTGTGATGATGTTTTTTATTTTGGGTTTGGGAAGGGTGGGGTTTGAGGGGTCATTTTAATCTGTAAAGCACTTTGAGAAGCTATGTAGTTTGAAAAGCGCTTAATAAATAAAGTTGATTTGATAGATTCCATTTATCAATTTTCCCCTAAATAAATAGAATTTAAGAAATATACAGACCGACTATTCGACCTTCATCTGAAAGCCCTGTAACCTTTACCTTCTACCACACTGTCATTCACTATTTTGTGTTGGTCTAATACTTAAAATAAAATACATCTGTCAGAACATTTTTAATTATTACACTTTATTACCATAATTTGTAACATTTTCAATATGTAAGATGGAAGAAAAATATATTAAAAATATTGTAAAATTAAATACAAAAAGAGCCACCGCTTGAATTTACCAAGTGAGGAATTAATTATAATGGTGCATTGTTAATCTTTTCCTTTATCTATTCAATCAAAGTGACATCTGCATTGCTGCGCCAGGTTTACATGTCTGAGCTCTGCACAGTTCTGCAGCTTTGTATCCAACAAACAATTGTCTGAAGTTTTGGATCGAGGGGATTATGGATCTGGGCTCAAATTTCTGTCAGAAGAAAGGCTCATCGGTGTCAAACTATCCGCTGTCGAGAGCAGCCGTAAGAGCTCATCCTTCTGTGGAGAATTTTTGGATCCACATCCAGCTCTGTCTTTTATCTCGCCGCTTGCAGATGCCTCCGTCAGTGTGGGGATGGCTATCTGGGACTTGGTTCCAATACAATTTGTCTTCTCACTTCCAGCCTTTTATCTGTATTTATGTAGGACTGTGATTTGTCTTAATATACTATCATATATTAATCCCTCTGGATGCCATTGAGGCAAGAATAGGCACATGTTTTGAGGTAAATCTTAAAGCTACTTTTAAAAAAGTAGATTGGAAAATTCAATTTTTTAACATTGTGTTACTATATAACCAAAAAAAATAAAAATGTTTGATTCTAAAGAAACATACAAAGAAGTGAATAAATATTAAGTTGAAGGAAAATGATACATATGATTAAAAATTTGTGGAGTATTCACACCCTTTTACTACCTAAATAAAACGCAGTGCAACCCAATACCTTCAGACATCACAGTGATGAAAAACACCACCACTGTCTATTTTCTTTCTTAGTGTTCTGTAAAAGCCACTTATAGTAGACCAAAGAAGCAAGGCATCTATGGGCTATTAAAGGATTACAGAAAAGCGCCTAAAAGAAGCACAGTACCACTTGAGGAACAGCAGAGATATTGTCAGATGTGAGTGTGTTTTGGCAGGAAAGCTATAAAATAAGTGCTTCATCTTGCCGTTATTGATTGACTTGCCAACTGATAGATTTATGGAACATTATATATTGTGAAAACCTAACAATGAATATCAACCTGAACTAGGATTAAGGGAAAGTAGGCTTAAAACAAAATATTTAAAATGTAGTTTTTGAGATAACTCTAAATACGATGATAAATTATTCACTCCTTATCAAGTGGGGTAATTTGGCTAAATCACATGTAATATGATTTCTCCAAATCAGAATTATTGCCGTTATTGAACTCTGGTGTGGGTGAAACTAAATGGTGTTGCCTTTATAAAGAGCCCAAACATGTTTTTATCCTTCAGTCAGAATCACTGTATATGTGACTGATAACAAGTTTGTCACTTTAGAATCTTACAGAAAAAAAAATAATTTCTTTGTCCTCACCTACATTTTTTTGTGAAATGAAGATGCTTATAGCAAAAGTAGGTTGGTGGCCAACAAAATAACTGGTTGACTACTCACAATTCATATCTGAAAAGAATATCTATCAGATTCTTTTTTTTTTTTACTCGAGTTTTTATGTCAGTATATCCAGGTGGTCATTATACTAATTTGATGTGTATATTGTCAGATTACATAATGTAGGGGCATGCACATGCCTGTAATGTTGAAGAAAAGTAGTCATCTACTAGGACTGGTAAGGGGCTAAAAATCACGAGTCTTTTATATATCTCAATCAGAGGTTGCACCAGACATTAATTTTTGTCTGTCATTTTGAGTGGCAGGGTCAAAAAAATCCCCTCATCTCAATATATCTCTGCGTAAAATTGCTGTAACAAATACTGCAACCAAAAATTAAACAAAGAAATTAACTATTAGCTAACTGGCTATTTTATGTCCTTTTTATATTGAATTGTATTTTCGTACAATTAAACAGCTCTCCATGATTGAATTCAGACAAATATTCTGATATATTGATACTATTTGATGAAACCAAATGCAAGACCAGTGTAAAGCATTCAGGAATACCATATCTTTGTGAACACTTTTATATGCATTTTTGTATATCCTGCTTTACATATATTTGGGTAAACATTTTTATATGTAGTTTCATATAACCTGCCTTATTATTTCAAAAAGGAACAAGCTGGTTTCAAAGGGAAGGACAACTTGTTTTCACAGAGAAGTATTGTACCAGCACAGGGTTCCTTCCTTATCCTGGGCCGAGATTGGAACAGATTAGTGGAATACGGGGGGGGTATTGACTTCAAAATAAAAGACACATGCAGATTTGCAGTTAACAGAAGTGATAGTAAAGAAAAATCCTGAGCCTGAACTTTTTTCCCCTGGGAGGCCCCTAAACCAAGATATATGCCCTGATCAATGTAATGTTAAGCGAGATCCAGGGGTGTGCTCCCCTGGGAGAAAATTTTGATAAATAGTCGATTGCATTAAAAGATTCTGATGACTTTTGTGGATATAAATGCCATTATTCAGACATGAGATGAACAAACCCAATACAAGCCTATATTACAGAAGCATATATGTGTAGAGCACCAGAGCTCTTGGGACCAATGGCCACTGGCTGCTCTGCTTTGTGACCGCATATTATGGAGGCTGCCATTACTCCTCCATTGCTGTAGTACCTCCATTTGGCCGCTAGGCCCCCATTGAAAAGCACTGGACTTTAGACACGTTAAAAACAACTTTAATGCCTGGTGCCCATTTTTTTAAAACTTTCTATGGCTACATATTCTTCCTGAGATAACGCTGGGCTCGTCAAAAACATAGGCTCCAGGCTGGTTTTCGTAAGATAATTTTTTGAAATATTGCATAATTAATGAGGGGGCGGGACTTTGATTGACATGCCGTTTCGTTGGACTTTAATTATAGTAACACTACATCTTAATAATTATTTCAAGTTACTAGTTCTTACCTTTTGAGGTTTGAGAAATAGGAGAACCGTCAGAGGAGCGCAGATACGGCAGCGGTCAGGCATGGGGCTATTACCCTTTAGCTTAGTTAGCCAAGTTTAGCATCAGAGTTAAAGATGCGGGAGCGGAATGGGCGAGATTAAGACCAAACTACACGTCCATAAACGCCCCGCGATGGCAGTGTCTACAGTGAAGATCCCGCCCCTATGCCCTTTTTAGGAACATGCTTCGTCAGAGCTGGGGAGGAGAAGTCTGTGAATCCGCCATGAACTCCCCCATGAAAGTGTGTCATTCTGGTAAACAGGGAGGAGTGAGGAGGCACTGTCTATTCTTTTTTACAGTCTATGCTTGGGACCCTGGGCCTGGTAAGGTCTGTTCAGGAATACATCCCTACTTTTAACTAGTCACTTACCTGCACAGGTATTGTTTGTATAGTATACTAAAGTACGGATACTACAGCCATCAGAGACATGTCAGTAGGTGGCAATTATAATACTCAAAAGTAACTAAGAATTAATTAGTAGCCTAACCATTGACTAAAGGGCACGAACAAGGAGACATTCATTTTTCTAAAAAATATGCACCATTTATTTTAAACGGTGATCATGCATTTGTTATTTAAAGAGTGTTAATTTTAAAAAACGTGAGGTTTGCGTATTTTAAAATCCTCTGCGTTATATTATTATTTTAACTGTCTGATACAGATGTAACAAACCGCTATCAGCACCTGATTATTCAAGCTGTAGGAGCAGCTGTAAATTGTGACTATAATTACATAAATACTTACCAGAGTACTTACCCAGTTTGCAGTAGCATTGAGGATTAGGAAATTCTCCTTTGGAATTATTTCTGCTCGTCTGACCTCCCCTTTTATTACAAACATGACTTTCTGTTTCTCAAAGATCTTCCTAACTCCCTTTGAATCAACATAATCTCAGATCTCCAGAGTTTTGAAAGCCGTAAACCTTTTCATGAGTAAAAGGTCGGCTTTAGGAATAATGATAAATGTCTCCCCAGCGGATTTGTGGCCAGGAAACTGGCGAAAAACGTCTTCTACATATCTTAAAGGGGCTTTAAATAACTTTTATTTTGCCGCCAATTGCGATTTTAAGTTTCTCTCTAAAGCTCTCCCAGTTTTAAGATGTTAAAGTGGTTATATATTGGGGATTTTGACTTTTTAACTGTCTTGGAAATGTTCGTTGCGTCTCTATAACCGCCGTAAATGTTATCTTTCTGCAACCACTCAGATCTTGGGAATTTTCAGATCAGGTGAGCATGTTTTTTTTTTTTTGCTCCAAAAAACACCCTGTAAATCCGGCATGGTGCCGTAAATCCGGTATGGTGCCAGAGCACTATCAGGCCTGCGTTAACTATAAACAAATATGTTATTACCTGTGTTGATAGGTTTGAAGTCAGTCAGTCTGTGGGTCTCATTTGTTGGTTTTCTTCATGGAAGACGAAAAGTAAATCTTAAGTGAAGAAGCACCCAGTTGCACATGGTAATAGTGATAACTTTTACAAGGACAACACGAAAAAGAGAAGACATGAACAAAAGTTTTTGGAAGTCGATTGCGAGTTTATATACTTATTAGCAGAGAATTACATTCATTTTTTGTGTACTACCAATTCAGTTATACAATTGGAATTCTGCCGTGATCTGTGATCTCACAGAACCAGCTGCGTGGAACACATTCCTAAGTCCTGTTTTGCCAACCGTTGCCAGATGTCTTCCCCCAGTTCCCTCCTGTTTCTATGTTATCCCCTTTCAAAATTTTGGCCACAAAGTTGGTTGGCCACAATAAGGGTGGTTTGAACGAAGTTTACACTAGAGGTTGACACGGGAATCAATTGTCGCTCCCGTCCCGATCCCCAAAAAATACTCCCGTCACGTCCCGATCACGTGACAGCCCCACCAAAAAAATCTTGTCCCGAAAAAAATCCCGAGAGAAAGACTCCCGTCCCGACCCGAATCCCGTAGATTAGTAATTTACCTCCTATGGCACTCGCTCCCCCGCCCCCCTTTAAACCATAGCGTAGCACAGTATCAAAGCTTTATCCGCCATCTTTAACAATATCCTGCATTCTCGTTGTTTGGCCACCTTACCACGTCATGAATGGACTCGATTCGTCTGACTACAAAACTATTAAGATACACGCATTATCAGTCGGATTTCATATGCTTACCAGTTTATCCAGGTGGTTTAGCAACAACATAGAAGTTTCAGTTTTGGTGCGTGCAGTGTATTAGACCCGATGGAATTGCATTTTGCAGCGTAGTTAATAACCACACACATAGGCACTGCATCGCAGCGTCATTTTTTAAAGCTAATTCTCTAAAATCTGACAAGATAAATGTAAAAAAAAAAATATATATATATATTTATAATTTCACGTTTCCCATCTGATCCCGTGGATTAGTTCCTGTCCCATCCCGATCACGTTACCAACAGTGAAATTGACTCCCGTTCCGCGGGAATCCTGCAGGAATCTCGTGACCCGTGGGAATCCCGAAAAATTGTCACCCTCTAGTTTACACCCAGCATGAGACTGAATACCAAAGCACACCAAAGTTTTCTTCTTTTTTTTTTTTTTTTTTTAACATGCTAAAGTGACAAAAGGATTTAAGGGGACAATTGTACACAGCCCGTATGTCTTAATAGAAAATAAGAAAAGCTTTTTGAAATTTTTTTTAAAGGCTTTATGAAATCTTGATGTGAGACAGCTTAGTAAAGTTGTTGAGAGATTTACTTTTGTGTTTGACAATAGAATTAGATCTGATCTATCGGACAGACTGTGATATAGATACAGTGCAGTATGAGTCAATCTTACAATGAAAACTCTTGTCTGTGTAAATGACCTGGAGGGCATCCACCTAATAAACAAGTAAATGCCCTTGAGCTCGCTGACTGGAGATCTGGCCTATTTCTGGTGAGGTAAATCCTACATCTTTTCTTGTGTTTCTCTATGTAATTTTAGACTGACCTCTGTAGCCGTGGAATCAGCGGATGCAATCATTGCACTAAGCTCCTGTCAGCATCTGAATTCAGTCATTCAAACAGAGACTTCACATTTTAAAGTTCCTATCAAAAGACTTGATTGTGCTTCACTCGGCCAGGCTACAAGTAGAATCCGATAAGTTTGCTGGGTTGTTTTGGCTCAGAAAACAAGCTCTCATGACTTAATCCCTTTCTTCACAACTCGAGTCCTATAGGGCAGGAATGGTAAGCTGTGGGCAAAGCAGCTTACCGTTCCAATGTTCTATATGGCTCCAGGGTAAACCCTCGCTTTCACACATGATTAAATGCATCTGACAGATATTCATAATTTACGTGAGATTTCAAGGATTGAGCCCTCAAGTGCCAAGAGGTTGCCTTCTCAAGAACAAGTGTTAACATTCATAGCTATATTTATCTTCCTATCTAAACCTTCCCCTTTGCCATACTGAATGTCACTTAAATAATTTAGTTATATTTATATATAGTATTTATGCATATGAATATATCAGAGAAAAAGTGAAAAAAAAAAAAACAATAATTCACCTGCATAGCTTTGTATAGAAAGTAGAGCCCCTGCTGCTGCTGTGTCCACTTCTTTATTCAACAGCAGGTGAACATGGGTAAAATAAGGCCATGTGAACCAGGCCTTATTATCAAATGAGAAGGTGCTGAAAAGACAGGTGGAGGACATTTGAACTAGTCAGAAGATGTAAAATAATGAGAACAAGTTTGAGTCCATCATATGAAAGCTGTTTTTCCACCTATTTGTTTTAATTAACTTGCTGATTACCACCCTTGCAGAAGAAATGTATTTAAAATATCATAAACTCAAGGCTGATTTGTTTTGGGGTTTTTTGTTGGTGTTCTGAGTTTTACAGGGGCCTTACGACTCCGAGAAAACAAAAATAACTTGAACTGGACACATGGAGGGAGTCTAAAGCCGGGATCACACTGTGCGTCTCTCAGCCAACTCAAAAGACTGCTTCCTGCCACACTGTGCAAGCTCCACCGAGCACTAGAGATGTATCACGCTGCACGGCCGTGGGTTTCAGAAGGTCAAATGGCACAACGTCTAGCTATAGCAGGTTGCGCCAAAAGCCAACGTCACCAGTGACAGCTTACGTCACTTAAAGTGACAGTGTGTAGTTTTTGCAGTACATCTTTGAAAACAGCCATTCAAATATTATGTAATAATAATTACGTAAAGCACATTAATTGCAAAATATTGGCGATATTGTGAAATATTACTTTAAAAATCAGTTTTAAAATACATAGGCACGGGTCCACTTTTCAGGGGACAGCCATATTAGATGACGTCCTTACTTCTACAAGAGCCCGGACGGACAAAGCTCACGGAACAAGTCCGCTATTAAAACATTGATTTCCCCTCAAAATGCAAAAAAGTTTCGCCATAAATAAATTTTTACCTCTTTGCTAGTTCCTAGCGATGAACGAGAGACTGATGTGCTCGTCGACAGGCATGTGGCTGTGTAATACAAATGGAGAGCCAAGAAGAATTACTCAAGGGCTGAAGAATCTTACTGTACAGTTCAGATAATAGTTGGAGTACTAGAGTAGTAGCAGAGGGAGGGTGACCTTGACCCTATTGGAGAATTTGGAAAAGTTATTCGTGAAAGTGGGCCGACCTTGGCCTGCTTTGAATATTCTGGCACAGTCACTTAGACAAATGGCCCTACTGAGCTTTTCTAAGTGAAGCCTAATAACTCTGGTGATTCTGAAAGGGTTGAAAACTCTGACGCTGGAACAGGTGGAAACCATGTTGCAGCAAGTGAAACTGAAGCTTGTGTTGCTGTAGCTGAAGCTCTAGGTACTACTAAAGCTTGTGATCGTGGAGGTAAAGCTTGTGTAACTGGAAAACGGCTGTCCTTAAGCCCTCTTTCTTATCTAATTGGTCTTAATAATAAAGTGTGTGATCTTTGACAACGTTATCACATGAAAAATAATTTACTTTTCCTTACCTACCAAATACATATTTTTATTCAAAATATTCTTGCAAATAGTGTGTCATTCTGGTAAACAGTTTTGGTGCGTGCAGTGTAGTAGACCCGATGTTTTCACAAAAAGGCAATGGTTATATTATTGACTTTAAAGGAAATAAAAACTCAAAGATGAGGGAAGAGGTCAAAACAGTTTTTTTAAGACTGTAACAGCTACTCTAGTATAGTCAGCATTTGTCTTCTGTCAACACAAAATATCTGCTTATGTCTGCCAAATCATATAAAAAAACAAAACCATTTTAATATATGCATGGTTTGACAAATAAGTGGACGCAAGTCATTATTTTTCAGTTTCTGGCACAAATTAATAATAAATTGCTTATCAGGATTAGGAGTTCTATTTTAATTGGCTCACAATTACTTTTTCATGTTTCTTTAAATTACAGGCAGAACAATGAAAAATGGTTTGAAAAAAAAAAACATTGAAAAATAGGGAAAGAAAAAAAAACTTTAAAAATGCTGATATATTCCCTTAAAAGGGCCTATATCATGCCAAATCAATTTTTTGGGAGTTTTAAACTATCTGGTAGTGCACTTTTCTCATAAAAAACCCAGCCAGAGTGGTTTTTGGCCTGTTTTTATGCATGTCTGAGTAATCTTCCTGAATCCTAATCTCTGAGCAGCTGCACCACCCTCTCCTAGAAAATGACTGAGTGGTAACATAGTGACATGTTTTACGTCACTATTACCCCATTTCCACTAGGGCCAGTACGGTACAGAAAGGGATGCTTTTGGCGTGTTTCCATTACCTGTTTCCATTCTGAGCCGAAACCTTTTTTCGGACTATCTCTCCCTTGGTTCGAAGCGTGCCAAAGCAACCCGACACGCCATTCTATGGACTGATTGGTCCGGTAATATGATATCCCTCTCTCTCCTACCCAGCAGCGGTAGCCGCTAATTGGTCTGGAGTTGTTTGTCTCAGAGTAAGCTTAAAGTTTCAAATAAGCAGCACACTATAGCTAACTGCAAGCAGCCTAAAATTAAAAAGAAATCAGTATGAGTCGTGTATTATTTGGTTTTAAACAATGTTGGGATCTTATAGATACATATATGCTATTGAATTTGTGCTTATTTCCATAATGTCATCTTGGCTGAGTGGTTAATGTTGGTGACTCCTGCTTGGTAGGTCTAGGTTCCAGCCCACTGTTGTGCTGAAATCCTTTATCACAGTAGGTTCACGGTCATTCTTCCTGGTCTCAGAAAAAATACTTTTTCAAGATTTTTTAAAAAATTTTTTTATTTTATTTTTAAACCAAGTTCTGACATCAAAACAGTGGCCTAATCAGTTCTACATGTTGGTCAATGGTCAATAAATGGTCAATAAATTAATGAAGATGGGGAAAAAATAATTATGTTGATAAATTTATCCCCAAACATGCACAAGGTCTTCTCAATATTCAATGCATTGTTCAGCATGTATCTCATGATCATCATATTTGTACCAATATGATGTAAAATCTGGAAGGAAAACATGTTGTGGTGGATGTTTTAGGTTTTGTATTTCAATAAATGAAATCAAAAACACAATTTTAATGGCAGAGCAATACTTTTAATTTAAGATTTTTCAATACAGTATTTCTATTAATTTTCGTGTCAAAATGTGATTCCCCGTGCTAACATTATTAAACAAGGGCAAAAACCCTCTTATTTTACAGGATTAAAGGTTCAGATTAGAGGGTGTATATTTACAGAAACAATTAGAGGTGGGGCTGGGCGATATGGCTTGAAAATTAAATCTCAGATTTTTTTTAATTGCAAATCCGATGTCAGATTTTAATCATTTTTCTCCGACCTGTTTTTTTCGTAAAAAGAAATGCAAGTGATAAAAAATATTTAAAAAAAAAAAAGCTTTTATTGCAATCACCCTGTCCTGGAGCTGACTTGAATTTATTGTCCAACTGAAAACAAGCTGCAAAGTATCCTTGTAAAACAAGATGGCTAGATTGACATGACTCTGTTCTATGGAAGCCTAAGTAGTACATTGGTAAAAAAAAATCTCTGTTTTCCAAAAAATAAATCTTCATAAACAGAAGATAAATGCTTTTTGCAGGAGGTTTTGTTGTAACTGCATTTTGCTGGAGCTTTTGTTAAGCTAAGCCCACCAATGTACTCGCCCATTACTGTTCTTTTGAGATGGCAATGGCAACACAAGCTATCGGTTCAAGGCCATACTAACCCGTTCCATTCTGTACTGTACCGGAAAAAGGGGGTATGTTAACACTAGGAAGTGCTAGAGGTGTCTGCACCTCCCCTGCAGAGGATTCCCGGACGGCATCTTACCTCTGGTAGAGTTGCAAACACACCCTCCCCCTTCTCATAGCTAATAGCTGCTCCGGTTTTAGCAGCTGGAACCTCTTTTTTTGCTGGAATATTACTTTCTAAAATGTCTCTGTCAAAACACCCATTTGGTTGTGTGGATTACAGGACTTTATTTTACATTCTTAAAGAACACACTTCCAACAGCAAAGACAGCTGATGGATTGGACAGAGGAGTAAGTACCTACATGCTAATGCGTGTTAGCCATTCATCAAGCAGCTTATGTGATCATATAACAGCATAGTGTATCTAGTATCTCAGAATGTTCAGTAAACTGATGCAAAAAACACCCATGGCTTTTTTATATAAGGGGCTTTTATATAACGCCTGCTGGACTCAGCTGTGGGGTTTGGGCTCCGTCTAAACCTGGTAGATTTAGCAACTGAAAGAAGCTTAATTGACTCCAGTTTTTACACAAAAAAACATAAAATAAACAAGATGTCCGAGCCCTTGACATGATATAACAGATTCATTGTGGTACTTTGTGCACTTCAAATTCACTCTCGGACTCCGGGTCGAAATAAGGCCTTCTCAAACAGTCAGAGCGGTACATTCACTGCACTCACAGTGCAGTGGAGAGGAGGACAAATTAATACTATGTAACACCAATGGTAACATTTGATCATATAAATGACTATCCCAGAAGTTGATAGCAGTAAAAAAGCATGATATAGGCCCTTTAACTCTCAGTCCCAATTCACAAACCAGTACAAGTTTAGCTACAGTTATTTTTATCAATGTATATTTATTGAGATTTCAATATAAACAAAACATAAACCTTAACAGACAAAGACTGTGCAAAAGCAAAAGAAAAGATAAAGAAATAAATGCCCACATTGTAGTTACCTGCCACATACTCATGCATTGACAATTACACAGAGTTTTGGTGCAAAGTCAACTGTTCTACATGAAAAATAAAGGGTTGCCAGATTGCATAAATTTGCCCATGTTAGGATTCTGTGGTTTTGTGAGTGTTTGTGTGTTTTCCTGTTTCTCCTACCTTCTCTCTAGGGTGTGGCAGACAGCACGGAAGCAGCTCCTGCAAACTGACACCAAATGGTTCTCGCAGTTAGCGTGCATGGTACTGGGCCAACTCCTAGTGAAATCCAAGTAAGATTTAATCACTTTGTGTTGATCAGATCTCTACTTGAACTAAGTAAGCTCTCAAGACTCCTACATTTCTCAGACCTGGATCTCCTCGTTTCTCCAGTACTCTCTTTGGTCAGCCTCTGCACCGCTCCCCGTCTGATAATCATTCCACTCCTCATGGGTGTCCATCACTCGCCAGCCCATATTTTTTCAGAAGCTCACTGAGTCAAGGCTCCACAGCCATCTACAGCAGCGTTTGGAGGGACCCATCCTCCCAGTTCAGTCACTGCAGGGGAGTCTGTAGTAGGGGTGGGCGGTATGGCAAATTTTTCATAAAGCTGTATTTAAAAAAAAACATTTACTGTGGTATTATGGTACGGTATTACGGTATTTTTTTTCTCCATACAAGACCGTTCATATCCACATTATGTTATAAGATTGAAGAATATAAAAATGTGCTTTAAATAGCCCATTTTACTGTCATATGGACTGCATCATGTTGTTTTTTTCCAGACACAGGTGAATGATATGAAAATACTGAAAATGATTATCATTCTACTGGACATTCTTGATGTTCTAAGGCTGAAAGTATATTTTTTTTTAACCTCATGTTGGAGCAAGCAACAAATTGCATCTTCTAATTGCTTTGAATGTAGTACTGAAAAATCCCGCTAGGGGGCAGAGTAGGCTACAGACTCAGATCGGATTTAGCCAAAGAAGAAGTCAAATAAACATGGCGACCGTAGGAGAATATTAGCTGGTTAATATTCAGATAACAACAGAAAAAATACGGCAGAAGTATCGTAGACAGTATGAAAAACATATTTACTGCTATTAATGATTTCTTTCCTACTGGTTTTGCCGCCGTTGACCGTGTGTACCTACAGACGGTCAAAAAGCGCTCAACACTTTCCCCTACTGGTTATACTCGCAATAGCGCTTGTAAAAGATATGCTGTTCGTTTTTGTCTGACCTTATAAAGCCAATAAACTTTTTAAACTGTAGACAAGGCTAATCTTTTTTGGAATTACTTCATTAGAATTATGTGCTTCGCTCTTGTAGGTCCTGCCAGCAGCTGTACTTAGTTAAAAACATTATTTTTTACACAGTGGTGAAGAACGTGTAGCAGTGAAATTGGTCCTAGCTGAAACACTGGGTGTTTCTCAATGTCAAGGCGCCTGGCCTACGAGGACACTGTCCTTCCATGTTCAAAAAAACGGTTTGGAACAGACTTGCCTTACGTGACCACGGCGGCTGGCTTACATGTTCTGTTTACGTCCCACCCATCGTAGTAGCATTGTAGCGTAGTAATATTACTTCAACCATGGAACTGGAAATGTATAACGAGAGTTTACCTTTTTTTTTTTTGTATATGTCAGTTAAATAAAATGTACAAACGAATTAGTACCTGGTAGCCACCGAAGCTGCAACTACTAAGCAACTAACCAACCATATATAACTGCTTTGGATCTAAAAAAACAAACATTTTAGATATAAGCTCGATCGTTATAATTCGTTGACTTACATTTAAAATAAAAATTTACCCCCGAAGTGGCTGCTTCCGGTTCCTACCGCACTGTATTCTGGGAAATTTTTGACTGAGAGAATGCATCAAGGCACGTCTGATGTATCCTTGGTTAGTTAGCTAAACGGCTAACAAACGGAGGAAAGATTCCTCCGTAGCACATGAACATTGGAAAACGCCTTGGCGTTCCCTGATAACGTATCTCCTAGGCAACCGGGGCGGGACCAAGGCATCAAGGCGAGGTTCCTGGGCATTGAGAAACACCCTCTTCCACACATTAAACCATGCGGAAGTTGTCTGAGCTACTCACCGGTATAGCGGTATAATAAAAATTAACATCATAATGAAAATAAACACCAGTTTTCGGTATGAACCGGTATACCGCCCACGCCTAGTCTGTAGGTAATTTTATTTGTAAACAAAATGCAACTCCTGTTCCAGGTTATTCTACTCCTCATCACATATTATCAAATTCAAGTGTTTTTACTTCCAGAATTGAGTTTGATGGAGAAGGAGCTTTAGACCCATATGATTTAGGATTATTTACCTCGAATCTCATGTGTTTTATAATTACCTTTTTTTCTAGTAGTAAAATCTTCTCTCTCACTTCCCACTCTCCGATTTCATACTTCTGTTTGGATATTTCTACCACAGATAAAAGGAAATGAACCCCAAGACAGTTTGTAGTTTGTGCTCTGCTTGAAATTAGAACTGTGTCACCCCAATAACAGCATCTGTATTGTTGCATCCCTTTATATATATATATATATATATATATATATATAAACATTGCAATTTTTTTTGTTTAGCAAGGATCATCTCTTTTAGTTAAGAAAAAAAAAGATTATGCTTTACATACCAACAGTGAAACAAATCGATTTCCTCAAAATACTTGAATGGATTTTTAAATGCTTTGAGTAAGTTCAAAAGATCAGTGTCGTTTGAAATTTTAAAAATGTTATTTGATTCTGTATTTCTCCATTGATTTGTGTACAAAGTGACAGCTCCTTGGGGCTCTGCTGTGGTACTTTTTATGCTGTGGACAAAGTATGATTGACCCTTAATATTGTGATCTATTCGTCACAAAAGAATAAAACTACTTTACCAGGATGGCTAACTTTATCATATCTAAATTAATGTTTTTTAGACAGAAACGAGTCTACAGCTAATAGTTGCCGCGTTACAGTGTTCTCACTGTAAAGGAGACCAAAGACTACGGCTACATCCTAGAGCTGCAGACACGAATATTAGAGGAGCTTCAGCTCTGCTGGGGGACTCCCAAAAAGGAGAATCATTCAGCCAGATGACCCAAGGGCCTTGGGTCCTCTCTCCAGGATCATCCCTCTTCCTACAGCTGAATTGTTGCCGACACAGTAACGCAGAGGACAGGTAATGATGATAACCAAAAGTCTTATCCATTTTGATGGAAGAAAATTACACACTCTAAGATGGAAAAAAACACTGTCAATTCACAAAATTAGATTCTTGAACTCAGAGGCTTGATTCTACTGGTGTTGTATGACCATCAGGTGCTGAATTGTGATCCTGCTGCTGCTTAAGAAGCCACTGATCTCATCAGCTGGATCACCTGCAGGTGTGTGAGCTGCAGCAGGTCAGAGAACTCCTCTCCCAGAAACACTCTGCAAAAATAAGGCTGATTGCACACTGGATCATAACTTCACAATGGTATTACTCAAGTTATGTAGTAAAAAATAATATAAATACTTTATCACTTATATAATTTTTATTCATATTTTTTTCTTAAAAAAATTAACTCAGGTAAATATCCACCTCTGAACGTGATTTAAAACGTGATTTATTCATTCATCTTTTTTTTTGGCTTCTTTACTTGATTCACTTTGGTACAAATTTGCCCATGTATCACATCCAAGAAATACACAAAACTTGATTTGGTCTACATATCTTCCATAAGACTTGTTACCTCAGTCGAAGTTATGCGTGCAAAGCTGTAAATTCTTGAGGATGGAGCTGACTGACTCAGCTGATGTTTATGATCGCTTGCGAGTGCATGTACAACATTCACGCCTCATGCACGACCTTACTGTTAAGGTTGCAGTTACGCATTTGGTATAAAGTGAGTGAAAACATTTTCAACAAACGGAGATTTAGAAATTCAGAAATAACACTTACCAAAGACAGATGGTTCATGCACTCCTCAGGAGGAGCGCAGCATCTGTAGTTGTCCTGGTAGGAAATGTGTGCTCCAATGCGGCCTAGGAGGTCGTAAAATTGGGCGCGGGACAGATGGAAGTAGCGCTATAAGCGAACCTCATCCATAAGCAGCTCCTGAAGGAAATTGTTAAACTCCCCAAATTCAGAACACATCTGTAGAATGGGCGCTGATGCACCCGATGTCGACGTTGTCTAGCTTTATCTAGCAAATAAAGAAAAGGCACTCTCTCGATACGATCCTTCATATTTCAGAAGCCATACGAACGCAAACTTTTTTGCGCAGAGGCAAGCGCTGGAACCCTCAAAGTACATGCATCACATTTAAAGCGTTGGGTACGTTGCCTGACGGAGACAAATTGTGCGGTGTAAACGCAGCATTAATATCTTGACATCGATGTTGAGAAGACTGATGGGACGATAGGAGGAGCAATTTAAAGGATCCTTTCCCTTTTTTCAAAAGCAGCCACACACTGTTGACAAAAGTTATTTTTGCAACTACACCAAATTCTGAGGTGGTTAAAGTTTAGCATTAATTGACTCGCCATCAAAAAATACATGAACAGACAAGGTACTTTAAAAAGGGCTTTACAGAGTGAACTTTACAGTAGACTCAATATTTTAAGTTCAGAGAGTGAAGGTTTTTTCACAGAATACACTCCAGTGTTAGGCCTATATACCCATGTTAGTTTTTTTGCAAATTTTCCGACAAATATTTTTCTTTTGTCCCTTAATAAATTCACCTTACACCACATTGTGTGTATGTTGAACATCACCTTTCCCATGTCACATATCATTCTCACCATTTCTGTACATTTCTATCAACCCCATTAAAGTTTCACCATCATGCTAACCCTTGTAAGACGCCTGATTGGAACAGACTACGATCTCATACTTGTCTTGATGAGCAAGTGGTGCATGTTGAACTGATTAATAACCTGTCACATAGAGCAGTTGGAGATAATGATTGATTCATTTCCCCAGACTGGCATTTATCTCACCAATTTCCCTAATACCATTACTATGGAGAGAAGCCACTCTGATGTCAAGCAAGGAGATGGACCATGACTATGTGATCTCGAAACAAATCCCAGCTTGTCACAAGACACAAGTTTTCAATTTCACAGATATTACCACATATAAGAACTCAAGCTGATACGTTATTTTGTCACTTATCTGATGATGATGCCTCGGGCATGATTAACTGTTACTCATATTGTTCACTGTCAGAATAAATAAGTAAACTTTAATTTCACATTAAATTATGCTCCTATGCGGTCTAAAATTTCCGTCTTCTAGTGAGAACTACACAAAAATTTTATCCTGGGGTTTAATATATATGAAAATCAAGTTGTAAAAACTGGCTATTCACAAATTAAAGAGAAAACATTGGAATGAGTCACAGTATTCTGCCAAAAGAGTATCTATGGTCTGTACTGTACCAAGACCTCAAATGAAATTGCAAAGAGAGAATATTTTAAAAAGGAGTCACAAGTATGTCAAAATTATTCAATTAAATAACCTTTTTTCTCATATGTTGTACTAGCAATTAAGTGATGTTTCTTCTCACGTAGTTGAAGAAAAGAGAGGTGAGCAGCAACTGTCACATCTGAATATTATAGCAACAAGAGTTGCAAAAAATGTGTTTCAGTCTTCAGTCTGATTAGTTGATACCAATTCAGTAGTATCTAAGAGGTATTATTCAATCAAAACAACATGACCAGAGAAAAACACATAACAAAAATAAATGCTTGCACTTATAATTAGAATACCTGATGTGGTTTCTGCACGGCATGGAGCATGAATGGAATGGAAATGCTCACTTTTTTTTTTTTTCTTTGAACAATAGTCAGATTGTTTTGAATTTTTGCCCTGCAGACAGAATCCATACTTTGTTCTCGCACTGAAGCCTGCAATCACGTTAATCACTTCAGAAACAAAAGTTTTAACGTGAACAAACCTGAGTGCCCCTCTGGTTGCAAGTGCACGGTGGTGCAGTGGTTAGCACTGTTGCCTTGCAGCTAGATGGTTGTGGGTTCGTATCCCGGCCCAGGGTCTTTCTGCATGGAGTTTGCATGTTCTCCCTGTGCATGCGTGGGTTCCCTCCGGGTACATCAGCTTCCTCCCACAGTCCAAGGCTAATTGATCTCTCCAAATTGTCCTTAGGTGTGAGTGTGTGCATGGTTGTTTGTCCTGCCCTGTGATGGACTGGCAACCTGGGTGTACCCTGCCTCTTGCCCGTTGACAGCTGGAGATAGGCACCAGCCCTCCTGCGACCCATTAAGGATTAAGCTTTGGATGGATGTTTTAAATGCACATAATACTTAAAAAAAATATCTGTGATCCGTTGCAGCGCACACTACTTACTAATAAAGCCAACTTGTTAACATCATGTTATGCTGGGCTTTAGCGAATTAATAAATACCCAGAGCATATTTATAGCTCCACATCGGGGTAGTATTTGCATCGGCTTACCCACACAAGCGGCCAGGATCCTGTCGCATCATTCTCCTGCAGAGGTTCTCACACTCATTTGTACTACTCCACCATGTTTTTCCCTTGCAGTGTGCAGCTTTTCAGGGGTCTTTATTCTTCGATTAGAGAGGCTTCTCTTCGACGTGCGTCCACAGAAATCCACAAACTGAGCAAAAAGCTCAGGATCGCTAGTGAGGTCGCAATTGTTCTTCTTCTTCTCCGGGCCTTTGTTTACTTCCCGCTGTGTACTCTGGGGCCGCCCAGCATATGACGGACCCGCTCACTTTAGACGCTCTGGACTGACTGGGCCAAAAAATCTGTCAAAACTTTTAATAAAATTGACAGATTCACTAACATTTATTTTTTTATTTCATATTTAATTAATTGTAACCAATATTCAATTTGAACAAGCGGAACAAAAAATCCCCATCTTGCTATCAGTCATCTAGCAATACGTGAATAAAATAGACCTGAAGATTTCACTTTATATTTTCTACTTGTCTTTCACAAGAACTGCGCACCTGCTAATAAAGGGGGAATCTGTGCCCTACTGTTACACCGCAGACTGGATCCATAATTTGTGCTCCTTCCCATGAACGCGCCAATTTCTGCCCAACGCTGTCCCCAAGGTCTCCATAACTCAACAAAAAGGTTGTTATCTGTGCTTTTGGATAGCAACCAAATCAGCAGATGCTGCTGCTCCCTTTGCCTCCCTCTCCAACTTTTCTGTCGCTAACAGTCAGGTGAAGAGGCAGCTGGAGAGACTGAACCGGTAAATGGTTGCAAGTCCAAATGGTGTCAGTCCCAGAGTCTTGAATCATGTAAAGCACATTGAATTGCCTTGTGTTGAAAGTGTGCTATATAAATAAAATTGCCTTGCCTTGAAAGCCTGTGCATAACACCTCTGTTGGATTTCGCATCGCGTCTTCGAACTTTGCCCAACCCAGGAGAAGGTTCTGGTGTTGTTTATGACATTCTGCCTTGTTGCAGTGCCAAATAAAATCAACCATCAGTCATTAATGAGACTATGACCTGTTGCCCTGATATCCCTTATTAAAATCCTGGAGAGTCCTGTTTGACCTCAGTAAACAAACAAGAACATATCAGGACCCCCTGCAGTTTGCTTATTGCCTTGAAGTTGAAGATGTCATGATACACTTAAATCAACTTGAGGATTGTGTCTTTTTTATTTTTCCAGTGAATGTAACACATTTCAGTCTGATTTGCTTTTGAAAAATTCCAGAAAACACTGGTTAAAAAGAGGTGGAGGCCTCAACAATCAACTGAATTAATGGCTACATGACAAATTTGTGAGACTAGAGGATTGTGTTTCAAACCAGGTTGTCAGCAGCACAGGAGCACGATTTCTTTCACCCTGTACAATTCCGACTTCCAGTACAATTCAGAGACCTGTCATCTGCTGGTGACTCTGCAGTCATCTGAGGAATCAGAGATGGACAAGAAGCTGAGTACAGAAGGTAGGGACTGCTTTGTGGTATGGTTAGGGAGTAATAATCTTTCCTTTAATGTGAACAAAACAAAGGCGATGCTTGTAGATTTCAAAAGAGAGAGGGTTAAATAAAACAGTTTGCATCATGGGAGAAGAGGTGGAGGTGATTGAGTTCACCTTGAAAACAGACTGGACTGGAGAATCAACAGTGAAGGGACAGAGGAGACTGTACTTCATGAGAAAGTTTAGGCCCTCCAAGGTTTGCAGCAAGATGCTACAGGTATTCTACAAGTCTGTTGTGGAGAGTATAATCTCTTTGGCCATCATCTGTTGGAGTGGCACGATCAGAACCAATGACTTAAAAAGGCTAAACAACCTGGTGAAGAAAGCTGATTCTGTTTTAGTGACAACTATAAAACATCTAGAGATGATGATGCATTAAAAGGTTCTTCATAAAATCAGGAAAATTATGGGCAAACCTGAGCTTCCTCTTCATGAGACTACCCTGCAAAGGAGTGTCTTCAGTCAGAGGTTTCCGTCAGTTTCACAGTTAGTCTGCTTCAGGAGATCCTTCCTGCTCACACATATCACCATGTAAAACACTTACTTGAAGAAATAAATAGAATGAGCTACAAAAACCATTACTTTCCCTCTTAGTTTAATAAATTATTTTTGAATGGAATTGAACTGAATGGTGGTCTAATCAATATTTATATGGGAATATTGTGATGGGCAAAGAATTCTGAAATAGCTGGAGAGCATTGATTGCACACGGGGGATAATTGTAATGCAAGACTTGGATGGAGCCAGGGGAATGAAAGAATGTAATCTTAAATGGATGTTAACGCACTGAGTAGAAAGATTGATATTATTAATGTATAATGTAAAGAGTAATGGACCACTAGCAGAGCTCAATGGCAATCTGCTACGGATCATATAAAGGCCTGACTGATCACCATCAGTGACAATGGTGATATTCTGATAAGTTGTGTGTGAGGAATCAGCTCCAATTATTAAGTTTGGACTCTCACATATTCATATTTTTTGTCATCTTGTCCTATCCTTTCAATACATACTGTAACAACCACAGGTAGAAAGTAAATAATTACATTTACTCTCATTATTGTAAATTGAGCTATTTTGTTGAATTGTAAAATGTCTTGCATACGTTTTCATACTCCTGGAACATTTAAAATTTTCTCATCACTATGCATTTTTCTAGAATAGATTGACAGAGTAGAACATAATTATGAAGTAGAAGAGAAATATTACATGATTTTCAACATTTAAAAATCTGGAAAAAAATACTCCAATTATGGCTGCAAGTTTTTTGTGTTTTGCGGTAGCCGCTTTGTCCCCTTTAGTGAAATAAAGACAACAACTTCGACTGGATAGAGAGCTTCTTTGATCGGAATCAAAACCAGGAGACTCAGACATGGATCCAAGCTACTGTTTTAATCAAAGCATACTTCTTTGATTAAAACCGTAGCTTAGAATCGTAGTAGGATTGTTGGTCTGGACTTTGACTAGGCCACTGTAGCACATAGATGTATTCAGAATATTTTCATTGTTGCTGTGGCTGCATATTTAGGGTCTTTCCCCTGTATCAGCTCCACATACCATCTCATTACTTCTCACCAGCTTGCTTATTCTGAGCTAAAGCATTTCCAGCGCATAATACAATTTCCATGTGTAAGGTTTGGCCGGGGTAAACTGTAGATTGTTTTCTTACACATGGTGTTTTGCATTACTTGCTGCAACTTGCAAACAAAAGCTTTATTTTGTCTCTCTACACAAAGACAAGAATTGTGGTGTGTTCAACAAACAAATAACCCATCAGATTCTTCCATTTCAACTGCAGATCTTATCAACTTTTCCAAAGTCACCATGGGCTTTCACAACTTTATTCCTGGCCTGTCTGGTGCCTTTCTTGGTCATTAAGTTCTTTGGTGACAAATGTGCTCTACCAAACCTCTGAGCCCAGTATAGATCAGTTATATTTATACTGGCATGGAACTGCTAAGAGGTTATTCTATTTACTAACACAGCGTGATTCACATCACCTGTGGGAGATTGCAAAGGAGAATGGCAAAATCCTCAACGCGACTGCAAAGTTGGGTAAGTCCTCATTGATCATAGTCCTTATTTATTTATTTTAAATACATGAAAAAATGAATAAGGATGATAAAGACTTTATGGAAATATAGTTTCTGTTGGACATCTTGAGGTTTCCTGTGACTTTAGTAATTAAGTGGCGTCTGCTCTCTGGTGAAAAACCAAATATCACAGAATACACAGTTCTTTTTTTAATCCAGTCTTGGAGAAATATGCCATCATGTAGCAGCTTTAATGATTAAATTAGATGTCTTATTAGTGCCACAAAAGTAATCTTTAATGCAATGGTATATTTAACAAAATGCTCTCCCAGGGGATCACACCCCTGGATCTTGCTTAATATTACATTGCTCTGGGCATATATCTTGTCTTAGGGGCCATCCAGGGAAAAAAAGTTCAGGGTTTTTAACTATCACCCCTGACAACAGAAATGTATATATGTTTTGCTCCACCTAAAAAAACATGTTTTGTATTGAACATTCTATGAATATTGCTTGAATGGCAGTGATTACTCAAGGAAATGTAAATTTCTTCATTTTGATATTGCATAGTGTTCAGTAGACCTAAAATAAACACTTTGGGGAATTTTTCTTGTGTTATTGATTGGCAATAAACAGGAAAAACAGTCACACAAAGTTATGTCCGTGCATTGTGCACCCTTGTGTGACTTCTCCCTTGCTGGCTGGCAGCTTTATTTTACCCAAAGACCTAACCCTGCAGCGGATTGGTCAATTAGCATGTGTGACACCTCTGTGGATTCATAGAAGCCAGTAGAGTGAAGCCAAAACTTTCCAAACAAGATTGACAACACAGTCAGCCAACCAGCTGAGAACAGAGCCTCACCGGAAAGCCAGTCTAATCTGTGAATTCACTGCAAGACAAAAATCGTAATAGAAACCCCCAAGAAGGTTTCGAATGGTGAAGACGATATGGAAGTACCAGAAAATTGTGTTTATTTGCCAAATAAATCATCTTTACATTGCAAAACAGACAATGTAAGGCAAATTTTACTTTGATTCTGAAAAGTGATTTCTTGTTGTGTTATACTTGGGCTTATATCTCTGAGGTGCTTGTGTGTATACAATATAATGGAACTGCACAATGTGCGTGCAATTTGTCTAGCTGACATCAACAGCAGTAGTTGTGAATAATAATTTAATATTAACATGGCTATCAATGACATTGAATTGATTATTTTATTAAATCAAGTTGAGGCACCACTCCGGAAAATCCAGGAGAACGTTAACATAAGCCAGACAAACTCTGTCTCTTTTCTAAAGGGTGAACTTGGACGCAGTAACAATAATTCTACTTGCACTGAATAAAACAGGGGACCTTCTATTTAAAATATAACAGGGTTTATTAACAACGTTGTTTTAATTTTACAGATGAACACGGTGACAACAACCGATCTACTCTAAATTATGCAGTCTACAAACAATTTGAAAAGGAATAACGTATGCAACCAAAAACTAACTACCAGAATTAGAAAAAAACTGCTTCAAAGCAAAAGTGGCATGTGTGTATGTGTTTTTGTGCGTCTCCGCATGGGGCGATCTGGAGTCAGGACACAGGGTTAATAGTATTCTTTCTTAACAAGACATGGAACCACACCATACCAACAAAATGAAAGGATATTAAAAGACAGGGGATATAATAACGCTTTAGCAACAACCAGTGAACACAAAAACATGCATACAACAGCAAAAGCCAGCGTGTGACGACGCTACCAACAATGAGCAAATGGTGGTTTAACAATTACAGAAGAATCGATTAAACCATTTCACTCAAGTCTAAACTTGTGTTTTAAAACCTCCTAGAGAAGCCTAAACCATACTCAGACAAACTAAATTAATCCTACTGGTGATGACTTCGTCCACGCTGCCAATCCAAGGTGAACAATGAAGGGAGAAGGAGGAACAATCCAAATGGGCCAAGTCCGTTGAGGAACAGCAGCGCAAAGCTGATTTTAAAAGAACGCCTTCAGATGCAGGCAGCGACTTCAGTCGATCTTGTCTTTAGAGAGCTATCTTTTTATAGCTCAGATGCCAAGCAGACCTCCTGGCTGCAGAAATGGGAGGTCGGGTAACTTGGCAAAAATAATGCTTCGGAGGTTTAGAGAAATGGTCCTGTCCTGGCCTGCAGGTTGGAACCAAGGGGGAGATTTTGAAAGCAAAGATTTGAGTGTCCCCGTCGCTCAATAGGCATGGAAAGACAATTGCTTCTGTGAGCACTGTCCTTTTAAGAGCTCTGCCTGTGATCACCGGCCAAGGACCAATGAGAATACACTGAGGGCAGTGCGAGCTCTGTTGTCATCACTGATCACAGACAAATGAGAAGGAGTTGAGGGCGGTGCAAGCTCTGTTGTTGTCACTGATCAAAGACCAATGAGGATGAGTTTAGGGAATGAACAAGGATGCTGGAGATGGCATATGATTTATGTCAAGGAAATTTCAATAGAACGCAACTGGACTTGGTAATTTGTCTTGGAAGACGTTTCACCTCTTATTCAAGAGGCTTCATCAGTTCATGGTCGCCGCTGACCAGACTGGGACTGGTCCAACTAACTGGTGTGGAGACTCAGCTATTTAACCTCTTGGAGGGCTTTTCCAAGACTGATTATGTCATTGGATCCTTTGTGCTCCATGTCTTAACGTAGCTGAGTCTCCACACCAGTTAGTTGGACCAGTCCCAGCCTGGTCAGCGGCGACCATGAACTGATGAAGCCTCTTGGATAAGAGGTGAAACGTCTTCCAAGACAAATTACCATGTCCAGTTGCGTTCGATTTCAATTTCCTTGAGATAACCATGACCTGGATGAATGAGAATATTCACAGGCATATGATTTATGGAAAATGAATCCCAACAGATGCTTTGGTGTAGCGTGCTGTGGGATGTATCTTTGGGCTCGGCAGGTTCACTGCTTTTGTTTGAGGAGTTTATTGTGTCTGTAAGACAAAATATTGTTGCGGTAGAGTCGGTTGACAAATTATGATGAGTTTGTTTGCAAATATTTATTTACAAGGCATCTAAGTTGTATTTGTGGTCGGTAAAAATATTTTAGATAGCCTTGTAGCGCTTGGTGTGCTGTTTAATTTGATGTGCATTGTTACTATTTTTTTATGTGATGTGTTGTCTGAAGCCTGTTCTAAAAAGTAATTTCTGGTTCCCCCAATGGGAGACCCTTTGGCTAACGTTCATAATATGGAAAAGTTGAAGGGGCTCTGAATAGTTTTGCAAGGCATTTTATTTTTTATATTATATGTTTCTTTTTTTTACCATACAGTATGTTCTATTGAAAATATTCAGTTATATTACAAAATGTGAAGAAGCACATTGTGTGTGGTGCAAATATTTGCCGACCATGACATTAAGCATGACTTTTGCTACTTTTGTCCAGCGCATCAACACTTTTAACAGGAAAAAAATAAACTGCTCCTGGGTTAACAGACCAGGTCAGGATTAAATGATGGGAAAAACTAAGACAACCCCCTGCATTTCCAGCGAACATCACAGCACCTGCTGCAGATGAAGTCAGAAACTCAAATGAAATGCTAACCAAATATAAGATACCACTCAAACACCAAGTGGTAACAACTTTATTACTATCCAGAGCAGTAGTGACCTTGCAGGATTTAAAATACAACATCAACTGAACACCGATCTGAACCCGAGCAGTGTTTTGTTATTGGACTTCTGTGCTCGTCATGGACTGTCCATAAACACCATGTTATAGCATAAAGGGGTTCATGTGTGCACTTGGCACCAGGACACCCTAGGCCGCAGCTCGATTATCGACTTGGTTTTCATTTTATCTAACCTGCAGCCGCATGTTTTGGACAGTCAGGTGAAGAGAGGGGCGGAGCTATCCACTGACCACTACATGGTGGTGAGTCGGCTCCGGTGGTGGGGGAGGTCACCGGACAGACCTGGCAGGCCCAATCTATTTGTGAGGGTCTGCTGGGAACGTTTGAGTCCCCTGTCAAAAGGAGTTTCAACTCCCTCCTCTCGCAGAACTTCGAACACGTCCTGGGGGAGGTGGGGGACATTGAGTCGAGTGGGCCATGTTCCGTGCCTCCATTGTCGAGGCGACTGACCGTAGCTGTGGCCGCAAGGTGTTTGTTAACTGTCGTGGCGGCAACCCTAGAACCCGCTGGTGGACACCTGCGGTGAGGGGTGCAGTCAAGCTGAAGAAGGAGTCCTATCAGGCCTTCTTGGCCATTGGGACTCCAGAAGCAGCTGATAGGTACCGGCAGGCCAAGCGTACTGCGGCTCGGATGGTCGCTGAGGCAAAAACTTGGGCATGGGAGGAGTTTGGGAAGACCATGGAGAATGACTTCCGTGTGGCTTCAAAGCGGTTCTGGTCCACCATCCAGCGTCTGCCACCAACACTGTTAACAGTGGGGGTGGTGTGCTGATGACCTCAACACAGGTCAGTCTTGGGTCGGTGGGTGGAGTACTTCGAAGACGTCCTCAATTCCACTGACATGCCTTGGAAGCGGGGTCTGGGGACTTTGGGACAGGCTCTCCAATATCTGGTGCTGAGGTCACAGAGGTTGTTAAAAAGCTCCTTGGTGGCAGGGCTCCGGGGATTTGCCCAGAATTCCTCAAGTCTCTGTGGGGCTGTGTTGGTTTACACGGCTTTGCAATATTGCGTGGACATCCGGTGCAATTCCTTTGGATTGCTAGACCGGGGTGGTGGTCCCCCTCTTTAAAAAGGGGGACCACAGAGTGTGTTTCAACTACTGGGGGGTCATACTGCTGATCCTCCTTGGTAAGGTCTATTCAGGGGTTCTGGAGAGGAGGGTCTGACGGATAGTTGAACCTCGGATCCAGAAGGAACAATGCAGTTTTCGTCCTGGCTGCGGAACACTGGACCAGCTCTACACCCTCAGCAGGGTCCTGGAGGGTGCATGGGAGCTTGCTCAACCGGTCAACATGTGTTTTGTGGAGTTGGAGAAGGCATTCGACCGTGTCCCTCGGGGAATCCTGTGGGGGGTACTCCGGGAGTATGGGGCACCAGGCCATTTGATAAGGGCTGTTAGGTCCGTGTGTGACCGGTATCAGAGTTTGGTTCGCATTGCCGACAGTAAATCGGGTTCATTTCTATTGAGAGTTGGACTGCACCAAGGTTGCCCTTTGTCACCGATCCTGTTCATAATATTTATGGACAGGATTTCTAGGCGCAGCCAAGGTGGAGGGGTTCTGTTTCGGTTGCCTCAGGATCTGGTCTATGCTTTTCGCAGATGATGTGGTCCTGTTGGCTTCATCTGAAAGTGATCTACAGCTTTCACTGGAGCGGATCGCAGCCGAGTGTGAAGCAGCTGGGATGAGGATCAGCACCTCCAAATCCGAGACCATGGTCCTGAGCGGAAAAGGGTAGGGTGCCTTCTTCTGGTCGGGGATGGGTTCCTTCCTCAGGTGTTTACTTATCTGGGGGTCAAATATAGGAAAAATGGAGCAGGAGATCGATAGACAGATCGGTAAGGCGTCTGCAGTTATGAGGGGGCTGTACCGGTCTGTCGTGGTGAAGAGAGAGCTGAGCCGAAAGGCAAAGCTCTCGATTTACCGGTCAATCTAGGTTCCTACCCTCATCTATGGTCACGAACTCTGGGTGGTGACCGAAAGAACAAGATCACAGATACAGGCGGCTGAAATAAGTTTAGTCTGTAGGGTGGCTGGGTTCTCCCTTAGAGATAGGGTGAGAAGTTTGGTCATCCGAAAGGGACTCAAGGTAGAGCCGCTGCTCCTCCACATCGAGATGCGCCTGTTGAGGTGGCACGGGCATCTGGTCAGGATGCCTCCTGGATGCCTCCCTGATGAGGTGTTCCGGGCACGTCCCACCAGAAGGAGGCCCCAGGGAAGACCTAGGACTTGCTGGAGGGACTATGTCTCCCGGCTTGCCTGGGAACGCCTCGGGATTCCTCCCCAGGAGCTGGCCCAAGTGGCCGGGAAGAGGGAAGTCTGGGTCTCTGTGCTTAAGCTCCTGCCCCCGGGACCTAAGTGGAAGAAGATGGATGGATGCATGGATGGATGGATGGATGGATGGATGGACATCAACTGAACAACCACAATAAGGTTTTGGCCAAATGATGTGTAGATTTTTCAAATAAACTAAATTTGCACTTTTTAATTCACATTTTACTGATAATTAGGGATTAATTATGCAATCAATTTAAAAAGGGGGAGCACAGACCAGATTTTATTTGTAGAGCCCTTAATAAATGTTGATAAAATCGGCACAAAGTGATTTACATGATAAAAATATGAACTGATTAAAAAATAAACAACCAAAACACATTTCAAGCAAAATCAATCATAAACAATCAGTAAAACTTTCAGCACACACAAAACACATGCATACTCTATCCCCACCACTTCACTTCACAAACACTACTCAATCCGTTCCTATCTCTTTAAGTGAACAAACAAATAAAAATAAGCATCTACAATGATATCGTTAAACGAGATCCATTCACACTAGCAGCAACCCCACATCCACAGACGAGTCACCACAGTGACGGGGCTGCTGTGAAAAGGGCAAGCAGGTATCCACAGCACCCATAATGGTTCGTTCACACCGCAACCTTTGTCAGCGTCACACAACGCTCAAAACGCATCTAGCCTGAAATATATACAGTGTTAAGCTGACGCTTGCAAAGTACGTGGGTGCACTTTTCTTTGCCGGATATTTTAAACTCTAGTGGATCGTGGTTGGCTAGATAATGTTGACATCTGATTGGTTCCCACACTGTGTCAAGAGTGTGAAGAGCGTCAAAAGTTCAGCTTGTTGAACATTTTTGTTTGCTGCTTTGCCACTTGAAATTCAAAAAATGCTTCACAAAAATTGATACAGCCAACGCACACAAAGCACCGCAGAGACTCCGCCGCCCCTCTGATGGACTCAACCATAGACTCAACATGTAATCTTGCTGCTACTGATGCTGACGTTTGGGGCGACGTGAACGCACCATAAGGCTGTAGAACAGAGCTTCACCTACCATAACTAAAGCGATCCCAGTGACATGGCTAACTAGCAGGGCTCCTTCTGCAAATAATCCCCGTCAAGGAAACACTAGAGTTAGTCTATGTAAAGAGTTCGTAAAACACAATAAAAGATAAAAAGGTCAAAACATAAATAATAAACATAAAATCTGTTAAATTAATGAACTAAATTAATCAAAAAGAAAGCAAGCTAAAAACGTTTTGAGCCTCTTTCTAAAAAAAATCCGCAGTTTATGTGTCCCCGAGGTTTGTCAGCAGGCTGTTCCACAAATGAGGGCTGTAGTGGTAGAAGAAGGCTTTGCCATATGTCTTAATTTTTAGTTGTGGAACCACTTAAAGCCCAGTATAGATGACTGAAGAGACTGTAAGGGCTTATAATTTAAAAGGTCAAATAATTAAAATGGACGAAGACCTCACAGGGTAATATCGCTAGCCATTCATGAAAAAAACATTGTTGAAATGAAGGAGTTTTGTGGCAGATAATGCCTTATTTAGAGGCTGCACTTTGGCTGGCCCACATTTTCTATTATATAGATATGTCCTGACCGCCAATGGATATAACCTTTTTCCAAAAGACTCAAAGTGGCTCCAACATTATCTGGGTAAGTAGGTGAAGGCATAGCATGATGTAAGTTGGGTCCTGGTTAAAAAAAAAGCGAACTTACAATTGAAGTGAAGAATCATTGTCATGGATTAACAATGTTAACGATGCTTTGTTGCACAGTTAAAATTTTCATCTTACTAGATGATTTAATGGGAGTTTATCAGGAACTTCTGAGCACTTTCAACTGTTTTAGCCTTGGTGATATTAACCATTTATTAAATTTCATTTTAACCACCTTTACTGAATTCATCTATTATTTCTAAACATATTTTGTACTCTACCATATTAAAAAATGACCTTCGAACGCATTCTTTTATATGATCACATTGGTACGTGGTTCCAAACATCCTGCAACATTCTACCTCTAATTGTTTCAAATTTGGAACAGCCTTGGAAAGACACATTACCCGTAGAGGCTTAAAAGGCCTTCAATCAGAAAATACAAATAACAGGATTGTTCAGGGTTGTTCAGCACCAAGTTTACAGCCACAACAAACTTTATCAGGAAGCAAATGAGAATAGAGAAATGTTGAATTTGATTTAAATGTGCATAGTATTTTGGTCAATTAAATATTATGTGGAAATTCAGAAACATGGTGTTTTCCAATTTTTAAGAACCACAAGACATTTAAAAAATATATTTTATAATTTTAAATGTACAAAAATTGTATATACATAAAATATTTTTATATTTTTTATAAAATATTTCTAACTTTATTTATTAAGCGCTTTTCAAACTACATAGCTTCTCAAAGTGCTTTACAGATTAAAATGATCCCATATAGCACCCCCTCAAACCCAAAATAAAAACATCACAACTATACGCCTCCCTCCCTCCAACACATCTCCTATGCACGCACACATTTAAAAGCAACAGTAAACAAAAGCAACAACGGGCTGAGTACAAATGAGCCAGGAAACAGCATCATGAGCGCGATCTGCATTGGCAGCAGCAGATCAGCAGCCAAGGTACTGACCCAGGGCATCTGGTGGAGGGAAGGCTGAGACCCCCACCTCAATCCAACCACTACCAGTGCTCTGCCCCATATTATTTAGTTTTCCCATGTCCTCCCTCCAGTATTTAGATCCGGCATCTCCACTACTCCCCGCCGTATCATTGTTGTTATGTCTTACTGTGTTGGACAGCTATGCCTTTAGCTCGTGTCTTCGTCCTTCAATAATTCCTCATCTGTACTTTTTATGCTAGGTATGCACTTGGGTCCTTTCACCCAGAGACACACAGACTGTGCCGACACCGTGCCCCCGAGCACCACTGCCTAAGCTTCCTGAAGGAATCAACGAAGTCCTACTTTCGCCGCCAGCTTTGTTGCTGCTAGAGTTTCCAGTGAGGACAGGCAAGAGCCCTGTAGCCAGCTCCTCTGCCTCCACCTATGCCAGAACTTATTCCGACTGAGTCTCAGTGGTCTACAGAGCCTCCTCCACCTAAGCCAGGAATTCTCATGGTGTGGCCGCCATCAGACAGCGGGTACCAGCCCACAATCTTTTCCAGTGGGAACCAGTCTGCAGTCCTCACAAGTGGGTGCAGCTAGCCCGCCAACCTCATCAGTGGGTGCAGCAAGCCTGCCGACCTCAGCAGCGGGTCTCATAAGCACTGTCGACCACTCCAGTGGGTGTGGTGAACCCGCCATTTGAACTTGTTTACGTGTATACTTGTTTGTTTTTCTCTTTGTTATTATATGTACGAATTCATTAAATTACAGAAAAAAAGAAGGGTTGAAAAATTAATCCTAACATGTATACCAAAGATAGTGGGTTTTGTATATCATTAATTTTTTTAATCATATTTTTCTTTTGTTTAACGATGCATGAAAGAAGGAGATTATAGGAGAAAGGAACTTACATGTTGGATGTAACATATCTGCTATGACTATATCATGTCATATTGCATTTTTTGTAGTCTTTCTTTTTCATTTATTTAATTAGTCATTAGCTTAATTGTTGTGTAAGTTTCAAGTCTATAGTACCTTTAATCCTTTAGTAATAAGCAAAGTTATCTGATTTGAATGAAATCCCTTTGGTTTTTCATGTACAATAGTGAGTGTTTAACGACACAGGCGTTCTATTGCGCACACACAAAATGTTTCCAAGAAGCGCATGGTGCTGAGAGTAAAACCTGCAAAATCATTATTTGTCCCGTGTTTCTGAGCCAGAGGCTTTGCTAACGAAAGTTTCCCCACTTTTAAGGACCACAAGGTATTTCTTTGTTAAAGAAAGCCGCGCGGCGCCTTGCCTGCAATAAAACAATTACTTCTCCCCCCCTTTTCGACAAGATGCGCGTTCATTTCCTTACGCCGCCTCTACGCGTGCACGCGAGGGGCCGCGCTGGAACTTCAGCAGGAAGCGCTTCGTGACGCGCCTAAGTGACATCAATACTGGTCGCCAAATTGCTCAGGTACACCGTAGCCTTGACAGAACTGTTCTGGTATAAGTAATGTTTTTATTTTAGTTGTGTTTTTAGGATAAATTAATTAAATTGAATCAAATCTCTGGTTTCTTTTATTCTGATTGTGTGTGTGAATTACTGCAAATACTTAATTTTCTTCAGATAAGGTCTTTCTGGTAATCACTAACAATGAATAATTATAAGTGAGAATATTGGTTGATAATCTTCTTTGAATAGAGATAAGATCGTGTTTCTAGCCCATAGGCTGGTGGTGCCCCGATTAAATGATTTAAAGAATAATTAAACTACTAATTTACAATTATTAGTTAATATTCTTAACATAAACAGATAGACCATAACACTTTATCAATTTCAATTGATAATTACACAACACTGGCAGTGCATGATTCACTTTTCAACAGTTATTGGGTGCTCAACTAAAGGAACACACAATTTTTTTCTTAAATCAATAATTTCGGGCACACCAAAATAAGACTAAAAAATGTGTAGGCTGAGTAGCAGTGAATCAGTTGTTTTGGGTGTGGATGTTTTTTTAAGACAACTTTTTTGAGATTTCTAATAAAAAAAATACGTCTGAAATTTTACTCTTTAATAACTTTCCAAAAACTGCCCTCCTCATTTCAATATATCAGATGTAAATAATACAAAAAATGTGTTGCCTCTTGATGTGTCTTCAGTACTACATGATTAAATCAGTGTGTTTCAACTAATGTTCAGGATTGAATGATGTTGCACAGATTGAGCATGGAGAGCATTTTAAAGATAAGTGTTAAGTTGGTGAAACATCTGGGAAGTTTTCTATTCTATCATGATCAGCTTTTCCTTTGCTCCATCAGCTTTGAAAAAGTGGCTTCCAGTATTATGAGACTAACTTTTGACAGGATAAAAAATCATCAAAAGACTTTTAAAGACAGTTAAGCCTCAGCTTTCTGAAGAGAACCAAGCCATGCACTTAAGTGAGACATCAAGTAGAATACTTTATAGATTTTCTTACCTGATCATTAATTTAGAGAATCGCTCTGTTTCCCGAGTGTCTCAACCAAGTTTCCATGTATTGTATATGAATAAATAACTCCGGCTTAGTCATATTGGATGGAGAGTATGTGGGAAAATTAACAAAATAAACTCTTGCCACGGAGTTACATCTGGACACAAATGGACACTGTTTTTTCCCGATATTTATTTGTGATAAAAAGGAAGTGAAAACCATTAAATATTTCCCTTTCAATTGCGAGCAACCTCATCTTCGTCTCATGAAATCCGCCACAAAAAGATTAAGGTTTGAAGCTGTAATGAGACAAAACATTGAATGGTTTGATAAGTGTGACTGCTTTTGTAAAGCGGTATATACATCCTTCACAACTGAATGATTTCCCCCAATTTGTCATAGTCTTTTGTAGAATACGTCAAAGCCCATGTGGAAAGTAGAAACGGATCATTTTCAACACAACAACCAGTCGAACAAGTAGCTTTACACAACCTCAAAAAGTTTTTAGGTCCTCCAAATAAAAAGGGATTTAATTTTAACACTAAAATATTAAATCACCAGTCTCATTATTTAAACTTAGGGAAACTCTTATTAGGTTTTGACAAAGAATTCAGGCACACAGTGCATGCCTGGTAGTGTCAGATAGTAGTGAGTTGCTACCATTCGACTGAGACGCTGGTTTTCCTGAGGACAGGAAGCATACACCAGAGGAACTGGCATATTCTACTAATGAGCCGTGACTTTAGTATCAAATTCAGGGTCCTTCTCATTAATGCTTCAGAAAAGGCCTGTCAAAGAGCTTGCACTCACAGTGTGAAGTTGTTTCATCATTCTTGCGCTCTATTACAAATGGTTTAAGTAAAGAGTCTAGTCTGTTATTTTTTTTAATTTTGTTTTAGTTCTTCAAAAACTTTTGTCAGATACATGAAGCACAGAAGATAATAAAAGTTGATCACACAATCAGCAACTTGTGTTGACTGTTAAGTCAGATTTTCAAACAAATATCCTATTAGGCATGAACGAGTACAGCATTATCTGTATTTTTTGTCCTATATAAATTATCTGTATATGTACTTGGACTGGGCGCGGCCTAATCCAGAAGTGGGTGGAGATATGGTTTGATCAGATATTGTTATAATTATTGTTGATTAGAAAACTATTTACATAACATCAGTATTGATATTCAGATCAATGGTTTTGATAAAAAACAAACAATATAACATAAGTTTCATTTATTAGCGTTAATTTTTTTAATGTGTGATTTTAATTTTTATTTTTACATTTTTTTATATCCACACTAGGTATGTGTGTTTAGCCAACTGATTTTAAATATAGTTTTATACCATAACTACCTTTATTTATCTTATAAAATAAATAACATTTGATGTTACAGTCCCAGACCCACCCTGGGCCCTTTTAGCCCATCTTTATTAACCTCTGGATACCCCCCTGGTCAGCAGCACTTAACATTCAGCAATTGTCACTTATTAATCATTCTAAAAACTCGTAGGAGTCTCTGTATCAGCAGAGAGTGAGACAGTATTTTTTTATCACTTTGGTCGCAGCGCAGCATTAAATCTGTAACTTTGTTTTCTGACAGATCAGCGCGATAGATGAGCTCTTGGGCCAAAAGAGCTCCGTTGCCCGAGTAACCATCACACAGCCGAAATAAAACTAAACTAGACACGAGGTCGGTTGAAACACCTTTTAATCCTTAATAATTGGGGGATGTAAAAAGTAATTGAAACAGCAGCTTCTGTCAGTCACATACAGACTGTTCTGAAAACTTGCGGCTGG
Source organism: Apricaphanius iberus (assembly GCA_028564705.1). Lineage (NCBI taxonomy): Eukaryota > Metazoa > Chordata > Actinopteri > Cyprinodontiformes > Aphaniidae > Apricaphanius > Apricaphanius iberus. The sequence goes on from JAPXFQ010001616.1 coordinate 600,321, forward strand.
CTTGCGAATCACATAGGTAACCTAATTTGGATTCAAAATGACGTACTTCGCCAACAGGTGATGCTTTTTCATGACTGGAATGAGGAAACTGTACCCCATAGCACCTTCTTTGGGAAAATGCAAATGTAACATGTTTTATTCTCCTCTTGTAAGAAACGGTGAGTGTTTATGAAAAGCGATGACATCAGACATCAGGAGAGATTCGGGAGTATGGTGGCTCCGAGAAGCAGACACAGTCAGCTACCCAATGAGAATTTTTAATAATTCAGAGCATAGATATTGACTGGTATTACTCGTATGATACTCGTACTCGGCAAAAGTGCTTTATCCGTATCCGCTCAACTCTGAGAAGGAAAATCTTCATCCATCTTCAATGGTCATGACAAATCCTTGCTTACTTAATCACTGGCATCACTCACATGATAAGTTAGCTGGGGCACAGCAGCTCAACACCTAACAGCAGCAACTAAAGCCGTTTTTAGAAAAATTTTCAATTATATGCGGACAAGTCCATCCAGTCTTTAACTGGACCTCTCTTTTCAAATACACCACTTTTTACTAGAGTTTTGTCTTTTGGCTGCTTTCAGACAGCAATAAATGTACCGGAGGATCTTGATGAATCCTCTGGGTGGGGGGATACGACGTAAATGTGCCGTGGGCGTACATGTCACTTCCCCCAACAAAGTCATCTTTGCAAAAGGGCTGACGAAACAGCAGAACTTCTCACAGTGCTCATCTTTTGTAATACTGATGAGGTGACTGCTTATGTAACTTGTTTTCCACACTAGAGATGTAATACCGTCATCCCCTCATTCAGCGGGGAGTCCTTGACACTGCCATGTGAATGTTTGTCCAAGACTTGGCAGAGTGTTGGGACTCACTAGGGATGTCCAGGAAGCATTTATATAAACTTGGCAGCCCATTAAGATCTGATAAGCATGACATCTGGGTTCCATCGAGCAGGGCACCTTGTCCTTGTGTACACAAGACACAGACAACTGAGATGTGTATGGAAGGTATTATCCTGAATCCGCCTTCAGTGGAGAGTCTCGGGGTATCATTTTGGAAAACTCGATCTGTATCAGCGCTGCCTGTTTAGAAAAGGTATGATATTCTTTGTCATCACTTTGTGACTTTAATCGATTGATTAAACCTAGCCAAAGGCTGACCATTCCATATTCTAAGGCTGTTGTCTGTTTTTTTATTGTTCTGTACATAATACTGAGAATCAACAGTAGGTTTGTAGATCTTATACAATTTGAAATGCTTTCTTTATAGCATACTAATGCGCATTGCGTTCTGTGTCTTGATTGATTGGAGGCAATTGTCAATCTCCTCCATGTCGTGTCTCCTTCACTTGCCAAATTTATCATGTCATATCATAAAAATCTTGTCGTCCAAAAGAGAAAAAAAACAGTACAAATACCCATAACTTTGTTCCTCACTCAGAAAAAGACACCTGCAGCAAGACCTTCTTTGGAGAAAGATGCACCCGACCCACCGCAGACAAAAAATAATTGTGTCACATTCATAGACTGTAAATACAGTGGACTAAACCTCGGGTTACTTCACTCATAGGTTTCTGAAGTGCAGGAAAGCCAACTGGGCGGTTCCCACCGCCACAACCTTGTCCAAGACACTCGCCTCGTCATTCTCACCCACCATGGAAGTTATATTTCACTCCACCTGTGGCGCAATTTAAACCAAATGAAAGGATGCAAACGGCGATTGACTTGAAAGTTAGATCAAAATGAACATTAAAGAAGCTATAGCAGTGGGTTTTGTTGTAATATGTGGACATTTTTAGAGTTAAAAAAATATATAAAAGAACTACAAGTGACCTTTACTGGGTCTAAATGTTAGACGGGAGAGCAGAGATGCCCCGGAGACGGGCTTTTAAATCCTGGTCCTCAACCTGTAACTGAATTAGCCCCATGGCTAGCTGGATCAACACCTATTCTGGCTAGCCCGCCACCGCTGCTAGCTGGGCCACCACCACTCCTAGCTGGGCCACCACCACCGCTAGCTGTGCCACAACAACTGCTAGCTGGGCCACCATAACTGCTACCTGGGCCATCAACAATCCTATCTGGACAACCATCAGTGCTAGCTGGGCAATCACTAGTGCTAGCTGGACCATCACCTCTACTAGCTGGGCAACTAACTGTGCTGGTTGGGCCACCATCACTGCTAGCTGGGCCACCATATATGCTAGCTCGGCCATCCACATTGTTAGCTGGGCTACTATCACTGCCAGCTGGGCCTCCACCTCTGCTGCCTGGGCCTTTACCTTTGCCACATGTGTTTCTTTCTCTGTTGCATGGTTTTCCACCTCTGTCGCCTGGGCCTCCACTTCTGTTGCCTGGGCCTCCGCCTCTGTCGCCAAGGCCTCTACCCCTGCTGCCTGGGCCTCAAACTCTGCTGTGTGGGCCTTCCCCTTTCCTGGTTGGTGTTCCGCCTCTTCTGCCTGGGCTACCATCTTCACTGTGAAGTTAGCTGTGAAACTAACAGTGCAAAGCAAATTCCATCTCGGTGGTCTTCATAGCGCCGCCACTCCCGGAAACCATGTAATCGGACTGTTGATCAAACTCTGCTTGCTAGTCTCACCAAACATAACTTTAGAAAATCAGGTACATGCTGCGTCTCACTTGGTTTCCTGAATGTTCACTCACTATCAAACAAGTGTCATCTTATACAACAATCACAAACTAGACTTTTTATGTTAGCTCAACCATTCTACCCCACCCGAGTTTGTATACATTGCCAAGCTTGTGCTTCTGGATGTGGAGGTGGCCTCGCCATTCTCTACAAAGACAAGTACAAGGTTTCTTCTGTCCTGGACGCTTCTTATCAGTCATTTAAATCCATAGCTCTGAAAATACATGGTACTGTTCCCACCATCTTAGCAGCTATTTACCAGCTGCCTAAAGCTAAATCTGAATTTCTTACCAAATTTTCAGAATATAGTGCCTTCTTATGCTCCCTTTCAATTCAATTCAATTCAGTTTATTTATATAGCGCCATTTCACAACAGATGTCATCTCAAGGCACTTTACAAAAAGAGTTATTACAATACAATGTTTAGTGTAGAAATTACAGAACTTTCTAAAAATGTTGGTGATTTTAAGATTCATATTCACAAAGGACTTTATATCTTGTATTGACAGTCATAGCTTTCAACGGATTGAAAAGGGCACACCATCAGGGGTTGGCGCCCGGGTGGAATATCAGGTCGTCTGGTTGGGGACCTGGGCTGGTGGGCTACTCTTGCCGGGGTGGGGGCCTTGGCGGTCTGCTTGTCCCCGTCCCGGTGGGCAAGGGGTTCGTCTCCCAGGTGCAAGGCCAGGGTGCTCTATTGGGGCGTCTGTCCCTGGGCATGGGAGTATAGAGTATGTATGGGGCGTATGAATGAGTGTACAGCGTCCTTTTTCGTGTGTCCTGTATTTGTGAGAATGTGTGCGCATGAGGGGTAGGGTACGTATGAGTGTTTCTGTCTGTCTATATCTCCTCGTCAGGTTGGGTGTTTGGCTGCCCTCTGGCCTGGTGCATCTTCTTCCCCTCCATCACTCCCCATCGGTGATGGATGCTCCTGCCCACTGGTCGATGATGGTTCTCGATGCCTGGGGCAGGGGGTCCCAGTTCCAGCCGGGCTCAGTCCTGGTGCATGCCTGGCGTGTCCTGGGTGGGCCGGTGTGTCGGGCGGCCGCTGTTTCGGGCCGACGTCCTCCTTGGATTGACTGGGGCACCTCTTATGGGGGTGCCGGGGTTGTAAGGTAGGTTGGTGCCGTTCGATGGATCGGGGGGGACCGTGCCTGGTGCCCAGGCCTCCTACCGGTTCCGTGAGTTCTGCTGGGTATTGGTCCGGGGTGGCGGTGTGTGTTGTCCGTCGGTCGGCTGCGGGACCTTGCGGCGGGGACCCTATCAGCAGGAGCACCCCCCCCCGCCCCCCCCCCTGAACCCCGTAGGTTTGCGGCGGAGCACGTGGGCTTGTCCCTGCAATTTCTCGGGCCCCAGCATTGCGGCTGGTGGGTGTTCCACTGGGGCTTCCATCTGTTCCTCTCTTGGTGGGTGATCGGCCCAGCCCTGGTACGCCTGCGGCTCCTGCGCTCTGTAGACTGTCTGCCTCCTTCATGTCTGTGTCGATTCCTGTAGGACGGATTGATGGTTCCTTACACCAGCTATCAATCACTTGCATGGGGAAAACTTATTCAGACCTGCATGCCCACACACACACATAGGTGTGGGGACATTGGTGAGTACATATCTTGAGCTGAGGTTATCGTCATTAGTTAGTTGTTACCAGGAGTTTACCAGAAACATTAGTATTGTGTTCATAATTCCATGCTTGTGTGTAGTGAATGTGTAATTCTTAGTTTATATTACTGGATCTGAACTATTGGTGTTGTTCTGGTCAGTTCATTGTTTTTGTTTGTCTTGTTTTACCGCTTCTCTGCCATCCGGCAGAGGCGGAGGACTGGGATGTTTTCTTGTGTTCTTTGTTTGCCTCCCTGTCTTGTGTCATCGGTTCACGCTTCTGCTGGTCCTGTTTCTCTTCTTCACCTTCTTCCTTTCTTCCTTCTTGTCTCGGTTTCGTGTCCATGACTTCAGGAAATTGAACCCACATTAATCACTAATAAAGATTTGTCATACATATACATCAAGTGGAGTATTAATACTCTGTTGGGCTGGTACTTGGTACTCAGACTCAAATTCTGAGTAGCAAACTGCTAGACAGGACACATAAAAAAAAGGGCACATTTTGGATTTGGTCTGTTGTATTGGTGTAACACCGTTTAATCTTACAGTATCTGACTTTTCTTTTTCGGATCATAAACGTGTTTTATTCAAGGCCAATCTACCACTCTTCATAAACACTTTCTCCCGTTCCATCACATTCATAAGTATCAAGAACATTGATCCTTTAGTTCTCTCCTCTGCTCTTTCCAACCTCCCTAGCAGGGACCACTTATCTACTCCTGATGAACTGGTATCTTATTATAATGATGGCCTGCTGAGCCTCTTGGATCTGCTGGCACCACTAAAAACTCAAACCGTCACTTTTCTCATCCTGCCCCCGGTACACATCTGAATTAAGGAAACGTAAGTCTGAGGGACGACATCTAAAAAGGCTCTCATGGAAGACTGGACTGACCATTCATAAAGACTTTTACCATAATCACCTGTCAAATTATAAAGAAGCAATTTCCAGAGCAAAATCAGTTTACTATGCTTCACTTATTCATTCTGTGAAAGGAAATTCTAAAGCCCTATTCTCTACGTTAAACAATATCATCAAGCCCCGGATACCTTTTCAGCTCAAATGTATTCTACCAGTCTCTGTGATCAATTTATGGTTTTCTTTTCTTCAAAAGTTGAAAATATCAATCTTCAACTGTCTCCTTGTAACCTAATGCACCTGGCTGCGTGTACTGCTCTTCATTCTCCCCAACATCTTCTTTCACTCTTTCCAACTTCACTCTGCCATACATCAGTGAAATATCATCTATCATTCTAAAATCTAAGAGTTCCACTTGTAAATTGGACCCTCTACAAACAAAGTTGGTCAAACTTCGTTTACCCTCTCTGCTACCTCTCATCAATGGTATCATACACTCCTCACTGATCACAGGTTCTGTTCCGGCATTACTCAAAACAACAATAATTATTCCAGTTTCTAAGAAACCTGGTTTGGCTACAACCGACCTAAGTAACTTCAGACCAATTTCTAACCTCCCATTCCTGTCAAAAGTACTAGAAAAGGTGGTAACCCTACAACTACAAATGATCTCCTGATGGCATCAGACTCGGGTTTACTCAGTATACTCATTCTCCTTGATCTAACAGTAGCCTTTAATACAATATCTCATCCGCTACTTTTAAAACGTCTAGCTTCCAAGATAACTGCATTATCTTGGTTCTCCTCATACCTGTCAGAGCGTTCTCATAATGTTCAACTTCAGTCCTTCCAATCACAATCTTCCCCAGTTAACAGTGATGTTCCCCAAGGCTCTGTCCTTGGTCCCCTTCTTTATATTATCTACATTCTCCCTTTGGGCAGTATCTTCAGAAAATACAATATCAATTTCCACTGTTATGCAGATCACACCCTACTCTATCTCTCCGCCACACCAACCCCATATTTTCCTTCCTCCTACCTGTTAGATTGAATACATAATATAAAAATCTGGTTTTCTTATAATCCCCTTAAACTCAATGGAAATAAAACTGAGTTACTCCTTATTGGTACCAAATCCACAATCTCCAAATGTCCAAAACTTTCTCTTTCAGTTGATAACTCCACTGTTTTCCCTTCCACGCAGGTTAAGACTTTGGGTGTCATTCTACATAGCAACCTTTCCTTCTCAGCTCATATAAATAACATCACCCGCTCTGCCTACTTCCATCTACGCAATATTGATCATCTCCGTCCCTCCCTTACCTCCACTGACTCTGCAATCCTAGTTAATGCCCGGGTCACTTCTCGGCTTGATTACTGTAATGCACTACTGTTTGGCTTACTACAGGAATCACTCCACAAACTGCAACTAGTACAGAACTCAGCACCCTGCATCATCTCCAAGAAACAATTTTCACATCACATCACTCCTGTTCTCAAGCAGCTGCAATGGCTTCCGACCATTTCCGTATTGAGTTTAAAATCCTTTTGTTAACATTCAAAGCCGTCAACAACCTAGCTCCCCCATTTCTAACTAATCTCCTCCATGTCTACATACCGTCTCGCACTCTTCGTTCTTCTTCAGATCGTCTCCTCACCATTCCACATGCCCGTCTGTCTATTACGCGATTCAGGTCATTTAGTTCATCTGTGCCACGGCTCTGGAATAAACTCCCATTGGACATTCGTATGACATCATCTATTGAAACCTTGAAACGGCTTCTTAAAACTTACCTATTCAGACTTGCATACCCCACTTGATCCTTTCCTATTCTTTTTGATTCGTTTTATTTGCACTTTTTTTCTTCTTTTTCTCTAACTATTTTTAACTTTGTTCTATGTGCTGCAGTTGTTGATGTATATTGATTTAGTTGTTACATGTGTTTATGTTTTATGTTCAGTGACCTTGAGAGTTTTGAAAGGTGCTCAGAACTAAAATGTATTATTATTATTTTAATTATCTTGTATTTTCAATAATAAATATTATAAAAATGCTCTATCATAGCCCACTATTCTTAATAAGAATATATATACACTATTCTTACTAAGAATATCACTTATCAAATTTTAGATATTATTAAAGTATTCCAGTAACTGTGTCTTAGCACTAGGGATGGGTACCGATATCCGGTGCAATTACGGCACCGGTTCCGACATGAACGGTAGTAACCAGACCGAAAAGCAGCACACATTTTGGTGCCTTATTTCGGTCCCTAACCCCCCCACCCCCCCCCCTGGAGTTGTCAAACACTGTGGATTCTGGGCGTGCCATCAGTCAAGAGCAATAAGGTAAACATGGCTATCTCTGTGCAAAAAAACTTCTAAAAATAAGGGCTGTGGAAATTAATGTACCAATTCCTACAATTAACTTTTTTGTGTGAACGCATACAAAGAACAGCGCTCTTCTTATAATTCAGCCTGCACCACATCAGCTCTCCCTCCAAACCAGCCAAACTACGGATTGTTGTGCAGCACCATGTGTTTGTGGTCCTAAATGACATGGGAGTATATTATTATTGGCGTATTGGCTTTGTGGTGATATAAGTTTATAAGTTGTCTGTGGGAATTATCCGTCCGCTTCGGATGTCCGCTTCGGTGTTTGCCTTTCAGTGTTTGCTGTGTGTGCAGTGCAGTCACAGTCTTGGGTGTGTGGTGTCTCTGATTTATGTTACCTGGCCTGTCAGTTGAGGTGGACAGCCATGTCTTGGTCGATTTGCAATTGTGCAATGCTCTTTCTGTTTGCTGATAATTAGATGTAAGGTGCTCTGTAGAGTGTTTCAAAACTTTGGATATTCTTCTCCCTGACCTATCTGGTCTTTTCCTTCATCTTTATGCTATTTGTTAACTAATTTTACACACAAGTTGACTTTATTTACTCAATGATTGTTTATTCTTTTTTATTAATGAATATCAGAGTAAAGGGGGTGAATACATGGGGTTTGGATTAGAAAAGTCTCAAAAAACAATGTATTACTACTACTTCAAAATTGTATCCTATTCATACACTACTTTGTGTTGGTCAATTCATAAAACTCTTTTGTGGTTGAAATATGAAAAAATTCGAAAAATATTTCATATGGTGCCTTGCAAAAGTATTCATACCCCTTGAACTATGTAGCTGAATTTGTAAATTCAAGAATAGCTAAAAAGATTTTATACAATGTAAAGGGACCTGTGTGCAAATTTAGACCTTTTCAATGTTCAACATCTTAATCACTATTGGCCTCTAGTTGATTGCTCTGAGCGATAAAAATGCCACAACTTTCAATAGCACCTGTCAGACAAGAGGCCACAGACCTCATTTCTGTCTTCCCTATGCTCTCTGACCCTTTAGGAGGGGAGGGCGCAATAGCTATCCATCCATTTCTTCTGAAACAGATCCCCTACCCCATGCAATAATTTTCTACGGTGCAACAGCTTTTGACCTAAAGTATGTTTCTTGACTGGCCCAAATTGGTTTAGCCTGTATTTGATACAAAAAGAATTGCTATATGTAGTCAATCATACTGAACAAAACGCTTGCAAAAGGGATCTCACTTACTTTGGGTGCTCTCTTTGCACGCTGTTTGCTTGACACTGTCGTGATTTTAAAGTTCGATGCATCTGGTAGGGTGAGATAAAATCAGTGGATAATGTTTCCAACTTTGCATAATTACTGTGGCACTAGTCACCTGTGGAGAGGCTTATATTTAGAAAAACTGACTGAATACATCTTTAATAATAGAATGAGGGTGGGTACTCTTTTTATTCTGCAGAACATTTCAAACAGGGTTCATGATGACATACATACTGCCAGTTCTAAATATTCCAATTGATTTTTGGTTTGAAACAAGCCGACAGAGTGATAGAACCTTCATCACACTCAACAGTGCTATTCTGCTTATGGGGGGTGGGGTGGGGGTGGGATTGTTGAAAATTGTTGTAACGAGACCAAAAAGCAACGCACATTTTGGTGCTTCATTTTGGTGCTTCATTTTGGTGCTTCATTTTGGTTCTTTTTTTTCCAAAAGATGTCAAGCACTATGATTTCTGTGCAGGCCATCAGCCAAGAGCGATGCCCTATATCACCAGAAAAGGTAAAGATTGGCTATCTTTTTGCAAACAAAGACCTTGCTAAACCTGTCAAAATTAACACATTAACGCAGGTCTATTAATTCCTAGAATTAACTAAATTTTGAATGCAATTTATGCATGCACAGAACACCACTCACCCTGTTTATAATTCAGCCCGCACCACATCAGTTCTTCCAAACAGGCCAAACTACATGTTGATGGGCAGCAGCATGTGTGTGTGTACCTAAATGACATGTAAATATATTATTATTGGCATATTGGGTTGATATGATTAAAATACTCACACTACCAGTGGACCTGCATTCTAAGAACGAAGTGCTCTGTTAGGAACATATGGAACAATCAGATATCTGATGTACAATGGACCTTGATTATTAAGGGCTTTATAAGGGCTCTTTTATGGATTTAACAGGGATCCAGGGGAGAGAAGCCAAAGCAGGAGAAATGTGATCTCTCTTTTTTAATATTTTTTCAGAACTCTTGCTGCAGCATTTTGGATGAACTGAAGGCTTTTATTTGCATTATGTAGGACTTCCTGATAATAAGGAATTACAGTAGTCAAGCCTTGAAGTAACAAATGCATGGACTAGTTTCTCTGCATCACTCCTGGACAGGAAGTTTCTAGTTTTAGTAATATTCCGGAGGTGAAAGAAAGAAAATTAGAAACCTGTTTAATATGGGATTTTAATGTCATATCTTGGTCAAAACTTACACCAAGGTCCTTTACGTTATTACCAGAGGCCAAATTAATGCCATCCAGATTAAGTGATTGATTTAGCAGTTTCCTTTTTAAGGTTCTGGTCCAAAGACAACATCTTGTGTCTTGTCTGAATTTTAAAGTAGAAAATTCAGAGTCATCCAGGTTTTTATGTCTTCCAGAAATGCTTGTAATCTACCTAACTGAATCGTTTCATCAGAATTTATGGATAAATATAATTGTGTATCATTAGCATAACTGTGGAAATTCACTCTATGTTGTCTAATTATTTTACCAATTGGAAGCATATATATAGTAAAGACAATTGGTTCAAGCACAGAACCCTGTGGCACTCCACCAGTAACCCTTGACTGTGAAGAAGATTTATCATTGACATGAACAAACTGGAATCTGTCAGACAGATATGATTCAAACCAGCCTAGTGCTGTTCCCTTGATCCCTACAAAATGTTCAAGCCTTTCCTGATGATCGACTGTGTCAAAAGCAGCACTGACATCTAACAAGACCAGAACAGTCACAAATCCATTATCTGAGGCCATTAAAATATCATTGGTAACTTTTACTAGTGCTGTTTCAGTGCTATGATGAGCTCTAAAACCTGACGGAAATTCTTCAAACAGGTTGTTGCTGTTTAGATGCTCAAATAATTGATTAGCAACTATTTTCTCAAGAATTTTGGACAAGAAAGGAAGGTTAGATTTATGTCTGTAGTTAGCTAAATGATCTTGATCCAGGGAGGTTTTCTTAAGTAAAGCTTTAATTACAGCAACCTTAAATTCCTGAGGCACATTTCATTTTTTTTAAATATACATTTATCATTAGCGGAAGTAGCCATGTACATCTTCACAAAAAAGGCATTAATTTCCTGATTTGATTTATGTGACGTTTAACACAGACTACTGATATCCAAATGTTACATTTATTCATATATTTTGTTTAGTTCTACTACCATAGTTTTGTTTGTTGTTTTTCATATGAAACCACACATACATTGTGAAGGTGACTGTGGAGTTCAGAAAAAAAAATTTCATTAATTTCTCCTATATTTAATTTTTTTAAAGATCAGCAACATCTGGATTTGTCCATTAATTACACTGAAAATTTTAGTTTTTCTGGTCATTTAGGAATGGTGATTAATTCACTGCTACCCTGTGATTAATTAGATCAGATGTTTTCATAATTTGACAGCTATATTAAAAATAAAAAATGAGGAGGGTTTTGGAGGAAATGTGTATGTTTTCCACTCTATAAGCAGCATTTTGACCACCGTTTAAGTACCAGCACCTTTTCAAAAATTCCAGGTTTGGCACTGGTATCGGATAAAACCTAAACAATACCCATCCCTAGTCATTGGGTGAAAGGCGGGGTACTCCTTGGACAGGTCCATCATTGGGGGGATGTTCTATTTATAGAATACAACCATTGTTTACCCAAAAGGCGAGATTGGTTCTGCTATGGTTTTCACTTCAGCACTTTAACTTTCCACTATATAGGACTCTGAAGACATTACGGCTCATGCAGTGAGCTATAGTGCAGGTTTGACTGCTGAAGCAGAAATAGGAAAATTAATGCTCTCCAAAGGCTGTGATCTGCTGAGGCTTGTATGGCATATTGAGCACATCTAACTCTTTTTTCCCCCCTCTAAGCACAAGAGAATTCTATTGGGTAATTCGACTTCAAGGATCATTGTCTCGCTCTCTGTGGCTGGATATTCTGACAAAGTTTTCTGCATGCAAAGCTTACATGAGAATTCCCTCAAATGCATGATTATGTGCTGTATCGTACTGATGGATTTCACGTCCTAGCAAAAGCTTTATTTTCAACTTGAACTTTGAATTTATAGAGTCACAGTTATTGCCATATTTATTTATGTATTTCATGTAAGTGAGATACAGTATTCGGGCCCCTTATTTTTTTGTTTGCTTTTTTGTCTTTTTTTTTACATGTGACGACCACGAACATCAGTATTTTTCACCATGATTTATTTGATAGACCAAAGTAAATAAGTGAAATGGAAATAATTGATCATTTTCAAAAATGTCTTTAAATACAAAATCCTACAAATTTGTTTTGAGATTCTTCTGCCCCCTCTGCTCTTTTAAATAGAAATAAATACTTTTAAATAGTAATTCAGTTTTTAAAGGATGTGGGGCGTCTATGCAGTGACTTGCTGATACAAATTTATTTAAAGCATACAAAGTACAACTAACGGATAGTCACAAATAAGCCAAAAATGATCAACTTTTGGACTAGGTTTCTGTGATGGACTGGCGACCTGTCCAGGGTGAACCCCGCCTCTTGCCCGTTGACAGCTGGAGATAGGCACCAGCACCCCAAATTTGATAGATCAAAAGCTTACTAGATGTAAGTGAATTGTAGATTTTTGATAAATATGTTTTTAGTCATTTCTACACATTTTTTTTAATAAATGAGACTTCTGTCTTTTTAGGAGGGAAGGAAAAATATCTTCAGATTTGGTGGGATAACAAGCTGGACCAGAAAAATAAGGCAGCATTATAAGAAGATGTTTTAGTAGTCTTATCAGCGTTTGTTCCAATGCTATGATGTGCTGGGACAAGAGCACCTCGAATACAGACCTTTCCAGGTTGGAGAAACTGATCAGGCGGGCAGGCTTAACGGTCAGTACAAAGCTGGACACTCTGGTAACCGTGGCAGAAAGGAGGACACTGCATCAATTCCTAGCCATTCCTTGACACCCTCATCCACCCTTGCACACTCTCATCAGCTGCCATAAAAATCGGATTTTGAGGAGTTATGCTTCCAACAGTAAAACAATCCAAAGCATACAACCAGATCTACTTTTGAATGGTTTGCATCCAACCATATTTATGTGTTAGAATGGGTCAAAGTCCAAAAACAACTGTACTGACTCAAAATATGTGTGGGTCTTCTATCTATCGATCTATTTAGGGGTGTGCCGGTATGCCTAGTTGTTTTCAAATTTTTCGGTACAGAGCTGCACGCACCAAAAGGGAACTGTAAATGTTGTTAATCGGAGGGGAAAACTGACTGTCTACTCAGCATCTGTTCCCCCTCGGCTAAATTAGTAAAATAAATATTGATTCGTTGAAACGGCACAGAATGACTTGTTTACAGGTAACAAGTTAAGAAAATACACTGAACAAAAACATAAATAAAACACTTGTTTTTGCTCCCATTTTTTATGAAATGAACTCAGACATGAGATATTTTCTACTTAGACAAAATAACCATTTCTCTCAAATAATGTTCACAAATCTGTCTAAACCTGTGATAGTGAGCACTTCTGCTTTGCTGAGATAGCCCATCCCACCCCACAGGAGTGCCATATTAAGATGGTGATTAGACAGCATGATTATTGCACAGGTGTGCCTTAGACTGGCCACAATAAAAGGCCACTCTGAAATGTGAAGGGATTTCTTGCTGAAGTTAGTTATGAATAATGGCATTAATAATATATATAATTCTTTATTTCAGACACAAAGAGGAAGGTCCATATAAAAAGACATACAAAATACATAAATAATAAAACAGATTAAAAGAGAAAAGAATGGTGTCACATTGCATTAAAAAATACTCTTATTCCAGTGCATCCACATTCTAGAGTTGTATCGAGTGTTACTTTTCACAGGGTTAACTAATGCCACTAAGATGGAGTTCTTTGACAAATCCAAACGACATATAAATCTAAACATAAGGTTTCTTAACAGTGCCTTCAATGTAGGCAGCCTGTGGCTGACAAACAGTTGAGTGGCACTGTGCCATCTGGGCACGCACAAAAACAATCGCAGTGCATCATTATATGCTACATTGAGTCTATACATGGATTTCACCTGGTAGCTTCCCCACAGTTGAGCAGTATATAGTGGTGTACAGTATGCTCGAAACAGTGAGACCTTGACAGCTGGGGAACACATATAAAACTTTCTCTTTAGGGTATTGGCCTGATAATACAGTTTATGACATTGTCTCCTGATGTCATTGTCATCTGATAGATCATCAGAAATACAATGGCCAAGGTATTTCACCTCACTACATACATCAAGAACCCTATTGCACAGGGTAAACACAGGGAAAATTAATTTCATGTCATCTTTACACCGCACAACCATTATGTTGCTTTTTTTGGCATTATAATTAATATCATGTTGAACACCATAGTTAGAGCAGACTCTCAACATCTCTTGCAGTCCAACACTATACGGGGAAAACACAACCAGGTCGTCTGCATACATAATATGGTTAACCACAGTATCTCCAATGACGCAGCCAGTTTTACACTCATTTAGTTGGATCGACAGGTCATCCATGTAAACATTAAAAAGGACAGGTGAGAGGATCCCCCCCTGTCGAACACCATTGCTTACTGTAAAGCAATCTGAAATGGAGCCACCCCATTTAACACTTATTAATTGGTGGGCATACCAAGATGCTAAAATTCTAATAATAAACTTAGGGACCCCTCTTTGGGTCAACTTTTGAAACAACTTATGATGATTAATCCTATCAAACGCCTTAGAGGCATCTATGAAACATAAAAACATGGTCGAGTTTTGGTTCTTGTACTTAGCTAGAATTTCTTTCAATGCAAATATGCACATATCCGTTCCATGTTTTGCTTTAAAGCCAAACTGATTATCCTTAGTAATAATGAATGTTTCTATTCTGTCCAATAGGATGCTTTCTAGCACTTTGGAGAGGGTACTGGCCAGGGCAATTGGTCTATAATTGTCTTTGCTATTAATTTTGCCAGTTTTGTCCTTGATAACAGGCACAAGTTGGACCGCAATCATGGATTCAGGCAAAATACCGTGTTTGAAGAAGCCAGAAAAGCACAGAGAAAGGAGAGGGACCACCCTACAGCTGGCATACTTTAGGTGTTCTGCAGTGATGGAATCAGAACCACAGGCCTTGTTTTCCTCTAGCTTTAGAATGGAGTAGTGAACTTCTTCAGGACTTACATGCATGTTCTCAGTGGGAGCAGCATCTTCTACCACAAAAGCATCACTTTTAATACAGTTAAACAACTCATCATAATGCTGTCTCCATAATTTGGCAATACTGTCCGAGCCACAGGCCCCATCCATATTAGAAGGTAGAGGAGCTTTACTGTTATTCATTGCCTGTATTTCTTTCCAAAAGTCACAGTAACCATGACTGCTCAGCTTATTAGCAAGGGAGTCAGCCCTCATCCTATCCTCATTCCTGCTGATAAACCGGACAGCATATTTAAATTTAGCAGTAGCACTCTTTTTCTTTTCAAACAACGGTCCCTGTCTCATTCTACCTGAGTCTGACCATTCCTTGAAAGCTTGTCTGGCCAATACATGTAGTTCTGATACATGTGCATTCCACCCAGGTTTTACATGACTTGAAACATGTTTGAACTTGTAAAAAGACTTACTGGAAGCAGACAAATATTTGATAATGAGATCATACATAAGGCACAGCTCTTTGCAGTGAGATTCATCTTTACAGTTAGCATCATAGCACATCAAAGCATCCTTTGGCAGATCTATGGTACTCAGCAGTAGGTCTGTATAAGTAGTGTAGTGACAGATATCTTCAGCTGTTAAAGTCGACCAGACAAGTTTTCCCGCACCTGGGCCTACACTGTTTGCATCCACAGATGTCATGGGTATGCTCTCAACATTTAAGGTCATTATAAAGGGAATATGATCTGAGGTAGCTAGTTCATAACATATATTCATACTGGCCAGTGACGCCTGCGCATCCGCTGTTGATATACAGTGATCAAGCCATGACACAGTGTGCCATGCTTCACTTATATAAGTATAGCTTTCCACAGGCAGACATATTTTGCTAGATATATTCAGATTATTGACATAACAGAACTGTTTAAGCTCTTTTGCAAAGAGGGAGTTACTTTTGGAGATATCCGCATTAAGGTCCCCTACCACATACACACAAGTTGAGCCAGCACCCTCAATAAATGATTTTATACATGCCAGCCTGCTACAGTATTCGTCCACATTTTCATATGATTCAAATGGCATATAAATATTAAGAATAATAAATGACCGATCATTAATCTTAAATTCAATACCAATAGCCCAGTCAACATTTAGTCTTACCGCAGTCACGACGGGGTCAAGTTTGCAGTTCCACAGTATCGCCACCCCACCTGCTATCCTACCACGAAGCATCTTATCGCATAGATCAGTGGTGGACTCGCCTACACCGTGAAATTCCGGGTGCAGTGTGTTCAGTCCCTCGAGGTCTTGCTTCGCCAACCAGGTCTCTTGAAGGCACAGAATATCACACTGTTCCAACAGTTTATCGACCACAAGTCGCCTCGACTTATCCACCGCACTGTGCCCCACACGCAGGCCACGCGTATTAAAGGACGCAACCCGCATCATTCTGAGCAGGCTCTGGGATTGCTCCCTCCGCCCATCCCATTACCAGGAAGCTCCTTGGGTCTTCTTGGCTCAAAGTAGCGTCGCACAAACGTTCCAGCTGGCCACAGCTCCGGGTTGTACATTTCAGCCACATCTGTGCATTCTGCTGTAATATGAAAAGAGCTGAATCTGGTTTGAGCTGCAGCAATCTTACGGCAGGTTACTTCCCGATTCAGCTTTTCCTTCAGATAATCCTCAAGGGTGCCAGCTTCCAAGTCAGGGGAAAACTTTGTAGCAAAGATGTTCACCAGTTTTGTCTTGATCACGCCGATTGTAGAACTTGTACCCGTGCCGACTATGCCAACCTTCTTCTTCTCTCAACCTTCTTACACATGCTGGTCAAAACACACACACACACACAGTTCCTCCATCTCACAGCCAGCGGGGGGGGGGGGGGGGTTAGTCGGCTCTATGTCAGCTTCTTAGCTTTGTTGTAAAGAGAGTCCACGACTTTGCTCATATTCTGAATTGTTTCCAAGGCTGCTTCGTATGTTTTGTCCACCGGAGGCTCTTCAAAAATGATTAAGACACCATATGGAAATGGACAGTATCAAGGAAAATAACTTGATTGGTTGATTGATTCTCTCATTAATGAAATTAATGAATATGATATAAAAAAAATACCATGGCAAATCACACAAATATTCATGAACTACATTAGAAAAACTCTTCATGATAAATGGCCTGTACTAGTAAAGTACTTTTAGTCCCTATAGACCCCAAAGCACTTTCACAACATTCAGGTGTTAACACACTGGTGATGGCTGAACTGGGGCACACTGACAGAGGCGAGGCTGCCAGACACTGGGCCCTCTGACCACCAGTAGACAACAGATGAAGTTTCTTGCCCAAGGACACAACAACCAAGACAATTGGAGATTGGGCTCGAACCATCAAGCATTCAATTAGAAAACAAACTCATAACCCCTGGGCCACGGCAACATGATTTATACTGCTGTCAGGCGTGCAAATTCTTTCAAAAATAGTTTTCTGTTCTGTACCTCTGTTTTTTTCTCTTAACTTCTCAACTCTTGTTGTCAGAGATGATGTTAGTAAAAGCTCTCTTGCTCTGGTTTCACGTGATCATTTTTCCCCAAGCAATTTTTTTTTCAAATTTCAAAGTATTCAGTGCTAAATTTTGTAGAATAAATTAAGAAGTGGAAACAAAGATCTTGCTTTATTATTGACAACTGTTTTACTAATATGCACCTTTACTGTTCATGCAGCTTCTAAACCTGGTCACAGGATCTTATTTGCAATTACAATGAGTTTAATTCAAATGCTTGAGTCCTGTGTTAATCCTACTGTGAAGAAACGTAAAAAGAAAAAGAAATTAACTACACCAATACACAATGAAAAACAACCCCCCCCACCACCACCCCCCACCCCCCAAAAAAAAGCCGGGAACTGGAACACACCTCTCTCCCCTTAAAGTAACCCTGCCAGAAACACCACTTGTGGCAAGATGAGGCAACCGATTATGAAAAAGAAATGCAGCAACACCAGTGGGAAAATGGTCCCGCACCAATTGCAAAAAAAAAAATGCTTTTGTTAAAAATCAGGTTCATTCACAAAGGGGGCAAGAGACATGGTACCACTTCTCACGCAACTTTATTATTCAAACACTATAAACATTAGGTAAAAGTCCGTGCCATATATTAAAACCCTACAAAAAAACAAATCAATCAGAGCTGGAGTTTACAGTGGTTGGACTAATCCAAGAGGAATGAGATTAATATATATTCCTGTTGACACACTAGGATCACCCCAGACACATGTGCAGGAAAAACGCATTGCAAACGACCAACACAGCAACCAGGGGAAAAAGGGGGGGATCCACAAGACACACAATAGGATGAATGGCACCACCACCTTTCAGCTCACACACACAACAAATATTGAGAGGGTACAATAATTAAAACAAAATCCTGAATCAGGATAAAATTGCATATTTAACATCAATGATAAAATACACAATAATAATCCATACACAACACCCCCAGTCGAAATAACTAGTTTGTCCTCCCCAATGGCCGCTGGCTGCTCTGCTTTTTGACCGCATGCCATGGAGGCCGCCATTGCTCCTCCCTTGCTGTAGTACCTCCATTTGGCCGCTAGGCCCCCATTGAAAAGCTTGGACTTTAGACACGTTAAAAAACACTTTCATGCCTGGTGCCCATTTTTTAAAAACTTTCTATGGCTACATATTCTTCCTGAGATAAGGCTGGGCTCATAAAAAAACTGGGCACCAGGCTGGTATTCGTAAGATAACTTTTTGAAATCTTGCATAATTAATGAGGGGGCTGAGCAAAGTTTAGCATCAGAGCTAAAGATGCGGGAGCAGAATGGGTGCGATTACGACCGAACTACACGCCCATACATGCCCTGCGAGGGCAGAGTCTACAGTGAAGATCCCGCCCCTATGCCCTTTTTAGGAACATGCTTTGTCAGAGCTGGGGAGGAGGAGTCTGTGAATCCGCCATGAATTCCCCCATGAAAGTGTGTCATTCTGGTAAACAGGGAGGAGTGAGGAGGCGCTGTCTATTCTTTTTTACAGTCTATGGTCCTATAGTCTTTTTGTACAACTGGAGGTCAGATAAATGTTGACTCGATACCTCACACCCACTGTGAGCGGGTCAACCGGATGAGATGCTGAAGAGCAGAAACACACAAAGAGGAGAGAAAGGGCCCAAAAAGTCCATTACACAGTATTATCAACGTACATACAGTTGATAATGTAAACATTAAAGAGCCACATTACCTGCGTCACGCGTTATGCCTGGATCGGTTCTTAAGGCAACAGGTTGTCACCACTTTTAAATCTAAAAGCAGTAGGTATGCCCATTAATAAAAAAAAAAGAGCAGTCAAAAAGAATAAGGCAACAAACAACACCCGGCACCCAACCTGATCCTAAATACCAACGCTACTAGAGCAAGGCAACCCAAAAGGACAGAGCCGGGGGAGACAGAAGAAAGCACCCTGCCCCCTTTTATAGGCTGCCTCAATACTAGATGATAATTGTGTATTTTGTGTTGTTAACCTGTTTTTGTGTCATTTTTCAATTTTTTTCAAAAAAAGTTCAACATTGCATTTTTGAGTATTTCTGCATTCAAATCTCTGTGCCTCTGTAGCAAACAGTAAAACACAGTCTAAAACAGGCTCAGGCTTTGAGGAGTAGAGAACACGATGAGGAATAAACACCTATGTGTTGCAGCTGGTTGCAATGTGTTAGCATTATGATAGCCCATAACTGCTTCCTCATTTAAATCCACCGGTATTCTGACTTCTAACTTCTATGAGCTTATACATGTTTTACATCATTTGAAAGGTAAAAGTCTTGTCATTCTAATGTACACCAAAATGGATGCAATTATAACTGTAAATATAGCTAGCACATTTGCCAACAAAGACACACACACATACGCAGGAGATAAAATGTGCAACTTACCCCATCGTAGTCCAACAACCATGACAAAACCGATCCATCTTAAATGGAAATTGTATTGTTACATCCATAAGTGTCCGATTAAAGTCCTTCAATAAAGTGATTTGTCAGACACAATAATTAAGCCCATAGAAAAGTTAATGAACAGCTAAAACAAGCCTATGAAGGTTTTAGTCCTCATCACATCCTTCTGTTATGTTTCCAAAGACTTCACAATACTATTCTGATGCTTCCACTAGTACACAACTATATCTATGTCTTCATGATTCTCGTCCTAGGTGGCATCGGGCTGGACCAGTAATGTGAGGGACTGCAAGCTAGCAGGAGAACTAGCGTAAAAGAGAGCTCAATGTATATACACCTCTGTGGTGTAGCTCCGCCTACACCACAGAGGTGAATTACTAATGAGCTACTGTTGCTCTGCAGAATCTAGGTCCTAGGAAACGGCATTTGGTTTTGTGATTTTGGCTTAAAACGGCACAGTAATAATTTAAAGACCGCTTAGATTATTTTTAAATGGCTCAGAAGATGATGAGAGGGACCTATATGGACCTTTGGCACTAGTGTTGTTGTCACAATTAACTTTAATAAACGCTGATCATTTTTTGAGAGTCCCAAAGATTCCTTATCACCAACTCTGTGGGTGTGTCCAAATTCAGGGCCTGCATCCTTCGAAGACCAGCTAATTGCGCCACAGCAAGGCGGTGGCCCACAAGTCCAGCCTCCTTTTCCTCGATATAAGAAAGGTTTGACATATCCTCTGCCGCCCACTCTATCCCAAGATTTACTGCAGGCTTCCAGGGTGATTCAGAGATCTAATCTAAATTCTTTGATAGGAATTTCTAAAAAACTTTTAGATTTGCTTTGTTTTCTAATGACAAAAACATTACAGAGAGCATCAGTTTGGGAAATTCACCCATGTTTTAGTTGATTTATCTATGAAACACCCTGGAAACCCAATGATTCACATCACAATTTTTCTTCATATGTTTTTTGTTCTGTGGGTTTGTCTGTGTTAATGGAACCAACAGTCAGGCATGAAGCTTGAAGTGTACAAACTCCAAACTGACCTTGTTCTTATGTCTTCCATTCCACATGGGCTGACCTCTGTCTATATCCAAGAAAAAGTCCATGGGTTTTGCCTGATAAGGGGTTTAAGTGACAGAATCTAATTCTCAGCACATCAGTCAAAAGGGGCACACAAGGGACCCTACTGTTTGAGCAGGTAGTATAACGCAAACAGTTCAAATAGCTGAGTTGGTCTTATTAACCCCTCTCTCTTTGTCTTTGAAGCGTTTCTCTACCCAGCCAGCAGATTTTGATGCAGGTCAGAGTTCAGCTATGTGCTATGTGTGAAATGTGACAATGAGCTGCATGGGTCTTATAAGGAGAGCATGACATTTTGATGAAAAATATAAGGTTTCCCTTTCCTACATGTTTCTTTCAGTGGTGGTTTTCAAATAAATGATAAACACATATATCTGACAGTGACTTAAAGTTGTTTAACCATATTGCTTGCTTAATTTTATTAAATAAAAAAACGGTCTCATCAAAAGTTTTTGAATTATGCCCCATTTCCACTAGGGCCAGTACGGTACCCAGATCGCAACCTGACATTGAATAGATAGAATGGTTTGCATTGAAATCTTTATGCTAAATAAATGCTGAATCACCCTTACCAAACTGATGACTCCAGACATTGACAGCAGTGATATTGAAACAATGTTGAAATATAGTTTTCCCCATGATTGATGGCGCGTTGATATTTGGTTTACTGGGTGATGATTGAAAAGTCATTGATTTTGAGTTGAGTTGAAAGATTATTCCAAATTAATTGATTTTTAGTTGATCGGGAGACCATCGTGTGGAGCAGACTGCCCGGCACACAACACTGCATCTTATTCAGATTAAATTTCTGGTAAGCACTTCATTTTAATGTTCTAATGCTCAAATGCACTACACAGTGAAAGGTATATTTTGAATGGATGTTAGACTTAGGGCTGTCATAGCTTAATTAAGGCACTATATTGACTTATATACTAATACTGGCAACCTGTTAAAAACACCAGGCCTAGTGTAATCAGTTAGCTAGCAATGCTTTGTTCACGGCACTATTTCAACGTTTCAATATTCAAGTTAATTGAGATGCAATCGTAATTCCATTGGTCTAGAGTTAATAAATCAACATTGTTTCAATATTAATTCTGGGTGCACACCAACATTGACCTCTGACGTTGAATCAATTATTTAATGTTGACAATCCAAGGTTGATTCAACATAGAATCAATGGCCGTCTGCTATCTGGGTACAAAATGGAATGGGTCAGTTGTGTTTCCTTTACCATCTCAAAATAACTGTAGTAGGCGAGGACATGGGTGGGCTTAGCTTAAAAAAAAGCTCCAGCAAAAAGCAGTCACAACAAAAGCTCCAGCAAAAAGCACCTCTCTTCTGTTGTTGAATATATAACCTTTATTTAACCAGATAAAAACCCATTGAGATCAAAACCTCTTTCACAAGGGTGACCTGGCCAAGAAAGGCAGCAGAAGACTACATTTTTAACCGATGTACTACTTAGACTTCCATAGCTCAGAGTGATGTCAATCTAGCCATTTTGTTTTACAAGGATGCTTTTGCAACTTAGTTTTAGTTGGACATTAAATTCAAGTCAGTTCCAGGAAAGGGTTATTGCAATAAAAGCAGGGTTTTGAAAATATTTTTTATCACTTGCAATTTCTTCTTATGAAAAAAAAAAATCATGCAGGAAAAAAATGATTACAATCTGAAAACAGATTTGGTAAATAAAGAAAAAAAAACAGAGATTTAATTTTTAAGCCATATTGCCTAGCCCTACCTCCAAGTGTTTCTGTTAATATTCACACTCTATTCTGAACCTTTAATCCTGTAAAATAAGAGGGGTTTGGCCCTTGTTTAATAATGTTAGTCAGCGGAATCATATTTTGACACAAAAATAAATCGAATAAAAACTGCATTGAAAAATGTCAAATTAAAAGTACTGCTCAGACATTTTAATTGTGCTTTAAGTTTCATTTATTGAAATACAAAACCTAAAACAAACCTAAAGCAATAAAAAAGATAAAAAAATATATTTTTTAAATCTAGAAAAAGTATTTTTTCTGAAACCAGGACGAATGTCTTTGAACCTGAACCTACTGTGAAAAAAAACTATCAACACTGCCATAGCAGGATATAAACCTGGACCTACCAAACAGGAGTCACCAACACTAACCATTCAGCCAACATCACAACATGGTTCAATGCATGGGTTCAAAAATATATATATACTTACAAGATCCTCACGTTGTTTTAAACTTATATAATTTGTGACTCACACAGATTTCTTTTTTAATTTTAGGCTGCTTGCAGGTAACTGTAGTGTGCTGCTTATTTGAAACTTCAAACTATATCGTACCCTGACAAAAAAAAACAAATCCAGACCAATCAGCGGGTCTGCTGCGTAGCAGTGAGTGGGATATCATATTACCGGACCAATCAGTCCATAGGTGGGAATATCAGGTCGCTTCCGCATGCTTAGAACCAAGGCAGAGGTAGTCTGAAAAAAGGGGTCGGCTGGGGTCAGGTTGGAACGGACGCAGGTCATGGAAGCACACCAAACCATCCCGTTCCATACTGTACTGGCACTAGTGGAAATGGGGCATTATATTTTCACTGTTTTCAGTGGGTCTACATGTATTTATAGCAGTCCACAGTTTTTTGTTTGTATTCATTATTACTTCTTTTTTTTTTTATAAGTCACTAATTCAAAGTCATAGTATTCAGTACCACCCAAACAGTCTATCCCATGATGAATATTTTAGAAAAAATAATTTGGTCAGACTCAGAAAATGGGTCACTGTAAAAACATGTTTTTATCTTCTTTTCAGGGTTTTTGTAATCAGTAACTAAAGTACTGACATTTTTTGTGCCTTTAAAATACACTTATTGAGTAATTTAAAATATTTAATGTCTATTTGGCAAGACCTAAAAATGTATGTCTACTAATGCTAGTTTTGTAGTCAAGTCACTATCTCTCAAGTCCAAGTCACACTCAAGTCCTTAGTATTCTAGCCCAACTGCAAGTCTGAGTCCAATAGGAATAGTCTGAGTCCAATTCAAGTTGCTAGATACTACTGGTCAAGTCATTACCACATGATAATGGGTCACAAATAAGAGAGCAGGGTGTAGATTTTAAGACTAAAACAATGGTAGCCTTACATGGTTTACTTTATTTAAAAAGAAATTGTACGCAATGCCCCTGCGTACCACCAATCTAAAACATTTTCATGTACAAAACAATAAAATATGCTTCAAATAAATTTTAAAACAATAAATAATCAATATTCCACCTCTACACCAACAAAGGCTTTGAGAAGTTTGAGAAATTTGTACAGTGATTTGATTTAAAGTGCAGGTTGCAGGTTAAATAGTTTCAAATATGCACATAACAGTACAAAAATTAATGTGTATTGAGGTTATTTTAAATTTCACATTGCATAACTGCAAAATTTCAATTACAAAGTTTCAGAATCTTGACCTGTGATGTAAGAGGCTTTCTCAGTTGCTAGTTATCAGATCCTGCGGTTGTGCTATCAGAAATCAGTGTGTTAACTGGCTTTGGATTGCAATCATTTTTCTTAAAAATGGTAAATTATTGTTTTTGCGGTACAAACACCAGGACATGGAATTTGTTTCCAAATTTCCAAAGAATAATAAAACCAAAAACAGGTAGCATCTTCCGTTTCTGGCTGGGTGCATTTTATGCACCTGACACTGCCCTGCTTTGCTTTGGAAAACCCTGTAATTTATGCCGCTCAATTTAGACCAGAGGATAAAAATACCAACAACATGACAGAGTTTATATTGAAACAAAGATCAGTACTCTAAACCGGCAGCATGCTGGTGCTTACAGTTTCATGGGTCCACTGTCCACGGCTGCTTCTAATTGCAGTAGCCGACTGGGAGACATGACCGGAATCGATCAGAAGCTCAGCTATATGCAGACAGGATCTGTGATTTGTAAGTCTTGTTGTTTAACATCTGCTAATTACCAACTTTGTTGAAAGAATGACATCAAAGGTTAGAATCAACATGATATGTGGGTTTTAAAATGGACAGTAAAGCTCGCTTGTAGCACCGAGGCTAACACCACTAGCATTGGTTTGGTTTGGGCTTTAATGCTTTCCCTGCTCTCCCTCTTGTCTCTCTACGTTATCCTTAGCATGCTTTAGGCTAATAGCTGTATGGTTGTGGTCCATCATATGTGTTGATGTGAATGCTTAAAACTTAATTAACTTAACTCAATTCTCACAAAAACGACTCTAAAAGCGAAAATAATATATATATATATATTAGTACATTTTTATTGAGAAACTCTTCCTAATATATTTTACTAAATTGGAGTTTAAGGCAGGCTCTAACCTGCAACCCACACTTTAATATCACAAGTGAGGAATACCATATCTTTGTGAACACTTTTATATGCAGTTTTGTATATCCTGCTTTACATATATTTGGGTAAACATTTTTATATGTAGTTTCATATAACCTGCCTTATTATTTCAAAAAGGAACAAGCTGGTTTCACAGTGAAGGACAACTTGTTTTTACAATTCAATTTTTCAATTCAGTTTATTAATATAGCGCCATTTCACAACAGATGTCATCTCAAGGCACTTTACAAAAAGAGTTATTACAATACAATGTTTAGTGTAGAAATTACAGAACCACAGAAGATTGCGTCGTGGAATTCTCAGCAATCCCTCATACTGAGCAAGCATGCAGCGACAGTGGGAAGGAAAAACTCCCTTTTAACAGGAAGAAACCTCCGGCAGAACCAGGCTCAGCACAAGCGGTTATCTGCCGCGACCGTCTGTGGCTTGGAGAATACACAACAGAGACACAGAAAGAGCAACAGAACCGATGCACAAGTTTGTTGCAGGACGTGGAGAATTTTCCGTCACTGCAATGCCATCTTAGTCAGGGTCGTCAAGCAGGGCTAATCCGGAGCACCTACTATAATAGAAAACAGGTTAGTGCTTGAATTGACAGCACATCATGCAGTTGGGGAGAAGTAGGAGAGAAAGTAGGAACAGACCCTAATAATGTCCTCCAACAGCCTAGCCTAAAGCAGCATAGCTACTAACATTAACCTGTCTCCTAGCTACTAGGAGACCTGGCTACCAACACTCTGTCTGAGTCCTCCTGACCCGTGGACGGTGTAGGGCCGGTAACGGCCCCCGTCATGCCGGGGTCTTCTCGGAGTCGGGTTGTTTGAGAATGCAGCCCAAAGTGGGTGGTAAACTCCATCTAAGGCTAAATACCGGCACGAGACCGATAGTCGACAACTATCTTAAGGAAAAATAGACAGAACTGAGAGGACAGAGTTGAAGAGGGCGAGAAACGTTTAAGAGATAAACGGGTGGGGTCCGCACAGTCTGCCCGGGGGATTCAACCCGGCAGGTAATGGGCGGCCGCACTGTGCGGGAGGATCCCCTTGAGGGACCTCTCTCCGGCGCTGGCTGGCCCCTGTGGGGCACATTTCTTCCGCGGCGGTAAGCCGCGACCGGCTCCGGATCTTTACCTGGCTTACATTAATCTATCTCTACCTAGCTACTCTACCTCTTCCTATCTCTTCCTAACTTTTGACACTCTGCCTGACTACTAACATTAACCTGTCTCTTCCTATCTACCTGTCTGACCTGACTCTAACTACCTATAAACATATCTCTAACTGTAAGCTTTGTCAAAGAGGAAAGTTTTTAGCCTAGTTTTAAAGATAGACAAATTGTCTGCTTCACGAACCAACCCTGGGAGCCGGTTCCATAGGAGGGGAGCCTGATAGCTGAAAGATCTGCCACCCATTCTACTTTTAGAAATCCTAGGAACTACCAGTAAACCTGCAGTCTGAGAGCGAAGGTCTCTGTTAGGAACATATGGAACAATCAGATCTCTTATGTATGATGGAGCTAGATTATTAAGGGCTTTATATGTCAGAAGGAGGATCTTGAATTCTATTCTAGATTTTACTGGGAGCCAGTGAAGAGAAGCTAAAACAGGGGAAATGTGATCTCTTCTTTTAATATTCATCAGAATCCTAGCAGCAGCATTTTGAACTAACTGAAGACTTTTAATTGTATTCTGTGGACTACCTGATAATAGACAGTTACAGTAATCCAGCCTTGAAGTAACAAAGGCATGGACTAGTTTTTCAGCATCATTCCTGGACAGGATGGTTCTAATTTTTGCAATATTCCTAAGGTGAAAAAAGGAAATCCTACAGACTTCTTTAATGTAAGTTCTAAATACATATCTTGGTCAAAAATGACACCGAGGTTTTTTGCTTTATTACTGGAGGCTAATTTAATGCCGTCCAGGTGAAGGGGCTGACTAAGTAGTTTCTTTTTCAGAGCTTCTGGTCCAAAGACGACAACTTCTGTTTTATCAGAATTTAGAAGCAAGAAGTTTAGAGTCATCCAAGTTTTTATGTCTTCCAGACATGCCTGTAGTCTACCTAACTGATTGGATTCATCAGGATTTATGGATAGATATAGCTGTGTATCATCTGCGTAACTATGGAATTTTATCCCATGCTGCCTAATTATTTTACCAATAGGAAGCATATATATAGTAAAGAGAATCGGCCCAAGCACTGAACCCTGTGGTACTCCGCAAGTAACTATTGAGGTTGAGGAAGATCTATTGTTTACCTGAACAAACTGAAATCTGTTAGACAAATAAGATTTAAACCAACCTAGTGCTGTTCCTATTATACCGACACTTTGAAGCCTTTCTATGAGAATATTGTGGTCAACAGTGTCAAAGGCAGCACTGAGATCTAACAGGACCAGAATGGTCACCAGTCCATTGTCTGAGGCTATGAGAATATCATTAGTAACCTTCACCAGAGCTGTTTCAGTGCTGTGATGAGCTCTAAAGCCTGACTGAAACTTCTCAAACAGCTCATTATTGTTTAAATGCTCACATATCTGGTGTGCAACTATTTTCTCAAGAATTTTAGATAAGAAGGGAAGATTAGATATCGGTCTATAGTTAATTAAGTCGTTTTGATCAAGAGAGGGTTTCTTAAGTAGAGGTTTAATTACAGCAATCTTAAACTCCTGTGGTACATATCCATTGACTAAGGATAGATTCATTATATTTAAAATTGGAGCAGCGATCAGAGGGAAAACTTCTTTTAAGAGTTTAGTTGGGATTGGGTCTAAAACGCAAGTTGAAGGTTTAGATGAAGCTAATAATTTTAGTACATCACAAAGTTCGGCTGCATTAAAGCAGTTTAAGCATATATTAGGTTCCACCATTTTTGAGGCTGCCTCATTAACTAAGGAGGAAGCAAGCATATTGGGAAGGTTCCCAATTATCTTATTCTTTATGGAGTCTATTTTATTTATAAAGAATTGCATGAAGTCGTCACTGCTTAGAGCTTGGGGAATGGTTGGCTCGATAGAGCTATGATCCTGTGTGAGTTTGGCAACTGTATTAAAAAGAAACCTAGGATTATTTTTATTCTCCTCGATTAAAGATGAATAATATGCTGTTCTAGCTGTGTAAAGGCTCTTTTTATATAGCAATAAACTATTTTTCCATATTAAAAAGGAATCATGTATACAGAGAAGTATTGTACCAGTACAGGGTTCCTCCCTTATCCTGGGCCGAGATTAGAAGAGATAAGGGAAACTCCTTAGGTGGAATACAGGGGGGTATTGACAGTTGGGTCAGTGAGTCTAAACTATGAAAAAATACTGGGTGTGTTCATCTATGAATCTGTGTGGTTGAAGTTGCAAATAAAAGTGTGACGCCCTGTTTAGAATTTAGTCAGACATTGGTCTGGCTCCATCTGATCAGGTGTGTTGCCTTAAACAGAATTCTGTTGTGTGGTTGTGTTGTTTCTCTCTGTCCCTGAGTCTTATTCTGAAAAGGTTCCGCTGAGGAGCGTCGGGTCCTCTAAAACATACAGATAGCAGTTCCTTATTGAAGAAGGAGTTTATCCTGCAAAAGTAATAAAGAATAAAAGTTTCTAACCCCAACACAAGCTAACATTATTATCTTCTACATGCCAATGTAGCAGATATCGGGTAATATCGAGAGGCAAATATCGATAGTGAATGAGGGCACAAGTTGGCAATGACGATGTTTGTTTTCTGTCGTATTTGAGATTTCTTCTGTACAGACTGGTATTCAGCTTCAGGGAAACTTAATGACAATATAAAAACAAACTTAACCCTAAAAGAAAATGTTACACTTACCACATTCAAAGAAAATATACATAGAAACCACCTAACAAGCACATAAAAAGAAGTTAACTCGAGTAAAAAAAAAAAAAGGCAGCTTTTCCCTACAAAACAAGTCTGAAAAAAAAAGTACCATTCCTACAAGAGTAGGTGGATCCTAGAACAAAACACAAGGCAGTTCTTCACCAAAAAACATCCATATTGCTACAATGACATCAAGCACAGGTCTGCCAAGCTTATTGGAACAAATTCAAGAAAAACTTCCTCAACAAACTAATAAGCAAAGCGTATGAATATTAATTTCCACATCGTTTATTCTTTTACCATGTTAGATTCATAAAAAAAAACAGGCATATCTTTTTAGGGAACATATTGATTTATATTACAGTGAAATAATGCTGTAAGATACTTTCTAGATGCACTGCATTCTCAGTATTTGTTGCTGAATGTAGTTGGTTTTAAAGTATCAACATGGGAACAGATTTGACAAGCATTTCAGACTATTATTGCCACATTTAAACCTGGGATAACATAAAAAATGTAATCTTATCGCTATAACAAAAGGAAAAAAAATCTCAGCAATAAAAGCAAGTAGAAGATATAGTTATCAGATTTAACAGCCTTCCCTGTGATAAGGATCCAGCCAGCTGAAAACATATCTTGAAATTCTTAGAGACACGTACTGTCTTCCAGCTCTGTGCAAAAAAAGTATAGATGATTCCTTCCTCAACAATTTAAATAAGAATAAGCCCATCCAGCAACCAACAAGCAGGTCTGTTGCACATAAAAAGATATATTGGCAAACCTTGCAAATATATTCTTGCCAATAACACACAGTAACTTGGAAAGGAGTTTGACTTTCTCATGACTTTCATCTTCTACATCTTAGAGCTCTGAGAGATGAATGTGTTACTTCACTGGAACCAAGACACCCCATTTGTGTTGACAACTTCACTGGCCCTGTCTACCTGATTTGCATAATGAATATGACAGAGCATAACAGGTGTTCAAGGAAAGGCCACAGGATCAAACTATATTATTTATGTGATTCTGACTATATGGTACTAATATGTGTGTTAAGCATTGTCACAAGGCCTACCTTCCAGAAACAATCAATGGCCAATCCAAACCTGTGAAATCAAATTGTCATCCATATTAAAGAAGGGTATTTAAAATTTAATAGTGGTACAAGAAGCTTAATTTATTTCAGTAAACTACATTTCTAAAACAACATTCTTTTCATAATGAATTTAAAATATGAATGCATTCTATGTGATTGGATCTCTCATAGAGTATTTATTAGACTTCAAGTTTAATGTTTTCATCCCCTCAAAGTAGCTTTCAGTCATAGATTGACAAAGATATAACGAAAACAATAAGTTACAGTTTGAATTCAGACGATGATAGAAGAGTGTTGCTTTTTTTAAATTTCAGTTTAAAAGGCGAAAAGCTCAGTGTGGGAGACTGTGCAATTCAAGAGTCTGTGACGCAGATATTACTGCCATTATAGGTTGAATATAGAACATTTTCATAAAAAGCTATATAAAAAAATACATCCATGGGACACATTTCCTTAAGAAATTATTTTTGAAATTAAATATAATAAAATATAATTTTTAACAGGCACAACAAGAACGTTATGTTTCCATCTACCACCATTACGGGCTGAAAGATACGGTCTCTATGATCAAACAATATGGTCAGCACAGCTCGGCAAGCACTGGGAAAAATGACATGGAGTTGGCAAGTCAAGCAGCTGCTTTATAGCCCTGGAGATATTGTTATCTGTCTCAGGAGATGAGTGACTGGAGTATAACAGAAAGTAGTTTTAGGTGAAGCTTAGACTAAACAGACCCACATAAAACATTTCTACAGCATCAAACACATATGGAAACTGCAACTTCCCTCCTGGATTGGTAAGGCAGGGCAAGAAAATGCCATTTTATTTGTATAGCACACTTTCAACACAAGGCACTTAACATGATTTGGTGGTAAAGAAACCAAACATATGATAAAGGCATAGGAAGTAAAAACAGCAAAACCATATAATAAAATCATATAAAGAGTAGTAAGACAAAAAACAGCGTAAAAGTATTAAAATTAAAAGCAGCAATGAAGTATAAAACATGAGAATCAAAAAAACAACTTTTCAAGGTGGTTTACATGATTTGTTGGAGAGCATTTGATTAAAAACAGCAATTTAGGAAAAGCATAAAAAGAAAATTTATGTAAAGAAATTATATTAAAACATTACTCAAAGGTAGTAGTAAACAGTAGACTATTTATCTTTGATTTAAAAGAGCCCAACGATTCAGCAGCTTTGCAGTCTTCTGGAAGTTTGTGTGTGGATGTGTCTGCCTGTGTCAGTAAGCTAACTCACTTGCTAACTTGGCTAACATTAGCTGTCAATTAAACTCCTCAACGATACATTCCTCACTGGACACGGTTCTGGCTGACCACTGGGCGTATCGGCAGCAAACAAAAGGCAACCCAACGGCTGGAAAGATGTTTCTATTGCTGTAACCACTACCTACAGGATAAACTAGATGTCACTATCCTGCTCACGTTCCATAGCCAACCTTTAATGCTGATTAAAAGTAAGTCCAGACTAGTGTTAAATGGTCTGATGAATCGGATTACACCGGTTTGTCTTGTAAAGTGCCTTGAGATGGCATTTGTTTTAAATTCATGTGATATACACAGATTTATTTTATTAAATGAAAAAAAAAAAGTAAGACAATTTTTGTAGCAGGAAACAAATCACAAAAACTCATATTTCACCTTCCTGGCAAGAGTATGTACCATCTATGAAGACAGCATTGCTGTTGAATATAAGAACTTTTTTTAAATAGATTAAATGTTTTAGTTTTATCTATAGAGAGTGGCCATGGAATAAACAAGATAGAATCTCAGAGGTGTTTTGTTGTTGAATAAATAAACCTCCTTTCAGAGGCAAAGTGCTTTCTATTGTACCACCATGTAAAGAAAACACAACAGAGAGTCTCATTCTCAGCCTCAAATGAAGAGAAAAAAGCAGGTAGGTGGCCCTGAATACAGTTTGTTCAGACTGCATTCAAACACAAAATATTCGCCAATAATGACAGTCTGATTAAAAGTAACAATTTAATATTTCCAGCTAATCTGGTTGGCAAAGATTTTATAGGAACATATTTAATCTGTTACTATCTGAATTTACTTAAAGTTATGTCTAAATTATTTATGTTTTTGCTGTAACATTTTAAAATTAGGAGATGAGTAATTTTCATTTTGACCACATAAAACAAAATAAGTTTTTGTATTTAGTTTGCAAATTGGTTATATTAGGTATAATTTGGTATTGTGCTTCCTATATGATCCATGGTATGTTTAGAAAATGCATTAACAGGTTGGTTAACATTCACAAACTTGCCTGTGTGGTTGTTTCTGTGTTGAATGTTTACATTACTTTCACCTTAATTACACATGATTTGTCTATTTCTTTTAAGGATAAAAGGATAAATAACTGCCTATGAACTAAATTGTAGTGTACTATGAGTATTCCCAAGTGGGCAGGTAAATATTAGTTAAATCATTTAGAAATTAAGTCATGTCACAAGTTTCACTTTCAGTGTCAAGCATCTGCCATACCAAGGTGAATTATTCGTAATCAACACAAATGTTTTTTCATGATTTTGTCTGGAATTAAGTAATATATTACCAAGTCAAAGCTGCAATAATTGAGTAGAAGTGGTGTTATAGCTGTTTCAGTGGTGCATACGTGTAATCATACATAGCCTTTAAGAGCCGCAGCAGACATGTGACAGTTTTTTGATATGTGGCATAGTTTTTTGACAGGCCTAATGCCTCTCATTTGCAATGAGAGGCAGTAGGCACAGAACAAACACCCCTCTTGAAATCTATCTCAGCCAGCACTGAGGCCTCAAATGAATACAGATCTGAGGCTGAAACAGATCTGACAGGTGTCTAAAAAGGCAGCTGGTGCCAGCTATTGCCTAATGCTGCCTGTATACCCATTAGCCATGATTACTTTCAGATGAAATATGACATTTCTGAAACATGAGTTCCGTTTAGACAGAAATGGAGAAATTTAACTTTTGAGGTGAATGTGATTTGAGAAAAAAAACAAAAAACACTTTGATAATTCCTGCCAATTAAAGAACAACTCAAATCAATTCTGCTGCATTCAGTTATACAAGCCTTGATTATAGGGCCCTCCGAACAAAAATACAGAGACCCTTCTCAGACACAGCACGTAGGGAAGAATCAATATCTGTGAAAATAACAAAGCCTCAAAGAGTAAATTTAGCCATATGCAACCTGACATGTGTTTTGCTAACAACTAGGAAAGGACTGTTCCTACATTCTTCACTTTTCACCTTCAAATAGCACCAATTATTGTTTGCTCTCTAGTTTAAAGAAAGGTCCATGATAACAGACCGTACCTTCTAAGTAGATACAATAGATATATCAGACATGAACAGTAAAAAGTGATTCCTAAAAAAAACCTCAACATGAAATGAGCCAAGACATTTAAGCTATATAGATGTAATTTATTCTGCATCTCAGCCAACTCTGTCAAAATGTAAATAGACAAAAGCAAAAAAAATCTTTGTTTTCTGTTCTAAATTAGCAAATGCAGATACAAACAATTTTTTATATGCACAGTGTGCAATCAAACTTCAGTGCAGAGCCTTTTCATAAGCATTATAAACTGGATGAGAAGCTTCAGATAATATAGCATAAAGCATATGTATTTATTACACTTTTTTTTTCTAATGGTAATTATTTTAATCTTGATCTATCTATCAATTATATCTTCTACCAACACATTGTTACATGTGTTACAAGCCAGCTTATTAGAGCACAACAAAAAGGGACAAAAAACGTTTTTAGAGCAAGTTTGATTTTTTTTTTTTAAAGAGCAAAAACTGAATAGCCCTTAATGGCAGGAGCAGTCAGGGTTGTTAAGACTGGAACAATTGTGCCCAGGTGTTCCTATTCACCAGGTGAAAAACTATATCCACTTCTTCTGAGATAAGGATAAGCAGATGGTTAAAACAGCCAAAGAGAAGTCATCACAGGTGACAAAACCAACAGATAATGTCTGGACAGATGGATGTTTGAATTCATGCAAGTTCAAAGTCAGAAACCTGCAACCTTTTGGGTTGATTTAGAATTTTTACCCTGTTTACTTGACAGAATCTGCCTGTCATAATAAACATATTTTTTGTGCTTCCTTTGGTCCTTACATATTTCAGGTATTGAACATGTATGACATGTAGTTGGTGAGTAGCTGACATAACTTATTTTGAGTACAGATGCTAAAAACACACATCATATTCTTTATTGTGAAGTATAGACTATAAAGGTTTGCTTACCTTCTCAAACTCTGTTCTTTCGCTGTATTTTGCAAGTTTGAATTTAATGTTTTCACCTGCATGACAGGTGTTGCATGACAGAGTGAATAAATTTTTATATAAAAATGAACATGCTTTTGCAGAAAAAAAAATGTTTTGAGGAGAGCTGAAGCAAACGTAAAAACTGGTCCTCACTTTTTTGTTCTGTGTCACCAACACACACAGTGTTATTCTTTGTGAAGCTTCTGAAGTAGGTCAAATTGCACTCTGGGAAGCATAAATGTACTGCCTGAGAGCTTCTATCATCCTCCAAGGGAGTATCAGCTGTTAACACATTCAATAGACACATTATTTAAATCTTGATGTTGAAAAGTAATGATACTGGCTTGTAATTTCTTATTTTCTTTTAGGGTAGTTTGTTCTGTGTTTTTATTTACTATAATATTTAACACTTTACTAAGTAAATATGTAAGCATTTTTTACCTTTGCTCCTTTGTGCACATTTATTGATTTTTGTCTGAAGACAAGTATTAGAGAACGTCTTCTGAATCTTGATGATATACTGAGGGGAGAATTTTTTTTCCAGTTAATGTAACATAGTTAAAATAAGGGGAAACATTTGTAGGAAAAATAATCTTTGTATGTTTTATATCAATTTAGGAAATTAAACCAGGAGACTTAATAAGGTGTTTTATGTTTTACATTGCCTTGCAAAACTATCTACACCCCTAGGCCCTTTTCACATTTTATTGTCTTACAGCCACAATATTTTAGAATATTTTATTTGAGACACCAAACTAATGATAAAATAAATATTTGGAAATATGGTTATACTGCTGATGTTGTTGTTAATAAAAAATCCTCTGTCAATTCTTTGTAGAACAAAGTTTTGTTTTATCTTTACAAATATAAATAATGATTCTGATATTCATTGCAAAAGTTCAAGCAGATTTGATGGACCATCAACTAGTCCATGCCTTTGTTACTTCAAGGATGGATTACTTTAACTCTTTATTATCAGGTAGTCCACAGAATACAATTAAAAGTCTTCAGTTAGTCCAAAATGCTGCTGCAAGGGTTCTAATGAATAAAAGAAGAAGAGATCACATTTCCCCTGTTTTAGCTTCTCTTCACTGGCTCCCAGTAAAATCTAGAAGATAATTCAAGATCCTCCTTCTGACATATAAAGCTCTTAATAATCAAGCTCCATCATACATAAGAGACCTGATTGTTCCATATGTTCCTAACAGAGCACTTCGCTCTCAGACTGCATGTTTACTGGTAGTTCCTAGGATTTCTAAAAGTAGAATGGGTGGCAGATCTTACAGTTATCAGGCTCCCCTCCTATGGAACCAGCTCCCAGGGTTGGTTCGTGAAGCAGACAACTTGTTTATCTTTAAAACTATGCTTAAAACCTTCCTCTTTGACAAAGATTACAGTTAGAGACAGGTTAATAGGTAGTTAGAGACAGGTTAGACAGGTAGCTAGGAAGAGACAGGTTAATGTTAGTAGTCAGGTAGAGCGTCAAAAGCTAGGAAGAGATAGGAAGACGTGTAGTAGCTAGGTAGAGATAGATTAATGTAAGCCAGGTAGAGAGTGTTAGTAGCCAGGTCTCTTAGTAGCTAGGAGACAGGTTAATGTTAGTAGCTATGCTGCTTTAGGCTAGACTGTTGGAGGACATTATTAGAGTCAGTTCCTACTTTCTCTCCTACTTCTCCCCAACTGCATGATGTGTTGTCAATTCAAGCGCTAACCTGTTTTCTCTTAGTCTCTACCTACAGTAGGTGCTCCTGACCCGCCCTGCTTGACGACCCTGACTAAGATGGCATTCCAGTGGAGGAACGTTCTCCACGTCCTGCTACCAACTTCTGCTTCTGCATCAGTTCTGTTGCTCTTTCTGTATCTCTGCTGCCTTCTCCAAACCCAGATGACTGCTTATGCTGAGCCTGGTTCTGCTGGAGGTTTCTTCCTGTTAAAAGGGAGTTTTTCCTTTCCACTTTCGCTTCATGCTTTCTTAGTGTGAGGGATTGCTGAGAAGTCACGACGCAATCTTCTGTGGTTCTCTAATTCCTAAATTAAACATTGACAGCATCTGGGAACATTTTGGGAGTGTTCAAGTCTGGACTTTGAATAGGCACTCAAGGCACAAGAATTCACTTTTTATTTAACCATTTCATCCCCAGTGATGCTACCAAAGGTATTTTTCACCATGTTTAGACAAATTTGAAATTAAAATTTTAATCCATCAGCATTTTACTTGTTGGCCGAAAAGGTTATGTTTGGTCTTATCACACATTGGCAGCAAAACTGCAAATGTCATTTTTGGTTAAGATAGAGGACCCAAGTGCAGCCAGAATGAAGTTGAGAAGTTGTAGTTAAAGTAAAAGTTAACTGACAAAGTTAACAGGATGGCAAATATAACAGGAACCGGAGGACAGAGAGCAACAAAGACGAAAAAGCAGTGGACTGAAGGAACCATAGAGCTTAAATATACTGGGGAGGAGTGAGGAAATGAGTGAGAAAACTGAGGCCTAATTAGGTGGAAGCAGATGCAGGGGAGAAGAGCAGATGGAAACAATTAGGAACTGGGTCAGGGAACAGTATGGCAGGAAGGAAGCAATAAACAGAAAAAGAAACAGAAAACCAACCTAAAATTAGGGTTGGGTACCGATATTCGGTGCCTTTACGGCACAAGGAAAGAACAGCGCTCTGTTTATAATTCAGCCCGCACCACATCAGCTCTCCCTCCTAACAGCCAAACAAGATTGTTGTGGATTGTTTTGCAGCAGCATGTGTTTGTGGTCCTAAATGACGTTGGAGTATTATTATTGGTGTATTGGCTTTGTGGTGATATAAGTTTATAAATTGTCTGTGAGAATTATCTGTCCGCTTCAGATGTCCGCTTCGGATGTGTGCGTTTCGGTGTTTGCTGTGCGTGCAGTGCAGTTAAAGTTTAAATGCTTTATGTTTTTGTATATTTATGCATGTTGGCTCACTGTATAGTTTCAGTACATTTCATAATGAGATACCGCTGCGTTAATAATACGAAATTATTCAGTTAAGATGATGTTTTCGGACTTAAATTAGTGCTAAAATATTAGCGGAAGTAGCTGTGTCCATCTGCACAATAGGAGTGTTTATTTCTTGTTGTGTTGAACTGGAGAATCTGCTGTTTACTTTTGGAAAATTATCAAATGTGACATTTGGTTACTAAGTCTATATTACATTTTATTTATGTGAAATTTATCACAGACTGCTGATATCCAAATGTAATGTATATTCATATATTTGACTTAGTTCTGCCTCTATTTGCTATTATTCATATGGTACCACAAATAAATTATGAATGTGACTGTGGAGTAAAAAAAAAAAGTTAACTGATTTCTCCTATTTATTTTTTATAAAGAGCAACTGCATACAGATTTGTCTCTTTATTTACACAGAAAGTTCTAGTTAGTATTTTTTTGGCATTTATTTAGCAATGGCGATTGATTCACAGCTAGTGTGATTAATTATATTAAATATTTTTATTGTTTGACAGACCTACTAAAAATAAAAATTAAAAATAAGAGGGTATTTGGACCATGTTTGTATGTTTAACATTCTTTAGGCACCATTTCAAGCACCGTTTAAGCACCGGTTGGGCACCGGTATTGGATAAAACCTAAACGATACCCATCCCTACCTAAAATAAACTACAATTTCAGCTAAAGACATAAATACCTAAGAGGAGCTAACCAAGACTGATAAACTAGAAAAACAAAAATAAAAGGTGAAAACATCTAAGGACAGGAAGGGGGAAATACAGAAGGAAGGCCCAAAACAACGGATACCAAGAAATAACTAAACTAAATAAAGAACTAACTAAAACTCAAACACAAATTCCCAACTTCATAACAGAAAATGGGGCTTATTGTGGTTTCTTTCAGCAATAGGTTTCTTAATATTACTCTATCACTTGCTACTGAGGCCAGATTTGTGGACTGCATTACTAACAGATGTTGTCTAAACAAAGTGGCCCGCTGGAGCTAGCAAAAGTCATAGATAAAGGAAA
Organism: Apricaphanius iberus; assembly: GCA_028564705.1. Lineage (NCBI taxonomy): Eukaryota > Metazoa > Chordata > Actinopteri > Cyprinodontiformes > Aphaniidae > Apricaphanius > Apricaphanius iberus. The sequence goes on from JAPXFQ010001616.1 coordinate 638,833, forward strand.
GAAGAACAAATATATAGTTTTATTTTTTACAGAATAATAATATACATTTAGGGATGCACCGATAACGATACTGGTATCAGTGCATCACTGTATCGGTATAAGTTAAAGTTATCTGATACCATGAACCGATACTTAAAATATGTAAGCTCTGCATTAATTGTAATTTTTTGTTTTGTGTTCATATATATATATATATATATATATATATATATATATATATACATATAAAATCCAACTCAACATCATTTGTTGTAACAAGCAGAGAAGAAAATAAAACCTGTCTTCCAATAAACTGCATTTTTTTGTGAGGCAGAAGTATTGGTATCGGCATGTACTCAAATCCAAGTATCAGTATTGCATCCCTATACATTTTGTAAGTTGCACAATCATTTTCATTTTCACCATAGTTCTAAACTTTTTTGGGATGCTTTTTCTTTTTCTTTGGGACATTAGGCAAAATCTTTTATTTTGACTGTGTACTGTCCTAAACGTTTGGTATCTCTGCATTTGTACTTCTCTACATGTCACACTAGAAACATTAAAAGCATCAAGGGTGATGAGTATATGTCACATAAAAAAATGAAATTAGGATTCTACCCTCCAACATGTTGCCAATATTTTCCCCCTCTTTTTGGGGGGTTCTATAGCATTTGTTGTGATCTTTCAGAGCAAAAAACTGACTTGAGTAACATAGATCTTAAATAGTTTTTATTCTGTATATTGATCTTGGCTGCTTAATCTGGCATATAGAGCTCAGTGATACTGCCATGAGCTCCAGGCTTTCAGAACATCATGTTTCAGGTAAATGTTTTTCTGCAAAAACAAATTTTCAGTAAGGGGAAATAAACCTATCAAAGTATAAACACAGTTTGAGTAAACAATACTGTACATGTAATGAACAATAGCACATTAGAAACGGATTGATATGTTGACAAGTTATTTTGGATTATTTTTGGAGAGGAATTATTTAATAGAGCTGAACTGCTTATTAAATGAAGTTAAAACTGTCCTACATTTGTCACAAATGACCAATTCTCCTACAAACTCAACGTTATATTGCATAATGTATAAGCAAAAACAAACAGTCAGAAATGATAGTGATGTTTTACTTTCAACTTGATAATGAAATGCTAATCTGGATCAGTTTTGGCTCCACTCAGCTAATTATCTTATTGGATGTTGCATCTCTAAATTGTATTAATCAACAATCTTTGTTTACATTCATCCATAGCAAAAATAATCATATGTATGTCTCTAGGCCTGATTTCTTAAATTGATTCATGATCAAAATTTTGTATGTGAAATCCTGGATCAAAAATTATCCTATCTCTCCATGTAAATATATGAAATGAATTTCAGAAACAAAAAAGCTCAAAGACACACAGTGCTATGTAAAAACCATCAAACATGTTAGTGGACATTATTTGTAAAGATGTCTATGTTTGCTTAACAGTAAAGTATTTCAACCATTGGTTAGCCATAAAAGTGCAATGCTGAGGGAAAAGTTCTTGTTCCTCTACAGATATATTTCAGTTTTTGCTTTTTTGTCACACCTATTTGTCTTTGTCTTGTCACCTTAAATTAAAGCACATTTTACTGCCTTTGATTACCCTAACTTTACTGTGTCATACTATATCGGTATAGAGGGGTGAATAACATCCCGTCATGTGATTTCCTCCCCCCATTGAGAAATGTATAATATTGGTTACAAATCCAGACCACCCTGTACAAACCTAGAATGTGTTAACATCTTTAAAACTTTGCACCACTAACAGCCCATTGCAAAATCCCAGTTATTTCTATTCTTGGCAGGCTTAGAGTGAACTGATGTGTCACAACTGATGAGGTGTATTGAAACAATTAGCAGTGTCATGAATATTACTTTGGTGTAGTAACACAACCATTAGTTGGCAGAGAAAACAGTGTCACACTGTACAGTATCTCGTGAAAACGAATACATTTGATAACTGCTAACAGCACTGTATCCAATAGTTGTGAATAATTTCAGTTTGAGTTGTTTTATATAATTAAAATAGGCTAAATCGTGGGGTCTTTATGACTAGCTTTTAGCCCACCCCTGCTATGATGGTTCCTTCACATCGCAACAAACTCACCACAATATGACATCTATCTTCTAACAGAAATTATGATTTTATATCAGTTCACAATAAATATCCTTATTATTCAATTACTGGTGAAAAACATTTTTGGTGGACAATTTGTTTTGTATTTATTCAACAGTTTTCTTCCCTGATAATGACTTTTGCATATTGTTTGTTGCATTACTTAATTAAAAACACAAAAGAACAGAGAAAATTAGATTGATCAAATATCAATAAAAATTCATATGAATAATTTCTGCCAAATGTATATATTACAATAGTTGTCAGTATATGAACCGCTGCTGTTAACAAGTAGATGAGTGCAGTGTTTCATGAGGGCCAAATTACTGCAACTACATAGTGGGTCTTTAAGTATTTTGAAGCCAAATGGTCGCATTGGACCCCACTTAACCGCTGACTGAACAGTATTTCTGTATGCGATTAGTACAAGGTCCCTAAGGAAAACTAAGCAAAATCCTCTGCCAGGATGTTTCATCAAAGTCCAGTGGCAGGCCTTTTTCTTATTTTCTTTCAGTTTCCCCTCTTTATGCTCTCTTTTATTTAGGGAACAGATAAGGCATCCAAACCAATGGCTGAATGCAGAATAGACATGACTATAATTCCTAATACAGTTGAAAGTGAATGCATAACCTCATTTTAACCATATCATTTAAGAGTGTAATACCTCTTCATACAAAATGAAGCTTTTGTCATAAACATCTTACATTTTAATCTGTCAATCTTATAAAATGCTAATTTTAGAAAGTCACCAATAATATTTTTATTTAAGTGCTTTAACAGATTTAAGATTCATGAGCTTTTCCAATAAAACAGTAGGAGACATTAAAATTATTATGTGATATAAACGAGATAGAAAGAGAAGATTTTTTCATTAATCAATACAGTGAGAAACTGGACTAATTGTGGAAATATTCTACTGTGAAGCACCTATAACTGTAAGCCACATGTAATTATTACTCAGATTATGAGCATATAGCAATATACTGTACATTTAAAAAAATCTAAGTTTTAAAACTTATTTTGCAAATGAGCTCACTTACTGTAAAGTGAGAGAACAACTTTTTTTTCACAATGATGATAAAACTGATCTGGTAGAATAATGAGTATTGTGGGATTCTAGAATAGTCTACTGATACTTCTAATAAATCCAATACCTTCTGTTTTATAGTAACACATTTTGTATGATTTTTTTCTGATTATACTAAACTCATTTGACCTTAATTCAATTGGATTCAAGTATTCTTGTGACCTGGGAAGACCTTTTATCTAATGGAACACCAGCTTCTCTTTTGGTAACAACACATCTGTTTTGCTTTGACTATCAGTTGTACCGTGTGGTAATGCCACAGAATGGGAGAGTAGATCACAGACAAAAACACATCAAAGTCCTGCACAAATCCACATCATAGCTTTGACTAATGTATGCAGACTGGATGCGCTCCCTGCTTGCCCAGAGGGAGAACAGAAGGGGGGCTACAGATTCTAGTCATATGCACTCTGGGAGTGTAGAGGCCATTTGATTCCACAGCCGGTCTCTTGATGAATCACTTTCAACATAAACATTATTTTTTTTGTGTGTGTTTCTAAAGCAAATGAAACCATCAAACATATTTTAGTGACATGTGAATAAGTATTTCAATATTTTAAAATTATGACAATCGGTGGTAGTTGCAGCAGAACTTGCAAACAATCATGGGGCTTTCATTCTGTATTCTTCAGTAATAGTTTGTTGGATACATTTGTTGAACAGGTCAATTTGCTTGATGGTAGCTTATTTGAACAAAATATTGTTTGTAGGTTCTATTAAAACTATTTATCATCAGATTGGTAACATAACCCTAGTGGTGTTATTGTTTTGATTAAAGTATCAATTCTGGGCCCCGTTAAAGCGTTTCAAGTCTTGAAACCTGTTGCTAGTTAAAGATCTTATTTTTTTATCTACTGCACCCCTAGTTTGTTAAAATCAGTCTGTTATTGCATGTTTGGCTTGCAAAAGTGTTTAATTCACTTTATTTTGTTCATCTAAAAAAAAAAAAAAAAAAAAATCACATTTTCTCATTCTTTTTCTTCCGGGCAACACTTAAACATCCTGATGAGATGTTGTCATTTTACTCTTAGAACCTTTGCAGTTAATTCTTGTGTGGTGTTCATATTTATGTTACTCAGCCAGTGTTCCTAGGTCTGGTGAATCCGCTAGAGTTTTGGCTTTCCAAATCAACACTATTAAACAATTGTATGTTAAAATGCTCAAGAGATGTTTACTTCATCTCAATTACAAGCCATATGTAGAGCAAACATGGTTAATATTTGCCTTTTACCTTTGTTAGATCACAATTATGAATCAATGTGCTACTAATATTTGTTATAAAATGTAATAAAAAATGAAAATATGTTATTATCAAGTGGAATGAGTGAAAAAAAACTATACATTTACAAATGTGAAACAGATAATCCTGAAAATTTTGGAATTTTTCCACAGACATTAATGCATGAAAAATGTTATGCCAGTTTCTGCATTCCACAGGGATTCTTTGGATTCGCCTTTGGACCAAAAAACAGCAAGGTTAATAACCCCAAAGTAGGCGTATTAATTCAATTGGGTTCATTTGGTCCTCTCTCCAAAAACACACACCTTCCTTCAAAATTACTGCAATCCAGAATAATTTTCTAGATGGAAGCCTGGATGAAAAGCTCAAATGAAGACTTGATGTCCTGCACATGAGTAACTACCAGCTGTTTCATTTAATTTCACAATTTTTTGACATCCACATTTCTTTTCCTAAATCAATTGCAAGGCCCTATCACTTGTGATAAGGAGCCAAACCACCAAAGTCTTATTTTTAGTGTTACGTCCCTAATTTTCAGGTTGGATAGGGATAGAGAAAATAAAGTTTGGTTCCTGCAAGAGAGTGGGTAAAATATAAGAGCAGACAATGCTGGGGGTGGAATTTTCAATAATTTTCTAACTTTGTGCGGGAGCAGGAGGGGCAGAAAACACTATTAGCAGCCCCAGAAAGGAGGAAGACAGAGTGAAGGTACACAAGACCTACACTTTCCATACTTTATTTAGCCTCTGGTGGACCCGAACCCCTTGTATGTAATGTAAATGCATACTGATTTCAAAAAACGAAATCAATCACATCTTGATGAAATTATTAAACAGCTGAACTCCTTCTCCTGCTGCCTCGATATCTTACCCACACCCTTTTTAAATAAAGTTCTCTCTGTCATTAATTCCAATCTGATACGAATAGTTAATGCATCCCTCCAGTGAGGATTCTTCCCCCAGGCCCTCAAAACAGCAGTTATCAAATCCCTATTAAAGAAAAACAACCTAGATGATAAATTGATGGAGAATTATAGGCCAATCTCTAATCTCCCATTCATCAGATTATTGAAAAAGATGTATCTCAAAAGTTAAATATAATCCTGACAATGAACAACTCCTTAGATAATTTGCAATCTGGTTTCTGTGCTCATCACAGCACTGAGACTGCTCTCGTCAAAGTTTTCAATGACATCCGCATAAATAAAGACAGCGGCAAAACCACAGTGCTGGTCCGGTTGGACCTCAGTGCAGCGTTTGACACTGTTGATCACAAATTATTACTGGAACAATTGGAGAGCTGGATGGGACTCACTAGTACAGCACTTCAATGGTTTGAATCTTACCTCAAAAATAGGATGTTTTTTGTGTCCATCAGAAATTTCTCATCAGAACAAACAGAAATCAAATGTGGGGTACCGCAAGGCTCCATCCTCGGACCCCTCCTGTTCAATATTTATATGCTCCCACTAACCAAGATTATAGCAGCCAATCAGATTAGTTACCATAACTATGCAGATGACACACAACTATACATTACATTGTCACCAGGTGACTGATTCTATCCAGGCCTTAAACGAATGCATTGAACAAATCAACGACTGGATGTCCCATAACTTTCTCCAGCTAAACAGAAACAAAACAGAAGTAATTATTTTTGGACCTAAAGAGGGACGATCCAGAGTCAGCACACAGCTTCAGCTGATACTACTTAAAACTACTCATCAGGCCCGTAATCTAGGTGTAATAATTGACTCAGACCTGAACCTCCAGGGTCACATAAAGGCAATAACAAGGTCAGCCTTCTATCACCTGAAGAACATTTCTAGGATTAAAGGACTGATGTCACAGAAAGAATTTGAAAAACTGATCCATGTGTTTATCTTTAGTCGGATAGATTACTGCAACAGCGTCCTCACAGGTGTACCTAAAAAACCAATTAGACAACTGCAGCTGTTCCAGAACACTGATGCCTGTGTCCTCACTAGAACTAGGAAAGTAGAACACATCACCCCAGTTCTAAAGTCTTTACACTGGCTCCTGTAGCCCATAGAATATACTTTAAAATACTCCTACTAGTTTATAAATCACTGAACGGTTTAAGACCAAAGTATGTTGGAGATCAGCTATCACTATACCAACCCAACTCGAGCTTACTTAACATTCCTAGAAATACAACTAAACAAGGAGAGGCAGCTTTCAGCTTCTATGCTCCACAAATCTAGAAAAAAATTCCAGAAGAATGCAAAAATGCTGAATCGTTAGGATCTTTTACCCTAAATCAAAGATTAAGTCTCTAGTATTCAGAGCTGCCTTTGAGCTCTAAATTGCGTTTTCTGATCACTCTTTGATTCTCTTGGTTTAATCTTTATTCTTATTTTTATTTCCTTTTTAACCGATTGTGTTTAATCTGTTTTTAATCAATATTATTTGCATAAATTTGTTCCTTACATCATCTTTTCTTATTGATTGATTGTGTCAATTTGTTAAACCTATATGTTTTTGTTTTTGTAATCATGCTTTTGTAATCATGTATTTGATATCATTATCACTGAATCATGTAAAGCGCCTCGAATTGCCTAGTGTTCAAAGTGTGCTATATAAATAAAATTGCCTTGTCTTGCCTATGTAAACATATCTATATATCTATATATATATATATATATATATATATATATATATATATATATATATATATATATAGATAGATAGATATATATATATGCATACTGCTTTGAGTCCATTATCACCATTACATGTATGCTCCAAAATACACAAAACTTTTAATCCCGAACATTTCTTTTTCTTTAAATATACCTAAAGAAAGGTGAGAAAAAAAACTATTACCTTTACAATAAACTTACCTTAAAGGTGCAATATGTAAGAATAATATCTTGTGGTCAAATATGAGGGCTACAGTCTGTGTAGAAAAGCAAAACAGTCCTCTCTCAGGTACTTCCCCCCTCCCTTCGTGAATTTCATGATCAGTTGCGAGTTACTGAAGATGCTGGATGACGAGCAAGACAATCTTAAAGTATATCTCCAAAGAGATACATTAAAAGTAACCTGAAAGTATACTCTCCTATTTTAATTTTAAAATTAGTATACTTAAAGCATACTTGCATATTATACTTTTTGATAAAGGACAGTAAGTTGGTAAATTGATCAAAAACATTTCATTGCAATTGAGAAAAATAGCTTAAGGTATATCTACTTAGAGACGATTTTGTTTTCTAATTAACTGATGGAATTTTTAGCTTAACTTTAGCCTCTTACCTGGTCAATGGAGGCATTACAAATACCAGCACAGTGTCTGTATTCAAGACTTGCAGAATCACATACGATTGGCTCTGGAATCAGGAAGTATGGAGGTGGGACAGATTTTGAATTATGACTACGTCTCTTTGTGGCCTCTTTTGAAATGATAAAAACTGCAACCACCCAGCTGGTTGAGAAGGAAATCTGTCTTCCTCCAACATGATTGAAACCTTCGTATGATTATTTCAGTGTAAACATTCTTAGATGTTGCACCTTTAATTGTAGTTTTTAGGCTTTGTACTTGGAGTGCAATGTTAAATTAACTTGTTCTGAGGTTTGTACCTACAGCCACTGCTTTCATTCTGAGAATCAGCATTTTTATGCCTCTCCAATCTTTTGCAGGGTTAAAGGTGTGGTTAATGAGGCTTGGCTGTGTAAAGGCCAAATCAGTCCCAGCTCAGTATTAGTGATTGCATAGGGCTGCTCTTCCAAAGCAATAATTAGCATCTTACTAAGGAAACAAAATTTTGCACCCAAAATCTACCATGACAAATGTGCAAGATACATAAAGGTCCCCACTGTTATTTGGTGTTACCAGGACGGACTTAAAGAGTTTCCACTAAAGTCTTGACAATATTCAGCATCAATGTTTACATATGAAGACAACTGTCATATCGCCAAACTCTTTCTTTGATAAGATATAACCACATTTATATGTTTACGGTAATCTACTCAGACTTACTAGTATTTAAGGTTCAGGTAAACCACCTAGTCATCTTCAGTAGTACTCAGAAGAAAGAACAGGTTATATAAAATTGTATCATATCATGTTTAATAATGATCTTATCAGGCAGATGCTCTTAATAACATATTTGATAGGAAATATTCCAACTATTTTGTCAAAGGGCACGCTGTGTATAAAAAAGGCAGATTTATCCAGAAGCATAATATCTTATATAGAAACGACAGTGAAACTAGTTTGTCCAAGCTTCTGCATCTTTTTGTTGATCATCTTGAGAGATATCTGTTCTTACAGTGTCTGGTTCTGCAGGAGGATAATCCTGTAAAAAATGAGTCATTTCTTTCCTCTTCCCCCATGTGCTTATTTATGAAAAATACAAACTGCAAAGTTAACAAAACCATAAACAGGACATCCTTAGATTGATAACTTTTTGCAACCTGAATATGATTAGTTAATTTATTATACTTTACTATAAGTAGAATTGAACTGGATTATACAAAGTCTCAGATGAATATAATAAAATTATTGTATTGAAAAGATTTGAAATTGTTTTGGCTGATTTTGGACTGAACCAACCTAACCTGAACTGTTTCTATTGTAAAGATTTGTGGTGATGTGGAGATAACTTCAAAATTTGTTTACTTGTTATTACCTGAATAACTTGGTAAATAAAAGTATTATTCCAATATTTTTTTACCTGCAGAAAAAAGTAAAGTTTTCTAAACCAATCAATTCCTTTATCTGATAAAATGTAAATATTAAAATTCACAATATTTTAAATGGTTTGTAAAAGTTAAATATTCAGCCATGACATAAACTTGAAGTCAATTTTTTTATATTTAGGTACCCTGATGTGAAAAATACTGTATTATACCAGTACATCATGGCTAGTTGGTTTTCTGCAGGCACTTTTTTTGACAAAACTTATACATGAAAACAACAGTACGTCTAATTCTCTATACTAATTATCATATAAATAAGGTATAAATTATGACTATTTCTTAAAATTAGTAAAAAAAATGCTTTTCCTACAAACACTTTAAAACGGCATGCTGGTATTTGGGTAGGCCCTCCTGCTTTGCCGGATGTGATAAATATTCACAATTAGCCATACATGAACAACCCCATTGATGCACTAAGCTAATTGCAGGTGCTAAAAACAGGGAAAACATTACAAAGCATGGAGGGCGCCTGCAGGCAGAAACCCAACTTGCAAAAAGTAATGAACCGTAAGTAAACAATATTCTTCTCAACCTTCACTCCCCTACAGCATCGGATTTTGTAAAACAATTCTTCTCCTGAAATTAGTTATTTCATCACACAGAGCAAATAAGCTATAATTAAATACCCGTTCTGCTTTTTTCCAAATATGAAATAAATGAGTTTGCTAATCCTAAGAATTTTGTATAAAAAAAAAAAACAATAATAAGCACCACTTAATATTCTGGAAAAATACACAATGGTCTCTACATTGAAAAACTACTTAAATAAATGTGAATTTACCACATTGCTTCACAAACAATGTAGTCTAGTTACTTTTCACCTGTACACTACAAAATTAGAGCCCTCTTCTATCAGTCAGACTTTACTAAAATAATGCCCCCCAAATATGATCAGGATGAGATGATCAAAGCACGAATTGTCCACTGATAGTTACACAACGTTCTGCCTCATACTAGTGAAAGTTGGATCAAAAGTCTAAAATCATTTCTGCAGAGGTAGTTGTCTTCTTTAATCATCATACAATTTCAAAGTGGTCTGCAAAATTTTCCCTCAAAAAGTGCACATTTTGTTGTATATCTACACTACATATAACCATATATAGACAAAAACAAAGGTTTTCTTCAAAAGAATTTAGTGTCACAATATTAAGTTAAATTGAACAGAATGATACAGTAAAGGATAGAGCCCCCATAAATTGGCTTGGCTATTGAGAATTTAAAGCAAGGTTATCCACAGGGGATATATTTTTCATCAAAATAAATACCATCCTGCAAGATAGTGTAATTTTTTTTAGTAAAATAAGTTATATTAAAAGCTACAGATATAAAGGTAAATGTTGGTGTATCAGTATTTGAGATTTTTATGTGGTAGAAAGAAAGGAAAAAAGGGTTTGAGTTGCTCTCTTGTGCTGACGAAATAAATATTTCTCATAAGGTTATGCTCAATATTTTTTAACAAAGGCTTTGAAAGAGCGCTCACCAGTTTGAAATCTCTTGTTGGCTGCATTTCTGCATTTCAGTCAGAAAGAAAAATGGTGACGTAAAACATACAATTGGATTATAAAGAGACAAAAAATATATACCTATACAGCATACCCAGCTAGCAACACTAAAAAGGATTTTAGATTAATAGATTACTACCGGCCATAACTACACTTGAAGCTAATTTCTTGTGCACAAGGTGAAATGCGGGTCAAATTATGATGGAATTTTACAACAGATTTTTAAAAACAGCGTGTGATTTTGGAAACCATGATAAAACTTTTTCTCTTTCTACTTTTCCCTTCAAGGGTCACCACAGCAAATCATCTGTCTCCTCGATGACACAATCTGCTGGGAATACTTACATAGAAAACTTAACTGAATGTTTGTATAATTGCGTTGAAATGACTTTTGTTGTAAAGTGCCTTGAGATGACATTTGTTGTGAATTGGCGTTATATAAATAAAAGTTAATTGAATTGAATTTAGTCCTCTTCTGCACATCATTTTTCCTCAGACCAACTAACTTCATGTCCTCTTTCCCCATATACATAAATCTCCTTTTTGGGCTTCCTTTCTGCCTCGTCACTTGTGGTTCCAACCTCAGAATTCTTCCATTGATATAATTGTCGTCTCTCCTCTGAACATTTCCAAGTGATCTCAGTCTGGTCTTTCAGGCTTTATCTCCAAAACATCTGCAATGAGGTGTCCTTTTGATGTACTTATTCCTGATCCTATCCATCCTTGTCATTCTTCAAGAGAATCTCAATTTGAGATTGCCATGCCAAGTTTTTTAATCTTGAGTTCTGCAATCTCCAGTTCTGATTCCTTTCTTTTCCTCAGTGGTACTGTCTTTAAAACATAAACCATCACTGGTCTCACCACTGTGTCATACACCTTTCCCTTCATTATTGCTGAAACACTTTATCACACATGATACCTGACTCTTTTCTCCACGACTTCCAACCAGCCTGCACACACTTCTTCACCTTTTTTCCACACTCTCAGTTGCTCTAGACCGTTGAGCCTAAATACCTAACGCTCCACTCGTCTTTCATTTACACACACACATTCTGTCTTGCTGCAACTAATCTTCTTTCCTCTATTTAGTATGACATACCTCAAGAACTAGCTTTTTCTCTACCTACACCCTGCTCTCACTACAGATCAGAACATCATCTGCAAATATCATGGTTGATGGAGACTCCTATCTAACCACATACTTCAGCATGTCCATTACCAAAGCAAACAGAAAAGAGCCAAATCCTTTATCCTTCATGCAGTCCTACCTTCCTCTTGAACTCCTCTGTCCCTCTTACAGCACATCTCACTGCTGTCTCACAACTTTCTATACATGTCATGCACAATTCTAACATACTTCTCTGCCACTCCAGACCGCCTCATGCAATACCACAGCTCTTCTCTCAATACCCTGTAACATTATCTCTAAGTGTACAAAGACACAATTCAACTCCCTCTGGTACTTTCTCTGTACTTCTCCATCAGCATCCTTAAAACAACATTTGCATCTGTAGTTCTCTTTCTTGGCATGAAACTGCATTGCTGATCACAACTGCTCACTTCTGACCAAAGCCTAGCTTCCAGCAGCTTTCCCACAGCGTTATTGTATGACTCATTTTCAGTTTTTTCCTCTGTAGTTTCCAGTTCTGTACATCTCCCTTAAAATTGACACTAGAACACTTTTCCTACTTTCCTCAAGCATGTTCTGATGTTTCATGATCTTGTTGAGGAACCTAGTTAAAAACTCCACTGCATCTGGACAAATAAAGACAGGTCCAATTTCCAAAACTGACAGAAATATAACACTAGCAGAGGGCAGAGAACCAATGTGAAAACAAATAAAATGGGAAAAAAAAGCCCAACAAAACCTGCAACACCTTACCTTGAAAAACGTCACAAATTGAGACTCTTTATAAAGAGAAAAAAAGCTATTTAGCATGTTTTATAATTCACACATTCCTTGTGTTGTGTTGTGCTTTATTGATTTGCAATTCATTATTTTACTTCACTCTGATTTATTTTATGCCAGAAACGTCAAGCTTGACAAATTCATCCAATCAAGCTCTTCAGCTCTATTACTTGAGCATCAGGAGTGAACTACTACTCCTACACTAGATCCAGCCTCAAGGATGAGAAAAAAAAATCATATTTGCATTCTCATTGTGTGTAATCGCTCTGCTCACAAATTACATGCATTTTGTTTGTTCTTGAAGTTCATTGTGCCATGTTTTGTGCAGGTGTTATGGTTTATGTAAACATAAAATTCTACCTATATTTTCGTACCATGAACAGTTTTTTATCTATCTGAGTTTTAAATTTACCTCTAATTTTCCAACAGAATAATTTATTAGCATTTTTTCTGAAATACCTTTTATTTGTAAAGATCAAGCCTTTAGCATGGTGGTGGGATTTTTTTCCCCTTCTTGAAATGTGGTTGCAAATTGGACAAAAAAATGTAGTGTGGGACAGGGTGTCCAAATTGTGGACTGAAGTTGTGGAGTGAAGAAACAGCCAATGTAAAGCAACCTTAAAAGCACATCCGTTGGTGGTCTGAAAACCATATATAGGCTTTTGTTCACATTTTTGGGCCATGTACTCACCTAATAGGACTTTGCACGAGCAGAAAAGTTTTTTCAGAATGCTCTTATATCCTTCTGCTCTTACAAGGTTTGTCTTTTGCATAAAATGTCCCATTTTTGTCCCTTCCGTCAGTGACACTAAATAAAAGAGTGGTGAGTGTGGAGTCACATTTTACCTGGACTTTCTTTTAATGTTTATGGTTCAGTATCCTGTATCTCGGTCACAAAAATATATTAGAATAACATTCAGTATAGCAATAAAAAGAGAGTGTGAGGTTCATTATTTTTATACATATCATGGATAGTATTTTCTGTATGGATTATCTCCAAAATGTCCCCTTTTTCAGAGTCTAGATTTTAAAAAAAAAACATTAGTTTGGGGGTTTTTTAGCCAACAAAGATTTTCAACCTGAGACCCAATTATATAAATCGATTAATTAATTATCCTTTTTTTGGGGCTTGTTTGTTTCACACCTACACCTGATTAAAACATTAAGAGAAAATGTGCAAAGAATACATTGCTCAATTAGATTATCTTAGCATTATTTTCAAAATAGAACAGTTAAGAATAGAGTAGAATAATCCTTTAATTGTCCCACAAGGTAGTGGGTTTAGTTGTAAGGGAGATCGCGTTAAAGTGCAAAGTATCTCAAAAAACATGCTATCACCTGTAGTAGTTCCTGGCATTAAATAAAGCAAGTTGTTCTGCAATCAGAAATTCGTAAATGAAATCACTGCTTCTTGTACTGTTCACATAAATAGCTTTCAATACAGAAATTGGAAACACAAGTCTGAAATTTACTCATCTTTAAAGATAAAATATAGCGATATTCTGGGCCTGAAAAAGTCCCACAGTGAGGTCCTAATAGTCTCAAAGCTTCCATGCTGCTCTTTGTTTTCAAATATCAGATGAACTACGTGATCAAGCCAGGAGTGGCTAATCGGGAGGACCAGAACAGCAGGTGGGTTCCGGCGGGTCAACCTGATGTTTGGGTCGCAAGGGCAGGTATACTTTGGCAAGGCAAGTTGTACTAGTTTACCTAAGGTGCAACTAGGCAAAAATGAGTTACTGGTAAGAATTTCCATTCCATCTATCCATGTATTTTTCAGAACTATAAATTGTGCTGGTACCCATCTTTGTCGCAAGGCATTTTAAAGATTCTCTCACACATCTGTATAAATATAACAATACAGTTCTATAGACAGAGTAATCAGATTTGTTTGAATTGACTATATGAAAGTGCATGGTGTGACATTTCAAGGGTTGTATCCTCTTCAGAATTAACTTAATGAAATAACTAAACAAAGAAAGGTGAAATAGAAATAGGTCTATTATCTAAAGACTTAACTTTGACAGTAGCCAGAGCTGAGTAACCACACTGCTACAGCTTCATCTTTTATATGAAACAGACATTGCCAGTGTTCCCATTAGAGTTTTTACACCAGTTAAAGTCAGAAAGATTTCTGATTTAAAAACTAAAAACACTGAACAATATTGAGTTGTTTCTACAACAAACTCCACATTTTATTGATTTGGTACAGCCATGAAGTCATAGGACTCAAGCTTGAGTAATTAGAAAAGAATCATTATTGTGTGTATCCAGATTCAGACATCAGAACACGCAGAGAGATAACCACCAACGAAGTGGCCAAGCCCTAATTGCATTTTCGAGTCAAAGGCGTCAGATCAATGACTGTCTGCAGCCTTTTACCGTGTCCTTCACCCAGGAATACACCAATGAGGCTGATAACAGGGAGATCAAATCAGTTCAGGTCAGTGGATGTCATCAGGATGCCATTTGTATCAGTCAAATAGCTCCATAATAAAACTTGCAAATGGAAATTTCATTAGATTGCTGCTCAGTATGCAGACAGATCAACTACTGTCATATTTTGGCTACCTCTCATTGTTCTACATTGCTGTGACTGACATCAGCTTAGTTGTCATATGTACAATGCTCGGTGCAGGAGTGGGCTTATTTTTATGTTGTTTCCACAGCTTTTCTCTTCAGGGTCCAAGTGGCAGGTGTGGCTTCCACCTAGAACACTGGCCTTATTGGGAAGGAATATTTAGAAGAGTAATTACCCTGAAGCAGGCACAAGATTATTTTCTTATAACTGTGGTAATATGGTTTTATCGGACCTTTGTTTAACATTTTGTGTCTTAATACTTACGCAAGCTCTTTTCCTCCTTGCAGTTCCTCCCCTTGGACCTTTGAGCCTGCGTGCTCCAGCTTCCATCTTGACTTTGTCAAACCTCTCCAGATCCTCAGTTGTCTGTTTTCATGCCATTCCTCTGGTACCTTCCAGTATCTGCTCAGGATTCTTACCACCCATCTACCTGCGTGTCCATCCTTTAACCCATAGTTTACACTGCTCCATCGAAAAAAAAAAAAAGCAAACAAATAAAAAAGATAAAAATCACCACCCAAACCAATCCTCCACTCTTTAGCAAACTCAGGATCTCTGTGTAGACATACCTCTCCATGGACCTATATGCTCCCTCCCGAACAGTATGCAAACTCCATCTTTCATTATTCATCCTCTCCTTTTACAGATCCCAATGATCAAATACTTAACACTTATCTCTCTTCCAGTGTAGATCCTGACCCATCCTGCCTCCTGCCAAACCATTTATTGTTTCATTAAACCTTTTCAAACGCTTGAAAAAGTCCATAATTGTTCCTTGCACTTGAGGCTTTAGAAAATCAAACATGAAAAAAGTGGATTGTTTTCCTTTTTATTTCTTTATTGAATATTTCTTTGTGTTCACCCTTTGTCAGAAAACCCAAAATCTACCCATTGAGCAGCAAATTAGTATACAATTTCCTGTCAAACTAGCCAGCAAAAAGCCTAATTGTCACATAAACAATTCTTTAAACATTCTTGTTGAAACTTTAAATGTCAATTGAGTAAAGGGAACATGAATTGCAAAACGGTATGTGAAGGCTTTCATTTCAGTTCTGCTCACAGAACTCACTCTCGTTTGTACTCTTAAATTTTTAAGCCACATCTGGCCAACTGTGCCTTGCTGAATAGAGTGTTTGTCTTGTAATCGGATGACTGTAGGTTTGATTCCAGACTCTGCCTCTCACATGTAAATGTGCCACTGGGGTAGGCACTTAATTCCAAGTTGCATACCATGCTTGCTATCAGTGTAGAAATGTTTGTGTGTTTAAGAGTGACAGTGGGTTAATGTGGCGCCAGTGCAAAGCGCTGGCGACATGGAAGGTGTCTAGAGGTATTGGTCTCATTGGCGACACCTAGAGGGTTTGATGCAAAACTGTTGAGGTGAAAGAAGTATTTTACATGTCTCTGGTCTTTCTTACCAATGTGCAAGACACTTCACCCTGTGGTACCTGTGTATGGTAGCAGTGTTTCTGTCTGTGTGTGAATGACTGAATGTAGTGTGAAACTCTTTGGAGACCCCTAAATTGAAAAAGCGCTATACAAATTCGAAGCATTTATCATCTGGCAGTATCTCCAACTCTCCTCCCGTCAAATGTCTCTTCTTCCCATATTCTCGACCATGTATCCTTGGAAAATCACACGAGCTGGCTTTATTTGCATTGCTTTGGTAATGCAAACAGAGTTGTTTTAATGAAGGAGTCTGGTGTTCCTACGCAGTTTCTTGATTTGATTGTAGAAGCCCAGACCTCATCGTGACTGGGAAAGCCTTGGTTTGACTTTAATGATGTGTGGGGAAAAAAGTCCCAAAAAGAGTGGACCAGCACTCCTCCACAATGATGTGGGCGTCTGAAGAAATCACTTTTTATATTAAAGCTATAGCATCGTGGGGTGTACATTGTTTTTGTTTTTTTGTACATTACTTTCCATTCACGTCTGGTAAATAATGACGCCAGGAAACTTTCTCAAGTCACACTCTGTGCAAACTGTGATTTAAAGAACAAAATTAATAGAACTTTAAGAGACTTGCTTACATTTAGGAAACAGACAACATTTTCAGACCTGCTTATGGCTTTTTGGAACATTTACTAGGAACACGGCATTGACCATCGGCTGAATGTTGGCATATAGAAGGTGGGATGTGATCCTAAATATCCTGAGCACATTTCTAGGAAGAGTGACTAGGGAGACATGGAAGGTGGGATGCACATGGAGATTAGCTGGTAGTGTGAGACGTAGAGCAGATGGACTGATGACTGCTTTGATAAGGTAAGGATCAAATAACCGGAAGCCAATTTTTTCGGGACCCCTTAAAGGAGAAAATCCCTGGCAGTTATCAAGATCAACTGTCCAAGTACGTACTGGGGGACTGCAAGCCGTCGTTGGGCTGCGCCGGGATGGGTAGGGGTTGAAGAAGGCCCGAGGACGGTTGGTAGACACTGTTGTTTTGATTACACAGCGGGCAGGCCAACATGTAGTCCTTGACGTCTGTATTTAAACCTGACCACCAGAAATATCGGCGGTGGAGTACGATAGTTCTGCTTATGGCAGAATGGCAAGAGAACTTGGACATGTGTTCCCATTGGATGGCTTGGGAGCGGATGAGGCAAAGAGACGATTAGGGGGACCCCTGCTGGGATCGGGTTTCTTAGCCTGTGCGTTTTTGATTTGTGACTCTAGATCCCAGGTGAGTGCTCCACAGTGCATGATGGAGGAAGGATGGTGCTGGGAGATTCTGGCAGGTTATCCAGGGAATACTGATGGGACATAGCATCGGTTTTGGAACCAGGTTTGTAGGTTATGTTAACATTGATACGAGAAAAGAAAAGGGACCAGCGGTATTGTCTGTGATTTAAACGTTTAGCTGTCTGGAGGTATAGCAGGTTCTTGTGATCGGTCCATACTATGACTAGGAGCTCCATGCCTTCAAGCCAATGACGTCATTCTTCTAGGGCAAGTTTAATGGCTAGGAGCTCTCAGTCACGGATGTTCTAATTTCTTTCTACTGAGGAGAAACAAAGGCACAGTGGTGGAGCTTCTGATCGAGGGAGGAGCGCTGGGAGAGGACAGCTTCAACCCCTGTATCAGAGCCATCCACATCAAACCTTTTAAGACTAACTGGGAAAGGGCTAACATGAAGGGCTGCATCTCACCACCTAGCGTTACAGAGTCGAATGCACTTCATTGTGGAACTGCATCAGGAACTTGAGAACATTTTTGGAACAGGCATAGGAACCTGAGAATGCTGTGGAACTGGCTCAGGAACTTGAAAACGTCATGGAACATGAACTTGAGAACATTGTTGACCTGGCTCAGGAACTTGAGTACATCATGGAACAGGCACAGGAACTTGAGAACATTATGGAAGAAGCACAGGAACATGAGAATGGCATGAAACCTCCTGAGCAACATCAGTGGAGTCTGGAGCAATCTCAAAGTACCATGCATAAAGAGAATCCAACATACAAGGAACGAATGAGGAACGGAGCTGGACCCTTCTGGATACAAAAGGACCCAACGGACACATCGCCAGCCAGTCCAGAGTCCATCGATGGGGAGGCTTTTTTAGCTGCCTCTCTGGCCACCCATTGCAGCAGCTAGTGTCTCTCACCTGTCCCTGAGTCCTTCTGATGATTCCGTACCATCCTGTTTTAAGGGTGGTGTAGGTTCAAGCGCGTACAGGATGAGGTGCTGAAAACTCACATTTAATAATCGAAGCTCGCAGGACATAGGACATTGGAGCACAGGTAATCAAGAGTAACTGAGGACAAGTTGACAACAGGATGACAACAGCAAAACTGCAAGGACATGAAGAGAACAGGCAACGTCCGTACACAGGGAACTAATCAGGGAAGACTAGAGACCCCTGGGAATAATTATAACACAGAAATAGACCATGATGGGGACGGAGAGTCCCATAATGACAGTGGTAACAGGCCGCCTTCCTGGATTCATTTGCCAATTGTTCACAGGCTGGGAATCTGCTCCCTTCCAGTCATCCTTCAGCCTCCTCTTGAAGCTCCTCCGGCTGGGTTCAAACCTCCACCTGACTGTCACCCCTTAACCCTCCTTCCTGGAGATGAGCGCAGCCTGGATTCAGTCATCCAAGCAGTCAACTGCAGGCTCACACCCTCTCTGGGTCTTCCTGATCAGTAACCTCGTCATTACTAAGTAAGGATCTCAACCAAACCTCTTTTTCCCCCCTCAACTCAATCTCAGTTTGTACTCACCTCTCCCTCCTCTCGTCCACAATGGCAGTCACCATCTCTCGGTGACTCTGAGATTACCCTCCAAGTTCGTTGTGCGTCCAAGCTCCCCATGTGTCCATGTTCCCTGTGCATTCATGCATTCAAGCTCCCGCTGTTTCCTAGTTTCATCCCTGGTAGAAAAGGGAATACAATTATTTTGTATTTTCAACCTACTGAGTTGCTGGGTAGTTTGTGTGTCTGCAATAGAGTCCTAAAAACTAAAAACATGACAGAACTATTTGGCCAGCTGGACTGTGCAACACACTTAAGCTCAGCAGTCTCAGAATAAGGCGTGCACCTTGGCTGGCATAAGGCCGGACCACAAACCATGGCACAACAGCAGACTTCACTTCTTCAAAGCTTAAGTCAATTAACCAAATTGTTTCACAAACTCTGTTCTAAGAGCCCCCCCTGCTTCAGCCTCCGCAGATACTCCTTCTACCCAGGCTTTCTGATAAACTGTCTCCTTACCTCCTGAACCGTTCTCAGACTTTGGGAGAGGTCAACGTCAAAGGTAAAGTCATCTACTAATCTCCCATTTTCCTCTGTATTCCCCACAGTTGGCCCTGCTACAAGTGCTTCCAGTTCCTCCCTGCGTCAACCCTGTCCAGAGCCGATGCAGATCGGCAGAGTTCGTTTCTCTCCGGCTGAGCGCCAGCGGTGTATGGAAGGCAATTGTTGCCTATATTGGGGCACTCTTGGACACTTTATTTACTCCTGCCCAGTTCACCCAAAAGACCTAGCCTGAAAGTAAATTGGGGGGGTACTGTCGGGTGCAATTTCCCTTAAATTCCACTAACTTTGCCTGAAGTTGTTTTAATACAAAATGTTCTTATTTCCCTTCAGGCTCTAGTGGACTCTGGTTCTGAGCTAAATTTAATTAGTCTAGCTATTGTGAAGCAGTTTACCTTCCAGTGGAAGCACTTTCGTTTTTTAAAAAAGTTTCAGCCTTAGACAGGAGTCCATTAACTATTATAACTCAACAACCTTTCGCTCTACATGTATTGCTCTCGGGTAACCACCACGAACAGTCCCTGTTCTTATTTTTTCTTCCATTAATGACACACCCCTACTGTTGGGATATCCCGGGTTGGCCACCCACAGCCCCACCATTAACTGGGCAGAAGTTCATGTTGAGTCCTGGACCAACTATTGCCACCAACAGTGTCTCCATTCAGCCCTTCCTCCTAGTTCTTCCCCCACTTCCTCAGCCCCTGCTCAACCACACATGTCAAAGATTCCCTGCCGAATATCACAATCTTCACCAAGTCTTCAGGAAGTCCATGCTCTCTCCACACATACCCTAGGACTGCACCATCAATTTCCTCCCAGGTGCTCCTCTGCCTTCAGGCAGTGTCTATAACTAATCAGCCAAAGAAAGTGAAGCCATAGAAACATACATTAACATTATCTTGCAGTGGGCCTAATTTGCCCTTACACTTCTCCTGTGGCCGCATTTTTTTCTTTGTTGAAAAGAGAGATAAAAGTCTGTATCTGTGCATAGATTACACAGGGCTCAATGCTATCACCATAAAGAACAAATATTCCCTTCCACTTATCACCTCAGCCTTCGAAGCTGTACAGAGGCCACCATCTTCATTAAGCTCGACTTGCTCAATGCTTACCATCTCGTCAGCATCCGCATGGGTAACGAGTGGAAAACTGCCTTTAAAACCCATTTTGGACATTTTGAACACCTATTTATTCTTTTCGGGCTATCTATTGCCCCCGCCATGTTCAGCACCTAGTCAATAATGTTCTCAGAGATTTCCTTAACATTTTTGTCTTTGTGTATTTAGACGACATCCTCATCTTCTGAAAGGATCTCCCTCAGCAATGCCAACACGTCCGTCAGGTCCTCCAGCGGCTCTTTAAGAACCCGGTTTTTGTAAAAGCAGATAACTGTAAGTGTTACTGGATTTTGTTTCCTTCCTAGGGTATATCTTTGAGGGTGGACAGGTGAAGCCTGATCCTGGCAAGATCAGAGCAATCAAAGAATGGCCCACTACCACTTCCAGAAAACAGTTGCAGCGATTTCTGGGGTTTGCGAACTTCTACAGACTTTTTATCTGAGGATTCAGCAACATAGCTGCACCCCTAAACGCCCTCACCTTCAACAAACAGTCTTTCACCTGGGATCAAACCGCTGATCAGGCCTTCCAGAAACTAAAGAAAAGCTTTGTCGAGGCACCCATCCTGATCTACCCCAACGGCGACTCCCAATTCAACCTGGAGGTGGATGCCTCCGATACAGGGGTTGGAGCTGTCCTCTCCCAGCACTCTTCCCTTGGCCAGAAAATCCACCACTGCACCCTCGTTTCTCCCCAGCAGAAGGAAATTACAAAATCAGTGACCGAGAGCTCCTAGCCATCAAACACCCTAGAAGAATGGTGTCATTGGCTTGAGGGCATGGACCTCCTGGTCATAGTAGGGACCGATCACAAGAATATGCTATACCTCCAGACAGCTAAACGTCTAAATCCCAGACAACACCGCTGGTCCCTTCTCTTTTCTCGTATCACTGTGAACATAACCTACAAACCTGGTTACAGGATCCCCAAATCCGATGCTATATCCTATATGTCAGTATTCCCCAGATGCCCTGCCAGAATTCCCAATCACCATCCTTCCTCGATCATGCACTGTGGGAGCACTCACCTGGGATCTAGAGTCACAAATCAAAAACGCACAGTCTAACGAACCCATCCCAGCAGGGGTACCCCTAATCATCTGTTCGCCCCATCCACTCCCAAGCCATCTAATGGGGACACACCTCCAAGTTCTCTTGCTGTCCTGCCATAAGATGAACCATCGTACTCCTCCACCAACATTTCTGGTTGCCTGGTTTAAATTAAGACGTCAAGGACTATGTGTTGGCCTGCCCGGTGTGCAATCAAAACAATAGTGTCTCCCAACCTTCCTCGGGCAAAATTCAACCGCTTGCCATCGCAGAGCAGCCCAACGACGGCTTCCAGCCCCCCATTACGCACATGGACAGTTGATCTTGTTATCCACCAGGGATTTTCCCCTTAAAGGAGTCCCCATAAAATTGGCTCCCTGGTTCCTTGGTCCTTACCCTATCAAAGTAGTCATCAGCCCCTCTGCTCTATGTCTCAAACTCACAGCTCATCTCCATGTGCATCCCACCTTCCACGTCTCCCAATTCAAACTAGTTTCCGATAGCCCTTTGTGCCCTCCTTCCAAGCCCTCTCCACCATCCCGAATCATTGGCAAGTCACCTACAGTGTGCAACGCATAGTGAACGTGCGCCCCCCGGGGCCGCAGCATTCAATGTTAAGTTGATTGGAAGGGGTATCGTCCCGAGCCGGTTCCATGACGTTCTCAGGTTCCTGCGCCTGTTCCTCAACGTTTCCAAGTTCCTGAGCCAGTTCCATAATGTTTTCAAGTCTCTGTTCCTTTCCCACAATGTTCTTAAGTTCCGGTGCCGGTTCCACAATGTTCTCAAGTTCCTGTGCTGGTTCCACGAACCAGCACAGGACAGGGCTGCCCCTCCTTGTCTTGAACTATCTGCTGCTATTGCCGGGGTTGCAGTTCTCCTGGCCATCACCGCAGCAGCTTTGAGGCCCTCTCCGTCCAATTAGGTGATCAAGGCGGATCCACCCCGGCTTCTGCTCTCTTCATCTGCCAAGATGATCGAGGCCGTTCCTTCCTCGCTCCAGTTCAATCCCTCCGCCGAGATTCCACCGGGCTGCTAATGGAAGAGCTGTCGTTTCTTTTCTGCCTCTGCCTGCAGATTCCTTTGTTGGTCCTGTAGCAGCTCCGAGGGATGTAAACTGCGGCTCTTCTTTGCCGACTCCGCCATCATAAGGCTATAGCAGCCCTACGCAGGGTAAACTGCTCTCTGACCTCCTGAGGGGTTGCTTGTCAGACGGTTTCTTGCTTCTGGTTCTGGTTTCTTGTTCAACAACACAGTAAGATAAATGTAAGAAGCTCATAAGTGCATCTTTTGACTGACGAGGGATGGTGCATTATGACAGTACATCCCCTGCTTTTACACCGTCTGGTTCACTCGAGGGACTATTTACAGACTGTTTACATTCTGTATGCTGCTTGAGTCTAACTGAAAGAAGGCTAACAAGAAGGGCTGCATCTAACCACCTAGCGTTTTAAAGTCTAATGCACTTCATTCTATAATTTTATTTTCTTTCTGCAAAGTCATGACAGAAAAATGGGACACAAATCTTAATCTGGCTAAGCTATTAGTCCAATTACGGCCAAAAGCTTGTTTTAGATGTGCATGTAAATGTGCTGATTGACTAAAAAATATACAGAGCTATATGTGACTTAAATGATTCAGACCATCATTTCCAAACTTCAGCCACATGTATAACCTCTACAATTTAACTGAATAACAAACACATATCTTTGAAGGACACACAAACTCCATAAAGCCTTAAAACAACAATCATCTAGTTGGATTTGGTGTTCTTGTTGGGTTTTCTGAAAATATTTGTTTACTTTAACCATTGAGCAAAATCTTTAGTTTGCAAAGAAGAGAGAAATCCTTAATGTGCTCACAAATGTCTAAAAAGTTAGAACAAAAAGTATTTTTCTTGTTTGAGATTATTTCTTCATTTTCCAATTCTTCTTGGCAATATATAAGACAGTTAAATATATTTTCTGCATCCATGAAATAACTGTCAAATCACCTTTGCTAGTGATAAACAGATCATTTGACTATTGATTCTTGTTTGGTGTGGTCCATTGGATCAAATAACTCAAAGCAGACAAAATCACAAATAAAACAAAAAAATTGGCAGCTTAACAATTTATTAATTTAACAAATAGGGTGTCAATAGTGCGTAGTGTATACACAACCAGATTAGCCTGGCACATTATTTTTATGCTGTTCTACAGCTAGATCACACACTGCTGTAGGATGCCATCCCATTATTCAACTAAAATTTACAATTCGTCAGCTAATTTGTTGATAGTCAGTCAATGTGGTTGTAATAATCACTCTGACATGAACAGTACACCCAAGTCGATCAACCAGTCGAACGAGTGTTCAGTAGGATTGATGTTAACACTGCAAATGTGGCACCATTGGAATAACTAAAAATAAATCATATGAGATGACTTAAACAATTACCATTATTATTTATTTATTCTAATGCATCTAATATATTTTTCTTGTTCTAAAATACTGTACTTTAGAGTAAAAAAAACAAAACAACTAAATGCATTTGCCACAGGTCTTAGTGCCCCAAGCCGGAATAAACTACAATTGGTCTCAGGGGGAGTATCTCCATAAAAAACAACAATGCACAACTATAAAACGTTTTCCAAATATAATATACAAAACTTAAAAAGAATTAAATCTATAGTCCCAGGCCTAAGTTAAAGTCTAAAATCCCAAATTAACTTTGGCTGGTCGTAGGTGCGGCGGTCTTTTCAGGGCGCAGTACTGTGTAGGCGTGGAGCGTGGCTTCCACGTTGTGTATTACGCGGGGGTGGATCTGGGAACATAGGACATAGGCCGTCGGGACCTTTGTATAAATCTACTGCCGTGCTAGAACTGTACGTCCATCGACTGACGCCACAGAAATAAAAAGTGAGACACTTAGCTGGAAGGAGGGGGATGGGGAACTCTCCCCCTCCGCTGCTTCAGTGGTACGTCTGCTCCCCACGGCCCCTCTGCTCGACGTCGCCGCTCCGGGGGAGAAGCCTACGTAAGGAGGGGAGGGGGCAGGCCGTCAATACTATGGACCAGTGACAGAAAAAGGCCCTTCAATAAGCTAATAAACGGGTCCGCAAGGCTATCTACTTCCACACGGCACTGCAAGCCACGCACACACAAAAACAACGCCAAGCAGTAGCCTTGCACCCAATTCGATTAAACGGGCACTTAGCTGGAAGGAGGGGGGTTGCCGAACTCTCCCCCTCAACTGTTCCCACGGCTCCTCGTGTCACTGGCTGCTCCTGCTGCTCTCTGGTCCCGCTGTCCCACTCGCACCTCGGGCAAACTGATCCTAGTCCAGCACCCCACACCTCCACCGTTTGCTGCATGCCGTTAAGAGACCTGCCGCCGCTCCAGCCTCCGCACCTGTGCCTAGTTAAGCTCCGATGCCGTGGGTTGGGTCCCGTCACACACCCACTCACGCTCCTTTAGTCACACCCCCCAGCTCTCACACACACACACGCTTAAGTCACTCTGTGACATATTTAAGCTTTTTAATAATTCCCCTATAAATGTCATCAGTATGTCATCATATTGCCAATAATATTCCAAGACAAACAAATCTAATCTACATCCAAAAATATACAATTAAACCAATCAATTTTAATGGAATCCGATATCCATATTCAAATAAAATTTAAAGTCTAACTTCTTCACAGGTTACAGATCTTTCTTCAGATTAATCATACAGCACTTATATAGACATCACTTTAAGGGTTGTAAATAATTCAAGCACTTTACAATTTTGATTAAATCCCTTTCAAATACAAATTAATGTTAAATATCGAGGTCTGCTGAGCATGTTTGGCTCACAATATGTCTCCAGCTTTGGTGTTGTCAGTAATGACAGGTTACTTAGAGCACTTCTCATTAAATGGGTTGGCAAATAACAGGCAGTCAAACAAGAGAGCCAATCAAAAACATTATTTAGACATTTAGATGCATTCTGCTCAATGAGTCTTTCTGTGCTGATACCCCTAACCTTGGTGGAGCACTCAAAGTTGTTGCTGAGCCAAGTTGTGCAGAAAGATTCTAGTACACTAAAAGATACAATTATACAGAATTTAAGGAAATCAGATTTCTTTGGAAGAGCAGCTGATGTACACTGTTGAAAAATTTTAATTCCATGAAAATGTTTTATATTTTTTGGAGCTCAGAAAATGAAATTCCTATAGATTCACTCTACACAGAATAAAATGTTTCAATTCTTTTTTCCTGTAATTTTGATTATTATTGCTTACAGATAATGACAGCACAAAATTCATTGTATCAGAAAATGTAATTACATAAGATAAAAAAAGGATGTTTTAAACCAAAATATGACTTTTCTTAAAAAGGTATTCATTTCTATGTACTCAGTACTTAGTTTGGCCTCTTCTTACATGGTTTGTTCCATCATTGCTGTGTGTAATAGAGGCCACCAGCATATGGAACTGCTGAGGATGTAATGGATGCCTAGGTTGCTTTGATGATGACATTAAAATCATCTGCATTGTTGGGTCTGGGGTCTCTCATCCTCCTCATGACAATAATCAATTTTTCTCCTTAGAGAGTTGGTCAGTGAAGTTGTTGGCCAATCAACACTAGTATGATAATTGAACCTGCTGTCTTAACCTTTGGCAGTTAAGACATTTCTGACATTACTGGTTCAGGGCTGACTTGACACAAGGACTGCAACAATAGCCCATGTATAATTCATTTGTGCTTTATTGCTTTAGATGTGTGGAATCTAGCCTTAGTCCACTCCTTGTAAAGTTCCCCCTAATACTTGAATTAATTTAATTTGACAATCCTCTCGAAGCTATGGCTACAGCCCCTTTGCTGGTGCACCTTTTCTTACCTCAGTTTTTCCTTCTATTTATATGAATGGTCTGCCTCATACCCATAGTTTAAAGGACGTTATAGTTGCAAAGACCAGGGGTCGCATTTATAAAACTTTGTGTAGAATCCTTACTAAAACCGTACTCAAGCTCGGCAACTTTTAGTAGGTTTTTGAAATCTGGAAAAACTTGGAGTACGCACAGCTGCATGCAATTTCCTCTTTATAAATCAGACTCTTCGTAGAATTGTACTCAGCTGTGTTTGGATCCTATCCCGCCTCCTACACACCCACCTTCTGCCATAAACGATAAATGAAAAGTGTCTAGTGAATATTCCGCATCCACTTAAGGCGGCTAATATCGGGCGTTTCGCTGGTAACCATGGCAACCGAGAGGTGGAGAAAGTCACAGATGTAGGCATCCGAAGGGAGAGAAAACTGTTTTAATTCAATCAATAAATTATTATTGATCTATATAGAGCTTTACTCAGCCAAAGGCATAAAATAAAAGCCAAAAATATAGTTACAAAAAATCTGTTGGAAGACCAGACTAAAAAATAAAAAACATAAAAAAATAAAATAAAATAAAAGCAGCAGCACCAGAGATGAAACAAATAACATTAAATATAGTTTCACTTATAGGCTATGATTATCTCTTGTAGCAACAGTAAGACTGGAATCAAAGCAAATTAAAACAAATAAAACTAAATCACAATAGAACATAATAAGTTTAAGTACTCCTTGATATTTAAAGCCTGGCGAAAAGGTGTGTTTCAAAACTACTGTTAAAAAGTATCATTAATGCAAAATATTGATTTGGGGTCATAAAAATACACAGAAGAGCTGCAGGTGACATGGCATGATTGATGTAGCAGCGTGTCTGACATAAAAAAAGAATATTCAATGAGTGCCAGCGCATCCATTGTGCAGAGTTATGCTGGGACGCTGCAGCATATTTGTTCTTCACACATAGACCAATATGTGCAATTGCTATAAAATCTGAAGACATACATATGAACATAATACTTAAATGCAACCTACTTTTAATCAAATTCTCATTTTTATTCTCAGTTCCTATAGACGGGACAGGGGAGAAGTTTGTGTGTTGTTTGTGTTCATTTGTGTGTGTAGAGCTCTACAAGTCTGAAAATGTGAATTAAATTAACAATTTTGGTATTTCAGTGCCCTCCATGTCGAAGACATGCGCAAGCCAGCTCCTTAGTGTGCTTAACGTTGCGCACATTTTTTGTCACATTTTTTCTATAAATCCCAAACTTTGCGTACAAAGTTTCTTACCTAGTTTTCAGACCCCGTTTGTGCGTAAGCAAGCTTTATAATGAGACCCCAGATTATAAACCACAAGAACAACTGTATAAAAAATATATGATTTTCATTTCTGTCTAATATTAAAATCTGACATTGTAATATTCTGCCATTTATATAACTAAAGACAAAACATCAGTTTTGTTTGGTAAATGCCAGAATATTGACATAAGTAAAAAATATATACTTCCACTTTAAAGACTCCGTACATAACTTTGCCTTCTGTTGCCCTCTAAAGGTTTGCGGGGTAACATAGAAGCAAATCTCTATTGAGCGCACCTGAATAAGTGTACTGACAGTTTTACAAGCTCGCCAGCCAAAACAACAAAACAACTAGCAGTGTTTTGATGTGTCCGTGTGTCTGTGCAGCAGCCGTGCGGACACCAGGCCACATGTGTTATGCACCAAGTGTGAATCAGGGGTTAACAGCCTTCTTTATGGATGAAGCCTTGGGAACTTTCAGCTTAGTAACTGGGCTGGTCTTGCAATGTGAATTCCTCTTTTTCTTTTACCCACTTCTTCTGATAGTGTCTTCTTTGCTCTTTTTGGTGGATCTGCCATGGCTCAAGTCTCATAGCTCATATCATTTGGTAGCGTGTAGCGTAGTGCCGTAAAGCGAAACTCGGTCAGTATTTCCTCCAGGTGATCCGTGTGAAAAAAGCGGGAACCTCCATTGCAGCGACAACTCCAAAAATGAACAAGAAGTTTGTTTATGAATGGACATGACATTAGCATCTACCAAATGATAAAAAGATAATAGATACAAGCAATAGTCTTTTTGGCAAAAAAAATCCATAATAAATGTAAATATTTTTGGGCAATCCAGCAATAAAACACTTTTAATTAACTTTTACAACGAGCTCCAAGTCTTTGAAGTTGGAACATTTCTTTGTCATCATCCTTTACCCTGCCAAAGCAATGATCTCAGGCCCATAGAACAGGGTTTCTTAATCCTGTTCCTCAGGGCCCAATGTTCTGCTGGTTTTAGCTGTTTCCCTTCTGCTATACACATGACCTGAATAGCTGTGTGATTAATAGTTCTGCAGCACTTGATGACATGCAAGAACTTAAGGTATCATTTGGATTAGGTGTGCTGGAGCAGAGATTGAGGTAAAACATGACGAACAGGGGGCCCTGAGGAACAGGTTTAAGAAGCACTGTGCAACCTACAAACATCAGTTATTTATACCAGTTTTGTCAGAAATCAAAGGCCAAAATTCCATCAAACCATTGTGAGAATTATAGTAGCTACATTCCAAAACCATTTAACCAAATCAAACATTTTAGAAGAGAATTCTACTTAATACTAAGGAAATGTATGTAAACATATGAATTGCAAAAAATAAAATGGATCCTTTGTTTGATTGAACTTTTTGATAAACTTTCGTTTGATAAAGTTTTTTTTCCATCGAAGTTGAGCATCAGGCATTGAGAAATATAATATTTCTTTCTTATGCCATATACAGTATGTATTTGGTTTCATTTAATGCTAAGGGATAGAGGGCTGTTTCATGAAGGGAGCTAAAATAAAAAGCTAGACTTACTTTGAAAATTACCCAAAATTTGGTTACACTAAATTTAAATTTGGTTAAACTTGCCCTGCCCATTCACTATGGCAACATATATCATACAACACAGGTGTGGAGGACTGAAATGCAAGACTCAACGCAGTGGGATGAAATTATCAATCCTTTATTATGGTCCAAAGCAGAGGTTTCAATGTCAGAGGCAGAATTAAGTCCAACATATAAGCAGGGTCAAAGTTTCACTCAGTCGGTCCCGCCCTGGCATAGCCCTTGGGCTCGCCCCTTCGATCTCTTGGGCCCTGGCTTTGCTACTGCTGGGTGTTCCCCTGGTGCTTCCATCTGTTCCTCTCTTGGGGGACGGTCGGCCATGCGTTGGTCCGCCTTTGGCTCCTGTACTCTGGGGGGCTCATGACATATACATCTCTGACCCCCTTCATGTCTGCGTTGACTCCTGTAGGACGGATTGGTGGCTCCTTACACCACCTATCAATCACCTGCATGGGAAAACCTTGTTTACACCTGCATGCTCACACACACACATTAGTGTGGGGACATTGGTGTGTATGGACATATTCTTGGGATGAGGTTATCATCAACAGATAGTTGGTGCCAGGAGCACACAAGCGAAATATTAGGGTTATAGTCATTAATCCATTTTTGTGTGTAGTGGATGTGTAATTCTTAGTTCATGCTACTGGATGGATTTTGTTAATGTTCTGTTCTATTGGTTGTTTTTGTTCTGTTTTTTTTTGTTTTTCTTACCACTTCTCTGCCTCTTCTCTGATAAACAGAGGAAGCTGAAATCTGTATATCGCACTTTGGCGGACCAAAACGTTGAAGTGGTCTAAAGCCATAAGTTATAACCTATATGTTTTAAACACACCATGAATAAGGAAACAAAAGCTGAGGTAGTTCCCTCCAAAGATACTTAGCAATGATGCTAGCGCAAGGCTCTATGTTCTTGTTTGCTACTATAACTTCTGCTGGCTTCAGGAAGCGCTGACTCAGCACCCTGAGCCAACACCTCGAACTGATACGTAATTTGGCCACTGTGCTCCATAATGCCTCTCTTTACCTATGGTGGATGGTTGAGAAGAGACCTCATTTCTCCCTTTACCGTAGGTAAATAGAGGCTTTACAGAACTCGGCGGTTGCATGCCATAGTTCAGCCGTGACTGTCTTCCAGACCACACCCCTGCTTGTGAGGCAAGGCAAGGCAATTTTATTTGTATAGCACACTTTCAACACAAGGCAATTCAAGGTGGTTTACATGATTCAGTGATAATGATAACAAATACATGATTACAGAAGAATGATTAGAGAAAAAACAGAAACATATAGGTTTAACAGATAGACACAATCAATCATTAAGAAAAGATGATGTAAGGAACAAATTTATGCAACATAGATTAAAAACAGATAAAACACAATTTTATGCAATATAGATTAAAAACAAATAAAACACAATAGGTTAAAAAGAAAAAAAAAAGAAAAAAAAAGAAGAATAAAACTTAAACCACGAGAATCAAATAGTGATCAGAAAGCGCAATTTAGGGCTCAAAGGCAGCTCTGAATAGTAGAGTTTAAATCTTTGATTTAAAAGAGCCTAACAATTCAGCATTTTTGCATTCTTATGAAAGTTTGTTCCAGATTTGTGGAGCTTAGAAGCTGAAAGCTGCCTCTCCTTGTTTAGTTCCAGTTTTAGGAATGTTAAGTAAGCTCGAGTTGCAGGACCTGAGTGGTCTGCTGGGTTGGTATAGTGACAGCTGATCTCCAACATACTTTGTTGCTAAACCGTTCAGTGATTTATAAACTACTAGGAGTATTTTAAAGTATATTTTCTGAGCTACAGGGATCCAGTGTAAGGACTTAAGAACTGGGGTGATGTGTTCTACTTTCCTAGTTCTAGTGAGGACACGGGCAGCAGCGTTCTGGATCAGCTGCAGTTGTCTGATTACTTTTTTAGGTAGACCTGTGAGGACACTGTTGCAGTCATCAATTCGACTACAGGTAAACACATGGATCAGTTTTTCAAGTTCCTTCTGTGACATCAGTCCTTTAATCCTAGAAATGTTCTTCAGGTGATAGAAGGCTGACCTTGTTATTGCCTTTATGTGACCCTGGAGGTTCAGGTCTGAGTCCCTTATTACACCTAGATTACGGGCCTGATGAGTTGTTTTTAGTTGTATTAGCTGAAGCTGTGTGCTGACTCTGGATCGTTCCTCCTTAGGTCCAAAAATAATTACTTCTGTTTTGTTTCTGTTTAGCTAGAGAAAGTTATGGGACATCCAGTCGTTGATTTGTTCAATGCATTCATTTAAGGTGTGGATAGAATAAAAGTCACCTGGTGACAATGTAATGTATAGCTGTGTGTCGTCTGCATAGTTATGGTAAGTTATCTGATTGGCTGCTATACTCTTGGTTAGTGGGAGCATATCAATATTGAACAGGAGGTCCCCCAGGATGGAGCCCTGGGGGACCCCACACGTGATTTCTGTTTGTTCTGATGAGAAATTTCCACTGGACACAAAGAACTGCCTATTTGTGAGGTAAGACTCAAACCATTGAAGTGCTGTACCAGTGAGTCCAATCCAGCTCTCCAATCGTTCCAGTAATATTTTGTGATCAACAGTGTCAAACGCTGCACTGAGGTCCAACAGAAGCAGAACTGTGGTTCTGCCGCTGTCTGTATTTATCCGTATGTCATTGAAAACTTTGATGAGGGCACTCTCAGTGCTGTGATGGGCACGGAAACCAGACTGAAAATTATCTAAGGAGTCGTTCATTGTCAGGAATGTAATTAACTGTTGAGATACAGCTTTTTCAATAATCTTACTGATAAATGGGAGATTAGAGATTGGCCTATAATTCTGTCTCAATGTATTATCTAGGTTGCTGGGGAGGTGCAGTAATTTTGTTTATAGATTTCAGCTGAGCTGTCAACAAGGGAGCGTTTTTTTACTATGGTCTTATTTTGATTAGATAGTTTAGCCGGGATCATGCTTTCAAAAAAGATACAGAAGTGGTCAGATAATGCAACATCCACTACATAGATGTTAGAGATTTTTAGTCCTTTGCTAATGATTAGGTCTAAAGTGTGACCTTGTTTGTGTGTTGGCTCATTGAAAAAGTAGAAATCACATGGGGGATCCCCCAGGGCTCCATCCTAGGGCCCCTTCTATTTAGCATTTGCATGCTCCCATTAAGCCAGATTATAACAGCAAATAATATCAACTACCACAATTATGCTGACGACACTGAAGTTTTTTTTCTCTCCTGCAGCTGCAGCTGATGAAAGGCTAATTGCTTAGCTATGGATGCAGGGACTAACCATTCAGATCAGAGAGAGAGGATGAGCTGCTGAGTTCTCACGAGAGCTGTGCATAGGTGAACATGGCGGTTATGTGGTAAAGTATACACCCAGGTAAAATAAGACAATCATTTTGAACCAAACGCAGCTTCTAAACTAACCATCAAGTTACTTCTTTTTTTTCCTCTAAACAACCTGGACGAGGAAACATTGGATTCGCTGGAGTGCTACCTAGACGAGTGCTTTGATAACATCGTTATGGGTAAGTCACGGAAACCTGCTTCGGATACAACAACGAGCACACCGTCGCAGAAGCGCACTCGTTCCGAGGCTAGCACATGCACCGACTCGCCAGATAGAAGCTACGGCGACATCCTGGACTCAATAGACAAGAAGCTAACCAGCCTGGACGCCCGTCTCGCGCTGGTTGAGGTTCTTCATAAAGAATTTCAGGCTCTGAGGGAATCGCTGGAGTTCAGCCAACAACAAGTAGCTTCGCTAGTTACAGAAAACCAAACACTAAAAGAAGATGTTAAGAAACTCACAGAGGGGATGAAGCAGCTGTCGGGAGAAAACAAAAGCTTCAAGGAGTCTATTCTAGACATCCAGACCTGATCAATGAGAGATAATCTTGTTTTTTCGGGGATACCAGAGCAGGCTGAGGAAGATGCTGAAGTAGCCGTGCGAAAGTTCATTCAACACCAGCTGAAACTGCCAGACGACACGGTTAAAAACATAACCTTCCATCGGGTACACCGACTCGGAGGTAAGAAGCCCAACAACACCCGCCCGCGACCAATTGTTGCAAAATTTGAACATTTTAAACAAAAAGAACATGTCAAAGGACGCGGGAGAGAGCTACGGGGGACGAATTACAAGCGTTAATGATCAGTTTCCGAAAGAAATCCTGGACAGAAGACGCGTGTTATTTCCAATTAGAAAAAAACATATTAGTGAGGGCAGTAGGGCTACGGTTAGTGTGGATAAACTGTATGTTAACGGTCAGCTGTTTAGGGACCCTCAGGTTACTCCTTGGCTTTATTAGTCATATTTAACAGAACCAAGACAGAATTAGCTTTATCAGACAACTATAGTTTAAAAAAAAGCACAGCTCAGCAGGCTGTTTTTGTTTGTAAATGTGGGTAGGGGCAGGGCTGTGCACTAGATTGCTTTTTCTTTTTTTTTTCTCTTTTTTCTTTTTCTCTATTTTCTTTCTCACATTTGTACCACCAAATCTCTTTATCACCTTTTTTTCATTTTTCTCTCTCTCACACACACAGACTTTTATCATGGCATATTCATGTTTTTCCTTCATACTTTCACTCTGTACACACCTGTATGGTGCATTATTTGCCTCGCTTTATCTCTGCTTCTGGTTTTTTTTCAATCTGGCAACCCCATGGACAAACCAAAATTACACCTATATTCATCCTTGGCGATAGTACATGTCTAAGGTTTATCTTAGCTCTATGAATCCTGTAAAATTTATAACATGGAATATTCGTGGCTCTAGCTCCAGACATAAAACGACTAAGATCTTCAACCATCTTACAAGATTGAAGGCAGATGTCGTCTTACTACAGGAGACTCATAAATCAAGTTCAACAGCTAATGATTTAAAAACACCAGAGTATCCTAATATATTTTTTTCATGCTATAACTCTAGACAACGAGGAGTAGCAATATTAATAAATAGAAATACTAATTTTAAAGTAATAGACACAGCTACAGATCCAGAAGGCAGATTTATAATATTAAAACTATTTATAAATAACCAAAAGTTATGTATAGTTAGTATATATGGTCCAAATGTTGACGACCCCTCATTCTTTCATACTTTCTTCTCGGTTCTGGCTAATCACATGGATTGCTCACTTGTTCTTGGGGGAGATTTCAACTTTGGACTAAACGAAGAAATAGACAGGCTCAGTACAGCAAGGACTCAGCGCAGATGGCAATCAGTAGATATAGTTAAACAGTACATGAGCGATTATGGACTCTGCGTTGCATGGCGATCGCTTCATCCCAACGACAGAAAATACACTTTTTACTCAAACGTACATCATTCTTATTCTAGATTGGACTATTTGTTAGTCAGCAGCTCACTGTTGAATGACATTTCAGACACTGAGATACATCCTATAGTGATCAGCGATCACGCTCCTGTTTCTTTAAATTTAGCAAATAAAACTGCAACCCTTCAATATAAAAATTGGAGATTTAATACATCATTACTTAAGGATAAAGAATTTATTAAATATATTGAAAAAGAATGGGCTTCATACATGGAATTTAATGATCTCCCTGGTATGTCGCCATCCACTCTATTGGAAGCAGGGAAAGCTGTGATTAGAGGTAAAATAATTTCATTCTCATCAAATAAAAAGAGAACAGAAAATAAACATGTTCAGGAATTAGAAGAAACTATTAAATCATTAGAACCTTCCCTGGATAAAGAGAGCTTAAGTAAAATAAGGAAAGCAAAATTAGAATTAAATGAAATTATTAATAAAAGGACGCAGTTTTTAATCCAAAGACTTAGAATAGAAAAACTTTGAACATAGTAATAAATCAGGTAGCTTCTTAGCTAATCAGTTAAAAATAAATAAAGAAAAAACAACTATATCTGCAATCAAAGACAAAATTGGGAATATAATATATGACCCTGAAAAAAAAAACAACACTTTCAAAGAATTTTATGAGACGTTATACACACCAGAGATAAACCCTTCAAATAATGATATTGTACAATTTCTGGATAAAATAACTCTTCCTAAACTTTCAGACAGTCAAGCAATGGGCCTGGATTCACCGCTAACAGTGTCTGAACTCCAGGAGGCCCTCCAATCCATGCCTAATAATAAAGCTCCAGGTCCAGATGGATTTCCAGTAGAGTTCTATAAAGAATTCTGGAATATTCTGGCACCAACATTTTACAAAATGTTGCAAAGCTCTTGCAAGAAGGATAGAGAAAATAACACCTCTAATAATCCACCCTGATCAAACAGGTTTTATAAAAGGTAGGCTCTCTTCCACAAATTCATGTAGATTAATAGATTTAATAGATTATTCCTACTGTAAAAACTTCCAAACCAATATATTATCTTTAGATGCAGAAAAAGCATTTGATAGAGTTAACTGGAAATTTTTATTTGCAGCCTTAAATAAATTCGGATTCAGTAATTCTTTTGTAAACTGGTTAAAAATATTATACAGCTCACCAACAGCATGTATTAGGACCAATAATCAAACATCATCAAGGTTTTTTCTTCAGAGAGGTACCAGGCAGGGATGTCCACTTTCTCCCTCCCTCTTTGCTATTTTTATTGAACCATTAGCAGCAGCAATCAGGCAAAATAATAATGTTAAAGGTATACAATGTAACAAAATAGAACATAAAATCAGTTTATACGCAGATGATGTACTACTTTTTCTACAGCATTCACAAACTTCCTTGTATCAGGTAATTGAGTTAATAAAATCTTACTCAAGCGTTTCAGACTATTCCATAAATTGGTTAAAGTCTACAGTCCTTCCAATAAACTGTTCTTACCAGGGTCCTGTTGCTTTACAGCTCCGGTCGGGAAATATTACATATCTAGGTATCGATATCTCACCAAGACTGTCAGACTTATCTAAGCTAAACTACGTCCCACTTTTAAAAAAAGTGGAAGATGATCTGGCAAGATGGAAATCCCTTCCAATATCACTTATTGGAAGGATAGCTACAATAAAAATGATGGTTTTGCCTAGAATCAATTATTTATTCTCAATGATCCCAAGCAAACCATCACCTGATTGGTTTAGATCTCTGGACTCTTCTGTTTCTAAATTTCTTTGGAAAGATAAACCCCCACTTATCAGCTTAAAAACACTACAGAAGTCCAAAGATAAAGGAGGTCTAGACCTACCAAACTTTCGTCATTATTTCTTAGCCAACAGACTCCAATACACATCAAGATGGGTAAAACACAGTTATATCGATGAGTGCTGGGTAGATGTAGAACAGACATATGCAATAAGATAAAACTGTCAGATCTACCTTTTGTTAGCTCAAATATAAAACAAAATGAATGTTTTAAAAGTATTAATATTAGCTCCTCTCTGACAGCTTGGTGGGAATTTCTTAAAATGACAAAGACCTCACTAGTCCCATGCAGGCGTACACCCATCTGGGATAAACCGGATATCTTACAAAAAAAATGCATGATCAACTTTCCGGGCTGGAGTTGTAAAGGAATTGAATACCTGGAGCATATATTTGATGGAACAGACTTTATCCAATTTAATACATTGGTTACACAATTCGGAATTAACAAGAATAAATTCTTAGAATACCAACAAATTAAATCAATTATAAAAAATAAATTTAGGCTCAATACAGTTGATTTACAAATTCCAGGAAAAGTATTAGACTTCCTTAATCTTAACCCTATATTGGTACCAGATATGTGAAGATCTATCAAAGTGTCTGAAATGTAATACCACACCTGCTCCCACAGTTTGCTTGCTGGGAAATGTAGATGAAGTTACCATGGATACAAAGTCTATGCAATTATTTTACATCGCCTTATGCATCGCTAAGAAAAATATCCTCTTGAACTGGAAAAATAAAAATACTCTGAATATTAATCAATATATAGAGATCTCCTTCTGGATTACATTGGTCTAGAAACGGCATCTGCCTCCACATCTGATCAATCTTTCTGGTCACCCTTGATCAGTTCCATCACCTAGTGGGGTTGGGCCCTTGATTCTGTTCTGTGGGACACGGTTGCCGATATGGAGCTTAAGGGTTGGTGGTGACTGCGGGGAGGTCCTTGGGGGTGGGTCCGCTTGCGGTTGGGGCGGTAGGTGCCGTGACTCTCGCCTGGGGTGGGACTTTGGGGGCTTTGTGTGGTGACTCCTAGTGGCTGCATGCGGCGCCTTAGAGGGTTCGTGCTGTCGGACACGGGTTACTGGCCTGGTGCTGTGCTGCTCTGGGGGGGTCTGGGCTGGGCCTGGGGCTCGGGGTTCTGGGGCGGCGTGCCCCCCGGCTGGGGCCCTGGCTGGGGCTTGGCCGGGGGGGGCCGCTGCCGTCGGTGCCGGCTGGGGGGTGGGCTGTGGTCGGCCGATGGTTGGCGGGCGCTGCTGCCCTTTCCATCTCCCCGGGCTGGTTCTTGTTGCTTGCTCCCCGGTAGCCGCGTCTGGGCTTCGGCGAGAGTGCGCGGCGGGTGGCCGGCATCTCCAGGCCCGATCGGCTATATTGACACTGGACATGGCTCCTGGGTCTTGGTCTTAGCCCTCGCGGGGGTGCTGAGGTGGGGGCCTCTGGCCGGTGTTGGTCGGCCTCCACGGTGACTGACCGGTTGGTGGGGTGTGGGCTGGTGGGTGGAGGTGCTGGGTTCTGTTGCCTCCCGGCCATCGGGCGGTAGTAGCAAGGCTGGAGGATGTCGGCCTGGGGGTTGGCCGCCCGGGACTTCGGTCTGCTGACGGGCCTGGCGCGACATGTCCGCGGTACCCGAGTCGGTGGTGCGCCGGGTTCCGGCCTCGGCGCGGGGGCCCTCGGACGCTGGCGGTGCCTGGGGCGTCTCTTATTGGCGGGGAGGCTTTTTACCATCTAGCACAGGCGCTCTTTTTAACGGGGTGCGCTTGGGACGGGAGGGGGGAGGGCGTTGAGGGGGAGGGGGGGCTAAACTCAACCTGGATGTCTAGTGACATGTGTTTTGTTAGCAGTGTGAATGTTGGGAAGGATTAGGTATGCCCCTGGCATGGGGGCTGGTGGATTGCCGGGGCCCCCATGGGGCTCGGGGGTGCCGCTGCCGTGGGCCCCGACTTGACGTGCTGGGGCCTCCCACCCCTGGTGGATTGGGCCGAACGGGGGTGCCTATTGGAGTCAGCAGGGGAGCTGGCTCCCTGGGGTTGGCAATGGTCACCCCAGTTAGTTTCTCCCCATCCCCATGCCTCTGTCCACCTGCTCCTTCATTCTACCATTCACAAGGCCTTGGGACATGGGCACGTCACTGGGGTGTGGGATGGAGCTTCCGTCTTCGCTACCCGGTGGCTGCCTGGAACCCGATTTTATTGAGCAACTTAGACACTTACACTTGCAACATTTACATGGAACGCACATGTAGGGACCTGGCGGTGTGGCGCATTGGCGCTGGGGGCGGGACCCATCATGGGGGGGCCCCCTATAGGGGCCCGTTGTGGGGCCTCGCCTGTGGTGCCGGCACCCACTGTTTAAACGCATCTAGACACTGAGGGCCCGGGGGGGGAGATGGGGGTACCCGGCAGTATTCCAATGTCCCACCCCTCTGTTTTAAGTCCACATTAGAACAACACGCAACAACACCACATTGAGCGGGGGGAGAGAGGCTGGGGGGTCTTTCCACACCCCTGTTCGTTGGACCATCAGGGGTCGGAGCCCGGATAGAACATCACGCCGTCTGGTCGGGGTCCTGGGCTGGTGGGCTGCTCTTGCCGGTGTGGGGCCTTGGCGGTCTACTTGTCCCCGTCCTGGTGGGCAAAGGGGTCTGTCTCCTGGGTGCAGGGGCAGGGTTCTCTATTGGGGCGTCTGTCCCTGGGCCTGGGAGTATGGAGTATAGTGTACGTATGGGGAGTATGAATGAGTGTATAGCGTCCTTTTTTCGTATGTCCTGTATTTGTAAGAATGTGTACGCATGAGAGGGAGGGTACGTATGAGTGTCTCTGTCTGTCTATGTCTACCTGTCAGGTTGGGTGCTTGGCTGCTCTCTGGCCTGATGCATCTTCTTCCCTCCCCGTCACTCCCCGTCGGTGATGCTTGCTCCTGCCCGCTGGTTGATGATGGCTCGGTCCTGGTGCATGTCGGGCGGGTCTTGGGTGGTCCGGTGTGTCGGGCGGCCGCTGTTTCGGGCCGACGTCCTCCTTGGATTGACTGGGGCACCTCTCATGGGGGTGCCGGGGTTGTAGAACAGGTTGGTGCCTTCCGGTGGATCGGTGGGGACCGTGCCTGGCGCCCAGGCCTCCTGCCGGTTCCAGGACTTCTGCTGGCTGGTCTGTTCACCTGGTGGGGCTGTCCGGCATTGGCTGGGCCCCTGATCTTGGTGCCCTACGTGGGGCGGGATCTGGACCCGCGAGCTGGAAGATCTGGATGTCCAGGTGCCGGCTGGGCGCGGCCTGGGGAGGGCGTACATCCGCTGTGGCTCTTGCTGTGGCTCCCTGGCGTGTGGGTGTGTGGGGGCGGGCCGGGTTGTTGGCGGTGGGTATTGGTCCGGGGTGGCGGCGGCGTGTGTTGTCCGTCGGTTGGCTGCGGATCCCCCTTGTCTGCGGCGGCGGCGGGGGGCCCTTGTCGGCTGGTCCCTGGTTGGGGCCCCGCTGGGGGGCGGGGTGCCCCTGGTCCTCGTGGCATCCGGTTCCTGATCCGGGCTCGCCCTAGGGTAGCCGGTTACCGGCGGAGCCCGTGGGCTCGTCACTGCGATCTCTCGGGCCCCAGCATTGCGGCTGGTGGGTGGTCCCCTGGGGCTTCCATCTGTTCCTCTCTTGGCGGGTGATCGACCCTGCGCTGATCCGCCTGTGGACTTTGTACTCTGTGGGACCCTGGATGCATACATCTCTTGCCTCCTCCATGTCTGTGTCGATTCCTGTAGGACGGATTGACGGTTCCTTAAACCAGCTATCAATCACTTGCATGGGGAAACCTTATTCAGACCTGCATGCTCGCACACACATAGGTGTGGGGACATTGGTGTGGACGGACATATCTTAAGTTGAGGTTATCATCATTAGTTAGTTGTTCACAGCAGCTTACCAGAAACATTTTTATTATGTTCATTAATCCATGCTTGTGTGTAGTGAATGTGTAATTCTTAGTTTATTCTACTAGATCCGAACTATTGGTTTGGTTCTGTACAGTTTGTTGTTTTTGTTTTGTATTACTGTTTCTCTGCTGTCCGGCAGAGGTGGAGGACTGGGATGTTTTCTTGTGTTCTTTATTTGCCTCCCTGTCTTGTGTCATCGGTTCGCCCCTCTGTTGGTCCGGTTTCTTTTCTTCACCTTCTTCCTTTCTCCCTTCTTGTCTCAGTTTAATGTCCATGACGTCAGGGAAATTGAATCCACATCACTAATAAAGATTTTTCATACATATACATCAAGTGGCGTACTACAGCGAAGCTGTAATACTCTGCTTGGGAAAGTAAAACTGTTGGGCTTGTACTTGGTACTCAGACACCAATTCTGAGTAGCATACTGCTAGACAGGACACGTTAAAAAAAAAAAAAAAAAAGCTATAGATGCAGGGGTTTAAAGAGGTGCTGGATGCACCAGTCTGGGAACTACTCTGACCATAATAGACTCCACTTGAGCACTGAGCCCTGTTTGTTTGAAAAACTGCGATTTAGTTTACATATAGTAAACTGTTGTTCATTTGTTCTGTGAGGGATTCCTCGTGAGCTAGTTTACTGAGGACTTTGTGACCCAAAACATTGTGTTCATTTGTCATTGTTTTAATTTCTGTCTTGAGCTTAAACTGTTAAGAGTTTTCTTTTATTATCAGTCCAGATTCTAGGATGCTGAGTATTGTCTTTGTTTTACTTCTAGTCTTGTTTGTGTGGGATTTTCCAGGGCCGTGTCTAGTTGTGGCTGTTAGGAATCCCCGGCCCCCCTATCTGTATACCTGAATGCATTTTATTCTGTTTTTTGTGTTAAGGAATAAATTCCTTATTGATTCAACAGTCATTATTGTCACCTCTTTTCTTTCCCTAATCCCCCTTTTCTGCAGGGAAGGGGTCCGTAACATATCTCAATGTCACCAGTTGATGTTGAACATGTCCAAATCCTCGATAAATGCATTGAGCAAATTAACAGCTGGATGTCCCATAATTTCCTCCAAATAAACAAAAGCATAACTGAAGTACTTATCTTCGGACCCAAAAAAGATCAACTAAACATCAGTACACAACTTCAGTTGGTCCAACTAGAAACGACAGACCAAGCCAGAAATCTAGGTGTAATAATCAGACCTGAACCTCCAAAGTCACATAAAGGCAATAACAAGGTCAGCTTTATATCACCTGAGTAACATTTCTGGGATTAAAGAACTGATGACAAAAGGAGATCTAGAAAAACTTATCCATGCATTTATCTCTAGCTGCCTTGATTACTGTAACAGTATATTCACAGGTCTGCGAATGAGCATGTGCATTTGTGAAAAACCCTGCATGAGTTAGTTTATTATGAGACTTTTTCGACTCCATACACATCACCCCAGTTCTAAAGTCTTTACACTGGCTGCCTGTAGCTCGGAGAATATACTTCAAAGTGCTTTTATTAGTATATAAATCATTGAATGGGTTAGCACCAGGGTACATTAAAGATCTGCTATCGCAATACAAACCTTCGAGATCACTCAGGTCCTCTAGCTCTAGTCTACTGATTGTCCCTAGAACCAGAACCAAGCATGGGGAAGCAGCTTTCAGCTTCTATGCTTTTCATATTTCTGTAATCACGTAAAGCACCTTGAATTGCCTTGCGTTGAAAGCGACCTTAAATTACCTTAAAGAACCTTGCAACTCGTTACAAAATAAACATCTAAAAGGAAATACTGTAATGTAAATTTACATCTTGAAGTCTTATAACTGTTCTTTTTTAATTGTTAAATACTTTTACTAAATCCTTATTTATGCTAAATTGTGTTCTAACACATATAACCTGTCTGATTTTCTATCAGGTGTTATATGCTGTTTTTAATAATTTACAACAGACTCCAGGTTAGCATGCCCTACCGTCAAGGCAATATTATTTATTAACATGAATTTAAAAGCTTCAGCGCCCACTGTGTGTCACACTCCTGGCCACACGTGTCAAACTCAAGGCCTGGGGGCCAAACCCGGCCAACCATACCTATTTATGTGGCCCTCCAGAGTTTAGAAGATCACATAAATAGAGCTTTCAAAATAAGTGGTGTGATTAAATGTTATTTTATTAATGTAATCTAATCTGTGTTTATTTGTTTAGGGCCAAATTATATCAATATGAAAGGATATTCAATATTATTTTATTTAAATATATATTCATCGAATGCTGACACTGTTATTTATTTAAATTATAACAGTTTGTTAAAAGATAGTTTTATCAGTAGATTTCATAACAATAGCCCCTTTCAAGCCATTCAAGATGCGG
The DNA here is from genome assembly GCA_028564705.1 of Apricaphanius iberus. Taxonomy (NCBI): domain Eukaryota; kingdom Metazoa; phylum Chordata; class Actinopteri; order Cyprinodontiformes; family Aphaniidae; genus Apricaphanius; species Apricaphanius iberus. The sequence continues at coordinate 682,059 of JAPXFQ010001616.1, forward strand.
ATTTGCCCCCCTTAAAAAAAGTTTGGAACCAATTCTCCTCATTGATTTTAAGATCAACTTTCTAAAGAAGTAACTGGACGCTGCATGTGGACAATTCCCAATGATCTGCAAAGAAAAACTGAAAGGGAAACTGGTTGAGATGTACAGCAGTGGGGAGTTTGCAGGGTTAACATCTGCCTAGTTACTTTTAAGGATGCTGACAGAGAACGATCTTCAGAGTATGTTTTCTGAGACCCTTAAATTCACTCAGATAGCCATCAAAACTCCAATAACAGTGGAGTCACATGGGTGTTTCAGTACACGGAAGAGGATCAAGTCGTTTCTATGAAGTAACACTGGACATGATAGGTTGAACAAGCTGGCTGCACTTCAATCAATCAATAGATTTCAAGGTTATTAACTTTTCGCATCCCAGAAAGGCTGGCGAAGTGAGCTTCTCTGTAAATAAGGTAGTCCTTATAAAAAAAAAACACACTTTCTAATAATTGTTTTGATTTTATTATTTCAATTCATTGTCATTGTATTAGTGGCAGTCAAGTATTGGACGGTTGTAACTAGGGATGTTCAATTTTGGCTTTTCTACCGATATCCGATATACCGATATAGCCGAACTCATAATTTCCGATACCGATATAAACCGAAAACCGACATGTGGGGACCCTCCCTCATAAAAAACAAAAACTACTAAAACCTTTTAGGTAACCACAATGAAATATCTTGTACCATGCATACTTGAGTTTTAAAAATTTAGAAAATGTAATAAGTACTAGAATTTTAGTTAGGCAATTGAAAAAGGTACCATTTTTATTTTGTCTTCAAAAGTAGCTGGAACATTTTCTCACACAGACAATAGTGACAAATTAAGGAAAGGAAGAAGCCTTTTGATAAATTGAAAGTTATCTCAAACAAATAATATCTCAAAAACTAAACCTCAAATCAGTTATATTTTTACATTCTGAGAGAGAAAGGAAGTAGCTGAAGAGTTTGATATATAATATGTGTATGGTGTGAAAAACTCTTTAAAAAAAATAAAAACCGATACTAATAATTTCCGATATTACATTTAATGCCAATACCGGCCTATAATGACTTCAGGCCGATAATATCGGTCATCCCAAGCTGTAACAAGAGGTTCTGTGTAAGTTTGGTTTTTGATTGTGGATGTTGTGCTTAAAAAGAGCATTTTGTTTTATACAAGGTTTTCTCAATTTAAGATTTAAGGCTTTGCATTGGTGGAGTCTAAACTGCAGAATTTTGATAAATGTTTATTGGCTCACCCTACAAATGTTAACACCAGCCGCCATGACTGAATATCCAATGTGAACGTTTCTGTCAGAAGACACAAAATATTTGGAGGAGAATATGCTAATAAGTAGGCATTCTGTGCACAGTGCAGTTTATCAAGCAGGACAGTTTTTTTGCTTGCTGTTTCAGTGGCTATTTTCTCTGCCTCTGAAAGACATATCTTAACTTTTTGCACCATCATGATTCAACGTAAGTTTATTACTGACAAACAAAAAATATCACTCACACACATTGTAACCTGATGGTAAATAGCACTCTGTCATAAACCTCACAGTTATTTTGATTTTTTTTCTCAGTTTTTTGTGCCAATGATGCATTAGGGCTATTCCTCGTCTCTGTGGCTTTTGCACAGTGCATGGGGCAGATAGGCTGCTACAGACAGCAGTGGACATAAAGTCCTCCTTTTAAATACTGTTCCCTGTGCCTGTTATCATTTGTGCACACCATCTTAGTAGATCACCTGCAAAGCAGGAACACAACATTGGTGCAAAATGTTTGCAGTGCACGCAATTTTGAGCCATTTATTTAGAATATTGCTAAATCATGACCTTAGTGTTTAAATAAGGGCTCCAGTGTTTTCCACTTGATATTAGATGATATTCCACCAAATCTATCAAAAACACAATAGATATTTAAAAGGGAATTTACAGTTCCTCTAAATGATTTCCGCCCTCCAACTGTCCAGCTCCACCAGCCATAACTTCCCTATACAGCCTCTGTGTTGCCCTTGATGAGAGAAGCGAAGCCACTGAAACCCTGAGGATGGAGTTGGACCAATTAGAGGAAAAACCACACTATACCCTTCCCTAGATCAGCCAAGCACATAGGTGGCAGGTGTTTTTTTTTTCTCAGTTCTTTCTTCTGGAAACTTATTGGTGTGTTAGATTGAAAGAGAGCCCAGAGTGTACTTTAAGCTTGTTGAGATGGTTGTTGTCTCTTTTTCTTTCAAACCAGGATAACAAGGAGGCATAATGACAAAGGAGGCTTTTTCTACCTCTGTTCACACTCATTTGAAGGAGCAGATCCTTTCGAAATGTGCAGACAAATTGGCAAAATTGACAACTTTCCAAGAAGGATGAATAAGCAGCAGAAGATATAAGATAAAACATCAATAATTAAGTCAAAACTCCTAAAGCTATGATATGATTATTTTTGTTGCTAGCATCAGGGCAAATTTTATGAAAACACCACCATCAACCCTTCAAAGTGTTCACAAGGAAAGATTTTCCTGCAACAGCAAGGTGAGAAAAGTCAGTGATGCCGGCAAGCAAGGTGTTGCCTCGTCTTCCCCCTTAGGACATATGTTTGTTGCAAAGCTGTTGTCATGGCAACACTCCTTTATTTCAGCTTTCTTGGGAAGGTTCTGACAGACGTGTTAAGCCTTATGGGCAACTGGAATTGAGATAATTGACCCTGTCTTGGCTGTTTTCAGCTGCTAAGTTTTGCTTTTGATAGGTCAAAAAAATGGAACAAGCAAAGAAGGCAGGAGTCAGACAGTGAAAGACAACCACCGATAGAGAGCAAATGTGATCAGTAACCTCCTTTCTGCTCATCCTGCTGTGTAATCAACGTGACATTCGTGATATTGCAGGTGGGAAGCTGTGGGAACTTTTCTATGCCTACCTACCTTGGGGCAAGCCATGGGGATCACTGGCTGACAGAGAAACCCCAGCTCAGGGATTTCTGATGTTCTCTCTCAGTCCATATCACTCTCAAACAGTCCGCCGCATGAACCCGGCTCCTCTGTCATCCAGATTACCTCCAACAAACATTTCTCGTCGGCACTGTCAGATCCTTGAACAGTACACCCATCTGATCAAGGGAGAAAGCATTCCCGAATGCAAGTCTAAATATTTCTGCTTTGCATTACTTAGATGCATAAATGTATCATGGACATTGATTTGTCTGATATGATGCAGTTCAATCTGAAGTCAAATCACTTCTGAAAATCCACCCCTGACAGAGCACAACAGTAAAAACTTAAATATGTGTGATGTTGGCTTTTTCTTTGCAAAACTATCCATGTTATTTTGAAAAAAAAACATTTTACCACTTGTGACATTCACAAACCTATTTTATTGATTTAATGTTATAGACCAACTCAAAGTATAGTAAAGCTTTAATGTGGAAAGAAAAGAATCGGTGGTTTGAATTTGTTTTCATAAATAAAAAGAAAAGCTTGACATACATATGTTTCAAGCCCTATTTTCCCAAAAACTCCTAAACAAAACCTAGTGCAAGCAGCAGAAGCAGCACAACATGTAAGACCAATGGGACCCTTTATCAGGAAAACCACCCTAGACTTAAAGACAGAGCTGCAGTGACAAAAGGTTTAGATCATTGCACATTGATGTTACAATGCCTTCAAATTCAGGGCTAAGTGATATTAAGAATCTGTAGCAAGACTTAAAAATGTATGTAATCTCTGTCCAGTCAGACTGACCTAGAGCTATTTGGAAAAGAAAAATTGCCAGACTACCAGGGGAAACTAAAAAGATGATAAGCAAATATAAAAACGGGTTGACTGCTCCAATGCCAATGGAGATTTCTTTATTTACTATAGAGAAGGGTTTCTGCCATGATATGTTTTTTGGTGTGGTTATATTGTATCACCGGACTCATTTTCCATCAGAAATAATATTCTTGGTTGAATGAAAATCATCTTAAATGGTCTTGGTTGTTTTTGCCATATTGCAAATAGTGAATTTAAATAAATATATAAAATAATGAATAAACTATTCATACGTATGGGTGTTGACCAGATTATATTCTTTAAATAAGATTATATTTAGAATATATATGGGCTTTGAAATGTAATAACCAGTATGGTGCAAGTTTTACTCCTAACAAAATGTAGTCCATTTAAACATTCTGAGATCAATTAATTTTAGTTTTCAGTTCATTAGTTATAATGTTAAAATACTGTTTAATGTTTGTGATTATTTGATGTATTTTAGTACATTTTAGTGAAAACATTGATTTTGTACAAAAACCTGTTAGTTTAGTGCCCCAAGTGGTTAAATTATTACACTGCACTGCAGTTCACTGGAATTCAAATCCTGCCTTGCCAATGGCTAATTTCGGGTTATTGACGTAGGCTTGGAATAGAGACGACAGCAGTCCGGCCGTGATGTGGTATATAACATGAGCAGACTCAGCCACACCTCCGTAGCGAGGTGCCATCTTTGGTAGGGGGGTGAGTTACTCTTTAAGTTACAGATTCCACCAAAGAGAGAGAGAGAGAAAGAGAGAGATCTTCGCTGGGGGCCGAGGCCTGTTTAGCCAATGCTGCTGAGCTGAAGGCTGCCCATGGAAAAAAGGACCTTAGTGATAATAGCATACCGGAAATTGAGTTATCTAACCAATTTTAACCGACTCATAAGTTTTATGTTCTAACCATGAGGTCAAAGAAGGAGAAAAATACATTATTTTAAAGGCCAAGACCTTAACCTAAAATATATATATTTTAAGTCGATTTGAACTGATCTTAAAGACCAAAAGGAAAAAGTACAAATCTTACAGCTGCGCATGCGCATTAACCGAAGGTATGTCATTTTGATTTGTATGCTGTTACATCAGAACACTGGTCTGAGGCAGGGGATAGGAGCTGAAAGCTGCCGAGTTGAGAGGACAATAACATTCTGAGCTAACAGTGGCTCATTAGCCACGCACCCATGAGGACTGGCTGCTAGCTGCGCCTCATGGAGCTGCTGCTGTCTGACAAGCTAAAAACTATATTCTCTTCTTTATGACCGATCTTTCCATACACAGTTTCACCCTTCAATGGAGATCTAACAGTCATTCAAGTAATGTTGTGTCAGGTCAGCTGTAAATTGGCTTAGGAAAAACAAATAAAGATTGTCTTGATTATGTTTCACTGTGTTTCTGAGTTTAAAGTGTTTTTCAAAGGTTTTGATCATGCAACATGAGTTGCTCCATTCCACCAGATCCTTTCTTTGGTACTAAGCTAAATAGAGTGCCCCTTAGCTGTTCTACATGCATTAGCTCTGCACACCTATTCTGATAGTGGAAACACGTCTATCATTTCTTTTTCATTCAGCCTGCTTTTGAAGACAGTTAGCATTCATTAGCAATACGGATTGTTATTTATAGTAGTTTAAAATACAAATCAGCTTTAAAATAGTTTAATAAATTCCTTTGAAAAGTCACTGTTATTATTTCATATTTATATGTAGTTACTTGCTGTTCAAAGAATGACAAGAACTTATTCCTTCATCTATTGTTTAATTACTTCAGCCTTACCGGGCAGGTAATAACAGACATTAGGTTAGACTTAGGTATTTGGCTATTATTTTCCTAGATCCCAGGATGGTGCCCCAAACTTGATAATTTAGAAATAAAACTATTAGTCTTAATAATTGCCCTAAACAATTATCCGTAGCCAAAACAAATATATTGTGTCATAATAGTTTGAAATAAATATATTCTGTATTCTCTAAGATCTATTAGCCATATGTTCATCTAGCCTTTGATTGTAGGGCTGTTAGTTTTAAAAAGCAGAGTTGGGAGACATACACTAAACCTTTAATCAGTAATTATTGTTAAATATATATATATATATATATATATATATATATATATATATATATATCTGTAAAAAATACAGAACTAATGGGCGCCAACAGCATTGATTTAAAAGAAAATGGCAAATATTGAGACATCATTTCTTTGGGAAAATGGGATATATTTCCACTGAACGCTTATGATACTCAGTTATATTTATCCAAAACTCATTATGAATTTAGTCAGTCAGTTCAGTAGACCACAGGCATGTCTTTGAGACAGAAAAAGCACACAAAAAAAAATACAACAACAGGGTGACTGGAGTTATGAACTCTTCCTGGAGGGGAATGTCAACTGAGCTACAGCTCCCAACAACTCAATGTTCTCCTAGATGAGGCACTTTGCCCTGCATTTCAGTGTTTAATCCTGTCTCTTTACTGTCTCTATAAGGCAACATCTCCTTATAGACTTGAAAGCCAGCACAGAGCTTGTCTGCTTAGCTGCGTTTCTGTCTTAGATTAAGCCACTAAAGAAGCTACTGCTGGCACTACTATTGACTTTTACTATTCTTCAACATAGAAAGTACTCTGGATCAAGGACTCTGTTTTTCTTATTTGTGTGTATGTATGCTCTGTCCTCAACAACACCTAGTCAACCATGGCAGATGTGTGTTTATACTTAGCCACATTCTGCTGGAGGTTTCTGCATGTTAAAGGGGAGTTTTGCTTTCCATTGTGACTACTTGAATGCTTAATTTGAGGGATTGGTAAACACAAAACAATAACAGCTTGGTGTCGAGGAGGAGTGTAACCTGATATTCAGTGACTTGTTGCAATCTGCCAGATGTGGGAATTGTGGCTTTAACAAGTCAACTCCATGCCATGGTTTTTGTTCTGCTCAGCCAATGAACCAGGTATATCCAATCAGCAAGGTGAATACACCTGGATTAGTTTCTGAGCACAAGAAAACATGGCATGGAGTTGGCATTGAGTTGACTAGTTGAAGCTACAATTCCCACCTCTGCAATCTGCTGGGTTTCCTTAAATAGAAAAAAACGTTTTACCTATTTGATTAAACACACGTAAATTAATTGCATTGTTTGATAACTAGGATCAATGTGGAATGTATGTATTGTTGGACGGAATTCACTTTTTTATAAGGTCCCTTAAGAGGAATTTATTGTGAACTTCATCCTGAATTGAATGGACCTAAAGCACATTTCTAGTAAATGTTGAGACTTTTTTTCCCCTTAATCAATAATTGATACAAAAGATTTGATAAGATTTGAAAAAAATCTTTTATGTACATTTTGCCTTTGAAGACTAATACTTTGCCACACATAGATGAACAGTTGAAAGGCACTGGTCTCCAGCATCCCTCATATTTTGACATGCTGAATTTTTTACTTTACAGAGTTAACGTTGAAAACACACTGAGATCCCTTTTCAGAAAAGACAAATGTGTATGTTTTAAAAGCACTTCAGATAAAATCCCCAAACAAACTAAATACACTCTTTCGCTATTATAAACTCAAACAGAAGCTAGCCTGTAAAATGGCTGAAATTACACAAACTACACAAAATAACAGTTAGGAAAAACAGTCTTCCTAATAATGTCTGAGAACACACTTGTGTCCCAAAGGACAGTGTATAAGAGTCCACAAAAAGCTCTCTTGTGAAATAAGTGGGAAGAATTCACAAAAGCTACACTGTTGCACAATTTAAAACAATTAGTACAGTATATACACTACATGTGTTAAAGTGCCACAAAACTCCTTATTGGAAAAAGTTATTTTTATACTACTGTATCATTATCTCTGGATGTGATACAACTTTCTGACAGCAATGCCCACAATGAACAGCCTTTGTTAACTACTAAAAAACTCATGCAAAAGAAAAGTATAATACAGTGAAGTAATTATGCTGAGGCTTTTTTGGAAAACAAAAGTTCTGTAGAGCATCAGAAAGTTGGTCCTTAACAATTACTTACTAAACTAATGTCTCAGGGAACAAAAACCTAATATGGAATTGAAGCACCAGGAGGAACCATCACCGAAGCATAAGCAGATACTGCGGGCAAATTAAGAAAGTAGGTGATCTTAAAAAAGTCCAACCAGTGGGTGTGAAGGCTGGAAAAAGAACCAGCCATCATAACCACTGGTTCATAAACCAAGCAGTATGTAAGGACGGAATTTGTACAACATCTATGTAACTATTGTAATAGCAGTGTCATGCCTCACTCCCCACTCACACTCCTTTATTATTTGCACCTGTGTTATCCTGAACCTCCAGGGCTCTGCCCCTGATTAATCATTGTTTCCCCCTTTTCCTCCTTGGTTCTCCCCTCATTTAAGATCCAGCGAGGCCTTCTATCCTCGCTGGATCATTGATTGTGTCGTGCCTTTTGTTGCTGCACCTCATTAAAACCACATCACCTGAGTTCTGCTTCTGCGTCTGGGTCCTTCGTCTCCCACACTGCAACACAACCCCTGACAGAATGATCCAGCCAAGAAGGAGGGACCCAGCAGAAGCCTCCGACCCCGACATCCTGGAGTCCCTCTGGTGTAGGCTGGAGAAGGTCTCTGGCTTCGCCAGCCCATCCGCTCGCCTCACCGCGCTGGAGGACTACATCCTAGACCTCCTTCCTCGGTTCCGCTCCAGCCTCAACCCGCTCGATGCGGAGGAGTTGGAGGAGGCAGCCGACGACGCCTTCCTTGCTGCGGAGGAGGAGCTGCCTCCTGCAGGGACACAGCCCGCCTCTACCAACGTCGGCTCGGTCTCCTGGTTCCATGCGCCTCCGATCCTCTCACCGGCTGTCTTCGCCCCTTTCCCGACCGCTTCACGGAGGGCTCCGGTCAATCGCCCAGCTGCTGCTACCACAACACCGTCTTCGGCTGCGGCAGGACGGGGTCCCCTCTACGTTAGCGAGGATGAACTGTTCGAGTTTTTTCATGGGGACAGACTCGAGTACCTCTGCTCCAGAGGGGATCCAGCTCCTCGCCGCGATCGGCGACACAGACGCAGCAAGGCTGCGCCGGAGTACCCTCCCTCGGACGGGTCGGACTGGGAGGACACGGAGGAGCATTATCTGGAGCAGCAGACCTCGCTCGTCGGCTCTCGGCTTGCCTACTGCGCTCCTGGAACAGGCCCACGTAGGCATGAGCCTCCATGTCAGCCACGCAGCCGAGGGCACGAGGCACCTCTACCATCTCGCCGCAGACGGCGGCGCCGACGGGAAGTAGTTGCTTCCGGGTCCCCGGAGTTGGCGTCTGCATCGCACTGCTCGGCCCCGAAGTTGGCGTCTGCATCGCCCTATTCCTCCTTCTCCCTTCTCCAGTCTCTGTTCCCAGAGCACCTGCAGTCTCGGCCTCCTGAGCTGCCGGATATGCCGCTGCCGCCTCCTGAGCTGCTGCTGCATCGCCGCCAGGCTCCCACGCCGGCTCCTCGCCTCCAGGCTCCCACGCCGGCTCCTCGCTTCCAGGCTCCCAAGCCTGCACCTCGCCGCCAGGCTCCCAAGCCGGCTCCTCGCCGCCAGGCTCCCACGCCGGCTCCTCGCCTCCAGGCTCCCACGCCTGCGCCTCGCCTCCAGGCTCCCACGCCTGCGCCTCGCCTCCAGGCTCCAACGCCTGCGCCTCGCCTCCAGGCTCCCACGCCTGCGCCTCGCCGCCAGGCTCCCACGCCGGCTCCTCGCCGCCAGGCTCCAACCCTGCGCCTCGCCTCCAGGCTCCCAAGCCTGCGCCTCGCCTACGGGTCCCCAGGAGAGGACCGCCGGGCCGTGCGCCCGCCTCCCGTCCCGTCAAGGGACGTCCGTCCAGCCCCCAGCTGGACCTCCCGGTCCCCAGGAGAGGACCGCCGGGCCGTCCGCCCGTCTCACGTCCCGCCAGGGGACGTCCGTCCAGCCCCCAGCTGGACCTCCCGCCCAGGGAGGACCGCCGGCCGTCGCCCGTCTCACGTCCCGCCAGGGGACTCCGTCCAGCCCCCAGGACCCCCGGCAGGAAGGACAGCCGGGCCGTCCCCGCCTCCCGTCCCGTCAAGGGACGTCCGTCCAGCCCCCAGCTGGACCTCCCGGTCCCCAGGAGAGGACCGCCGGGCCGTCCGCCCGTCTCACGTCCCGCCAGGGGACGCCCGTCCGTCCCGCCGTCCAGAGTCGCCACGGGACGTCCGCCCGACTCACGTCCCGCAAGGGGACGCCCGTCGGTCCTTCGTCCGACCAGAGGTCGCCATTCGGGCCGTCCGCCCGACTCACGTCCCGCAAGGGGACGCCCGTCGGTCCTTCGTCCGACCAGAGGTCGCCATTCGGGCCGTCCGCCCGACTCACGTCCCGCAAGGGGACGCCCGTCGGTCCTTCGTCCGACCAGAGGTCGCCATTCGGGCCGTCCGCCCGACTCACGTCCCGCAAGGGGACGCCCGTCGGTCCTTCGTCCGACCAGAGGTCGCCATTCGGGCCGTCCGCCCGACTCACGTCCCGCAAGGGGACGCCCGCCGGTCCTTCGTCCGACCAGAGGTCGCCATTCGGGCCGTCCGCCCGACTCACGTCCCGCTGGAGGGCGTCAACACAGACACGCGGGCCCTCCTGCCGTGGGCCCCCTCCACCCACCCTGAAAGGGTGCTAATCCTTTTGTTTTTTTTCTATATGGCGTCTGGGATCCGCCTTTAAAGGGGGGGGTCCTGTCATGCCTCACTCCCCACTCACACTCCTTTATTATTTGCACCTGTGTTATCCTGAACCTCCAGGGCTCTGCCCCTGATTAATCATTGTTTCCACCTGTTCCTCCTTGGTTCTCCCCTCATTTAAGATCCAGCGAGGCCTTCTATCCTCGCTGGATCATTGATTGTGTCGTGCCTTTTGTTGCTGCACCTCATTAAAACCACCTCACCTGAGTTCTGCTTCTGCGTCTGGGTCCTTCGTCTCCCACACTGCAGCACAACCCCTGACAAGCAGTGCATGCCATTTTCCAATCGCAGCAAACTGCTTGAATGCAAAATTTAGTAAATCACTGTATTTCAACCATGATAAATTCCCACTTTACATATCAGTATTATACTTGGTCATTTTAATAATCCCAACTGGGCTTGGTGTTTATGTTTAGTAAGTGAGAAGTGAAAGACTCACTCCATTACATTCCCACCTTAAAAATGTGTATTCAAAACGTTTTGGAAGGACACCAGCATTTATTAAATTCATTTTCAGAGACGTCACTGCATGGAAGGGTCCCGCTACTGAAAACCGCACTGTAGAACCTTTTTTCCATGGGTCACCTGGCGAAAGTACTGACTGAGTTTTGCGTTATGGCAGTATGCTACACTCTACCAAATGAAATGGACAAGTCTGCAGTTTTGAGATTTGGACCATGGCAGATCCACCAAACAAGACACTACCAGGAGAAGCGAGGAAAAGAAAAACAGAAAGTGATTGAGCAAAAGCAGTTCAGTTCCCAAGCTGAAAGCTGCCAGAGCTTCAACGTCGGAGAAGGCTGTTAACCTTTGATTCAATCTGGACACTGAAGATATGCGGCCTGGTGTCCATGTAGCAGATGCACGGACACAGGGTTGAATCCATGCTGGTCCCGCTGTGAATAAGGGGTAAAGAAAGTTGCAGCCAGCAGCAGAGCTGGATGATGAGCTGAGCCAGCTTCTCAACTCATGTCCAGGTTGTTCCCCTCGGTAAAGCCTAAAGCTCACAGCACACCACCTGCTATTCCTCCGAGAGCAGATGACAGTTCAGGCAACACTTCATTCCCCTCATTCCTGTGAAAGATCTTTTCTGTCAAATAGTTGCTCAGTTTAGGTCAAAGTAGGATTAGCTTCTAAAACCGAATGTTACAGCTTTTCAGTTTTGTGTGGTCAGCCGCTGTGAATTAAGCATTAGAGATACAATGGGATGTCCTACGGATGCTAAACTAGCTGGTTTGCTACTGGATTAGTAAGAAATAAATGCTTGTTCCAGGGTTATTTTGGCACAGTGATGTAATACAGTGCCAGGAAAACTATTTGAAAGTTTGTCAACTAACTTACCGTTGGGTTGATGTTTTTTTTTTTTGGATTGGCTAGCGAGCTAGGAAAATCATCAGTTCACTTCTTCAAATGAACTCAATAGAGAATTTTTTTTTATTCATCGACTTTACTGTGCAGCCTTGAGAGGGTGACAGACTGCAAATATCCAAAATGTTACTGTCAGTTTGGTCGAGCCCTCATGGAGGCAAACATCCAAAGAAGGAACCATGAATCAAGGAATAATCACCTTTAGCCTTTTATCTCTGTGCTCATCATGCTCCAACACATAATCCTCCTATCAAAACACGTACTGACATATAGAGAGAGCTTAAATAACCTGCAGAAAAAAATTCCCTTATTGGAGCAAACCATTCTGCAGGGGTGCTCTGGACTCAGACAAAATACAAAAAACAAATTCAAATTAAATTACAATAACAAAATTAATATAAATAAGTAAAGTAATAAAGCAAATATTTACAACATTTATAAGCATTTTCTGCTTACGTTTTTATTTCACAATTTTTCTGAAACAAAAAAAATAAAAATGTTTCTCTAGCCCTGCCCACATCTTACCCTTCGGAACCGGAACTAATAAATTGTTTAGGGATCAGATCGGAACTGACATGACGTGGTGCAGGCTGTCACTGTGTGACTGTCTTTGTAAATCGAGTAAACATCAAGCAGTAAATAAAGATTTTAAACTGTTTAATAACTGTCTGTTTTTTTTCAGATTATGATTTTTTTAACACAATAAGCCACCTGAAAATGAAAAAAAACAACAAATGTCAATCAGAAAACATTACAAATTACATAGTGACTCGCTGACACAGTTACTGATTGTGTCTTTAAATCTCTCTAAAGGCAGTGTGATCATTGTGTTCAAGAAATATATACATATTTTATTACAATTCATTGAGAAATTGCTCATCAAAGGCTAATTATATTGCCATCACCCTAATTTTCAGCTGTTTTAGCTGAGTGGATATCTGATTTGAATTTGAATTCTGGCTGGGAGAACATCAGCGCGTTTACCTTGTGGGATGTCCGGATCCAGACAAACAGATCTTGGCTAGACAAGTTAACATTGTGATGGACAAGATAGAGTGCTAGGAAAAACTGGTAGTATAGACATCCAGAATGACAAGAAGAAAAATAAATACCTCAAAAAAATATCACTAATTTAGAGTGGTAATAGTAGGTAGTAAGGTAGTAAGTTGTGGGAAATGACTTGACACACACTATTGACAGTGGCCATCATGAAGTGGGAGAGGCACTCCTGGAAAGCCTAATAACATCATCTTAGGTATACGACTATGGGGATCCAGTTTTATGAACAGTCAATATATTGTTATGGCTCTCTAGGTTTCTTAGATGAATGAAGCTTGAAGTATACCTTCCCAAATAAAAATGTTAAGTCGAGGATTTGTTTAATGTGTATTGTGATACTATATAATACCAAATCATATAGATAAGAAGTCAAGAAAATGTTGTAAGATATTCTGAATGTTGTTTTTCCTTTTTGCTGACTCAGTGATACTGTCACTGCAAACAGACATTGGGTCTATTGTGCCCTCACAAATTCATTTGTCTCCTGGATTTTATTTTCCCTTTCTATTTTTTTTACTGCTGCTGCTTTCAGATTCTTACTTATGGAGTGTCACATGCCAGAAAGATGTCCATCTGTTGCAGTTTGTCAGCCACCTTTTAACCCTCACTGGATGTGACAAAGCATGTCATATCTGTTGATTTTAGGAACACATCATATTCTTTCGCCAAAGGTCACAACTGATGTATGTGCCAGAACTGCTGTCAGTGTGTATCTGTGTCGACATATCCTCACCAGTGTCCCTGCACCACAGAGACACAGCCCAACCCTCCCTGCTCTCGGGGGACTGCTGCTGTAGTTGTTGATGGGGACGTTTTTACACATGTGTTGCATCACTGTGGAAGGTGGATAAATATTCATCACCATCACTGCCTGTATCCACCTGTACCCATCTGTAGACAAGAGTCAAACAATATTTATATGTGATATTTTATGTGGTTACACGCTACCACAATGGGGTTAGGGTTAACATCTTGATGAATCCTATTGTTTACAGCTACTGTAATTGCACCTTGTTGCATCTTTGACATAGACAGCGAGTCTTTATTAAAAGCAATTATGCATAGCAATATAACAGAAGCATCCACGAGTACATTACTCTACTTAAAACATGCCTTGTCAGATTTATGAGATGTTAATAAAGCCCAGGCTTCTCTGTCATGGTAACAGGAAACCTATTAAGTACTGTTGACATTTGCTAACAAGGTACTAATAATCATATGGGTTTAAATGTAATGATGTGGAGATGAGCTCATTTTAAAATAAAATTTCATAATTCATACTTTCTGCACATCACAGATATACATTATTTCTATAAATGGGGTAAAATAGCATAATTTCCTAAAGAATAAAAACATGTATTTTTTTCTACTAGCATAAAAATGATTGAAACAGATCCAAATTAAAACCAATTTTACAAGTGCAAAGCTTTGCTTAGACAGGCTGCAGTCTCCCTTTGAATTTATTGATCTCCTGGTGAAGAATATACATTCTGCTGCGTCAGCAGGGACAGCCTGAGCAAGGGTTTTCTCAGGGTCTAAGAACAGGAGGTGTTATTTAAATTTTATTGACCTGATTTTTTTGTGTCCTGTCACAAGGGGAAGAGGGAGGAGATGCAAGTTTATTTAAAAAAAGGCAGGCTGTTGAATAATCCCCAATTCATCGAACCAGAGGATGCTGCAAGCACTATAGTCCTTATTTAGTTTTGTTAAATTTGACATGGATTATTTTTACCTGATTCTACATATGCTATAATATGCAGCATGTCCGGCACTGATTAAATATTTTTCTTCAAGAACGGGTTGGTTGGTTGGCTGGATTGTTTACCTAGGCAAATGCTTCTGAAAAAACTACCAAGAACATGTGTCAAGTGCAGAGAGCGTGCATGAACAAAAAGAGTAGCAACTTTTACATCTCCTGCTTTGGGTTCTCATTTGGTTTTGTGAGGTAAGCAGACAATAATTTTGCAAAAAATGGCCCATTCTGTAATGCAGATTTCTCATCTTCTAAATAGGCTAAAGGATATACATATTTACACTGTTGTGCAACACTATGTTTGGTTTGGCTGGTAAAGTTTATTAATATTTGAATGATTCAGAAATCAACAACCTTTTTTGACAATTGAGGCTCTGTGATGGACTGACAACCTGTTCAGATTGTTCCCCTCTTCTTGTTCAATGGCTGATATAAAGTAATCAAATATTATCCTCCTCAGTCCCTCTTTGATGTCTTGTACCGGAAGTTAAATATCTCCTTCACTGAAAATTATGAAAAACTATTTTTAAGTAAAATCGGTGACTCTCAGTTGTATTAGCATGCTGCATGTGAATGTTTATCCCAAACTCCATCCCCTGCATCAGTTACAGGAAGAAAAAAGAGGAAAAAGAGTGAGTCTGAAAAAACAGTCCCTTGAACGTCAAAGTGAAAATTTGTATTCATGGCCTCGCTTGCAAGGTTTTGGCCCGACCACAGGAAAACTGGATTGTTTTTTGAGGCCAGGAGAGAGCAGAGTGCTTTCTGCTACAAGAAGCTAACGATTAGCAACTCCACAACATGGCAGAACACTGTAAGGCTTGTTATTTGTAGAGATAACACATCAACGCTACATTTCTTTACCTAAGGAAGAGGAGCTGAAGAAGAAATGTTTGAAATTTGTTTTAGGAGCACCACTAGCACCATTGGCTTTGCTTCAGAGTTGTATTTAAAACCAGGATTTGTCCCATCACAGCGGTGGAACAGCAGCTCCCAGGCTGTAAGTAAAAAATAAATGTTTCATTTTTAAGTATTGTGTTTAAACGCAGGAGCTTCTCTCCTTCTCTGCAGGAGGAACCACGTGAAAGCCGACCCATGCCGTCAGATTAGATGAGACGACCTGCTAAATTAAAGGATATTACTAAACCGAGAAAAGAACTAACTAGGTAGCAAAAGGTGGAAGAGCCCACTGCCGAACCCCCATCTGACTGGGTCGTACAAAAGACCGCTTGCCCTTTGTTGCTCACGGGCCTGAGTCCTCCTGATCAAGGCTCAGCCCCACCACCCTGGTGTCCAGTCTTGTCTGAGTCGGGTTGTTTGGGAATGCAGCCCAAAGTGGGAGGTAAACTCCTTTTAAGGCTAAATACCGGCACAATGTCTTACATTACACTTCACAGATTTTAGTAAACGCAGACAGTATGGAAGTAGTGTTGTAGTTTGCCAATCAGAGGAAAGAAACTTACTTGCATGTCATTAATCTTAAATAACAAGACCGCAAGTCCTGCCACCCCCCACCACACACACACAAACACAAACACACACACCTGCACTCAACTGGAACACAATAAAAAAGGAGAGTGAAATGATTTTTTCTTTTGACACAAACCCACTCAGACAGCATTCATTAATACCAGAGAAAAAAATGTATAAAAACACCAGTGAATTAGATTTTTTTTTAAACGCTTCAAACTGTAGAGTAAAAGCGAACAATGTCAGAGGGTGTCTTGCTTATCGGCTCCACACTGATATCTGTTTAAACACTAAACATCTCTATAAGACATTCCCTAGATTTTTTCCTAACTAATCAGTTATTTTACTTTAGTTTGAACTATTCCCACCACTACTCACCAGATAGCAAATGAAAGGGAAGTCTGAGGATGTCAAAAATGTACTTTGGATTCTAAGCTCATTAGAAAGCGAAAACTTTTCGCTCTCCCAATGCAGTGAGGTGCAGGAAAGAGGACGAAGTTTGTTTGTATCAGAGTTTTGTTATGAATTTACGTGATGACACTTTCAAATTCATAATTCATGGACACTTTAATGACAATGGGTTAATCCAGTGCATTCTGGGATTTCACAAATATTTTTGTTCAGCATACTGCTCAGTCTTGTGTGTTTCAGTGGCTGGGCTATACTAGATAATTTCCATCTTTGGATGTGTCATGACTAATCTAATTTTTCCAAGTTTTGGGTTTGGATCAATGGCTCTTTAAATGATCTGCATCAGTGTCATTAAGGAACGTAAGCAACCAATACCTCTCCTTTGTCCTCAGTCTTAGTTTATTATAGTTATTTTGTCAGCCTTACTGTAACTGAGATAAATGGTCAGATTTATCTCAGTTAGTTTTTGTTTAAAATCACAGTCTGTTTCATGAAAGGTGTGTCATTACGAGCAGCTTTCTGTTCTTTATTGTTAAAATAATGATTTATTTTTTGCAAGAGCAACTAATGTAAGTTTTTTTTGTGCTAAACACTCAAATCATGGTGACAGGACAAAGGGCAATAAATCCACCTGGCCATAACTACTGGAGCTGCACAGATAACAGGCGCTGATGAGGTCAATCTTTCCGGCCACCCCCAAATGTGAAGAAATGCAGTAGGTATTTTCTCAATAGTTTTGGAGTAGGTAGTGCTTCCACCAGACAGGTGACTTGAGAGCAGTTGCGAAACTATTCATTAAATTTGATGATTTTCAAAGCAAAGTTAGTCTCAAGAGATACATTTTTTTCTGACCAAAATGCAACGCAGTTATGCTGCCGTGTGGCTACAAGGTACACCAGTGTGTACTTACGGAAGGGTACATGCTGAGAAATTAAAATTAAAAGAGGTGTACCACCACACCTGTAATACTTACTAATGATTAATTGGCTAACTGATAATTCAAAATTGATGCATAATTTTTAAACAATGCAATGCTCCGTTTCTCACTCCCTTACCCTCCTCCCTTTTTCAGCACTCCCCATAAATATCCTGGAGCTGTATGATGATAAAAAAATGATAAAATCAGAAGTCAACCTAACAGCCTTCACTCAAAAACTCTATTAATACCAGGTTTAAACAGGACCTCAGAAAGTTTACATTGTGTTTCTGTATGTTATTGATGCCTTTTATTTTGTAACATTATTAAGTTGATAAACCCACACTCAAGTTTGATTTGTCTGTTGGCAGATTTTGAGATTCATTCACTAGTTTTTGTCATGTTTGGTTGTTTTTGACTCTGCGTCAACAACTCCAGACGGAGGCAGTTTTGAAAAGTTTACAATAAAAAAAAAATAGACAGGGAAACTGAAGAGGCGAATCTAGGTATCGGGTGTGGGCAGGAGGAAGACAAGGTGAGTGATTAGTATCTTTGGCTGGGGAATTTGGAGTGAATCTTACAATCAACAAGAGAGAAAAAGTGTTACTGTAAATCAAGTGTTGAAGCGCTTCAGAGGTGGAAAGTGGAAAACCCCAAACTAATTGTCTGGGACTGGGTCGTCTGTAACCTGGCATCAGCCAGATCTATGTGTAGCCCCCGCCACGTGTCAATCTGGAATCTTTGCAGCAGAAACTAGGGAGGGCCATCTGGTAGAAAATGCGCATGCTCAGAAATGCAGCTTGGACCCCCGGTCACTGCTTTAGGAACCCAAACAAAACCCCGGCTAGATTGTAAACAGCATATGCTTGCTGTGTTTTAGTTAACACGGAGCCTATTAAAGCCACTTGAAATTTTTTTTGGGGTGACTTTTCAAATAAACTTGGTACTCACTGTGTTTTGGTTGGCTGAGGAAACAGCAGTTACCACATTGAACGGTGGAGAATGCAAAACGCACCAGTGTTTGAATGATACTGACCCCCTGTAATGAACCACTGTTTATTTTATATACATTACATATAGAAAATAAGGATCCGAATGGAAGTGCGAGGTGGATAAGTTAAGAAACGTGTGATTAAACATGTTGGCTTCATCTGAACGTGATCTACAGCTCTCGTTGGAACGGTTCGCAGCCGAGTGTGAAGCGGCTGGGATGAGGATCAGCACCTCCAAATCCGAGACCATGGTCTTGAGCCGGAAAAGGGTAGAGTGCCTTCTCCGGGTCGGGGATGAGGTCCTTCCTCAAGTGGGGGAGTTTAGGTATCTGGGGGTCTTGTTCACAAATGAGGGAAAAATGGAGAGGGAGATCGATGGACGGATTGGTAAGGCGTCTGCAGTTATGCGGGCGCTGTACCTGTCTGTCGTGGTGAAGAGAGAGCTGAACCGAAAGGCAAAGCTCTCAATTTACCGGTCGATCTACGTTCCTACCCTCATCTATGGTCACGAACGCTGGGTGGTGACCGAAAGAATGAGATCGCGGATACAGGCGGCTGAAATGAGTTTCCTCCGTAGGGTGGATGGGCTCTCCCTTAGAGATAGGGTGAGAAGCTCGGTCATCCGGAGGGGGCTCAGAGTAGAGCCGCTGCTCCTCCATATCAAGAGGAGCCAGCTGAGGTGGCTCGGGCATCTGGTCAGGATGCCTCCTGGACGCCTCCCTGGTGAGGTGTTCTGGGCACGTCCCACCGGAAGGAGACCCAGGGGAAGACCCAGGATCGGCTGGAGGGATTATGTCTCCCAGCTGGCCTGGGAACGCTTCAGGATTCCTCCCGAGGAGCTGGCCCAAGTAGCCGGGGAGAGGGAAGTCTGGGCCTCTCTGCTTAGGCTACTGCCCCCGCGACCCGACCCCATAAGCGGAAGATGATGGATGGATGGATGGATGATTAAACATGTTGATTGTTTGATATTTCTGTTGATTTTCTAGATCGAACAGTTTTAGTTTTGGTAGCATAGTCTAGCACGCAGGCTTCAAATAGTATGATAGGCTTCGGTCTTTGCTGCATGCTGGAATACAATGTGAAGGATAAATGTTTAGAGCATCACAGCCTTATCTGGGCTCTTACTGGTTCTAAGAGGTAAAAATCCCATTCAAAAATACAATTTGTAAAAGTTTAAAAGCACGATGGAAGATAATAAGCTATTTGCTAACTGCTAGCCATTGCGCAGAAATTTAACAAGAAAAATACCTGCGATAGGATGCAGTACATCTTGAAGCCACTAGTTCTGGGATGAAAAGTAGCTGAGGCCACTTCTCCATGCCAACATTCCCTTCTTCCCCACAATCTAATAGCATTTGTGATCCCGGGATTGTCACCCCATGGAATGTCCACAAGTTAATATAATCATCCTGGACTACACAGCTTTTTTTGTCAAAGCAATCAGAGGTTTCTGCACTGTAGTTGCATATGCTAGTGCACATAGTTCTTTCTTACACTTTGCAGTCACAGTCAGTGCTCTAAAGCGAACACCAGTCCCCCCGCGACCCCTTGAGGATTAAGCGGTTCAGAAAATGGATTTATTCCATTACAGTTACTATTTTTAAACATGGTATTCAGAATACAGTTACTTTTGTAATAGCACTGGAATACCTGTGTGTTTTCCACTTTACAGATGAAAGAGGAAGATATAAGTTTTGGGAAATGTGTGTCTTCGTGTTGTGTAGACTATCCCATAATACCCTTAAACAACAAGCCACCGAAACCATAGATTAGTTTACAAAATTTGCATATTTATAACAGAAAGTCAAAATAGCCTAATTTGGCAGTGGCTGCAAAACAGCTTAACTTCATTTCAAATGACTAAATATATAATATAATAAAATGTAAAGAGATATTACTGCTAAAAAAAAGTTTGTTTGTTTGGTTGGTTTTTGGTCACTGAGAGGTAGCAGTGTTGTGCCAAAAATAATTAAATACTTTCTTTTTTTCTCAGTACCTAATGTTTAGCATTAATATGCCCCCTGTTTTCCAGTGGGAGTAGCTACCAGTTCTTTTTGTGACATTTAATAGACCTAAATGCTGTTTTTAAGGGGAAGCATTCCAAGTATTTAGAATACAGTACAAGGATTCAGCAAAGTCATAGAATATGTTACGAAATACATTTTAAAGTTTTCTCCCCAACACTGCGCCTGGCTGACACTGGCTACCATGATTCGTCTTTAGCCAATCACAGTGACAACTCATATGGCATATACCACGTGCGCTGGGAAAACATGACCAACTTGCTCAAGCTTCATCCATTCACTCATGCAGCAATTACCATGTCTTCGGGTGATTTCTGCCGGTTTTGCGGGAAGAATATGCGCTCAAAGGGTGTTTTAAGTAACACAGTTCTGTTATTCGAACCTGTTAAATTAACTGAGCCACTTCTACGTGAGCATCAACTGGCGTGGCCATGTTTGTTTCACTTAGCTGGGCACTTGATACTATCGTCACAACTGAACTCCTGCCCCAACTGCACTCCCGCCCATAAGCAAAATGCTGACAAATGATTGGTCGGCGAAATATGTGTCGGAGGTCGGACGGTTTTGATGGAATCTCCTGAGTTTGGAAAACTCCAAATCTCCCGAGTATCCATCTTGCAGAGCAAGGTTAGGTGGTCTGAGGCAAAGTTGATGATGCGTTGTCTTTTGATCTTTGCAAGGGATGACGGTGAACCAGCAGCTTGCAGTCGTTGACGACGATGAAGGTAAGTATGGTAGGTAGCCTTTACTCTACAGTTGTTGGTGTTGGAGGTTGGACAGGCTAGAAAGGCTGGACAAGATGATTGATGGTTACCGGAGGGAGCAGTGAAGAGGCAGATCCGAAGGGAACCAGGCGGAGACTGGATTGTTTGGTTGGAGGTCCCAGAGTGAAAAACGAAAAATTCCAGAACGGAGTCTGCGAGGAGTACAAAGGATTACCTCCTTTGTACTCCTCGCAGACTCCGTAACAAACAGCAAAAAACAGAATACATCCAAACACCAAACAGAGCCATAGAATCCCAACAATTTTAGCTTTTTCTAAATTGCTTACTTGGCTTTACTGGAATACATTTCTTCCCAATTTTTTGTACCCGTCATTCTATTAAGACCATCTTTTAACTTTTATTTTTTTCTTAAGCAAGGGAAGAAGCAATGCCCGAATGATTATTCTCAAAAATATTAATCTTAGGCATCTTGCAGTTTTTGGTAAATTTTGGCAGAGATCTGCGCTCTACAAGTGCTTTTCCAGTGTGCTTTTTTTTTAGGGATACAATTAAATCACTTTTTTCAAACCGGAACGATACCAATACTTGGATGTGAATACTTGCCAATAGAGTGCCAATGCTGATACTTGTACCACACCAAAAATTGCATTGAAATGGAATATAGGTTTTAATTTCTTCTCTGCTTGTTACAACAAATGATATTGATTGATACCAAATTAGATTAAAACATAAAAATAAATATCACCACAAAAATACAATTTCAAGTAGAAAATAACAAAATTTCTGTGAAATTATTACAGAGTTTCCACAGTACCGATACAAGTACATTAGAAATATGTCGGCCACGATACCAGTATCAGTGCGTGCCAACCGATTTTATATTAATACTTAATTCAAGTTAAAAGTCAATGAAGAGACTAGCTATCATTCAGCTGTAATTTGAGTGTTTTTTTTAAGTTACATTTTCATTTAGTCTGTTTTCTACATTCTCGTACTTCTGTATTAATACTTAATGTGTATAAATACATTGTAAAACTTGAAAATCTGGAAAATATATGCATTTAGTGACTTGCCAACAGTTCCCCTCCCGCTGCTAAAACCTCTGCACTCAGGACATGTAAACATGCTGATGATGAAAAAAAAAACACCTCAGGCCTCTCTTCGAAACAATCCAGTGACTATGAAGTGGAACTTGGATGTGACTTGCTTAAAATAAAGTTGCACACATATACATGTATGACAATTCCCTGCACAGCATCTTGATTTTTGACAGCACTTCTTGGCCTAGCTCAAGGCTGAGTTCAATATTCCAAAGTGCAAGGCCAAGCTGAGTGATGCTTGGCAGCACGGCTGACTGTGGCTGCTGTGAATACTGCTGTGCCAGTGTTTGTCAATGATGTATCGTTTGTGGAGGAAGGGAGCCGCTTGGGGGTAGATTACTTTCCTAAACAAGGCAATGGTCTTAAAGGGTGACTTACTGCTTCAGCTATTGGTTTCCCTTCCAGGCTCCCTTGACAGCAGTAGCATCTTAATACTGCCTGCAGAGCATGCTGGCAGATTCTCTGCCAAGCGGCAGATGCCGGGCCTGTTCAACCCAGTGCAACAGAGGAGCTGACTGACATGGCAGTGTGGGTGAAAAATCATTCAATTTTACAAAAGACTCAAAGAAGAAGACTTGTATTACAGGCCTCAGGCATTAAACAAAATATTGTATTTTCTGTTGGAAGGGGCAGTCAAACAACATCTGCACTTATAATATTTACTTTTTCTGTCATTTATCAGTTTTCAGAATGTCATCTGATTACGAAAACTTTCTTTGTTTCTGATAGCAAAGTCACAAATATGAGGGAAAAACTTTCATACCCTTTTAGACAATTCATATTTTTTTTGTATCTCTGGTTCAGCACAACTGAATTAAATATTTAGGTAATTAGCAGGTTTCTGTGGAACCAAGGAAACATCTGAAAGTTGCAGGGCACCTACCCTTGAAGATGACACTTATGCACCTTGTATTGATATATCAGTTGAGCCTGCTGGCTATATTAGGCTACCAGACCAGTCACAACTTCTCAAACCACTCCAGCTCTGCTAGGAATGGAATGCTTCAAAACACCACTTAGAGCAACATAAGTTAGAAAAGCACGTTTCCGGCCTTTCATTACCTTGAATCCATTGAAAAATTATCCCAGTTAAACCACAACTACCTGATGCACCAAATCAGCTGTTGAAGAAGAGCTATGTTACTGGTTAGTTTATTAACCTTGATTATTTCAAATATTTATTTATGACAGTGGCTCAGTTGGTAAGAGCTTGACCTGTAATCAGTGGGTTGTCAGGTTGATACCCCATGGCCTGGTGTCACCTCTGTATATCAGTCTGTCTATTACAATGTAGCCTCCCACCATCACTGGGACAATGACTGAATGACAAGAAAACCTCTTTAGAGTCCTCTGAATTGAAAAAGTGCTCTTTAAATGTAGGTCATTTACCATTTATTTAAAGGAGCAGGGGACCAGAGTGAAGAATTAGACTCGCGACTGCCACGCCTGGCGCAGCGAGTAACTGCAACCATCACGGGAGTGCACACAAAATGTAAATCAGCGACAAAACTTAATTTCAGCCCACCGCACATCACCAGCTGTGCAAGCAACATGTGCAAACATAGAGTTCATGGCGGTATCACAGATTACAATTGGGGAACTGAATCAGATGTAGCATAGCGACTGTTGGACTAGAGCTAACAATGCGCTAGCTTTGATAGCTGTAGTACAAAACAATGACTCCGGTAATCGGTCTACAATCAATTTCCATCAGGTTTTACACAGCATTGTTATACGAGCAGTAAAACTACGGCACATTAGGTGTCTAAGTTATCATTAAGCTGTTATAATTTCCATATCAAGCTGTAAACATTACTTATAATGTCTCTTAGCATGCGCTAGCATTGATAACTGTAGTAGACAACAATAACTCCGGTGGTCGGTCTACAAAAAATTCCTTCACATTTTAGACAGCATTGTTAAACAAGCTATAATGTTGCTTACCTGGTGAATAGGAAATTAGCCATATCCGCATCAGTTTTCAGTCCGAGTTCGAGCTGTAGCAGCCGCCAATCATCGTAGGTGTAACCGATATTTACATGGCCCCGACTTCGATCATACTGTATCTTGCTTTAGACTCAAGAAATGCAGCCGATAAAGCCCTCTTCTTTTTTGTGCCACTTTTTAGTGGGCTTTGTGTGGTGCTTGTTCGTTTGCCCGAACGACGTCACATCCGTGTGTAAGCGGCAAAGCATGGGAAATTCAGCCCCGATCGCAAACTATTTTGCAGCACACAAGCTGTTCAAGATAATGGAATTACACATGGATGGGAGTACCAAATACAATTACAAAACTGAAAATGAATATAATTTATTTGAGAAATCCAGCCCCCTGCTCCTTTAAACTTATGGTGAAATTATATTTTATTAACAGATAAATTAATTATTATTAATAACCCCTTGAAATATTGCTGAAAATGAATAAAGTGATGCTCAATCATTGAAAAATGTTGGCAGCGTCACAACATAAAAACTTTTAAAGCAGGTCTAAAATACAAGTCCTGGTGTATGGGGTGGACAAACTGGACGCCATGTTTCTTTCTATGTGAGCCTATGTGGACAAAACACATTCACGTATTTTGAAAATGCGGTTACAACACTATCCCCTCGTCCTCTATAAAAAAGTTTAAATGAAAAGGTCTCTGAACAGACTGAACAGATACCTTTCTCCAACCTGGACCGTCTGACCAACCAGATCTGAGACCAACTCTACCTGGGTTGCCAGGGTGACCTAGGAGATGCTGACTCCTCACCAAAGGGAGAGGCGCCCCCCTCAGGTGTTATCTCCGAGCCTTCCTGCAACACAGGCAAATAAAACAATCATCCGAATTCACTAACTTACAAAATACTGAAAACTATTCCCATTCATAAATGTTATTTTACAAATCTCTGCTCTGGCTGCCTGTGATGAAAAGAGCCCGATTTCACTGGAGGTTTAAGGATCTTCTGCGGTAGTAGAAATTGTGCAATTAGGATTTTTGGCCTTTATGGCCATCCTTTGGGAAGGTTGTCACTCAAACGCAAAAATCCGGCTTGCTTGCAACAATTTAGGTATGCAGTGCCCCATATCGCCAGGAAACTACAGTCTGTCACTTTAAAAAAATCTGATGTAACACTTTAAATATATGAATCATAATTGAAATACAAAAAATAATAGTAGAAAAAGTAGAAAAGTTATTACAGCTGCCATTATCAATGCATAACTTTAGCAACATTGCTATATTTATTTTACTTTAATCAGAACAAAAACATATTTTGTAAGTACCATGTTATCTTAAATTGTGGCATTTTTATGCAATGTTTTTGCACAGTGAGAATCTCGTGCCTAATGTTCCCTCACAAACCAATTCATGAATTTGTGTTTTTCCATTTCTAAATATGTACAATTAAGTTGGATTTTCTACGAAACTCACTTATCAAACCAACCCAATGTTACTGTTCTGTAAAACTGCATTTTGAAGACTAATGAACCTGGTTCAAATTTCCTATACATACATACATACATACATTTGTTTTTGTTGGCTTAAGACAATTGCTTTTCATAGCCAAACCTTCTGCTCCTCCCTTCAACCAGGCATCCATGTGACAGCCAATTCTCCCATTGGCTGCATGTGGCCATGATGAATTAGCGTAATGCCGAGCAAATATTAATCACATTGTCACCGCGGCTGAGCAGGAAAGCAGTTTAGTACCGCAGCCACCATTGCAGTCTCATTTATCAAACCCCGGAGCTCTCATCCTGTGCTTTACCTTCCTGCCAGCTGACTGCAAAACACAAGCTGTTCCCATGCAGTTTTTTTTTTCTGCTGCCAGAACCGCCTTCAACAATTTCTTGAGTGGCACAGTTTGCATTGGTTTTGTTGTTGCTGCTTATTAAACTTGCCAAAACATTGAAACTGAAAATCTTTTAAAGCACATGGATATGTGCTTTAATAGTTTATTCCAAATGACTGCAGACAGAAGGCATTTGTGTAAGTGGAATTAATCAGTGGAAAATAAATGCAAAGCTCTATTTCTTTCATAATATCAACATAAAATGATAAAAAAGAAAGACAGCTTACATTATTTGCAGCCCACTCTGGAAGTTATGTTCCTATGGCAAGCAGTTCTCCAGCTTGTCTCTGTAGAAAGGGAGAAACAGATTACACTTCATGAATATGGCGTGGTACTGGGGCCAAAATTAAGACTGCTTCCCTGCCGAAGGACCTAATATCAATTCCAGGGCCGGCAACTGATTTGACGGTTATTATAACGGCATCGGTAACTGAGAGGCGGGCATCAGTAAACGATACTGGTAGCAGGAAAAAGGCGATACTATTGGTGAGGCTGGCGATTACCTTGCTTAAGCTAGCCACCCATGGAATAATTTGTTCTTTTAACTTTTCAGCAGTTTACCAAAAACATGAGGTGCACTACCACCACCTTCTGGGCCGAAGAGTGTACCGGGATAGTTTTATTTCTTTTATTTTTAAGTAAATGTGGCTCATATAAAACTGAAATATTATCATTTAAATTATACCTCCCATGCTCTTGTAAATTCTCCTTAATACCTTTTCTTTTCATCTCCTGACTATATTTATCACAATTAAATGTAAACTACTGTTTCCCCTTGCTCCCCCAAATGAAAGAAAATGAAGAAAAAAAACCACACACATACACACAATGTCCCAGTTTGTGAAAGGGTGGTCCTCTGCATTGAATTATATGATTTATAATATGGCTACATGTATTTATTAAAGACTTTCACCTCTATATTACAGTCATTTCCTTCGAGGATTAAAAAAAAGTGTTTAATGTCACTCCAGTCTTTTCGAATGGGCTTATCGAATGAAGGAGTATCATGTGTTTTGATGTACAAAGAGTCAAATGAGCCTTGATCAGAATTCATCAGCTATAATAAAACACCACTTGAAACGACAGAAGTGACATTAAACACATTTTCTTATCCTACATTAACGTAAATAGAGGTGAAAAAACTTTTATTAAATGCATGTAGCCATATTATAAATCATATAATTCGATGCAAAGGACACTAATTTCAGAAACTCGGACAGGGAATTGTGTGTTTTTGTTTTGTTTTTTTCTTTTGGGGTGAGCAAGAGGAAACAGTAGTGTACATTTGATTGTAATAAATATAGGAAGGAGATGAAAATACTTCAATCTGACCAACAGAAAAGGTATTAAGGATTAAGGAAAATTTACAAGAGTATGGAAGTTATAATTTCAAAGATAATATTTCAAATTTTTATTAGCCAAATTTACTCAAAAATAAAGGAAATAATTCTATTCCAGTACACACTTCGGTCCACTCCGGTGGTGGTAGTGCACCTCAAGTTTTTGGTCACGCGCTGTAAAGTCAGAAGAAATTATGCCATGGGTGGCTAGCTTCAGCTAGTGTGCCTATATAGAGAGAGTGGCGACAACTTGAAACATGGACGCCATATTCGCTACCATCTTTCAACGCGTTGTTACAGGGATTATGTATCAGTCTGAAATAAATCGCAGATCTTACCTTCAACTTTCCGAAATTATCGTTCGTCAATATTTAAAAGGCATCAACAATAAATTACCAAGAACTGAATATTCGGAAAAAGGCTGGTAAAAGTGACAAAGCGTTCCCTTTTGCCCAGAAATGTTCTCTTTTTTAGGCCATAAAATTATGTCCGAGGGGATTGTGTAACATATCATAAAATGTCCTGGTTAACCTCATATTGTTTCACTGACCGTCATTCATCACTTTAAATGCATCCACTGCCCACCGGCATCATTATTATGTTGTTTTTTCAAAGCAAACCTTCAATTCATGAGAGAGATGAAAATAGCATCTGACTGCATTTACCTCAACAATCTGATATTAGAGTATTTTCTAAGTTGAATCCATATTAGTTGATGTCCTCTTTTTAGATTGACAGAATATGGTCACCCTACATATACATTTATCTCAATTTGTTTACCTTTTCTAGAAGGTATTTAAACCCTTGATCTTCAATTATTTCTACACCCTTTACCTCATACATATTTCACAACAAGTAAACACATTTGGACATGTAACAAATTAATGATTTGACATGAACTGAAATCAACCTAGCAAAATCGCATAGTCACCAAATAGCTATTGAGGTTTATCAATCCGGAGCAATCATTTTCTAAAATTAGGTGAAAACTCTAAGAGCTGAAGGCTAGCATTTTTGCGCCAAACCAGCCATACAATCTCCCACCGAGATATGACTGTGTGTGGCAGGGAATATTTATTTTGTACAAAATCTGTTCACTTAAAAATCTATAGACTACAATCTCAAAGTTAAAAATGATTTCTTATACATCGGAAGTGATATATTTCTCGTCAGTGGGCTTTTTTCCGCCAAAACGCAAACAGATCTTACCAAACACAACAAATAATAATTACTGGCCTTCCACTTCTCTCGTCGGACTTTGTGCTCCCACAATTTCCTCCTTTCTGCATCCTGAGGAAATAAATGTAACCGTTTGACACCTCCAGGTCTCGTACTGCACCCGAACACTGCACAGCATGGCATTTTTAGATAATCATAGATAGATCTCAAGATGCACTACTCATATGTAGTCATTCTGTATTTATTTCTGTGTGATTCTGGCCAAGTTGGTATCGAATATGGCGCCCATGAAGCAGGTGACCACCTCTGAGCCAATCAGATCACCAAATTGTCCTTAACGTTCTAAACCGAGTTGTCGCCACTCTCTCTACATAGGCACACAGCTTCAGCAAGCTAATCGCCAACCAATCCAGACTAATAGACAGCTTCGGAATTGAAATTAGCTCCCACAGTAGGGAAGTAGTCTTAATTTTGGTACTTCAGTAGTACGCCATGTTCAACAACCCAGTGGATGACCACCTTTGGCATACCAGTAGCCAGTGTCTTCATTGTAAACACAAGTGAGTACTCTGCCTTTTCCTCCGACGTATAAGTTACTGATGCCGGCCTCTCATATACTGATGGCGGTCTATTAGTCACCGATGTTGGCCTGTCAATAGTCAGATAAGTTGGCGGCTTCAGAATGGATATTAGCTCCTAAGGCAGGGAAGTGGTCTTAATTTTGTCCCCAATACCGCGTTATACATAAATTCCACACCTGAACAAAGTACCAGTGGGCTCTACAAATATTTTGTTTCCTTTCATAACATACCCCCTCCACCCTCTCTATTGGAGCTACACAAAGATATACTGAGGGATAAAGAAGACCAATTACCTGCTAATCCATTCAAGGATGGGCAGCGCACAGTGAAAATAGTGCAGACATTTAAAAGGTGAATACTGTCAAATTGCAGTGATCTTCAGACTCCCTCATCCACCAAAATAGTGTTTGCTCCACATGTGGGAACATTCTGCAGGGCAGGAACATCGCAGCCCAGCATGGGGCAGTCGCTCATTTCAGGGATGTCTAAACTAGGGGAAAATCACATTACATACATGCAAGAAAGCCACTTTGTCAGATAATTTCTCCACCACTTGTGCTGAATATTATTAGTATAGTATGAGTATTGTTTGTAAAAGAATAAGCAGCTAAAAAATGAGCAGGATTACATTTATGTAAAAAAAAAAAGTTATCTTACCACAATGCTTTTAAATGTATTTAGTTGTGTGAAAATGCTTTGAAAGGTCATTATTGCTGGGAAACTGCCCCCCCCCCCCAAAAAAAAAAAAACAAACAAAAAAAAAAAAACTGGAGGGTTTGCACCAAAAGTTATAACCTCAAATTTTTTTTAACAAAATCAGATTTTCTTTATATGTCTAGATATTTTTCTATTACCAAAAAGTGTTAACGAAAAAAAGCAATGAAGATTCTAAACACGTCTCCAATGTCACACAGGCCCTTTTATTGGCATACAGCTGTACTGTAGATGTACATTAGAAACAGTGTCAAAAATAACGCAGATATCATATTACTTTCTTAAATGAAATAATTAAATAATTAAATTAAATAGTTATGTTCTTCCAAACTAAAATAGTTCAAGCTTTGCTATTAAAAAGTACTGTTGAAGAAAAAGAACAGTTCCGTTTTTGGATCAGGTGTGAGCTGGTAACAGCATAAGATATAACATCTAACATATAAGTTTATGTTTAATTATATGAGCAAAATAAAAAATAAAATGAGTTGTTGAGGACAGTGAGAAACAGATATAAATCTTTGGAGGCTGGATAAAATTAAAAACCCTCATCTTCATATGGCTGTTTCCCTGGCTCAGTTTCGCCCATGCAGAACCTTCCCTTTTTTATGTGCATCCTTCCCTATAGCGATATCTGCTCCTTTTTTTTATTCAGGTGAGTCATGGATGAAAAAAATGTTTTAATGAATATCTAATACTATTAGGTGCCATGGCAAAACTATATTTGGAGGTTCGGCAGCCTTCCTTTCAAAGCAGAAGAGCGCTGCTGACGTGTGGTAGCAGCTGGCAAGCAATATATAAAAAAATTTGTTATTAAAACAATTTGGTATATTTCCAAATCTTCCAGAATTGAGAGCAACAATTAGAAGTAAAAATCAGGTGCAATAGCATCAGTAGCATGCACAAAGATCTTCTAAAATGAAAAATGCCTCACACATGTACACAAACAGACACACAGCTAGAGTTGTCATCCGTCCTTTTAAATACGGGATTTATTCAAAATGTTATAAATCTTCATCCTACAGGTTCAACATTTCAGAATGCAAAATATGCTTATTTGAAGGAGGTTGACTATTTTTGTGCTTGAATGTTAGGGGGCATAACAATGTCAGTCTAATAACAAGAAAGGATGTAATCAGGGGGCCTCATAATTAGGTGGTTGCCAAGAACGGCAATCATACAAGAAGAAAATTAACTGTGGTTTGTGTATAACTACAGAACTCTACATACAATGTGATTACTTTGTGTGTTTAACAGAGTGCGTTTAGTAGTGGAATATGCTTGCCATTGGTTCATAATAAAAGCAATGTGTTTTTAAAGCAGCAGAGTTCTACTTAACATACGATTAATAATGTCAAAGTGTACTTGATCAGAATTAAGACTATGCCTGATCATTTTCGTTACCTATACACATACAGACAAAATACTCTTCATTGTCTTTCCTCTAAAAGAAAATCAACCACCCACTTTGTATTCTCTTAGGTTTGCATGTAATGTGTTTGACATACTACAGCTGCTTATATCAGTTGTACTTTTGTAATCTAAAGAATATTCCTGGAAATAAGCCTGTTGTTTCATTAATTTAGATGGAGGCTATTATTGCTGATTTGATTCAATCCTCTATTCATTAATTTAATTCCCTTAGCACAAGAATATTCCTCTCTGGCCGTCAATAGAAAGCTCCAAAATATCTCAGGTTCAGAATTCTGATTCAGATTATTCCTCTTGGGGTTTTTATGCTTCTTTTGTAAAAAATCAATAAATAGTTTTTAGAACATGTCATTCATTTATTATGGGATGTAATGTTTGGTTTTATCTGTGCTTACCAGGCAAACATGCATGGAGTGTCCAGAGACATATTAAGAATTTAAAAAAGCAGTTTGGTTGCCCTAAGGGAATATTACTAATCGTTCAGTTTATAAAGAAAGACAACGTTTGATTTATTCTTTCAACCCGCCTGACACATTGTAATTACTTTGGCTAGGATTCATGGGTGGCAAAAGTTTTGGATATGGATAAACAATGCCCTTGGCTGTTTACTCTGGCAAATTGTTTTGGATTAATTTTCCATATTGTCCATTTTAAAACCATTGTTATTTTCACTTCAGGAATTGACCATTATTGAGTTTGGAGATCGTTACAGCCACAGTAAATGCTTTCCTCCTGCCATCACACATTTTTCTTGCTATCAGATAAACAACCAAAGAGAACATACATTTAGATTGTACTGCACCATGCAAAAGCTTTCACACCTATTGAATGTTCTAAGATTTTGAACAACCGCATACGTTACTGAATCTTATGGGGATTGTATGTGGTACTGCAACAATAAGTAGATTTGCAAATTAGGACAAAACAATACTTTTTTCAAGTGTGTTTTTTAATGAATAAAAACTGATTAGAATAGTTAATTTGTATTCCAGCCTTTTAAGCTCATATACCTAAATAAAATAAAAACACAAGTATAAGGAATAGTGACCTAAGTAGTAGTTTCACCTCAGTATAAATCCAGCTGTACTATGAAAGCCTTAAATGGCTGTAACAAACATTATCATAAAGTCCAAGGTACAAAGTAGACAGGTTAGGGGTAACGTTTTGAATTGGTTTGAAGTAAGACAATATTCCAAACTTTTGTCATCTAATGGAGCACTGTTCATTCCAACATTTGAGAATGGAAGAAATATGGCACAACAGCAAAACATTGGTATCTAACTGAACTGATGAGCCAAGCAAGGAGATCCTTTGAGAAGCATTCGAGAGGCATTCAAGACGGATTTTTCTACAAATTTGGCGCAATTGGAGGGGTGAAAAAAAACAAATGCAATGTGGAACAAAATTCATCAGAACAGGGATACATGGGGGTTGCAGCACCAAGCTGTTCTGTAGCAGGGACTGGGGAAGTGGTCGGAAATGATAGGAAGACTGATGAAGATCCAGCAGAACAACAACTGCAATGGACGACAGCTGCATAATATATTATATTAGTATCATGCAAAAATGTCAGTCTCTAGATATACAGAGCAAATTAAGATGTAGCCCAAAACACTAGCAGCTGTAACTGCAGCAAAATATGGTTCTTTAATTGTAACTTACAATATTAACCCAGGTATGAAATATGAATACACACCACACTTTTTAAAGATTTTTATTTGCAAATGTTTTACATGTGTTTCATTTCCCTTAATGTACTATTTTGCCATACTCTAGCACATAAAATCCATATAAAATGCACCAATGTTTGTTGTAATGTTACAAAATATGAAAAGGTTCAGTGGCTATGATTGCTTTTGTAAAACACCCATTAATCACATATAGATAATGGACTGCTCAGCAAGTAGAGCCCCTTACCAAAATGTAATGATGTCCTCCCTCTGTGGAATTGCTCATTGACCTTGTGCAAAGCTAAGTTCCAATCTTTAGAGTACATGATAGGCCAAGAATTCACCCTGTAGCCTCTTTCCCCTCACGGCCTGCACCCTGATTCTTCCTAATTTCGCTTCATTGTCAGAAATCACTGTTCTAGAAAAGGGACTTATTCAGTGATACCACAGGGAGTGCTTTACCCATTAGTGGGCAGTGCAGTGACCTTCAGAAAGTCCATTCATTACCCTTTCCTTTTGTTGAACTCTTTCTTTGCGAATTAAAGTATGTGCCAAAATGAGTGAGCCTTGCCAGTTCCAATTTATCTTCTAAATGGACAAAACAAATTATTGTCAAATAATGATACATTAGTCCATATAGTACAACTATAATATGCAGAGATATCAGAGCAATGTGCAAGAATGTTACTTAGCACAAACAGCAACATCACATCCCCCCACCAGAAATGACAGGAGGTCACTTTCTCCCTGTTGTGCAGTTCCATCAGTAATGACGATGACATTTAAAGAGGCTGTATTCTGTTCCCTTTTAAGGGTTCCATGATTTATAAACAGACTTAAAAATAACTATTTTATATGAAAGGACAATTTATTTAACAGCATTTAAAGACTAAAGTTTTAGACTGAATATTTTATTCTGTTAGTTTTATGACATGATGCAGTAAGCTGGATCTCTAATCATGAAAAAAACATTTAAGTGTGGGCTAGCGCCAGTATCTGCACTAAACGTTAGATAAGGTTACTTTTTGCTCTTACGATGGAGTGGGGCCAAACAAATTAAGACATAAAAGTCAATCTTTACGAGAATAAAGTTGTCACTATTCATTAGTTAAATATAAATGTGATCTTAGATTCATTTTTTATGACAGTCAAGTAGCTAATTATTCATGAAAAGTCATATTTTACGAAGTTAAACACATACACAAAAATAAAGTAGTCTAATTTATAAGAATCAAAGTTAGAATTTAGGACATTAAAATCCTGCAGTGGTCATATCAGCATTAAGTCTGTCCTGCAATGCAAGACTGACATTAGCTTCAAAGGCTAACTCCCAGCAGGAAGTGTTTCCTGGAAATGGAGGCTAAATTCGTCTTCCAAGTGGACGGACAGCTGCACAAACATCACTGACTACATGTAAGGACACATTATGCTATAACTATGCCATAATTCTTATTATTCTTTTAAAAATAACTGGTTTCTTGGCTACTGCCATTGTTTTTACATTAGGCGAAGAGGTGGGTTGGACACAGGAATGACATCATGACATCACACTAGCCATCCTCATACATTTTATCATAGCTACAATTAAACTGAGGGAGACATAATATAAAAACATAGCCTGGAAATCATTGTATTTTTTTTTTCAAGAATTTATTTGTATAATGATGCCAAAAAAAGTATTTGGTCAATGACAAAAATTCAATACTTTATAATGTAACCTTGGTTGTCATTGACAGAGGTCAAAAGTTTCCTATAGGTCTTCACAAGTCAACACACACTGTAGCTGGTATTTTGGCCCATTCTTCCATCCAGATCTTCTTTAGAGCAGTGATGTTTTGGGACTGTTACTAGTCAACAAAGACTTTCAACTCCCTCCATAGATTCCCTATTGGATTGAGGTCTGGAGACTGGCTAGGCCAATCCAGATCCTTGAAATGCTTTTTATGTAGCCAATCCTTTGTTGACTGGTTCGCGTGTTTGAGATTATTGTGATGCTGAGTATCCAGCCATGTTTCATTTTTAAATCTCTTCCAGACAGAAGTAGTTTTTTTTTTTTTTTCCAGAATCTGACTGCTTGGCCCCATTCATTAAGTACTTAAGTTCCTGTAAGGACTCAGTTTCATCTTTTTTTGGAAGAGCTATAGTTTAAGACAATACAGCTCGTTTTTATTTTCTTTCAGGCTGTTTTTTTAGTGCTGCGTTTGCAGTGTATTTTGTCTTTGTTAACATATAATTAGTATCTTCACCTGGTTGCCTCTTGATTGTAGCCTTCTTTTCACACTGCTTAATGAGAATGGCACTGTGAGTATTATAAAAATAACAGAGATGTACTCACTGGCTGAGAAATAATTGCTTACAAACAGTTAATCATTCAGTTCTTAGTTGGGTTCAGTGGACATGATATATGGATGAATAGTCTCATGTTTGCTTTACATTGGAGTAAATTCATACAGTACCTCTTTACTAAAAAAAAAACATCTGTAATTTTAGATGGCATACGAATCAGAAGTTATTCAACAGAAGATATACTGAGCTACCTTAGTGGAGGTCTGCGGGCTACGAGTGCTTTTCTAGTCTTCACAGAAATTTGACCACTCTTGTACTGAATTGGTAGAGATGATTTAATTTGACTTATATCGTCGAAAACTGATGTGACTTTTGAGCAAGTCTTGTGAGTTCAAAAACTTTCAATAGGGTTGCTCTTTTTTGCCATTTCTGAGAATTCAGTACTTCTTAAAGTGTGTGTGTGTGTGTGTGGGTGTGTGTGTGTGTGTGTGTGCGCGCGCTCCTATTTACCCTTAATAGTCCCTCAAATAAATGCTTCACTGGGGATCCTCTGCACAAAAAGGTGTTATATCCAGAAGACTTGTGTTAGGGTTGATTGTCAGGGCTTTGGAATGTCACTTATGGGCATATAAATATTTTTGATATCTTCCTACTTTTTGTGTAGCATCAGATTTTATAAAAAAAACAACCATCAAGGACCCTGAGCATCTGTAACGTAGGAAAACGGTGAGTGATGACCGATTTTTGCTGGAACTTTGCTACACTGATCCACCCACATGCTTGCACACTATCACTTTCCAGAGATTGCAAGGGAAACACAACCAGGCAATTCTGGACCTGGCTGACCGGACTGGATGAGCCAACCCTTTGTGGAAAAGAGGCATAAAATAAGTCTATACAAACAAGCCGGGATACAGAGCTGACGGCATAGGGCTCTATGAAGTTCGCAATGTGGGGAAGGTTGAAGAAATCATGAAATTAAACATAAAACTGGATAACTGTTTTTTGTAGTATATGGAACTCTGCTGCTCCTGTACCAGTTACCAGTTACTGTGATGGACTGGTGACCTGTCCAGGGTGTACCCCACCCCGTTGACAGCAGGACATAGGCACCAGCCCCCCCGCGACCCCTTGAGGAATAAGCGGTTCAGAAATTTTTTTTATTTTTTTTTATTTATTTTTTTTAACGTGTCCTGTCTAGCAGTATGCTACTCAGAATTGGTGTCTGAGTACCAAGTACAAGCCCAACAGTTTTACTTTCCCAAGCAGAGTATTACAGCTTCGCTGTAGTACGCCACTTGATGTATATGTATGAAAAATCTTTATTAGTGATTACTGTGGGTTCAATTTCCTGACGTCATGGACACTAAACTGAGACAAGAAGGGAGAAAGGAAGAAGGTGAAGAAAAGAAACCGGACCAGCAGAGGCGCGAACCGACGACACAAGACAGGGAGGCAAACAAAGAACACAAGAAAACATCCCAGTCCTCCACCTCTGCCGGACGGCAGAGAAACAGTAATACAAAACAAAAACAACAAACTGTACAGAACCAAACCAATAGTTCGGATCTAGTAGAATAAACTAAGAATTACACATTCACTACACACAAGCATTGATTAATGAACATAATACAAATGTTTCTGGTAAGCTCCTGTGAACAACTAACTAATGATGATAACCTCAGCTTAAGATATGTCCGTCCTCACCAATGTCCCCACACCTATGTGTGTGTGCGAGCATGCAGGTCTGAATAAGGTTTCCCCATGCAAGTGATTGATAGCTGGTGTAAGGAACCGTCAATCCGTCCTACAGGAATCGGCACAGACAGGAGGAGGCAAGAGATGTATGCATCCAGGGTCCCAT
This sequence comes from Apricaphanius iberus, assembly GCA_028564705.1. NCBI lineage: Eukaryota > Metazoa > Chordata > Actinopteri > Cyprinodontiformes > Aphaniidae > Apricaphanius > Apricaphanius iberus. Next base: position 719,271 of record JAPXFQ010001616.1, read on the forward strand.
AGAGTACAGAGGCCACAGGCGGATCAGCGCAGGGTCGATCACCCGCCAAGAGGGGAACAGATGGAAGCCCCAGGGGAACACCCACCAGCCGCAATGCTGGGGCCCGAGAGATCGCAGTGACGAGCCCACGGGCTCCGCCGGTAACCGGCTACGCCAGGGCAGGCCCGGATCAGGAACCGGAGGCCACGGGGACCAGGGGCACCCCGCCACCCAGCGGGGCCCCAACCAGGGACCAGCGGTCCGGGCGGTAGTAGCAAGGCTGGAGGATGTCGGCCTGGGGATTGGCCGCCCGGGGCTTCGGTCTGCCCACGGGCCTGGCGCGGCATGTCCGGGGTACCCGAGTCGGTGGTGCGCCGGGTTCCGGCCTCGGCGCGGAGGCCCTCGGACGCTGGCGGTGCCTGGGGCGTCTCTTATTGGCGGGGAGGCTTTTTACCATCTAGCACAGGCGCTCTTTTTAACGGGGTGCGCTTGGGACGGGAGGGGGGAGGGCGTTGAGGGGGAGGGGGGGCTAAACTCAACCTGGGTGTCTAGTGACATGTGTTTTGTTAGCAGTGTGAATGTTGGGAAGGATTTAGGTATGCCCCTGGCATGGGGGCTGGTGGATTGCCGGGGCCCCCATGGGGCTCGGGGGTGCCGCTGCCGTGGGCCCCGACTTGACGTGCTGGGGCCTCCCACCCCTGGTGGATCGGGCCGAACGGGGGTGCCTATTGGAGTCAGCAGGGGAGCTGGCTCCCTGGGGTTGGCAATGGTCACCCCAGTTATTTTCTCCCCATCCCCATGCCTCTGTCCACCTGCTCCTTCATTCTACCATTCACAAGGCCTTGGGACGTGGGCACGTCACTGGGGTGCGGGATGGAGCTTCCGTCTTCGCTACCCGGTGGCGGCCTGGGTCCCGATTTTATTTAGCAACTTAGACACTTACACTTGCAACATTTACATGGAACGCACATGTAGGGACCTGGCGGTGTGGCGCATTGGCGCTGGGGGGGGGACCCTCATGGGGGGCCCCCTATAGGGGCCCGTTGTGGGGGCCTCGCCTGTGGTGCCGGCACCCACTGGTTAAACGCATCTAGACACCGAGGGCCCGGGGGGGGAGATGGGGGTACCCGGCAGTATTCCCATGTCCCCCCCCTCTGTTTTAAGTGCACATTAGAACAACACGCAACAACACCACATTGAGCTGGGGGAGAGAGGCTGGGGGGTCTTTCCACACCCCTGTTCGTTGGACCATCAGGGGTCGGAGCCCGGATAGAACATCACGCCGTCTGGTCGGGGTCCTGGGCTGGTGGGCTGCTCTTGCCGGTGTGGGGGCCTTGGCGGTCTGCTTGTCCCCGTCCTGGTGGGCAAAGGGGTCTGTCTCCTGGGTCCAGGGGCAGGGTTCTCTATTGGGGCGTCTGTCCCTGGGCCTGGGAGTATGGAGTATAGTGTACGTATGGGGGGTATGAATGAGTGTATAGCGTCCTTTTTTCGTATGTCCTGTATTTGTAAGAATGTGTACGCATGAGAGGGAGGGTACGTATGAGTGTCTCTGTCTGTCTATGTCTACCTGTCAGGTTGGGTGTTTGGCTGCTCTCTGGCCTGATGCATCTTCTTCCCTCCCCGTCACTCCCCGTCGGTGATGGTTGCTCCTGCCCGCTGGTTGATGATGGCTCTCGATGCCTGGGGCCGGGGGTCCCGGTTGCGGCCCGGCTCGGTCCTGGTGCATGTCGAGCGGGTCCTGGGTGGTCCGGTGTGTCGGGCGGCCGCTGTTTCGGGCCGACGTCCTCCTTGGTTTGACTGGGGCACCTCTTCTGGGGGTGCCGGGGTTGTAGAACAGGTTGGTGCCGTCCGGTGGATCGGTGGGGACCGTGCCTGGCGCCCAGTCCTCCTGCCGGTTCCAGGACTTCTGCTGGCTGGTCTGTTCACCTGGTGGGGCTGTCCAGCATTGGCTGGGCCCCTGATCTTGGCGCCCTACGTGGGGCGGGATCTGGACCCGGGAGCTGGAAGATCTGGATGTCCAGGTGCTGGCTGGGCGCGGCCTGGGGAGGGCATTACATCCGCTGTGGCTCTTGCTGTGGCTCCCTGGCGTGTGGGTGTGTGGAGACGGGACGGGTTGTTGGCGGTGGGTATTGGTCCGGGGTGGCGGCGGCGTGTGTTGTCCTTTGGTTGGCTGCGGATCCTCCTTGCCTGCGGCGGCGGCGGGGGGCCCTTGGCGGTTCAGAAAATGGATGGATGGATGGATGCTCCTGTACCAGTTAGCTGATCTCAAGGAAATTTCAATCGAACGCAACTGGACTTGGTAATTTGTCTTGGAAGACATTTCACCTCTTATCCAAGAGGCTTCATCAGTTCATGCTTGTCGCTGACCCGGCAGGGGACTGGTCCAACTAACTGGTGTGGAGACTCAGCTTTTCAACCTCTTGGAGGGCTTTTACAAGACTGATTATATCATTGGCTCCTTTGTGCTCCACGTCTTAACGACGGTCGTTAGCTTTAAGACGGTTGCGTTCGATTGAAATTTCCTTGAGATAACAATGACCTGGATGAATAAGAATATTCACCTGCTTAAGGCTAGCAATGTTTATGAATATAGAAATAGGCAAGGAAAGGCAATGTTATTTGGTTTGTACACTTTCAACATAAGGCAATTCAAGGTGCTTTACATGATTACAGAAATGTGAAAATTAAAACATAGAATCAATAAGAGAAAGCATGAACAATCATTTATAAAACAACCAACAGCACTAAATTAATAACAACAATTTAGGAATAATAGTATCAGTTACACATATGGAAGTCTAAATAGGTATGTTTTTTTTTTTAGATTTAAAAGAGTTGAGGGTCTCTGCAGTTTTGCAATCGTCCGGCAGTTTGTTCCAGATGGGAGGAGCATAGAAACTGAAAGCTGTGTCTCCATGTTTGGTTCTGGTTCTAGGGATGATCAAAAAAACCTTCTATAGGTTCTGTCACTTACGGTGATGACCACAGTAAAGAGTCTCATCAGTGAGAAGAAGCAAGTTTTGTGTGCCGATTTGGATATTCCTCCAGGGAAAACAAGGCAACAATTGAAAATGAGAAACTGCAGGAAGTTGAGAGCAAAAACCTAAAATACTTACAGTCATATTGTTCAGCGGAGATGTCTGGGAGAGATTTAGGAAATAACAATGACAATAAACACAACTGTATATGGTCAGAAACGAAAAAGTGGAGTTAAGAAAAACAAAAATGGAAAAAGGGAAATAAGACAAATATAAAATCGAATTTGGAAAATAATACAACAGATTTCACAGGGCCCTAGGGCCCTAGTTGTGGTAACACAGGCCAAGACGTCTAACATTTTTAGAAAAGTAATAAATTAATATGGGTGACAAATTACGGAAGCGCATTGCATTCACTGGATAAAAAAAAGTTTGACAGCTTTTCTCATAATTACGAGAAAAGATCTCATAATTACGATATCATGATCTCGTTATCACAAGAAAAGATCTCCTAATTATGAGAAAAGTTCTCGTAGTTACGAGAAAAAATAAAGAACAAGAAAACGTCTGTAAATCCTCTCTCTTGGCAATGATGGCGCTATCACAGCAATCTGCTATTATTACCTCCCCGGTTTGAGACACTGCGAAATACTGACTTTTCTGAAAAATGAGGATGGTTTTCAAATTAGTTTGTCAAAACTGTGCAGGCATCTCAAGGCGTTAGGGTTGTTCAGGTGGAAAGCTCAGTCTGACGTGCTGGATGTTGCTCTGTCTTTCCAGGAGCAGTTGTAGATAAATTTTATAAAGTTTTTAATTTACTCCTAGACATATGAATTTACCTCTTCGTGGATGTGCAGTTAGTGGTTCGGAGTGAAGCAGCATGGTGCCTCTCCTGATATGAATCTCGTAAATATGAGATATGAATCTCGTAATTATGAGATCCATTCTCGTAATTATGAGATCCATTCTCGTAATTACGAGATCAGGATGTTATAATTAGGAGATCTTTTCTCGTAATTACGACATCATGATGTGGTAATTATGAGATTTTTTCTCGTAATTATGAGAAAAGCTGTCAAACTTTTTTTTATCCAGTGAATGCAATGCGCTTACGTAACAAATAACAAATGTTTACAGTCTACAAATATAAATCCCAAAAATGAATGTTTCCTGTGGCGCCATGACAGAAAATACAGAACTGCTGGCCCAATGTATCCATGCCAAATCCAGTTTTCATGTACGATCATTCTTTTTTAAATCTTAAATTTATATTTGCTAGTCAAGCCATTATTTGTATTTATATGAAAATGCTGTCTCTTGTTTTTTTGTTGTAAAATAAAAATAAAAAACATAAAATAAAATAAAAAGTTACAAAAAAACAATACAACAGCATATTATCTAATGTGTTCCTCATTAATTATGTTGTTTTTTCAAAAATACATGTATCTCAATTTTGGTTTTTGGTTCTATGTAACATGTCATACGATATAAATAATGTTAGGGTTGAAATAGTTGTAACACAAACCCACTTCATTAGCTGGAATGTAAATAAATAAACAGACCTAATTAGAGAGCAAAAAAAAATCCACTTAAAGAAATCAAATGCAGAAATAATATTTTACAAGAAAATCATTTGAAAATAGTAAATAAAGTCAGATTTGGACAGATTTTCCGCTCTAACTTCAACAATAAAGCACAGAGGAGAGACATTTTAATGAATAAAAAAAGGTTTACTGTACTACATCACAAAAAATCTCAGACTTCCAAGGTTAGATACACTTTTCTAGAATGTATTAACTTTTCATCTCAAATTTGTGTAGAGAGTTTTAGTTTGCAGCACTTAGTTAAATCCAGTTCCAGACATTTAGGCACTAATGATAGTGTAGTTCTTTAGAAGATCCAGACAGACATTTAAAAACGTTCTACACATTTCAACAATTGTTTTCACTCATTTACACGTTTGAACTTACTGTCAGAGGTCTTATGAGATAATGAGGACAAACTGATATGAATCATTTAGACGGGATTGGAAAGTTGCCAAGAACATGAGCAGCTACCCTGATGTAAAACTTTGGTTAGATTGCATCTTGGGCAACATGGCAGGACAACATAGTCATTAGATTTGGCCCCATCTAAATAGAAGTTGGCAAAATATCTTACCCTGGTGTATTATATCCAGAAAGTCACTAGTTCTGGGCAAAACAAATGATAATGTTGATCATTAAGAGAAGAGCTACTGTGTATATTTATTTGTGGAGGGGTACTGAACACAACTATGGTGAAGAAGGTGCCAAAACCTCACATTCATGCTGAGAATATTAGCTGTGTCTTGTTCTTTTTTTCTCGGTCAAACACATTTCAGAAAGATATGTAAAATGAAACTTAAAAACAAGCAGTTTTACTTTTTTCCCCATATATTCGATGAGCAAACACTGGCACAGAAACGTGTTTATAACCCAATTGATCTTTTATGACTTCTTGCCACGTTACAACCACAAACTTGCAATGTTATGTGATAGACCAGTCAAAATTAGAACATAATTATGAAGTGGAAGGAATGGGATGTTTTTTGATTGTTGTTTTTTTCACTATTGTTCATCTGGTTAAATAAAGGTGTTATTAACACAATCTAGAGCCAATACATTTAGAAGTAATCTATTTAGTATTGCCCCGCAGGATCAATAATTTTTTTAATAATGACTGCTTGCATGATGATATATTATTTTTTTGATGGCAAAAAAAAAAAAATCTAAATATAATACATTATCCTAAAACAGATTAAACTATTGTCTTGGTTTCAGTCAGCTGTCTGATCCAGATGCATTAAACTCTCAGGTGACAAAATCAGATTAAAAGTTTATTGAAAGTAAAGCAGAGGTGAAAGTGTCTGGAACAGGAGGTGCTGGGGATCTGCTGGGAACCGGAATCTTAATCTACCACAGTTTTATATAGACACACATAAATAAAAAATATATATAATTTTTCTTTTTTCTTAGAACCTTTGTCTGTTGAAAAAAATGTTAGAAGAATTTTAAAACACTCAAATACACTGGTATCTAAGAGAAAAGACCATCCATCTGTCCAACTGCTTCTGCTCAGCCGCATTTGAGCTGTAGGGAGAATAGTTAAGACAACCTAAACAAACTTCTCCAGCTCATTCAGTAGGGAGGTACTTGTTCAGAGGGCTTATATAGTCCCACCAGGTCTCTTTCCAGTAAAAAGTTTCTAGAAACCCTCCAAAGGGAGGCATCCTGAACAAATGTCCTAATTCTCTTAACTGATTTGTTTCAATCAACAGGAACAGAGGTTCTTCTTTGCTAATCTCTAAGGCTGAGTCCAGCTACCCTGTGGCTATTATCCATATCCTATAGTAGTGAGAGAGAGGACCTGTAAAGCTCCAATTCATCTGTGCATCTATAGCTCCATCCTAACATCCCTTGAACAAGATATGAAGAAACTGCTCTGCTTGAGTCTGACACTTGACCAAGAGGGAGTAATCCACCTTTTTCCAGTACAAAATCAACTGTCATCCTAGCCACTTCACTTTCTTGGCTTAGAATCATTTCAGGCAATTCCCAAAGGCACAGCTTACAAACACAATGCTTTAAAAGATTTTCTGGAGAGTCTAGAGTCTTAGTTTTGAAAAAGCAAGTATAACACCCCGATTTTCCGAAACCAGAAAGCTTCCCCTCCATCACTGTATTTTCAAATTTTGTTGATGTAAACCAAGATAACAACAGGAGCAGCAATGGTTTAGTGAAACTCACTATGGCAACAAGTTGTGCTGAGATTGCTTCTAAGTTTTACAGTGTTTCACAGACATTTCTACTACTGAATACAAGATTTGATAGTTGTAGCCTCCATGCCAACTGACAAGAGTGAGGTATCTTAGGGAAACATAGAAGTATAACCTCTTAACAATGGGAATACACTCTCTATTCCCTTTCTTGAAAATTGAGACCACAGCCCTAGTTTGGCACTTTACATATATTGATCTGGTCCTCTGTTTGGCTTTGAAGAGGCCTGTCAAACACAATGGAAAAACAATGTCTAGAGTCTCTTGCATTGATGGGAATGAATCTAATGCACCCTTGCGCCCTTTCCAGAATTTTTCCATCAAACCTTTCAAAGTCTGGAATGGTCAGTGTTTTTTCCATCCTGACTTGCCAAAAGGTTTAATAGACTTTGACACCATCTCCATAGTCTAACTCTCTACCATCCCCAGTTATTTGCTTCTGCAACGAAATATATCAACAATTCCTCCCTTCACTTGGTCCCTTGTCATTTTTTTAAAGCAAAAGTTGTTGCTTTTTTCAAAGAGTTATTTTTTTAAAAAGTTTTTTTAGCTATTTTACTCACCCAGACAAATTTGCAGCTACTTGGAGCCGTTCAGGAAAAGTTTATATCGAGTCGCGAGCAGCACATATATCCACATAATGGAAGTCAATGGGGGCAGGAGTTCGCTGCCAGTAAAAAGGCATTATAGACCCCAAAACACCTTAATTTAACCATGTTTTGTTATGAATAGTTAGCAATATTCTCCGTCAGTGTTAGGAGTAAGGCCGTTTAAGTACGACGGCATCACTAACTGCATTCTTTTTAAGGTAATGGAGTGATCTAATTGATTACTTTTCCCACCATTACAACACCTTTACTGGGGATGTGAAATGGCCCGTTACTACAGCGTGGCTGAATGAAGCGCAGTGGTGTCAGGTTTTCTGACAGACACACTTCAGCTGCAGGGAGAGAGATGAGATGTCGGTGGTGATTGCAGGGTGGGCGGATAGCCTTAGTGCTCTCGCTACCTCACTCGGTGCTGTAAAGACCGCTGTGAACTTAGTTCAAGTCACCCCTACTTTCCAATGCCTGCTCTCCGCACCGCTGCACACTCTGCAGCTTTTCCCTCCAGAACTGTGCTGATAGAGTAGATATATCGCTTCCAAAGGCTCTCTCCTGAAGGTGGTGGTTTTAATTAGGATTTGGTTTTCGATAAATCTCTATGCATCCGAGAAAATACCTATGGGCTTTAATACCACAGCAGAATTAGCCTTTTTTTTTTGTTGATACACTTAACTTTTAAAAGGATATAAAAGGAATAACTATCGATTGATCTGCTTGTAAGAATACATGAAGGGTCTTAAACAATTTGGCAGCAATTTCATTAACCCATTTAATTGTTTTTGGGCATCTTTGCAATTGCAAAGTTTTAGACTGTTTAAGAACAAGGAGGTGACATTCTCTTGTTTAACTGACGTGATGACATACGATATGGAGTCAGTTGAGCATATTATTTTTGTACTTTTTTGACAATATCCAGTCTTACATACAAACATAAAACAGTTAAACATCCATACCATGACATATGAGCATATATGTAGACACCTCAATATAGACTGACGCTAATGATGTTTCAGCACAGCCACCATCTTGGATAGGTCCCCATTCATCCCCAGTCAATTAATTTCTGGTGAGGAAGGTGTAAATACATAAACATATTATTATGCTTTTGAACAAAATCAGACATATGTAATGGCATACTGTTAAAATATAAATTATTGAATTTTATCTTTTAATAAAAACAAAACAAGTTTGTTTGTTTATTTGAATTTATTTCACTTTTCCTCACTGGACTTACGCAGCCAAAAACCTTGAAATATAGCTTTTTCGCACAGTTTCTAAAGTTTGCTGGCACTCTTCATCCTTACTTTCTGAAATACAATAGCCGTTTTCTTTTATTTTTACTGATTTTTATTTAAAAAAAAATTTGTTTCACAAAGTTGTGTCTTATTTCATGGTGTTTTCCCTAATGACGTATTTATTTTAAAAGGTCGTTTTCATTTGAATGAGTACATCTGCCAATCAGGGTCAGAAGGTTCGACCTGAGATTTTTTTTTTTCCACTGTGAAAGTATATATTTGCCTGTTGTTTATTGATGTAGAAATATTCCATAAGGTTCTGTGTTCCACAATAGAAAGCCAGATGTGCAAATGCAAATGTCAAAATGTCCCAAAATTGATATTTATACGGCATATTAACAGCTTTTCCCAACATATTTTTAACAACAATTAGAAACAAATAAACAAATTAAGAAGACATTGACGGTTATAGTTTCTGGCATTAGCATTTCTTTGATAGCCAAATAACAGTAGTTACAATGACATATGACTCATATGACTAAAAATAATTCTTACTTATTCCCATGTGATCTGGTATAAGTAATACAATGCTTGGCGCAACCATAGGTTGCACAAAAAACGGACAAAAGTGAGACCCTAATTTTAATTATTAAAAAAAATGTAATTTGTATCTCAAATCTCTAAGTTTTGAAAATTCCAAAGCTCACACATATTCTCTCATGTGAACCCCCCCCCACCCTGTACTCAGAAAACCAATTAATTAATCCTCTTTTGTTTGTTCGTTGAAGTTAATCGTTTTTTAGTAATTTTCATAACTTAAGGTTTATTTATGATGCACATGCATTTATGTTCTCTATGCAGTGTGTGCTAGTTCTTTAAATAAATAAATAAAAATTGCAAAATACTTGACCGTTCTGCATCGACCCCAGTTTGGTTTACTGAATATTTCAGACCTGGCTTCTGTACCACAGATGATTCTCCCTCTTATGTGTGGCAATCTGTTTTGGTATTGCTGGGCATTGGCTGAATTGGACTGTCTGTGCAAGTATCATCCTGTGGGTTATTTTTATTGTATGTGGCTGGATCATGCTTTAGGCTGTTTTTTTCTGCATTTGACAACATTGTGATGTGGGCTGCCTTTTTTGCATTTGGGAGCATCATGCTGTGGCCTGCCTTTTTTGAATTTGGCAACATCCTGCTGTGGGCTGCCTTTTTATGGATTTGGCAACATCATGATGTGGGCTGCCTTTTTCTGCATTTGGAGCATAATCACAATAAACAGGGATAAGTCAAAGGCGGTCTCAATCATGTGAGACGATGGGAGATGGTTGAGGAGTACAAATACTTCAGAGTTCACCTGGACAACAGACTGGACTGGAGAACCAACAGTGAAGCCATCTACAAAAAGGGACAATGCAGACTGTACTTTTTGAGGAAGCTGAGGTCCTTCAGGGTTTGCAGCAAGATGCTGCAAATCTTCTACAAGTCTGTGGTGGAGAGTGTCATCTCCTCTTCCATCATCTGTTGGGGTAGCAGTATCAGAGTCAAGGACTTAAAATGGCTCAAAAACCTGAAAAAGAAGGCTGGTTCTGTTCTAGGGACACCTGTGGAATAACTGGAGATAATGATGCAAAGAAGGATACTTCATAAAATTAAAAAGATTATGGACAACCCTAAGCACCCTGTTTATGACACTATCCTACAGCAACAGAGTATCTTCGGTCGGAGGATTTTTCTGCAACACAGACCACTACTGGAAATCCTTTCTCCCCACAGCCATCATGACCTACAATAATTCTTTGAAAGTTTAATTAGTAATGAGCTACAATAACACTTAATTTCCCTCTGGGATCAACAAAGTATTTTTGAATTGAAACATGCTGTGGGATGCCTTTTTCTGCATTTGGCAGCATCATGCTTTAGGCGGATTTTTTTGCATTCTTGCTGTGGGCTGTTTTCACTGCCTGTGGCAGCACCGTGCAGTGTCCCTTTTTCTTTTTATGGCACATTCAGACCGCACTTTGTTGCCAACTGCTCAAATGTATGAAAGTTGCTGCTTGAAAAGTCAAACCCAGCTTGCACATTTGCACTTTGCGTCGGCAGCAGCAGCGACGCGACACGTCAGTACATCAGCAAGCGGGCGGGGATTTCTCTTCCACCGGGAAACTAGTGTATATTTAGTAACCTTGTTGCCCTAACCGGGTTTGTTCTAGTGTTAACTAACATCAGCTCGTCCTACGTCTTCTCCTCCCTTAATGCTTCCTGTCTTTGATTGGTTGCTGCCCCACGTTTGCTGCCCCAAAGTTACATTTTCACAACTTCATGCAGCGGCTGCGTGGCTGCCTTGACGCACGCGACAAGCTGCCATGCAGCTGGTTGCGGTTTGACGCTCTCTTGTTCCATAGGTACCATAGACTTTGTATGTAATCTACCTGCCCTGCTGCCTGGCGGCAAAGTGCGGTCTGAATGTGGGATTATTGCTCATTGCAGCATAATGTTGTGGACGCCTTTTTAGTGCTTGTCGGAACATCAGGCTGTAGGAATTCTTATTGGTTTTTGCATGGGTGGAATTCATGCGCATGATATTTTATGATGGCAACAGTAAAAATACATTTTATATTTCAAAACACTAACGTGAAAATTAACAACTTGAAGTGACGCAGGGAACAGACTTCATTAGGAGGGGCTGAAACAGAGGTTGTCTTACACCGATGTGCGAGGAACCCTTTCATAACTGCTTGCAGTTCTAATTTCCTTTGTTTCTTTTTACACAAATTGTGTGCCTTAGTTTTGCACTTTAATAATATTTACTTTTTGTATATTTTTTTTATTTTCTGCATACAGCTTATTGGGTCAAGTTGAAATACCAAATGTTCTATCTACACTAACCTGGGATTACACTAACCTGTGGTCTGCAGAGGTTGCAGAAAAGGAGCCTGTGGATGTGGAATTTAGTCCAACTGGTAAATCGGTTAGTGCAATTGTGAAACACGTAAACGCAAACAATGTAGCAAGTTCTGTCTCACCAACTGCCATACAGCACAGTGTGAAAGCCCTGCTCAGACTACAACTGGAATGGAGTACAGCAGTGATGTCATTGTATTCACACGATAGTGTAGTTTTGCCTCTAAATCACCCCGGAACCGAAATAAAAAGAACTTCCTAGACGTTCTGAACTCGAAGAGGAGTATTGCTAACATTTATTAAGAAAACATGGTAAGTTAAGGAGTTTTGGAGCTGATAATGCCTTATTACAGGCAGCAAACTACTGTTCCCATTGACTCCCATTATATGGATATACCTTGATCGCGATTCGATATTAACTCCTCCCAAACGGCTCCACACTTGTGTGGGTGAGTAAATGAATGTAATCTTTGCAAAAAATAAGGTCCAGGTTGAAAAAAACCCTGAACTCTCCATTTTAATTGCCCCGCAAAATTGTCAAACCCTCAAGGCAACCATCTCCAGTTTTAAGGCTTTAATTATCACTGGTATTCACCACATTGCAAACAAATAGACCTCAATGTAATAACTTATTTAAAAAAAAATCTATCTCTATCTCTCCAAAAAACCCCTCAAAAAAAAAACAATTTACATTTGATTAACATAGAATATTATGCTAGATTAGGCATTGAAAATCTAGCTACAGAATAAAGGTCATTTTGGCAGGGGTCTTTACCATATATTTTATTTAGCTTAATAAGGAAAAAATTAACCTAAGCCACAACTTTTTTTAAATTTAGCTCCTTTGATACATTTGTAGTGATAGCATTTAGACTCATAGCATATGTGTTTGTCCTGGTCCAAGTGGGTTTTTATTGGTCTAGACCACTTCCTGTTTTTGAGTCTAATAGCACCAAAATTCCTGATGGTGCTGATTGTCTTGGGATAATCTCTGATTTAGGAAGATAGTCTTTCAACCAAAAAACCTGTGCTCCAACCTTGTATGACCTTGCCTATAACCCTATCACCACCAGCTTTAATTTGAGCATTGGGCCAGCATTCCACATTATTTCAGCTGGCCCACTGTGTATTGCTGTTCTCATTCCAGCCTCCATAATTAATTGGCCTTGATGAGCATTGAGGTTACTAATTGGACGGTTAGGGATCTCTTTCACTTACATTTTTTTATGTGGTCATAACTCACCTAATTTTAAATGCTTCTCCTAAAATTAGGTTGTATGACATTTCTCTGTGGTGACAAATTGTCCCTGCAAATCCTAAATATTTATTAGTGCATAAATTGTGAATTAATTATAAGTTAAAATGTTTTTTATAGCATTTAGGCTAAAAAAAAAACAATCTCTGACTTACACTCACAAGTCTTACAATGGTCCAAATGAGAGCTATATATTGAACTAGATAACAGCAAAACTGATTAATTGGCAAATTTTGCTTAATTTTGCTTAATTTTTCTAAGCAAAATTTGCCAATTAATGTGATGCTGTGTGAATCAGGTGGCAGGCCAGGGTGGGATGCTAAATTCCTATCACACTCTCTATTTAACACAAAATAACTTTTATATAATTTCTTTTTAGTTAACCACACAAGATCCAAGAGTTTTAAACCCAATACAATAGCAGAACCAAGATTCCTCGATACCCACAGGGAAGGAAAGTGGCACTAAAACCTTTATGAAGTCGACTGATGTGGAGTAAGTGGCTTCAGTTTTACATCAAGGTAAGAGGTGGAATATAACAATTTTAGAGTGAATTAATCTATCAATGTGTCTTATACCTTATGACACATTTATTTGCTCCAGCTTTTAATTCAGTTTTCAATTCAGTTTATTTATATAGCGCCATTTCACAACAGATGTCATCTCAAGGCACTTTACAAAAAGAGTTATTACAATACAATGTTTAGTGTAGAAATTACAGAACCACAGAAGATTGCGTCGTGGAATTCTCAGCAATCCCTCATACTGAGCAAGCATGCAGCGACAGTGGGAAGGAAAAACTCCCTTTTAACAGGAAGAAACCTCCGGCAGAACCAGGCTCAGCACAAGCGGTTATCTGCCGCGACCGTCTGTGGCTTGGAGAATACATAACAGAGACACAGAAAGAGCAATAGAACTGATGCAGAAGTTTGTTGCAGGACGTGGAGAATTTTCCGTCACTGCAATGCCATCTTAGTCAGGGTCGTCAAGCAGGGCTAATCCGGAGCACCTACTATAATAGAAAACAGGTTAGTGCTTGAATTGACAGCACATCATGCAGTTGGGGAGAAGTAGGAGAGAAAGTAGGAACAGACCCTAATAATGTCCTCCAACAGCCTAGCCTAAAGCAGCATAGCTACTAACATTAACCTGTCTCCTAGCTACTAGGAGACCTGGCTACCAACACTCTGTCTGAGTCCTCATGACCCGTGGACGGTGTAGGGCCGGTAACGGCCCCCGTCATGCCGGGGTCTTCTCGGAGTCGGGTTGTTTGAGAATGCAGCCCAAAGTGGGTGGTAAACTCCATCTAAGGCTAAATACCGGCACGAGACCGATAGTCGACAACTATCTTAAGGAAAAATAGACAGAACTGAGAGGACAGAGTTGAAGAGGGCGAGAAACGTTTAAGAGATAAACGGGTGGGGTCCGCACAGTCTGCCCGGGGGATTCAACCCGGCAGGTAATGGGCGGCCGCACTGTGCGGGAGGATCCCCTTGAGGGACCTCTCTCCGGCGCTGGCTGGCCCCTGTGGGGCACATTTCTTCCGCGGCGGTAAGCCGCGACCGGCTCCGGATCTTTACCTGGCTTACATTAATCTATCTCTACCTAGCTACTCTACCTCTTCCTATCTCTTCCTAACTTTTGACACTCTGCCTGACTACTAACATTAACCTGTCTCTTCCTATCTACCTGTCTGACCTGACTCTAACTACCTATAAACATATCTCTAACTGTAAGCTTTGTCAAAGAGGAAAGTTTTTAGCCTAGTTTTAAAGATAGACAAATTGTCTGCTTCACGAACCAACCCTGGGAGCCGGTTCCATAGGAGGGGAGCCTGATAGCTGAAAGATCTGCCACCCATTCTACTTTTAGAAATCCTAGGAACTACCAGTAAACCTGCAGTCTGAGAGCGAAGGTCTCTGTTAGGAACATATGGAACAATCAGGTCTCTTATGTATGATGGAGCTAGATTATTAAGGGCTTTATATGTCAGAAGGAGGATCTTGAATTCTATTCTAGATTTTACTGGGAGCCAGTGAAGAGAAGCTAAAACAGGGGAAATGTGATCTCTTCTTTTAATATTCATCAGAATCCTAGCAGCAGCATTTTGAACTAACTGTAGACTTTTAATTGTATTCTGTGGACTACCTGATAATAGACAGTTACAGTAATCCAGCCTTGAAGTAACAAATGCATGGACTAGTTTTTCAGCATCAGTCCTGGACAGGATGGTTCTAATTTTTGCAATATTCCTAAGGTGAAAAAAGGAAATCCTACAGACTTCTTTAATGTGAGTTCTAAATGACATATCTTGGTCAAAAATGACACCGAGGTTTTTTGCTTTATTACTGGAGGCTAATTTAATGCCGTCCAGGTGAAGGGGCTGACTAAGTAGTTTCTTTTTCAGAGCTTCTGGTCCAAAGACGACAACTTCTGTTTTATCAGAATTTAGAAGCAAGAAGTTTAGAGTCATCCAAGTTTTTATGTCTTCCAGACATGCCTGTAGTCTACCTAACTGATTGGATTCATCAGGATTTATGGATAGATATAGCTGTGTATCATCTGCGTAACTATGGAATTTTATCCCATGCTGCCTAATTATTTTACCAATAGGAAGCATATATATAGTAAAGAGAATCGGCCCAAGCACTGAACCCTGTGGTACTCCGCAAGTAACTATTGAGGTTGAGGAAGATCTATTGTTTACCTGAACAAACTGAAATCTGTTAGACAAATAAGATTTAAACCAACCTAGTGCTGTTCCTATTATACCGACACTTTGAAGCCTTTCTATGAGAATATTGTGGTCAACAGTGTCAAAGGCAGCACTGAGATCTAACAGGACCAGAATGGTCACCAGTCCATTGTCTGAGGCTATGAGAATATCATTAGTAACCTTCACCAGAGCTGTTTCAGTGCTGTGATGAGCTCTAAAGCCTGACTGAAACTTCTCAAACAGCTCATTATTGTTTAAATGCTCACATATCTGGTGTGCAACTATTTTCTCAAGAATTTTAGATAAGAAGGGAAGATTAGATATCGGTCTATAGTTAATTAAGTCGTTTTGATCAAGAGAGGGTTTCTTAAGTAGAGGTTTAATTACAGCAATCTTAAACTCCTGTGGTACATATCCATTGACTAAGGATAGATTCATTATATTTAAAATTGGAGCAGCGATCAGAGGGAAAACTTCTTTTAAGAGTTTAGTTGGGATTGGGTCTAAAACGCAAGTTGAAGGTTTAGATGAAGCTAATAATTTTAGTACATCACAAAGTTCGGCTGCATTAAAGCAGTTTAAGCATATATTAGGTTCCACCATTTTTGAGGCTGCCTCATTAACTAAGGAGGAAGCAAGCATATTGGGAAGGTTCCCAATTATCTTATTCTTTATGGAGTCTATTTTATTTATAAAGAATTGCATGAAGTCGTCACTGCTTAGAGCTTGGGGAATGGTTGGCTCGATAGAGCTATGATCCTGTGTGAGTTTGGCAACTGTATTAAAAAGAAACCTAGGATTATTTTTATTCTCCTCGATTAAAGATGAATAATATGCTGTTCTAGCTGTGTGAAGGCTCTTTTTATATAGCAATAAACTATTTTTCCATATTAAAAAGGAATCATGTAAATGCGTGGAGCGCCATTTTCTCTCTAGTTTTCTAACATTCTGCTTTAGGGTACGTAGCTCTAAATTAAACCAGGGAGTTAATCTTCTATGGCTAGCCACCTTCCTTTTCAAGGGGGCAACTTTGTCTATTGCCCGACGCAGGGAGGAATTAACGCTATGAACTAAAATGTCAAGTTGTGAGGGGTCACGAGTTAAATCACTGTTTTCTGTTCTGCATTTATAAACTGAGGAAATTAAAGTTGGAAGAGCTTCTTTAAAATTTGCTACAGCGTTGTCTGATAACGTTCTGGTATAATGAAGTTTTCTTTCAGGTTTGATATGATCCATTAGAGTAAGTTTAAAAGTGATAAGGAAATGATCAGACAGGATAGGGTTATGTGGAAAGACTGTTATTTCTTCACAGTCAATGCCATAAGTCAGCACAAGATCTAAAGTGTGGTGACAAGAATGTGTTGGTCCCTGCACATTTTGAGTAAAGCCTATTGAGTCTAGGATAGTGTGAAAAGCTGTATTTAGACTATCACTTTCATTATCAACATGAATATTGAAGTCTCCGACTATAATGACTTTATCAGTGTTTAAAACTAAGTCAGATAGAAAATCTGAAATCTGATCTAAAAATTGAGAATAAGGTCCTGGTGGACGATATAAGACCACAAACAAAAGTGGCTTTACTGCTTTGTTATGTGTATGAGGAAAGCTAAAAACTAGATGCTCAAAGGAACTGTAACTATTATTTTTTTGGAGATTAATTAGTAAATCGGAATGAAAGATAGTTGCTACTCCACCTCCTCGACCAGTACTTCGAGGGACACTAAAGTTTAAGTAGCTAGGGGGAGTTGACTCATTTATTGTGACATGGTCCTCTTCCTGCAACCATGTCTCTGCAAGACAAAACAAATCAATATTATTTTCACAAATTAAGTCATTTACCAAGAGTGTTTTTGAGGGGAGAGATCTTATGTTTAGTAAACCACATTTAATTGATTTGTTTTTATGTTCAGTCCGAGTTTTATTTATCTTTATGAGATTTTTATACTTTGCTCTAGTAGCATTAACTTTTAATTCATTAGTTTTGGGTAGTGGACGGGAAACTATCTCTATAGGGTAGTGGGTGGGTGGCAGTCCCTGTTCCTTGACCTGGACTCTGGGTTCCCTGAGCTGGACTCTGGGTTGTCACGGCTTTGGGGAACTAGAGATAACCCTATCAATGTTCCTGGAAAGAAGCGAAGCTCCGTCCTCGGTGGGATGGATGCCGTCTCTACGTAACAGTCCAGGTTTTCCCCAGAAGGCCCCCCAGTTATCAATGTAGCCCACATCGTTTTCTGGACACCACCTTGACAACCAAAGGTGGAACGAAAGCATACGGCTGTACATGTCATCGCTAGTACGATCAGGCAGGGGACCAGAAAAAATTACAGAGTCAGACATCTTTTTGGCAGCCCTACACACCGAAGCTACGCTAATTTTAGTGACCTCCGACTGCCGTCGCCGGGTGTCGTTGCCACCAGCATGGATAACGATCCTGCTATACCGCCGTTTGTCCTTGGCCAAAAGCTTCAGATGGGACCTAATGTCCGCAGCCCTGGCCCCTGGAAGGCATTTGACGGTGGTCTTTCGTGTCTCTGGAGCCACATTCCTAACTATGGAGCTGCCAATTACAAGAATCGGCCTCTCCTGCTCGGCGGGTGCGTCGCTGAGCGGGGCGAACCTATTGTTCAGAGAAAGGGGCTGGAGGTTGGCCGCGGACTGGGGTCTGGCGCTAGGCTTCCTACGAA